>OU744446.1:35745642-36442070 GCA_916610825.1 Haliclystus octoradiatus
CAGTGCCAATTTTCTTTTTAGGTACATTAACTTCCCATATGCGTATTATTTCTGCGTCTGAGAAATCTGCACATTCAATCGCAAGTGGAGCTCTTGCCATAGTATCAGCCAACGAGGCTTTTTCCTGGTTCATAACAGAGATTGAAATGATATCGCAGGCATTTTACACGCATTCTAGCTAATCTCGGTGATACATCAGATATCGGTTTTGCCATGATTCCCAATAATGGTTTATGGTCGGTCAATACAGTAATGGCTTGACCATAAACAAATTGATGGAAGCGTGATAGTCCAAATTGTATGGCTAGCATCTCTTTTTCAATCCGTGCATATTTTTGTTGTGTTTTATCCAGTGAACAAGAAGTGTATTCAATTGGCTGGTCATTCTGTAAGAGTACTGCTCCTAACCCATGACTAGATGCATCAACCGACACTGTCACAGGAGTGTCCACGTTGTATAATTTCAGAGTAGGTGCTGACGTAATTGAAATCTTGATTTGTTTAAATGTTTGCATACAGTTTTCATCCCAAACAAAGGAAACATTGTTATTCAATAAGTCTCTAACTAATTGAGTGTGCTGAGATAGATTTGGACAGAATTTTGCAATCTAGGTTACCATGCCTAGAAATCGACGCAAATCATCTTTATTTTCAGGTTGTGGCATGTTACAGATCGCTTTCACTCTTTCAGGATCTAGTGAGACTCCTTCACTGCTTATTATTTGCCCAAGGTATTTAGCCTTTAGGTTCAATGTCTTGCATCTGTTCAAAACAGCAAATCAGACGTCTATCGTGTTCCTCTTGATCTTTGCCATATACAAGAATGTCATCAATATATATTTGTACTCCTGGCAAATCTGCAAAATGTTCCGATACAATTCGATGGAAGACTCCTGGTGCTGAGCATATTCCAAAATAAAGTCTGAGAAATCTGTCCTACCAAATGGTGTCCCGAAAGTTGTCACAAAACTGCTTTCCTTATCAAGTGCAATTTGCATACAACCACTCATTGCGTCAAGTGTAGAAAATATGGTTGAGCCATGGATTTTACTAAAAATTGGAATCAGCTGTTGGAACTTGATAATGTTCTTTTTTGATAGTTTCATTCAATGAGAGAGGATCCAAGTAGATTCTAAGTGAGCCATCGGATTTGGTAACCGTAACTATTGCGTTGCCCCATTCTGTTGGTGTTGTGACTTTAGCTATCATTCCATCTTTTTCCATAGTATCCAAGGTCTGTTTCAGTTGGTCTTTCAATCTAAATGGTATATGGCGTGCAGCATGAATAGTTGGTATGTGGTTATCTCGTAGTTTAATGTGATGTATTCCAGGTAGTTGGCCATTTCCAACGAATACTGATTCATAGTTCTTTGCAATTTCATTATCAGGTTGATGTACTGCAAGTATCTGTTCTTGTGGTGATACAATGGCAAGAGACCTAGATGATGGGTAGCCTAGCAGAGTGGCTATTCCGTCGCGGACAATTACAAATTCTAGTGGATGATATTTGACTTGGTATTGAACTAGGATTTTGCTTTTGCCTATAAATTTTAGCTTTGTGCCATAGTATGCTTCTAGTACTGTATTGCATTTTCCTAAATTTTGATCTGGGAATAATTGTCTGTAAACACCTTCTGGCATAATATTACAACCTGCGCCGGTGTCAACTTTGGCTGTGAATGATTTATTATTTTCCAAATATAATTTCACGTTCCATTCTTTTTTGTTTCCAGCTTCAATTACATGGAGAACAAAACGATGATCCATGTTTTCTGCTTGATTGGTGATGGCATTTACTGCTTCCGAATTCCTGATGTCACTGCTTGATTTACTTTTACAAACAGCAGTAAAATGGTTGAGTTTACCACAGCCATGGCATTTTTCCCCATAGGCTGGACAGTGACCTTGTAAATGTTCACCCCCACAATACCTGCAGTTTGAGATAAGTTTTCTTTCCTTTTTAGACTTGGCTTTCGTTGAATTGTTTGTGGTCTGAACTCGATCAATTCATGTAGCTTGGTTATTGATTTGGCTGCCAATTTTCACAGCACTCTCTCTGTGACGGCAAATTTGTATTGCTTTTCCCAGGCTTAATTCTACCGTGTACAATAATTGTTCTCTGATGTTGTCTGAATAAATTCCTAAGACTATTTGGTCTCGTAGAAGTCTATCTTCTAGCGTTGTACCATCAGTTGATTGTATTCCTGGGTAATTGCAGTAATTCAATTGGTTCCTACGGTCTGTAAGAAACACATCAAAGGCTTCATCTAATGCCTGTTTTCTGGAAAATAATTTGTAACTCTCGAAACTGTCATTTCGTTTTGGGTTGTAATAGGTTCTAAATCCTTGTAAAGCTTCCTCCAAATTGTTCTTGTCGTTTAGTTGTAGACCTCTGTTAATTGTCCTTCCACTTTGGCCCAGTATGGAATTAGTAATATTGCTACCTTTGTCTTTTCTGGTTTTTTTATTATTGGCAGCAATAAGTACTAGTTAGAATCAATAGTTACATATATTGTCAGAACTCATCATCTCTAGCAATTCCATGTGCTACCAGTCTTATGGAGTAGCCTCCTTTAAATTACTAGTATTCAATACAACAAAAGCACATAAATGGCTAACATTACAACAACTTCCACATACCATAAATACACTTTCCAAGTCATAAATGCTTGGTATTTTATTTAAATAAGCAAAGACTAGTTTGGTTTCAATTGCTTCAAAATATCCAAATCATATGACATTTCTCCATTCCAAAAATCATAGTCCATGTAGGTTATTTTCCACCATAACAAAACAATATTAAGATCTTTCCAATTCATATTGCATATTCATCTCCAGTTTAGCTTGTAGGCTTATAGATTGTTTTGTTTTCACTCTGTAGTTTTTAAATGCTTTCAAACTATGTTTCAAAATCAATAAAACATTTCGGTTCCATATTTACGGTCATCCACAGCGATCAAAGTTGGTGCAGCTTCTCTTTAAATAAAACTTCATCACTCCAAAATCGACAGAAAATCAAAACCCTTAATTATGAATTGATGTTGTTCTGGTTTTTTCTTACTGCGCGGCACATCTCAATGTTTGAAAACGCATAGTGTTCTGTGTTCTACGTCATCAGCTATGTTTACGATCAACTCTATAATTCTACTGTACATGCCATATTGATCGTAAAATAATGAAATTTTTTGTTCATTACATTAAATATGCTAAATACCATCGTATGGTATTGTTTTTGAATTGAAATTGTAGAAATACACAATAATTATATCAAGAAATGCTACTTTTTGATGGAATAATTGACGATGATGGAGTACCGATATATATATATTCTAAGGTCATCATCATCATCATCATCGGCAAATTAAATGATTTTATTTCCAATGATGATGACTCCTTTTTTGATTTACCTCCAACGTATGTACCCGACTATCACAATTTAGTTCATAATCACATTTAATCAGTATTTGCACTAGCAACCAACTTCGGATCCTTAATGGCCGACTAAAAGGTGACGAGGAAGGTGAATTTACATACCATGGTAATATTGGGTCTAGTCTCATCGATTTTGTTTTGGCCTCAGAACAATTGTACTTACAATCACCATCAGTTCTCAAATCAATCAAAGTCGATAAAGATGCATTGTTACTTTCAGATCATTGCTCAATTAATTTGTCTCTTAACGTTACTCTAAGGCATACCAACAATGATTGCTCAAGCATTCTTGTCGAAGAGAGACCACCCCGATATTTGTGGTGCGACGAAAAGAAATCTGATTTCGCGGAACGATTCTCTAGCGAATCTCATGAACGCCTCATTGAATCGCTCTCTTCAGAAATATTAACATCAACTGAAGACATTGACCAGATCATCGATAAAATTTCGGATTTGCTCACAACGTCCGCTCAAGGCATTTTGAAATTAAAAACATTTAAAAAGCAGAAACATGCTAGGCAATTCAAAACACGATGTTACACAAAATCATGTTCTCATATAAAATCACGAATAAATAACATCATCAGACTTTTGAAAAGGCACCCTAATGATCCCTTTCTTCGAGGTAGGATTTGCCGGTTAAGAAAGCAATATAAAAAAGAAATCAAACTGTCAAAACGTCAACACAATGATACTGCTTTGCATAATCTAAACAACGCCATGAATAACGATAAAAATGAATTTTGGCAATTAATGAAATCATTTCGAGCTTCTGAAAATAAAAATGAGACACTGCCTGATGCCTATGAGCTCCTATCTCATTTTAAGCAACTCCATGAAGAGAATCCTATCGAGTCAGATACTGTAGATGGGAATTATACTGTTATGCAATCCCAACCTGAATCCAATTTCGTGGGAGATCTCGACAGGGCAATAGACACAAGGGAGATTATCTCTGCCATGAAACTCTTAAAAAAAATCACCTGGTAGGGATGGGATATTGGCAGAAATGGTCCATGCAACGGCAGATAAATTTATCGACGTTTACAAAAACCTATTCAATCAAATTTTTCAATCTGGCTACTTTCCAAATTCTTGGAAAGAGTCTTTTATTTTACCCCTTTTTAAATCTGGGGACAAGCTCAACTCAAATAATTACAGGGGAATAAGCCTCACTAGCATTCTTGGTAAATTGTTCTGTTTTATCCTCAATGAGAGGCTCAGGCATTTCCTTGACGAAAATGATATAATTCATGAAGCACAGGGTGGTTTTCAAAAAAATAAACGAACGGCAGATCATTTGTTTTGCCTTAAAACCCTTATTTCAAAGTACACAAAAAATAATAAAAAGCTTTTTACCTGTTTCATTGATTTGAAAAAGGCGTTCGACACTGTTTGGCATCCTAGCCTTTTATTGAAGCTAAAGCAATTAAACATCGATGGAATAAACACTCAGAGTGACTCTATCCGTTCTCGTCTCCTTTGGAAATATATGCATGATAGAACATATTGTAATTTAATTGAATAGGTTTCCTTTCTGTTTCATTGTTTTATTTTTAGCACTATTTTTAACAATTAGAATGTATTAAGTTTTTAGATCCTTAGCCTACAAGTAATTTGTAAATTAATATTTCTTTCTTTTGAACTGACGATGGTATAATGTATAATACCGAAAATTTTTCAACAACCACTACTTGTAGTTTTTTGTCGCTATCTTTTGCTTTAAAATATTAATAATACCCCCATCGAAATGGTCGAAAATTACAAATATCTAGGTTTTTCGTTTCATTGCTCCTCAAAACAATGTTTTGGTATTAAGCAACTTTGCACAAAAGTACTCACATTGAAAATAACCAAGTAGAAACTGTACAGCGAGATATTATGCGGAAAATACTAAATATTAGAAAGAATTCCAGTAAGATAGCTGTTAGAGCGGAATTGGGGATCATCCCTCTACAGATTGACGTTAAAATTAATATGATCAAATTCCTTGTTAGAATGATTAACTCCAAAAAAAGTAGTTTACTGTACAAGGCATTTGGTGAACAAATCGTCAACAGTTCATCAACTTCATGGCTGGGTAAAGTTACACATCATTTGTCCGAAATAGGAATCAATTTACAACTTTTGATCTCTAAAGAAACAAATCAAAAATCTGATCAAATAAAACTAATCAACTCTATAAAAGATCAATTAAATAACGAATACAAAATCAACTTTGAGCAAACTAATCTAAACTCTAACACTCCAGGCCAATCGAACCAATTGAAATTCTACAAAACAATCAAACATAAATTTGAATTTGAAAATTATTTGCTACTTCCACACAAAAAGTCTAGGATAGCAATAACTCAGATCAGAATCAGTGCTCATAAGCTCGGAGTACAGACCGGACGATATTCTAACATTCCCTACGAGGACCGGCTATGTCCCCATTGCGATAGTGACAGTATCGACGATGAGATACATCTACTCTTTAACTGTAATATAAATAGTAACTTGAGGGTAGCGTTTTTTAATAAAATAGAAAAGTTGCATAACAACTTTCAGGTATTCTCGGATACAGAGAAATTGAAACTGCTCTTTTCCCAAACAGAGTTACAAACAAAGAAACTGTTGGGAAGATTTCTTTACGAATCTTTGCAGAAACGCTATAATAATTTGCAATAGTGAATAATAGAATGACCCATGTTTTGATAATTTTATAACTATATAGTGAATCAATATTATCTTAATATGTTGTTATTTAGAAGCAAACTGGATATTAAATAGGTTCTTATAACAACTATGCTAAATAAAAAATAAATAAAAATATATATATATATATAATAATAATAATGGAGTCAAAGACTACGCATTCATTTTCTGTAACTTAAAGTTTCTCGCTTTATGCGATCATCAGACAGATACTATATATATATATACAAATATCGAATAACAACATAATAATATTAAATAATACTTACCACACACCTGTATCTATGTAAACTGGTATATTGGTATTAATCAAAACAAACAAACAAACATCATCATCATCATCATCATCATCATCAACAAAGCTAAGCTGTAAATTTTAGTATTTACAAAAATAAAAAATAGAGAGTTAAATAAAGTTTTATCATTTCATCATATGGTTCTTGAGGAGACATTTAAAACCGGTCCTTTTCGAGACTTCCTTCATTGCAGACGGTAGATCATGCCATTTGTGAGCACCAGCGTATTGATATGAATGAAGATGGCTCGATTTGATGTAGATGTCATTATGGGAATGGGATCGAGTGCTGGTGGTATTTGGACGTTTGAAACGTTGGATTTTTGAATTTGGACGTCGCAGGCGTTTTTATCGGATCTTCATTTACTTGATTTGATCTTCAATTTGTCATAAATCATTTAAATGCTAAATCGAAGAGCAAATTACGAAGAGGAATATGCGAGAAAAATAGTTGACGAGACTATTCGATTCTGTTGTTGAAAAACTCAAACATTCAGGTCACGTGTAGCCTGCGCGCAGGCCCAAATCTTTTTTCAATGTTAAGTAAGGTCTAGCCTCATTCCATCACGGTCCTCATTTCCGCGCGGCGCTCCAGCGAGGGCCTAATAAAACCTGATAAAACTGAAGGTTAAAAAGTGTGCCAGAAACCAAAAGTATATGGTGTGCCCAATCACAGCGCACCTTGGTGTCATGTGAGTTACAGCCAGGTGTTGGTTGGTCGGCCTATCGAAGAAAAATACTACTAATCTAAACCAAAATCTCAACAAAGTTTGAAGTATGAAGTAGTAATCTCAAAGGTTTGATTGCATTTTTACGGGAAACAATGTAGCGCGTTGCTGAGAATTATTTGTCGTGGACACATTTAATTTCCGACATTCTACTAGAACTATTTATATATAATAAAAACAAAACATATCTATGTATTCTATATATTTGATCTCTTATTCTATTACAGAAGTCAAACCATAACAGACTCACTCCATATCAAGGTACTAATCGTGTTTTTGGTGAATTTAGATGTCCCGAATGTAATCGTCACTGGATGAGTGCAAATAGTTGGGCAAACATGGGTCAAAAGTGTGAAAATTGCAACATTAATGTTTATCCACACAAGCAAACACGTCTTAATAAACCTGAAGGTTTGGATGTTGGCAACGAAAATATAACCCATCCTCAGCATTTGTGTGAGAAATGTAAAAAGTTGGGACATTGCTGCCGACCTTCGTATCGTTGAGTGTATAAAATATCATATGTTTTCATGATAATAAAGGAATGTATATACTATGATACCATGCTATATACTATACTAATATACCATACTGCACTTATACGGTAATTTCTCATATTTGATATGCAGTTTTATTTTGTTTCGAATATAAATCAGTAATACATTATGTCAAATTACATTATGTTACATTATCATCTAGTTCGAGTTGTAAAGATAATTCGTGGTATACGATGAAATAATTTTGTTTTTGGATATTTGATGTTTTTTATTTCCGTTACCCAAAATTACCGGATAATTGATAATTGTAAATCCGTTGCCAATAAAGCATTCATCCATAAATAATACATAATGGTCTGATCCTGACACTTGGAAAGCTATAGTATTTGGCAAGAGTTAATATCGATTAGTTTCCACGGTATCGAGAGAGACTTTGTTTCTCCTATTGCCACTATAGTGCAATAATGATCAGAAATAATTTGAAACTTTTATTCTTTTACCCCAATTTCATCGCTTTCAAGATTATAATAAATTAGTAATATCATCATATTTAAGAAATTCGTGTACCTTTGCAATGAATCTGTGAATCTGTGAAAACCTTCGCTAAGAGGTTGGTATGACCAGAGCCATCTATTTACAAGAGTTGGGACACGCTTACATGTGCCGCTATCGTCTCCAATTGGACAGATGCCAGTCACGTGATATTTGGATGCCATCTTTGTTCTTTTGAAAACAGGTTCTCAATCATTTCAAGTGAAACGCGCGAAAAAATACAATACAATATGGCTGAAAAAACACACAACATTCTCCTGTACATGCGCACTGTTAAAAACGTGCTTGGGTCCAGGCAAAAAGATACAAAAATGGCAGAAGGTGTCCCAACTCTTGTAAATAGATGGCTCTGGGTATGACCTGTTGTAGCGTCTGGTTATTTCCCGGGGCTCATGATATCAATTGACTGGTGCATATAACAGATGAATTCTACGTTCTAGAGCAGACATGTTAAGAAAATGATACGAACTCATCCAAGGACAGTTTTTCATGCATTGACACAAATAAATATCGATCTTTTCTAAATATATCTGGATTGCATACGAGAAGATGAAACAATATTGAACACTGTATGGCATATTATATGTATCGGAAAACCGGATCGGTCAAAGTTGGTCAAAACATACCACATCGGATCGTGTACTCCTTATTACACCGAACAGCATAATAATAAAAAAGTGATTTACTTAGTAGCTAATGAATAGCCCGTATTATCACCGCGTAACTTTAGATCGTAATGTTTTGATCTAGATTTGTAAAATTTCTATTACAACAATCCTATATTTCGATATCATATGTTAGTTCAGTTCATTAATGGATGGAATTCTTTGACGAGAGTCTCTTGTCCACTTAACATAGACATCCAATGATCCAATGGTTTACCACGTGAACACATAGGACCACCTATCGTTATTTTACCTATGACTTTGTCTTGTTTGAGGACTGGTGACGAACTATGCAAAACTTCCAGCGTTACGCATGCTCTGTCTGTATCATCCGGGTCTAATTTAAATTCAAATGTTTGATTAAATATAGGACTTGCTGTTGATTTCTGTATACCAGTACGTTTTGATTTGATGATTTTATTTAAAACACATGCAGTGACTTTCACATAAGGATCTACAGACGAAGAATACAAAAATATTCAAATGGTTTTATTAAAGAAGTGACTAATTTTTTAAGACTGTATCAATTCACAGGAGTTAAAATTATCTGAAATGCTTCCATTGAGAAAACAGTGCATAATCATGGAACCCAGGGGGACTCCAATGCATCGGCTGTATGGGGACATGCCATTTTTAAGGGGTGCCTTTCCCAGATTCTTGTGAAATTTTACTGTGTCAATTTAGAGATTTTCAAAACGTTTAGAACTTCTCCTTTGTTTGCTCGTAAAGCAATGAAATTTTAGGGTCTTCATTCTCATTTGCTCTGAAATTTTACGGTTTTCCTCTATTTTTGAAAATAGCACTGGCACACTCCTTAAAACTACGACCCCACCCCCCGGGTCATTGAATCTACATGCAGTTTCTATCTGCATCATCAAGTCACAAGCGTACAATCCCATGCTTCTGTGCATTTACTTTTTGAGAATGCGGGAATAAAAGTTTTTCTTAAAGAAGTTGAGATAAACGGCAATTAGGAATCATAAAATTTGCACCCAGCTTCCAAAATGTTGTCATTTTCCAAAAACACAAAAGTACGAGAAAACCGTAGCAAGATCGACCCGATGGAAATAGGAATATACAGACATTATAGCTTTTGTTTGTTTTGTTTGTTTGTTTATCAACACAAGTACATGCTACATTATCGCTATAGTTATATACATACCTAATTGAGAAGGATCACCGGCATGCCTTAGATTTCTTGCTTTAATAACACTAACACTTAATCGTTTGATAGATTCAAAATAACAAAGTGCAACTTGTAATTCTCCATTATCCAACGTGGAAGGCTAATCAAATCAAAAACAAAAAATATCACAAATTATAGACATTAATAAAAATATCATCTTATAATACGCGTGGTAGTCCTACTGGTCAAACGAGGACCGTAGGGTGTAACATTTCTCAAGGCCATTGAATATCAAGATTATCGAAATATTTGCTATTGAGAGGTAATTCCATATCTCCACGGAATTTACACAGACCCATCTATTTACAAGAGTTGGGACACGCTTTCATGTGCCGCTATCGTCTCCAATTGGACAGGTGCCAGTCACGTGATTTTTGGATGCCATTTTTGTTCTTTTGAAAACAGGTTTTCAATCATTTCAAGTGAAACGCGCGAAAAAATACAATACAATATGGCTGAAAAAACACACAACATTCTCCTGCACATGCACACTGTTAAAAACGTGCTTGGGTCCAGGCAAAAAGATACAAAAATGGCAGAAGTGTCCCAACTCTTGTAAATAGATGGCTCTGAATTTACATACCTAAGAATATAGTAAATATCGTACATGACATATATATCGATAATAATTTTTTTATCTTTTAATGAAACATTCATGCAAAAATATCAGATATTCATATTTGCTACTAATAGGTTCACGCCTTTGGCGATCATCATTCAGGTAAATCTGGATGTAATTAAACTAAATTAATTAGATATAGATTAAATTGCCTCATGATCTCCAAAAAAGTGAGTAGTAGAACTATTAGTTGCAAATATGAATCTCTGATATTTTACGTTAAAATTATTTATCATTATGAATAGTTCTTTTTGCATTTTTGGCATCGAGCACTATCAAGATATCCAAACAGTAAATTCGAGTTACCCGAATTACATTTCCTGTGAAAACAGTTCATAAATGAGTTCAGTTTCATCTTCTTGAACAGTGGAGAAAAAGAGCATTTAAAACTGGCCATTCAACGTTCCTGAATGTCCATAAAGCCCGGGGGTAACTCCATTAGGACGGCTATACGGGGAAGTGCCACTTTTTTTGGGTCCATATTCTAGCTGAGAAACAACTTTTTGGGTATGAGATTTCAAATTTTGGAGCTTTGGGGTATCCTATTTTTGACTTTTTCAAGAATTTTTGAAGAAATTTGCATCATTTTTGTGTATTTACCTAAAATCAATCAACCTGCTAGAACTTTTTGGGTAGCATCAACAGAATTTTTGGAACTTTATGGATACCTTACCTCTTTCCAAAGTGGCACGTCCCCGGTCCCTAAAGAGCCGGAGTTACCCCCCCGGGCCATAAATTTCATGAAAACTTTACAACGATCAATAACATTTCCAAACAGTTGTTTCACAAAGCTGTATAAATCTGAATATTTACCTGAGATTCTCTCTCCATATCTCTCCACTCTTCTGTTGCACAAGTAATGTCTAATTCACATAATGGATATAATACGTGTCCGACTACGGTTTGACGCATAAATCGATCAACATCAAATACGGTAAAACGTAACGTACGATCACGTAAAATACCATATGACATCATAAATATAAATGTTTCATTAAATTTTGGATTACGTGTTTTTCGTTTCATTTTCGATTGTAAGTAGCGTTTTTCATCCGGTAAAAGAAAACATCGTACGAATGGATCGCACGAACCGGTTGCTCCGAGTGATAAACTAGATCGTTGTTGTCTTATTGGTAAATTTTTAATCTTTTTCAAGCTAACAATCAGTTTTTCAGCTTCGCAATCGTATTCTAATCGGAACCAAATCCGGCCAATGTGTCCACGGGGATAATCTTCAATTTCTGTATCGCTTTCTCCTTCAACGTTATATAAATCGGGTCTTAACAAACCAACTGATGTTTGCACACATTCACTTGCTTGAGATTGAATCCATTCGTTTGTAAAATTACCAGATGGTTTAATTGGTTCATATTGAGGTGAAGCTGTATCGGGGGATGTCGGAAGGGAACGTCGGAGTCGGTTAGGTGATTCTGGGACAGTAAACTCAACAGTATTGACTTTGATCTTTGGTGCATCGTTGACAACTTTGTATTCTTCCGTTTTATCTTTTCTTCTTCGACGACGGAGACGAAGTACATAGCAACACCATAGCAACAGTAAAAGAAGTGTTAATATTGTGAATACGAGGCCACCAAGTAAATAGAAATCAACTATAGAAAGATATAAATGCAGAGGGCTTATACATGACTTTCAATTTTCAGACTTTCAGAAGAATAAGTTTCAAGTTTGGATTGGAGAGTACGGTATTCCCGGGACGCTAACAAGGATCCTGCAAATCGTTTAAGCTTACCAAGATTGAATGTGTAAAACCGGGTATAAAACCTATTTAAGTATTAACTTCACTCTTCTTCTAAAGCAATGAATATGCGATTTCACTGCCTATACCAATGCATGCTATACCGAAGGGGAACCGTAATATTTCTATAGCAATGATGCCCAGTTGGTGTTGACCCAGCGTACAGATGATACAGGCATAGATGCTCCTCCAGCGCTGTTTAACATTTCAATTACTAATTTTCGAATTCAAATAATATAATTCCATTATCACAGATATAGGATTCATCAAATTTTTAATTGACTTATATATATTAAGCAAAACAAAGCGTTTTATACTAACACACTATATTTGAGATCGGGGTGATGCTCTATAAGTATGACTGTAATACATATGTCATGGATGCAGTACATGTAAATGGGAGCTGCAATTAAAAACCGCTAACAATCATTAGAGCACTATGTTAAATACGGAGCTAATTAAATAAAATGTAAATTACCTCTTTGCGAATGTCCAGGAGGAAGAGGTTTTGCCATTTTTTTTTTTTTTAGATGATTAATCAAGGAATAATATGTAAAATAGATTTCATTTTGAGATACAATCAATTTAAAAGTGCCAGAAATGAACTATTGCAGCACGTTGATCATCTGGAATAAAGTATAAAAATTAATTATGGAATAAAGGACATATTGGCAATCAAGAGCAGCAACATACTCTAATGTCCCCTTATATTTGCTTCAATTGACAAACATATTTAAATATTACATTTTATACAGCCAATCAATGACCGAGAGAATCACCCCGTAAGAACAAGTGCTTGTGTAATGAGGGATAATTGGAAAATTTACATATTCAATTGAACACTACGATAAACATGTGTACACTGACGATGAATCGAACTGGGTAAATCAAAGAGCAAATCAAAGCAAGCGGAACGTTGCATAAAATCAGCATAAAAAAAGAAAGACTTGGGCAAGTCAAGTGAATGAAACGCGTAGGATAAATAGTTTCCAAAAATATTCTTAATATAAATTAATCTTCTTCTACGACACATATAACATGTTAATTTTAATGACATTAAGAAACGTGTATGATGTTAATAATTTATTGCAGTCATTAAGAACAACTCAGTACGTTCGATGAAAGTAAATACTCTTTGTAATGGTTACACCTTCCCTTCCAGATGCACAAACAAAGATAGTTATATGATAAGTATAAAGATTACACAGATGAAAAGTACTTGAACACAAACTCAATGTTTCAATTAGTGTAATTATTTATTAAGAAATGTGTTAGTACGGGTGTTAGTATAGTATTAAGACGATATTGCCCTATACCGAAAGCCGCCCTTGTACTAATCTACTAAAGACTACTAATTCTAGAGAAATTGCTCTTTTCGTTAAGATTATTGGTCGTAAATGCTCTATTTATACTGATCTCGGCCGTGATACTGCCGCGACAAGGATGGAATGAATCAATATATTCCTTATGTAAAGAATAATAGTCAAATATGATACATATATATATATAGTCGTTAAATGCTACTACGAGTTCTCCAGCTTTTGTTATAAAAAATCTAGGGTTAAAAATATAATTGCCTTCTCTCTTCTAGAAATCGTGACGAATAAATTGTTGTGAATATCGGCATACGTCTTTTTTCGGCGTTCTTCATGGGGTTGACGATTATATCCGATCGGATTCATTATTAATCTTGATGGTTATATAGATTGTTCGAAAGATTGATAACAATAATTTCATCATTATGGCGATTTATAAAAAGATAATAATTATGACAATTTATATCATTTAGAGCTTCTAGAGATTATTTTATGCAACATGCAAATTGTGAAATTCCGAAATACAATTAGACTCGAAAGTTGCAGCACGTTGATTCTGGAATAAGTTACATCACCCGGACATATACAACTCTGTGAATTTGTAGTAGGTTCTATATAAATTCAGGAGCATACTGTTTCTTCCCAGAAGAATTAAATATCGTGTTTGTTTAATGCTGTGAAGCCAGAACTGACATAAAAGTTAGGAATTTGCCTCCATTTGAGAACAGCAGCAATCATGTGATATAATACTTGAAGAGTTTAAAGTAATGGACCAGTAGCCTATGTGTTTCTTTTGTTTTTTTTTAGTAGAAGAAACGAGGCAGGGAAAATACATATTTTCGTGGAATAGCCCCACTTAATGAAATACATGTATATTTTTAATACGAACATAACGTTTTTCCATATTCTAATACATCAAAAGATTTTCCATGTTGAAGTATGAAATGTAGATGTAGGCCAAGGCAAAACTCACCGGTTGATTCCGATTCATGATCAAATGATTAAAAAATTATGCAAATAGAAACTATACGTGAAATGTAATTAAAAACCTAATGATTAAAACCTCATGCCCTAGGACATTCATCGTTCAAAAACACCAAAAGCAAAGATATATAGTTCGTATTTACGCTTACAATAATGGTTTTAATAATGTTGTTATGTTGTTCAATTTGGCTTGCCTGCCTAATTACAAAAATGTCACTTGATATATATCAAAAATAAAATCATGACTATTGTAAAATATATATCACTTTGTCTCCTTATGAATTATAAAGATTATACTTTACTGCATTTAGCGGTTGATTGTTTTGCCGGATCAAATCTTACCTGTAAACATTAACTTCATTTATTTCATTCTTCTCAAATCATATTTTAATTACTATATTCTTTGTTATTAAATTTGTAACAAATCTCGTGTTTCTTATCGATGTCAATTGTTACAAATAAATTTTAATTATTTTTCAATATAATGTATACATTACGTACCGCATAAGCCATGACCAATGACGAAAGTTACATATTTCCAGTAAAAAATAATTAGACGCAAAAATTTTCTCAGTCTCACTTAAAAAAAAATCTAATTTTCTAATTTCGGCACCACAAAATGACAGTATTTCAAGTGAGAAATTGAAATTGCTTTTATCTTTGTATATTCATATAGTAAATCATTTGCGCAGGTGGTATCTAATTTAAACTTTATCACACATTTAAATCAATATATTGTTCATATACCGCATTTTTAGTTACTTGATTGAATTCGCATGCAGCTGAATCAACAAATAGCAGTATTAGTACAAAATTATAATAAAACAGAAGATGCTGTAATCTGATTATTTATTTGAAAATGTATTCTTGGTATCAATGAACTTTTTTTTGCTTCGCTTAATCAATTTCTTATGAAAAATTCTTTGATGTAAAATAATGATGTATTATTTTCTAAAGACGTTTTTATTTGAACCCTAAAAGTGTTTTATTTTCTAAATTTCGTTCTTGCTTTATTTCAACGATAAATTAAGAAATTGTGTTTTACAATAAGAAAAAATAGATTCTAAAACATCCTTATTGTTTTGTTGGTAATGTAATGTGTATATCTGATATTATTTACAGCCAATCTCATATCAGCAAATTAACTATCATAAGTATTAGCTGCAAGATATTAAATTATTTAGCATTTAAAAATCATCTTTTTTTGCTCTTTATATGCACGAAGGTTGAGACAACAATACAACTCCACTGTACACAATCTTTATGAGTTAAAAGATTTTCTGTCTTAAAAAAGCTCATTTGAATAATATAATTTGGATTGTGGGAGAAATTGTTTGGAAAACACATGTGATACTATGATATTACAGTATACAAAGTTTTCAAAAACATCACGCATTGTTAAAATTTGACGCAGTGCTCAGTGATTTGACACGAACAACTCTTCTCTTTCTTAACTCTGTAACGACTTTAACTATAGGCAACTATACAGAAAGTGCTGAATCTGAATCATATACAGTATGTGTGTGTATCGCATCTTTTGTATTTGAAAAATAATATGTATTTTATGAAACAAAAAGGAACGCCAAAAATTAATTTGTTCAGAAATATGTTACAATCAATTGAAAATGAAAACACACCTGTTGAACCTATCAAAATTAAGAGTTATACTACTATCGTCAGGACTCAGTAAATCTGTACCTTTATTTTTCATATCGTGTAAGCATTTCAATGGAAATTCAGCATCAACCAATCTCTCAGAATTCTGATAAAAATATAATATCTTTCCATGATATTTATTTTCAGACTTTCATTCCGAATTTTTGAAAAAGTGAATGATGGAAAATAGCGTATTTCTGTACATCAAATATCTCCGCTTATTATACGTCAGTTAAAATCAATCCCGTCGTTCAACATTAGCTGTAATGCGCACATTAACAGAATTGAGAATTCATCATGCAATTCATAAACAAAACCTTCTAAATAGAAGACATTTCTGTTACCTTTTCAAAATTCCAAGTTGTTTCCGATATAAAATCCCTTTGGAAATTGTAATAAAATATTAACAGACTTTCTAGAGTCTCCATCATATCAAAACATGTCGAAGAGTATGTTCAAGTTCGAGTTGCATGATGCCGATAATAAGAATTTGGATTTAAAGACTTTAAAGCGAACTGTCAATTTCTGCATTCTTTTGAAAATAAGCAAAGCGTTTTTGCGGTAAAGATTTCTCTGAAACATGTCATAAATGCAGCATTTAAAATTTAAATAAAGCGTCAAATCCCGGTTAAAATCTAATACAATGATTAAAGATTACTAATTTTATGTAAAAGTTCGTGAATTTTAGGCAAATACAGTAAAGCTCTTTGCTAACAACAGGTATGTACAGATGGAAATATCGTTCACAAAATATCGTCAATTTGAGAATCACTAATGCGATCGGTAAAATAACTAAAATAATAGAAAACAAAGAAGAACATCATATTATAAAATAATGTATATAGTTATAAATAAATTAAATGTACATACCGAAAAAGATTTCAGAAAGTCCAAGCCAGACTCATCAATTAATTTCTTATTATTAAGCGTGAAAATTAATCATAAAAATCCAGTAATTTTTCAAGGAGTTAAAAATAATATTCTTTATTAAGCTGTTCAAATTTTCCTTTTCAATTCTGAATTCATAATATTTCCATTTGATAACAATACATACACCGATGTTGACAAATCAAAACACATGTTTAAATTATAAATAGAAACGGGGCTCTTTATAGATACGTTAAAAAACATAAAATATTCATAAAATATTAAATAACTATTAATATGAAACGATTTATCATGTTTTAATATTTAGTTATTGAAACATATTATATGACAAGCTATTGAGTAATGTTTTTAAATGTTAGCATGACTGTTTTATTGATATTTTTCAAGGGTTAAAGTTGTTTTACTATGCTGAGAATACTCCCCCCGTTGCGCTTACTATTGATAAAGAATATCACCTGCTTTTTTATCCATTCCTCAAATTTAAGACCAAACTGTAAAGTACGCATGGCTCGCATCGTTTATTATAGAAAATTATAGAACATAAACATACTAATTGCTGAATAAGCTGCAAGCCCACGTTCCTTAAGTAATTATCAGTAATTTATTTGAAATACGAGTGAATAATTTTTGAGACTTATAGCTTCACAGTACATTTAGCGAATTAAATTTATCTGCAAAACTTATAATGCATACAGTTCGACACATGTCAATCAAATTTTTCATTCGTATATA
Organism: Haliclystus octoradiatus; assembly: GCA_916610825.1. NCBI lineage: Eukaryota > Metazoa > Cnidaria > Staurozoa > Stauromedusae > Haliclystidae > Haliclystus > Haliclystus octoradiatus. Next base: position 35,763,646 of record OU744446.1, read on the forward strand.
TGCGAGTCAAATATGAGAATGACTTTGTCGTAACCCTAAGCAATAAAGTTTAAATGTACAGTTTAACCCGCTTATGTGCAATTCGGATAAGTGAAGTTCCCGCTTATCTACAACCTGGTTTTGAAATCCGTTAAACAATTTTCTGGTCAAGTCCTTGGTTAACAATTCTGAATAACTGCAAATTCGGATAAATGCAATGAAAACCGTTGGCAATTTTGACTTGCACTTAAGCGGGTTACACTGTATTTGAATTGTTGTTAGAATTTTCGATGCTATAGTTTATATCAAGTATTAACATGCCTATATAATTACTGTATATACATTAATTACTAGGTTTTAACATTTTAATTAAATATCATGTACAAAAAATTACTGCAATTGAACTAAACCTCATGGCTGTGGTACGCAGGCTACTTTACGGTAATCTCGGTAACCCACGTGCAGCTAAATGTTTTCAAGTTGCTTCTAAATTTGCCAGTAATCTAAAAAGAGTCTGACTGGGTGGAATCACTTAAGAAAAATCCCAGTACACCAAAACATCCCAAGGAAGAAATATACTACGATGTCGGACACCCGTATGACCCCATTTGTTAGTTTTCATCACGATATTAGCCAAACATTGACCAAATCTTCTAGAAATATGAAAACCGTCGTAACATGAAATTTGTAAAGATTTTCCGAAAATTTGATAATCACCAATTTTTACAGATTACGTGGTCAAGGCAATGCATCTCGGAAGCGCTGGGATTGTAATTCCTAGCAGGAGTACTATACTGTTTTGGAACGTCATCAGCAAATAAATGAACATTCGAAAATTGCAGTAGAATAATCAATTATTCAGTCATCCGAGGGGCAAATTAATTACATTAAATGTAGCTGTTAAAGCCATTTAAAAAGGGACTGGTATGACGCGTTAATATATGGCTCTTGTCCCGGGGGTCTGGGGCCGTGCTGTCATTTCACTATAACATAATCGAGGACAGCCGCGTTTTCAGCTCTATTGGATATCAATTATTGTATATTATCATAGTATGTATGTAGCAAACACAAGGCGTCATTTAGTTATTGGGTTTTGCTCGGCTTTTCTTTAAACATTCTGCAGCCAATCTTACAATTTCATAATTTCATCTGATTATTAATTAACATAGGAAGGCAATTATTTATAAAAGGAAGTCATAGCTAAACTTTACAATATCTTCAAATAATTAATGCAATATCGTAATGTTTTCTCTGTGCGGAAGCAACGACTTAAATGGTATTATGTGAGATATCTAAAATAGTGGAATGAAAATCGTACGTTGCACAAAGTAATTATTTTTCTTTCTATTAATAGAAGCTTGAAACCATTAGAAGATATCATCAAAACAGATCAGTAAATTAGCAGCAATTATAATTGACAAGTGAAATGATAAATTGTCTTGACAACCAAGTATGACGTCATAATTTATTCTTCCACCTTCCTTGGCGCCTTCTTTTCGGAAAGAAACAAATTAGTTTGTAACATACTTGCAGAATAATGTTACTGGAGATATTAACTGTATCCAAGACAGAAGTAAACTAAACTAATGTGTATTATAGTAGGATTAATAGGTATTATAGAGATTATTCTAATAGTACAAATTGTTCTATATAATAATCGAAACTAGAAGTCAAACTCTTCCAAAAACTTTTAACGTCACCATTGCAATTTTCAAGAACTGAAAACCAACGAATGTTTTGTATGTGTCTCCTAGCCACATCAAGTCAAAGGTTTTGCTTAGATGATTAGAATATATATAATTTAATTTTTATGTGATGTGCTTATCTATATTTTATAAATGCCGCCTCGAATTATATCTATATAGATCTAGGGTTTATGTAAGATAGAGTATCGTTGATTTGGTTCAAAATTAAATTTTCCAGCCGTCAACTCAATAGCAATCTATAACTACTGATATCAAATCCACGAAAAAAATTGTAAAATTTAATTGCGTTTTCATGGCATTTTCAAGGCATTTTCACATTTTAATATCGTGATATTTTATAATTATGGCTTAAAATATTATTGGTTTTTACTTTATTTCATTCTCATGGTGTTTTCATAATACTTTCACGGCATTTTCATCGTTTTGGTGTTTGTATAATGATACATAATTACAGGTCTGTAATGATATGGGACATATGTCACTATTATTTATTCGTGAGTTGAATTTCTTAAAAATGGCAAAGTCCAGCAGGTAACATGCAGCAGGACTGCAGGAGTATTGATGTCATGGAGAATATTCGAGAAGATGAGATTCTACGTGGAGATATTGCTTATTTGATAAACGCTCCCGCAATCAGAATCATTAATTAAGTAACACAATCAATCTCAACTTGAATAATTGTTTTTCTGTGTTTGTAACATATTTGGTTGAGGTGGTCTATTTAAATATTAATTATTCACACCCTTTTAATATATAGTTCCAATATCAGAATTAAAACTTTGTAACTTCTATTTATATAACTATGGCAATGAAATTTAAACTATGATTTATTTCTCCCTGAAAACCATTCAAACATCGAAATGAAAGACGGTAAATATTTTGTAATGTCAAAATAATATAGCAAACAGAATTGAATAAACTATTTAACATAGATACTTCTATCAAAATAAAACTTGAATCTTTTGAATAATTCTGATTTTTCCGAAATCGAAATATATATACTCAATTCAAAAATCTGTGCATACATGATAAAACCTTTCTAATACAAATTAATATTTCATTGCAATCAGTTTTTATACATCGATTTAAAATTATAACAAGGGCTGAACTTGATTTGATAAGCATGATATGAGTTTTATAATGATTAATTATATGACTGATTATAAAGCAGCGAAATATTTTGACTAAAACATATGACGATGCACTGAATATATGTATATATGCAAACGCTGTTACTTTAAAATAAAAAAAATGTTTTCTCAGTATATAGGGAAGATTTCATTGATGTTATTTTATGTCGTTAAAACTTATTTATGTAATTGTAATTTGTATATATGCACAACAACAAATAAGCGAAGGCAAAATGATGTGCCTAATTGTGTCATAAACCATATGATAAATAGAGACGATTCGTTATAGATTATACACAATATAATTCCTATAAAAATCAGGCGATATTCAAATAATAAGATCAAATTATTCACACTTACCGATTGAATTCAAAATATGTCTTTTGAATAGTGCGGCCAGAGCAATCTTTCGAAGTAATCAACTTTGAAGACAGCCCACAGAAACCATCAAACAGCTTTTGGATGGCATTGAACTTTTCAAGGCATCTTGATGTGTTGTTGCTAACAATTATTATGATTCCTTCGCAGGTTTTTAAATCAACCGTGTCTTCTTCCAACTTGATAAATACTGTACACCATAATTACGCATATGTAACGAGCAAGAATCAAACATATTTCTATAGGTTTTTGTTTTGGACACCACGAGGTCATCTACTGTCTTATAAAAACATCAAATTCCCGGCTATTGTTCTTCACTATCATTTGAAAATCGTTAAATGTCTCCTAATTTAAATATTCAAAAATATTTTAGGTATTACAGGGTCAAAGCACAACTTCTAACTATATACTTATTATTATGCTTATAGACTGTAGACAAATATAATTTACATTTATATATAGAGTTGAATTTCATAAAAAAATATATATCGACGTGGAGAGTATAATATATGTTGTCTTTTGAAAACTAATTGTTTAGCAATCTATAGGTTGTGACAATTTATTCAAAGTTTCAAACAATTCTTATTTGAATAAAATGCAATATATATATTCAAATTATTGATGAGATAAAAACATATTTATAAATAAAAGAGATTGACGATGAAATGCCCAGGAGCACTGGAGCTTGGGGGCAGGGCAGGAGGGGCAGCTGACACTCCTGCCCTTGCGGCAGAGGGCGAATAGGGGCAGCTGGTGCACTTTTGTATAATAAACTTTTCCAGATCAATCACGTTAAATAAAGATGAAAACATATTCATGAATCAGCGTTGAACAGTGTACAACGACAACGATCGAAACTATACATGCCTCTGATCAAGGCGGTAGGTGTCCATAATTTTGGCTGACGAAATGTGTATTTTACATGAAAAAGGCGTGATATTTGCATATTTGGGGTGCTTCAGTACTGTCCATATTTCCTTTAAATTGCACGATTTTGCCATTTTCTGTTTTGAAACTGCCCGAAACCTGACTCAAAAGTATGTATTGGGAATGGGAGGTTGACAACGAAAACATTTTTGCTGCATGGTGCCTTTTATGTAGGTGGCCCCTGTCATCCTCGTATGACTCCGGCGGAAATGCTCAACATAATGTTCACAATTCTATGGTCTCTTGACTAAACTCAAGAAGTTCTACTTCTTTATATCACGGCATTGATCACGGCAGTCGATGACACAGCTTGCTCAGAAAAAGCATAAAAGCTCAGAACTAAACGGAGAATGAATTTCAGGTCATTAATTTTATTTTCCAGCCCTCGCCGATTAGCTGGGCTGCGAAAAGTAAACCTTGGCATAAGTATATTACTTCATTTATATAACTGTCACATGTTTACAAAAAAATATTGTGTGTTTAAAATGCAAGTCCGAACACATTTGCTGGAGAATAGAGACAAGCGCTTTCGAGAATTGGCTTGACTATATTCTATACTGCAACTACCTTTAGCGAGGCCAGTCGCATGGAAACGACTTTTAGGGTGGGGTTTAAGTCGATCTCTATAGGAAGTCTAGGAATCCAGCAAGCTACAAACTGCCGACATTCCGTTGACGCTTATCGCAACGAATTTTGCAACTGCAACCTAACCTACCAAGGCGTGATCGATATATGTTGCGTTTTTATTGGTGAATTTTCGTTAAGAACTTTCTATCGAAGTAACATCTTCAGTAAATCATATGGACCTAGGGCAGTGTAGGGCCAGTGATATGTGTTGGTTATCTTTACAATGCGCTATTATAGTTCATATTAGATGAAAATTATTTGGTGATTTCTGATTGACTGAAAAAGACTATAGCCTATCCATGTTATCAAATTTAATTTTAACTAGGGTGTAAATAATTTTGTAGGCTTGACAATGGTCAGAAACTGGAATCGGAGCCTCTAGAATGGAGGACTAATCGGATTAGTAGCATGTCATAATCATTATCTATTTATCCTATGATTTATGCGGAAAAGTTTGGCATTATAAGCGAGGAAGAATATGAGGGCTTCTATGTCGTAAATCTAGTTAGGAAGGATGAACCTGTCAATTATAGAGATTTAAAGCAAGATATTTGAAAGAAGGGACTGTTAGCGAGTTTGATTGCGGAATTACTGATTTCGTTTTAATGGTGTACTTCTCGTTTTGGTTTACTTTGAAATATTGTTATATCAAATTTAGCATAATTAGAATGATCATGTATGTTGGTCAAGTGAATCACTACAATCGGCTAGTCTCCAGGTTTCTCATTTCCATTAAATCTATATTCTCAATAAGTCCACGTCACAATTTGGTATATCGGAAAATTGGCAAGGATAAAGACGAACGAGTAAATTTATGAATCAATGATTCATTTAGTGTTGGTAGCCTGCTATAGGATAGAGATGATCTATACAATCCAGCGATGCCCACAAGTGACTATATTCAGTAACATTTTCCGACATTGTAATTACATGTGTTTTCATACTGTTGAGTCGAAATATATGAAATTATATTACATTTGGGCAAGCGCTTACTCGGTGAGATCACCGATAACTAAGAGAGGGTGAAATCATAATTCAACAAGAATACATTTGAGAATCTATAAATTTCATTATAAATAATTCAATCCAAAGTATATATTTACACAATACAGTATTTACATATCGAATTCATTTCAATCCGAATGATTATATAAAAATTCCTATTTACATATTTTCTAACTACATTATATAATTGCGCCTATATATCAATTGAATTATTATCATTTTTGCACAAACGACCACCTCTGAGAAATTTCATAATATTTGTATTACATTTAATTACCGAGAAAGAATTGTGCAATTTGCAAAGTACTATACATACCTTAGTGTTACTTTGCAAACGTCTCTAAGTTCCAACGAACATATTACAAGAAAGAAACATAAATTTCAATTGCAATTGCTCTGATAAATCATTTACAACGTCTTTCAATCAAATCTGCTCTTCAAATATTCGAAATGAAGCTGTCACCGATTGTTACATACGGGTTTGAAGTTATAGCTCCTTACATAACATTTATGATCTATTTTATTAGCACTTGATAAAATGAATTTTCTGTATCTGAAACGGGTTTTAGGCGTATCCAGTCTATCGTCTAATACTCAAGTTTCCTTATTTACTGATACAACCTCGTTTATTTGTAATTTGAAAATACGTTTCAATTTAATCAAGAATTAATTTCAAATATCTCAAAAACCAGAATGGGCTATATAATTATATATTGGACAGCGATTATCAATATGCTCCGGTTTTACAATCAAGTGGATGGTAGATGTCAAACCAATTAAACAGGCATTATATCTAACACGCCTGTCTGTGTATGGGCAAATCTACAATCTGTGTAGTAGTATAATCCCATAGAGAAAATCAATCAATCATATGGACACTTTGACTAAAAGAGAGTTATTGGAAATAGCCTAGAATTAATCACTATTATATTCTGAACAAATTAGAGACAAAAAATATTTTCAAATGTGCACCGAACTAGTTCCAGGCTCTAATTGTTAAAACTCAGATACAAGTTAAAAGAGCCTGGAACTAATTCTGGTGCACATTCTAAAATATATTTTGACTCTGATTTGTTCAGAATATTTTTATGAATAATTCTAGACTATTTCAAAAACTATCTTCTAGTCAAAATGTCCACATCGCTGGTTGATTTAAACTATGGGACTATACTACTACACAGATTGTAGATTTGCCTATGCATGGATTCCGCCACACTGTTTGCATAACTAGTGGATTCGATCATCCTGATGAAACATGTTTATGCAAGATGTGTGGATCAACACTACTTCGTATTTATATCATATTTTAAATTGCCCATGTAATGAGTCATATGATACCGAATTTATTAAAAATGTTTACTTTTGAGTATTACTTTGAAAAAAAAAATATATATATATATTTAAAATAAAAATTCAATCAATCAAATAAATGAATTATACAAATTAATTACAAATTTACAAATGGAATACATTATAAATATACTAATAACATACATTATGCTATACTATATACTACATATAATATTGTATCTACAAATGACTAAATGATTGCCCAGAATCGGGAGTAAATATATATAGAAAATTGAATTATTATCAACTCTTTGATATATCAACACATCTTTCGATCTGCTAGTAAAACTATTTGTACAAATATTTCAATCCGATATCCGACTACTATACTATAAAGTGAGAATATGAGTTTCCTCTATATCTTCAATATGATTAGTAATAATCTTTTCCCAGTGAGTTAACTCGTTTTCAAAACGACGTCTCATATACGGTCGAATAGCAGTTGAGCCAATCAAAACATCTCTTATATTTAACTTTGTTCGTTTCTTTGTGAACACACGAAAAACTATTGAACAAGCTAATAGTTGTGAGGAAGTCAACTTGATAGAAAACCTCTCTTCAAATTCAATTGTTTCATCAAATTTCACCCATCTTGTTTTGAAATTCATGTATTCTTTACCTTCGACATAAACATTGATTTTTGTGAAGAATTCTGTAGAGTAAATTGAAAGATTATCATAACGAGAACTGTGCAAGTTACTATCTATTAAAGTATATGTAATAGATTGTTACAAATAATATTATGTAGCTTAATTTGTGGTGTAATTATGAAGCAATGCATATAGAATGATGTGATTGGCTCAAAGTGCATCCTGTGTTTTTCATCATTATTATTTGCCTTGTAAAAACTATCTGCAAATCTGCAATCAATATTTCCTTTTCTATGGCCCGTTCTATGGTCAAGTATATCGTAAGAAAATTAAACTTGAGTCATAGTTCTTTAAAAATCTTTAAATCTATTCCTGAATTCCAATTTTTTCAAATCAATTTTCCAATCTACTAATAATATCATAAATATGAAATTTTAAGATGACAAAGTTATGTTCATAAAATTAAAAAAAAAAAGTTTAAATAAATGTTCTTATCTTAATCTTAACCTGGACAATAAACAGCCAAAAAACTTTATGAGCTGATTTCACATAGCAACAATTTCAATGGCTAAACTTCATTGTATAGCTTTAAAGGGAGAATACTGACCGGGGAACATTGCGCGCTCAACCAACTCATACGTACGTCATCAATTTAAACAAAGCTTTGAGAAAAGCTGCCGTGCGTGTGAGTGAGCTTCGTTTTATTATTCTTGCCGTATGTTGATTTTATGGAAAGTATTTCAAATGAACAAATTAAAATCACAATTTGGTATGAAGAATTCAAGTTCCGCGCGCAACGTTCCCCGGTCAGTATTCTCCCTTTAAATGTTATTAAATACATTAAAAAACAAAGCAGGATATATAGCTGCAATACAATTTCACTTAATTACGACGATGGAATGACGAGGCAAGTATAACTTATGTTTCATTTAACAAACTAGTAATGAATCCAGTTAATTGACTCAATGTGCTGTTTCTATGATGACATATAATTCAGTAACGTAAAGTAACTGAAAAGGTATCGCCCTGCCGAAGGCACCCGTATCACTCCTCTATTTCCAGAGGAGTGGCTCTTTTCACTGAGAGCAATCAGGAGAGCAATATTGTAATGTTAAATGCTCTCTTCGATCTCAGCCATAACACTGCAGATCAATTTTAACAGATTTCTTGGCAGGATGGGCCTCGATTGTCAATGCACAACGATGCGCGGCAGCTATACTTACAATGCTATTCCATCTGAACCATTCCATTCGTAATCCGTCACTCATGCGCTCTTTATTAATAGTAACGAATTTGACTAAATGTTTAACAACATTTCATTTGTGAACAGTTCATAGACCACGTATGAACAATCAGTTCGTGATCTGTTATGTACCTTGTAAATAGTTCATGAACAGTTCATAGACCACGTATGAACAATCAGTTCGTGATCTGTTATATACCTTGTAAATAGTTCATGAACAGTTCATGGGCCACGTATGAACAATCAGTTCGTGATCTGTTATGTACCTTGTAAATAGTTTATGAACAGTTCATGGACCACGTATGAACAATCAGTTCGTGATCTGTTATATACCTTGTAAATAGTTCATGAACAGTTCATGGGCCACGTATGAACAATCAGTTCGTGATCTGTTATGTACCTTGTAAATAGTTTATGAACAGTTCATAGACCACGTATGAACAATCAGTTCGTGATCTGTTATGTACCTTGTAAATAGTTCATGAACAGTTCATGGACCACGTATGAACAATCAGTTCGTGATCTGTTATGTACCTTGTAAATAGTTCATGAACAGTTCATGGACCACGTATGAACAATCAGTTCGTGATCTGTTATATACCTTGTAAATAGTTCATGAACAGTTCATGGACCACGTATGAACAATCAGTTCATGATCTGTTATGTACCTTGTAATAGTTCATGAACAGTTCATGGACCACGTATGAACAATCAGTTCGTGATCTGTTATATACCTAGTAAATAGTTCATGAACAGTTCATAGACCACGTATGAACAATCAGTTCGTGATCTGTTATGTACCTTGTAAATAGTTCATGAACAGTTCATGGACCACGTATGAACAATCAGTTCATGATCTGTTATGTACCTTGTAATAGTTCATGAACAGTTCATGGACCACGTATGAACAATCAGTTCGTGATCTGTTATGTACCTTGTAAATAGTTCATGAACAGTTCATGGACCACGTATGAACAATCAGTTCGTGATCTGTTATGTATCTTGTAAATAGTTTATGAACAGTTCATGGACCACGTATGAACAATCAGTTCGTTGACAACCTTGTAAATAGTTCATGAACAATCATTAACAGGCATACTCTATACTCAAACGAGAATGGCCTCGTAAATCGGAACGATCACTAACCTTTTCCTAATGTCTTCAATGACGTTGCACAACCAACTTCAATCTCTAGTTTTTGATCCTTAACCTTCCATGTTCCTGATATTGTCAAATTTCCACGGTTGTTTCCAGCAGGCTGATTAATCAAAGAAAAATATAGCGTTACATGATTGATACAGTCACATTCAGGTGATATTTCCCTCTTCCAAAATATCCTTTGATTGATACCCCTCTCATTAGATTAAATTTTCCCATTAACCATACATGCTCTTACATTATATCCTATACATCGTGTCCGGGGAAGGAACTTTTATGCATCAGCTGTACGTTGATGTAGTATTTTTAAGGAGAGCCTTTTTCAGATTCTTGTGAAATTTTACGATGTTAATTTAGAGATTTTCAAAATTTTCAGAACTTTCCTTTGTTTGCTCGTGAAAACACTAGCACAACTCTGACGAATACCATAGACCGAATCAACCCGCGTTCGTATAGCAGGGTGGATTTTGCTCGGCTAGAGAAACCTCAGCCTGCGAGTAGACTCTGTGCAGACCTACTGTTTTCCTTCGTCAAGTGTATAGGGTCTCTGAAACGCTGACAAGATGTCAGTTTACATGACATTGCAGTTTCTAGCGTAACCAAAGAGTCGACTCATCGATCGTATTGCTTCAAAATGACGTCTAGCAGCTATATAAATGGTTTACAAAACGTTGATAGAAGTCTATTAATTTATTGATACCAATATGTTCCGTCGTACCTTTGGATTAGAGCAATTAGCGTTTTAACTCACAAGCATTACTGTCATATATCAGTGATAATTACATTTGTAATTTTGTCACGATAAAAAAGTATGAACGTTGCAAAACTCGTTCGAAGGCTCCATTCTCTATACAATCTCTAATGTCGAAAATATTGAAACAAAAATAGGCTGCTATACTCGCTGGCCATATTTATTTTCATTGGTATTAGAGGGGGATAATTATTATAAGTAAATTTTAACTTCAATTATAACTTTATTAGTGGCAAAACATCAATCAAAAATCAAAGATTAGACCTTCTATTACAAACGTTTGAACGTCTATACGGAGACAACGTCTAATATTTGGTTTCTATCTATCTAATTTTATTATTTAAATTTTATAATTATTACCGTCTGAAGATCGCAATTAAACGTGTGAAACTCCCAGTGATGGAAAAAGGCTTTGCTTCATCTTTGTCTCTTGTTATGTTATGCTCTGTTTTACCCAACATTAGCACATTCACATTATATGTGTATCTGTAAGTTTACACTCGCCATAATTAATTTTTTAATTTATTATAACTTTAATTTAGATAAATAATGTAGAGTTGTCCACATTTGTGTAGGTATATTGCTCAATGATAAATATCACAGCTTTAATAGATAAATAAATAAATAAATGGAGTCAAAAAAGAGACATACTGTTCTCGCTAGTCGAGTTTCACGCCATACGGCAATCGGCCATACGGATACTTGCCTGATGATCGCCATATATGGCGTGAAACTCGGAGTGGCGATAACAGTATATCTCTTTTTTGGCTCATTTTATTTATTTATCTAACTTTAATTTATATACACTTGCCTGTGAATATTTCGTTAGTTGTTGTGTAAGTATTTCAGGCTCGTTAACGATATCAGTCTTTCGTAATGGGATTAACACATGACCTACAGCAAGATTCACATGCCTAAAACGTTTATCATAAACACATATTCGTAAAGTCTTTTCATTAAAATCAAATCTTTTCATTGGTATTATAAAATAATATTCTTTGGTTCCATTCTCGTTTATTCTTCGTTTTCGTTTAATTTTTCGTTTGTCGGGTAAAATCCATAGATCATAATTCGGTATACATTTCCACCCATTCGATCCTGTAACCAGTGTACTTGGTATTGTTAAAGAAATTAATTCATTTATTTCTACTGTAAGCTTTTCAGTTGTTTTACTGTAAGATAACGAAGTAACAAGTTCACCTATAACGGAATTTATTGGCGTATCTTCTTTATTATTTGGACAGCCATACTGACTTAAGTCAATCGAATTCATTATCTCCAATGGTTTGTGATCTTTTACTTGGTAACTTTTTGGAATGCTGAACGGTACATCGGTCATGCCTGTAACAATAAAATAATTAATTATACTAATAATATGCATGCATTGCATGTGCGATATGCATTGCCCACTAATTCGGTAGTTTGAGCACTCTGGTATACGACACAGATATTTTTTTCATGTGTCTGGATGTTTTCACCCCATAGCAGTACTAATGAAGGCTAATGGCCAGAAACAAGTACTTGTCTGCTGCTTAATAATAATAATAATGGAGTCAAAGAATACGCATTCATTTTCTGTTACTTCAAGTTTCTCGCTTTATGCGATCCTCAGACAGATTTGAATGCGTAGTATTTGACTCCATTATTACTATTTACGCTCTGTCAAATGACATCGAGCACTATCTCAACTGCTATTAGATACCATATTATTATTATTATTATTAAATTATATTATATACAATAATTAATAATATATTATGGATAATTAAATTTAATGAGAGAGTGATCGATACCATAAAATATCAGATAAACACGGAGACCATCACAATACAGTCAAACCTGTTATGACGATCACCTCTATACAGCGGTCATCTTTTATGGACGGTTTATCAGGGAATTTGTAGCTTATCAGGTTCCTGAATAAATGATGTTATTACAATTAAAAAGTTTTTCAGGCGTTTTGATTGGCTAAGAGCCCCGAAATGATTCTCAGTATTCGAAAGAAAACACGATATTTCGAGCTTAAACGCGTCATACCTCGAGATACTGATTTTGTCAGCATAATTTTTTTGATCCCTTGGAAATCAACATCTCATTCCCTAGTACTTAGACCCAGGGCAGTAGAGTTGACATTAGTATCAGAAAGAGGAGAACAAGAGACTTTGTTAACTTGCTTAATTATTATTCCCAATAATTGAACTTGAAAACTATAATGTTAAAATGTAGGTAAACTATATTATTTGGAAATATAGTAATAAATTGGCATGTTAATGATAATATTCTTCTCGGGGATTTCTCCGACGCTTGTTCTAGTCTTACTATCTGCCTTTGAAATTTTGAAATAAAAACAAAACAATTATTGAACGAGGCTGCGCGTGTAATATTCAGAACAATTCAACTTCGATCGAAGTTCATCTGCTGAAGCTCAGGTCACTACGGCTACAGTGGTTCATCGCTCCCTGTGTTCAGTGAACATTTTCCTTCATAATAATGTAAACGAGCAGTTACCCATGTAAAATTAAGCACCTGTCCATAGTGGTGTTATGAATTCATGTACCCTGCGCATGCGTCAACATGTTAACTACGTAGGCATTGCGCAGTTCATATAATCAGAGTGTGTTGTCGACCAGTATAAGAAGGTCATACTGTATCATTGTTCATTATATATTCATATCAACAGGATATATCTATTCGGGTTGTTTATTGTATTGAGATCATTCATATCTTACATGGCGCAGTTCGATAGGATTATATCTATTCGGGTTGTTTATTGTATTGAGATCATTCATATCTTACAAGTGGTCACTCTGAAAGAGTATATTCTATTGAATACACCCTGTAATAGAGGTCACCCTGCATTCAGTGGTCACTTTCTCTATCTCTGTAAAAGTGTAATGTGCAGTCCCTCTTTTTCCCAACTTATTTGCTACACAAAGAACGCCACAAATCACGGTCAGACATAGCTGACAAAGAAAACTGTGCAAAGACCGCCAATTACAATTAATTTCTTCGTCAGCTATGTATGGCGGTGATTTGTGTTAATAATAATAATAATAATAATAATAATAATAATAATAATAATAATAATAATAATAATAATAATAATAATAATAATAATAATAATAATAATAATAATAATAATAATAATAATAATAATAATAATAATAATAATAATAATAATAATAATAATAATAATAATAATAATAATAATAATAATAATAATAATAATAATAATAATAATAATAATAATAATAATAATAATAATAATAATAATAATAATAATAATAATAATAATAATAATAATAATAATAATAATAATAATAATAATAATAATAATAATAATAATAATAAGTTTAGTAAAAAATCTGTCTGAAGATTGCAGTGAAAATATGCGTGAAGCTTGAGTAACAGTAAAGAATGTGTATTTTTTACTCTTTCGCCATATATAAAAATTATTATTATGATGTTAATAAAATATTTAAACGTAATTTCTATGAATAAGAAAAAGTTTTCTATTATTTTAATGCAATTACCTCCCTTGAATGGTCACAATATATTTAGAGTTTGGTAACTAAGCACCAGACTCCTCCACATATGCTATGTATGAATATATATAAATTTATAGCACAATGGCTAACAGGCAAGTGAAACAATGGATGATATTTTAAAATGTACCCTCACTTACATGTGGCCTTGAGAATTCTAAAAACCAAATATAACTGATTATGAAGTACAAAGAAATATCAATAAATGGTGTATAAAGTAACTCATTGCTACATACATTTAGTAACCGCTTTATACAGTTATGTAATATACTATGTAGTTCATTCGTTACTATATCTCTTATCACTGTTCTTTGAACATAAGGCCCTGCTTAAACGTCCATTTTTGATGCAGACCTGCTTTCTCAGCCAATTGTTTTCCATTATAGAAAATTGGACACATGATTGTGTTTGTTTGAACTCCAACCATGCATGTTTAGAAAGTGAATTTAAGTTGGACAAAGACAAATTTCCAATAATAATATGTTTATAATGATATTATTATGTCATTTACAATTATTTATTTTATCATTTTTATTTTGAGATAATTTTGAAAAAACTGCATTGGCAGCATATACTCTATAACTCTGTTTACAAAGAAAACAAAAACGTGACCATAAAGATAATCCTACATTTCCTTCTATAACTTACCTATACAATTTATTGTAAATTCACGGTCTATTCGATCTTCGCAAATTATTCAAATCTGATTACTATATGACCACATATATGCCACCCTCTATGCAGACGTAGATTCATTGAAATTCTGACCGCTATACAAATACAGCACGCCACACCTATAACGCATCTGAATACACTACTGTACTGCTATATTATCACACACCGACAATGAAAAGTAGATAATGGCATGGAGATGATAGAAAACTATAATGCATTAGCCATCCAATCCTTATCTTGAATGCAAAAGAGCTTTTTCAAAGGTTACTAAAATAAATTATTGACAGCCCTGATGGTGTATTTTAAAAAGATCTTGACCCCCTGGATGTATTATTATGCTACCTCAACATAGCCGATGTGAAAAACCGCTATATAGGAGCTAGTGGGTGATCTAAATATTGCTACATATACACGTTAGTTGTATATGAGTCTCTTTCCTTTATCGATACTCTTTCAAAAGTGTAATTCTATATCTATTTTCTATGATGTACCAATTGGACCCTCGGCCTGGGTACCGGGAGGTATTCTCCAGCTCTCCAGGGACATGGGGGTGCCACTTTAGAGAAAGGTGAAGTACTCAAAAAATTCTAAAAATTCTGTTTATGCTACCCAAAAAATTGAAAAATGCTATCCAAAAAGTTCCAGCAGGTTAATTGATTTTAAGTAAATACAAAAAATGATGCAAAAATTTTTCTAAGATTCTTTAAAAAGTCAAAAATAGGATACCAAAAAGCTCCAACATTGGAAATCCCAAACCCATTTTTTTTTCTCAGCTGGAATATGGACCCCAAAAAAGTGGCCCCATATAGCCGTCATATTGGAGTTACCCCTCCCGGTATATTGTGTAGTTCTGCAAACCATTTGAGTTTACTAAATCTAGACAGTTTAGAGCGCAGGAGAGTGTTTTTGATCTCTGCACTGTTTTTAAAATCACGGATAACCTTATAAATTTATCAATAGATAACTTTAGCTTCACATATGATAGTAACAAGTACCCAATGCGTGGTCATACTTACAAACTTATTGTTCCACAAATACCGCGTTTACAATCCGTTCAGAACCAATTTTGTAACCGTATAATACCCTGGTGGAACAATCTGACGGATGATATTGTAACATCAAAAACTACTGCTGAATTCAAGGACAAACTACGATGATTTAATTTGTCAGCATTTTGTAAAGTGTTTATATAGATAAAAAAAAATCAGTCTTATAGTTTTACATATACCTAATATATAGATACATATCAAATACATAATTAATAACCTTTATTTAATCCAGTTCTTAATTAATATTAAGGCTGTATGTAAGTGACACTTTCTATAGCGTAAAGTGTCCTTTATTTGCCGGTCAAAATGACAAAATATTTCATATCATAAACCAAACAATATGTTTACTATAGGGCATGGCTATGCGGGGACGTGTCATTTTTGTGGATCCATTTTCCAGCTGAGAAAGTACCTTTTGGGATCCTTTTGGGTAGAAAATTTCAGATTCTTAAACTTTTTGGGTCTTTTCTTTGACTTTCTAGAGGACTTTGAACTTCAAGGAAATGTTTTTAGATTTTCATGTCGCATTTTCAAGTTTTTGGAACTTTTTGGGTACTTCGCTTTTTTCCAAAGTTTTATTTTTTTTCTCCGTCGATGCAGAGCTGTGTGTGTGTGTGTTTTTAGTTCGCACTGGTAATGAGCAAATTATGTTCGTTTTCAATAATACGAAAGTTTTCCATATTATAAGTGTACATTTATACAACGGGGAATTACAGAATATAAAGTAAATACCTGCAGTCCCTACACCTGCTAAACAGAAATAAAACGCAATCTCCCAATTGAGAGTAATATAAAGGTTAAAGTAATCCGGATAGTATCGCCCTATCGAAGGTTCGGAGCCCCCCCCCCCAGCGACTGTTCTATATTTAAGGCAGTTATCAGTACAGTGTATAAGAATTATACACCCATTACTGTGATACAAGAGGTGACATTAAATATCAATCTAAACATAGCCCCCTATAACAGATGTACCCTGATTGTTAAGACGCATCCACACGCAGCAGCCGGTACAGCAGCTTTTGCTATAACATCTACCTAGCTGGTTGAGTTGATTATGTTATGTATTATATATTTTCATATAATGTAAGCCCATCCATGTGTCTCAAATACATCTGTCTATGTCTATGATCTGATCTGATTTATCCAACATAATATGTCTATGACTGGCAAATACAGGGTTTTACCACAACATTAATCCCACTTAACATACCAGTCCATGTTGAGTGCATGTCAAGTTAAGGCATGCATGCATATTTGTCTTGTTAAAACATCATGCTGATGTAGCAATAAGTATGTATATAGTAATATGTATGCATATGTATATAGTACTGTAGACGGTGTCGTCCTACCGAAGGCACCCGCATCACCCCTCTATATTTAGATGAGTGGCTTTTTTCGCTGAGAGCAATGATTTTAAACGCTCTTCACTGATCTCAGACGCGAGACTGCAGATCAATTTCAGCAGATTTCATGAGATTTGAGATTTCATAAGTATGTACGCAGACCCAAGAAAAGGTAACCTCCATATCCACGCTACAAGCAGACGTTGAACCTTGAATGCAGGGTATCCTTTTGGGATTCTAAATAAATGTTGCAGTCTCAAATTAATTCAAGATTGAAAACATTTCCGATTGATATCCATTAAAAAATCTGAAAAAGTGGATGTTGAGTGAAGTTTTTAGTATTTTTCAAATTTCATTTATATATATCATTTGCAAGGTGGTCTAAAATGTCGAGCCCTTTCTCTGAAAAACAAAATGGCACACCCTTGTCACTTGGATGCAGAGAATGTGCAATGGGATATGAAGTACAGTGTGTGTTATAGTCTACATATGTTATTGATATCATTGGTAATACTCACATGAGCACGATGGCTCCACCCAAAGGGATCTTCTCTTTTCAGAGCTTGTACTGAAAGGGTGACGGTTCACTATATAACAAATAAAAAATTCTCATTTTTCAATTTTTATCTTTGAATTCTCCTATCATAGAAGAGGTCTGTAGACTTTCTACGCAAACGTTATCAAGCTATAGCCCACAGTGATTACCAAATTGTTGGTAAGTGCGGGGGTAAGTGAAAGCTATAGGGGCATAAATAGTTGGTTACTCAGATTATCTACGTTTCGTATGTCTGGCTCTTTGCAACATTCATGGAAATAACGTTGTGACGCTAGATGATTTGGCCGCAATAACTTTTTGTCGCGTGATTCTTAGAATCCGGCTTAGAATATAGTTTATATAGCTGTAATTCAACCACAATATACGTAGATATCATTAACTTGATAGTGAGGTCTTTTGAAGTGCTCTGCCATATATGTTTAGAAATTGATTTTATTAATTTGTGATAAGTTTATTTCTACTACATCTGGAATCATAAAATATATATCGATTAGGTCGCGTACGTTGAAGCTTTACTTCTAAAACAGCATTTTCTTGGGCAGTTTTTAATTCAATTTCCATTAAATAATTAATCAACATGTCAGTGAATTATAGAATCTGTAACATTTCAAATATTTGCAATCAAATTGAAATAGATAAATAATTAATTAATCTTACGTTGTTCAGTCGATATACTCCATCTTTTCAAAACATTAATTGCTTTTGTTGAAATCTCCATAATTTTCAGTAATAAAATAATAAATTATATAAAATAAAGGGCAATACAACAACAGCAACTATAGTATAGTTTTCAAATAATATTGTTCGTCTCGAAATATGGAGGTCTAGTCAAGGAATAGTACGATAAGATTGTAGTTTAATAATTATATACTTTCGGCAGGGTTGACAGAACATGTGTTTTATCATATTATTATCTTCTCTCTGAACGTACCTATATCCACTTTTTGATGTAAACAAAAGTTTATGGTTATTGATCTTTTGTTTAATTTCACACGAAATCAAAATTTATAGTGCCCGAATATTTTCTAGTCTATTGAATTTCAAAGAATATCCGTTGTAAACCATTATAGTTTACACTAAAAGGAAGATTTCTGCATCGTTTCTCATGCGTCACATCATAACTCAATTTCTTGTAACATCCACATTCATTAGAAGTTGGGTTTTATTAATAACAAAAAAATATTAAAAAATAATATTGATTGACGTCATTTACATTTATCAGATCGGATCAGATAAGAGATTAATTTCCATAGTAACAGATCCATGTAATAGATTATCATATCGGTGACCTTTAAATAAATGGCAGCAGAAAATGATTAATTAACAGCGTTCTGTACGCCGAAAGAGAATTTCAAATCGATTAGCCAATATAATGAACATGATAAAACCATTAAAAGAGATAAATTTCGCAGACTATTTTTATCAAAACCATCATCGCGTTGATATACTGTTTAAAGTTACAACTGACAAATGTATCTGGTAGGCTTTAAATATCAGCAAATACCAATTTATTAATCGAATAATTCCATGGTGAAACTGGAACAGCTTACCAGAGAGTGCGGTAACGTCCAAAACATTAATTTCCTTCAAATCAAAATTGAACACTGTTGATCTAAATGCCTTATGCAAGGTTAATTAACAATCTATATGAACTACTAGTATAGTTAACACAATTAACACATTTTAATTTTATGTGATCGCCGAAGCCTCTAACTGAGGTAGAGCCTCTAATTGAATGATTTTAGTCAGAAGTTAATTATTATATAAATGTTGTGTAATTAAATAGTTGAGTGTTTAAATAGTGATTGGTTCTTGTATTTAATGTGATTTGATTTGTTCTTGTAAATGTAATTAATATTGTATTTTAAATTCATGTTCTTTGATTGCGGCCAGTGGAGATGGTTCTTCCACATTGGTTTTTTTGATTGTCATTATAAAATTTATAGACAACTTGCTTGGTTTTACTTAGTTTCTTTTTCCTGTTGTTCTATAATTTCGTTGGTCGTGATCATTGGACATCAAATTAGTGCTTGGGGAACAAATATCCATTTGTGTGACACATTTGTTCCCATCAAATAAAAACTATCGGGATCGGCGTATGGCTTACAACCATACATTTCGTAAGTACAGTTAACCTGTAAAGTTGCCTTTCTCAAAGTTTCTCAATATATGCAAGCGAAAGTTTTACTTTCTTATATAATCCCGTCAGTATTTTTGACAAATAAATAACAACAACAACATGCCGTATATACAATGGACAATGGAAATAATATATATTTCAACCACAGAGAATGTAAGCTACAAAGAAAAATATTAAAGTAATTGGAAAATTCATTTGAGGTTTCAACTAGAATTTATTTGTAAGATCATTCAACTGAAGTTTATCTGTTGGCAATAAAGATTTCTACCCATCGGATCAAATCAGTTTCAAAGGAGATTTGCGGTCATTCTTGAGTATATGACGTTCCCTCTTTATCAGCCAGTCAATCTTTTTGGTAAAAAGTACATGCATTGTAAATAATTTCCAGCAAATACTTTTAGGATCATAGCTATAGAAACAATAGTACAGTATTTTGTATTGTAAACACGAGTTAAAAAATATAGGCTTGGGACTCCTATTTCATTTTACTGTTGAATGAATACTGTTCGATCATGGAAATTGGTGGTCAATTAAATTCAAAAGCTGATATAAGCATAGTTGTCAATTGACTTGCTCAAGTCTCACTTCTGTGTTGCGCCGATGAGGGACTTGAGCCAGTCAAAGTCGTCAAGCCTTTTACTCAAAAAGTGACCTTTTCAACTAGTACATAACAATATTGAAAATATATACTGTGTCACAATCAGTAACTATTTTGGTGCAAATCCTGAGATAAAAATTATGGAAAAGTGTACACATGGACTAGTTCTAAGCCTTTTTGTTAAGATTTAGTAGGTCATCTAGAAATACGAACGTGTAAATTCTGTTACAGCAGATTTCAAAATTCTTTTTGCATCTGGTACCTTGATTGATAAATTTACTACAAATCTACCGTGAGCTTTTTAAATAAAATGAAATATAGAAAAGTCATTCAACATCAAACTGCACGAGATCGTAAACTTTTATGTTCGACTAACATTTGTGTTGTAACAACTTTTTTGTTTTCATTTTATTTAAAATCTCGCAGTATATTTGTAGTAAACTACCAATAAAGGTACCAGATGCAAAAAGAATTTTGGAAAACAGTTGTTACAGAATTTACACGTTTGTGTTTCTAGATGACCTATATACTCAATCTTGGAAAACAGTTGTTACAGAATTTACACGTTTGTGTTTCTAGATGACCTATATACTCAATCTTGACAAAAAGGCCGGTTATACACCAGTTGAAAAAGGTCACTTTTTCGGTAAAACATTTGACGACTATGCTAAGCTGATATTAATATGGTATGAATGCTTCTTCTTACAAATTTATATTCCTATCATCGTTCTCTAAAGCAGTGAGTTAAAAGTGTAGCAAAAGCATAAAGCTCTGTTACAAAGCTTCAACATTTCAACGAGAGAAAATTTAATATTAACCATGACTTTCTTCCGAAATATTCGCTTTTAAATATTCTTAACTTTCGTTGTGAAATATAATATTTTGTGTTCCATTTAAACACGATATTTGATGGTATTTTTATTATATGTGATTTCAATTCTTTATCAAATAAAGATGAAAAGCATTTTGAAAAGAAGTGCTATGCATTGCCATAGACAGTCACCGCCAGTTTATGTGGAATATCTTTTAAATCACATATTTCCACATATGGAGGGTCCGAATATTTTTAGTGTTCGACAAGCGGACATCCTAAATCCTGGAACTTTTGTCAGACAGTATCCCACATGATCAAGGGGATATTAATAATTTTCTATTAAATGAATGTAAAAAGGATTAGCCCTCGAAAATTGTTTTGGTACTATCTCATCCTTGACGTAATATAATAACAGTGAATAAATTAAAATACTGGCATGGACCAACCCAAGACCACAGACATCATATTCTCGACTGTGCTGACAGAGTGGGCTTTGATATTGGGAAGAGACTAGCCATACTTTCGGGCTTTGAGCCGTACCTTCGGGCTCCATAAATTGGGCTCCGAGCAAGCCTTGAAACAGCGCCAATTAAAGGGGCAAAATTGACCGGAGACCGCTGCGAGCTCAAGTTGAATTTATGCTTAGCGTAATTCAACCGCCTCGCTTTGAAACTATTATTATACGCCGGCCTAATTTGTTACAAATTCATATCAACAATGAACATTGTGTTATAAACAATAAACATGCACGTGATCCTAAGTGAGTAGTGCATGTCGGTCATTTTTGCTCCTTTAAACATACAAAACTGGTCAGGCAAATATCTGCGTTATCTTTCGTGTTAATAATACTGTATTGAACATATTTTACAATGTAAGCTATTACCATCAGCTTGAAAAATTTTAAGATCAAATGTTCCATGATTCTCTTTACATACAAACAGCTATTAGTAAATCATATAATATAATATATACATGAGTATTATCATTCTTATAAATATAGTGTATGTTGTTCTAAAATTTCTTCAAATGAAGTCGTTAATAGTTTTTCCCATTGGGTTAAATCAGTAAGTTCAGGGTCCATATATGGAGATATTCTTGTTGTACCTATCTCTTCACTTGTTGATGCTAGTTTCATTAAATGTTTTGCATATAATGTAAATACAATTGAACAGTTTTGTAATTGAACGGGAGTTAATGGCACAACAAGTTTTTCATCAAATTTTACATCTGGTAATGCTCTTACTGCTGCCGATTTGTATGTACGATGTTCGTCTGTTGCGATATATATTGTTGTCTTTACAAAAAAATCTAGAAAGATACAATTAAAAATCTCTATCAATGATCTAAAAACATAATTTTGACTAATGACCAAGTAAGATATTTCAAAACGTTTCGTTATTATATTGCACATCTACGTCATATTAAATTAAATTCAATCTAGCTCCTCATCTGCTCTCCCATATATTTCAACGACCAAATACCACCAAGACAAGATCTCACACCCGTAATGACATATACATCAAGTCAAACCATTGCCATTCATTTCAAAATGCTGGTGGGAATAAATGGAATGATATCCCGTCAACAATGAAGGATGCTTCAAGAAGGACAAATTTCAAGTGTCGTCTTGAGAAGCATTTACTTGAAGTTTAATATCAACCCTGTTACAGTGAAACCTGCATATAACGGCCAGCTATGAGAGGTAGATAAATTGACCAATATAGACAGGTGACCTTTATATACAGGTTTGATTCGATAGAAAATGCTATTTTAGGCATTGAAAGAGTGACCATTATAGACAGGTGGCCGCTGTATAGAGGTGACCGTAATAACATGTTTCACTGTATTATATTATTTGTAATTTTCTCTTTTATGTATATATTAGTTAGCCAGTCCTGTGACAAAAGTGTCCTAATACAGTTATCAGTTTCTGCACACTTATCCGGTATTCTTGAATAGATGATGATGATGATGATGATATAGTATCATCACTGAAGTGGGACATTGATTGTTTACCTGTAAATAGTGACCACCCTTTCTCTAACGGTTGATTAATTATCCGAAGAACAAAATTCAATTAAAACAGAGATACAGTACTGCATTTCATAGCATAATGAGTGGCTCATAGTGGGAATTCAGATATGAGCATTTGTTATTTTACATTGAATTAATCTGAAAATATTTCTTTCCGTGGATTCAAACGTTTTAAATATATACAACAACCAGGGTCCGACAAACGATTCAGTCTTCTGGAATCCTAGAGGCCTTTCAGCTACACAATTCACAACTAAATATATTAATTGTATACAGTTAACAGTAATTACTGTGATAAAGCCCTAATAACTCGCTACTTTGCGTATAGAAAGAAAGTTCGTATTATAAAAACTCGTATTCTTACCTCTACCAAGAACTCCTCTTGGGCTTTTAATAGATGTTGCAGGTCGAATTTTTATTTCCAATTTCTGCGCTGACGATACCCACATAGCAGAAATTTCAAGATTTCCCTTGTTGAAACCAGAAGGCTAAGAAAAAAAATAGAATAGTTCGTATCAATTAATTATATATTAATTTTTCTAAATTTATAACCGACTGCTTGTGTTTCTTCATTGAAATATGTGATCTATAATCTGTTTTTGTATCTTTGCTTTGAAAAAAAAAACTTTTTTATAGATCTTTACTAAATTCTACGGGGAAAATTAAAAACAATTCAACAGAAGGAAAATTTTGGCTCCAAACCCCTCGATGGTCCGTCGAACCAGGATACGACGTAGTTACATGATTACATTATGAGAGATTATAACTGTACTAGCAATTTAAGAGGCCTGGCAGACTGCGGTTTATCTGTAGCTTAACTCAGCTTCGATGAGAGTCTGACCAAGGTATAACACAAGGTTAAGCCTTCCTAATCATATGACAGGTTTTTCGTCTGGTAAGTTTGTTGAGGTTTGACCTCTGAATCGGTTCTGAATATGCTCTACCCATTCGCGATCTAAGATTCCATGATGCTGCATTTTGTCGTACAAAGCTCAGCTTTGACTTTATGTGACCAACAAATAAGTACGATCCTATAATGGTGTGTGGAATGGCATCCCGGAATGGCATCGAAAAATAGGTAACTAAACGGCATTCGATTGCATCCTACTAGTCAATGCTTCTCTATCATTTGTTGAAATCTAACGTGTAATTATGTCACGCCTGATGTCAGCTGCTGCAATTAAATCATTACAATTAGCAAAGAAGGGCTTTCCTTCTATAAATAGAATTAGAAATCGTACGGGTGCATTAAGTGATATTGTCCTCTAATGAGAAATATATGATATTGTCATTAATTGATTGGATAAATGAATGCGTGCGGTTGTTATTCTCAGTGAAATGTAAGCAATTAATATGTTATATTTATAAGACATAATTTATGCATATATAAACATTCTTTATGGTTTGATGCTCACCTGTGAGTACGAAGTAAGAGATTTGCATAGATTAGCAGTATCGTTAATAATTCTCACATCTTTCATTGGTAGCAACACGTGACCAACGGGTAAATTAGCATGGTTAAAGTTCTTGTCAAATACAGATATGCGTAACGTCTTTTCATTCAAATCGCCGCGTTTAACCGTCAATTCATATCGATTTTTTCTAGTAGGATCTTTCTTGTTCTTATCTGTAGTTGTAAATCGACGTCTGCACGGCAACAAACATATGTTATATTTTGGTATAAATCTCCATTTAGAGCCAGTTGCAATCGTACTTGGAACTCTCCGATTTAACGTATTGATAATGTCAACTCGGAGCTTTTCAGAGCTAGTATCGTACGATACAGAAAACGATAAATCTCCACGACCACAAGCTGAGTCCTCGTTACCTCTCAATTTCCCTCGACGATATTGCGATAAATCGAGTGAACGTGCTAATTCTATGGATTCATCTCGTTCAAATTTATATCCTTGTGGTATACTAAATGGCATATCTGCAATACCTGGAAACACAGAAGAAGAAGACATTTTTGTAATTAAAACATATGAACTT
Organism: Haliclystus octoradiatus; assembly: GCA_916610825.1. Taxonomy (NCBI): domain Eukaryota; kingdom Metazoa; phylum Cnidaria; class Staurozoa; order Stauromedusae; family Haliclystidae; genus Haliclystus; species Haliclystus octoradiatus. Next base: position 35,789,236 of record OU744446.1, read on the forward strand.
ATTTATCCTCGGCATGAAAACATCAATTTTCATAGCAAATAAAATGGAGTCTTATTGTGCCAAAAAAGTAAACAAAACAAAAAACAGGTGATGAAGTGAACTAAATGCGAGTTACCTATAGTATACAGGTGCATTCTAAAATTTTATTATGGTATGAAAACAAACTAAACAATTGATGTTCCCCGCATTGAAACAATCACCGGGGTATAAAAAGAATTGTGAGGGGATACATTAAATTTGTAACGCTTTGCCCGGGTATTTCTATAGACGAATGAATTTGATTCTGGATTTAACAGCAAACAGAAAAGTTTGAATTATTATTAACGCAGTCTAGATAAGTTAAATTTCGCGTATCTGCCACTCTAAATATATGGTCAAGTCATCCATCAGCTCTTTAATTTCAGATAAATACAAATTCAAATAAAATCAATGGGATTGGTTGGTAACTAAGAGGATTACATTGTAACTAAATCTCTTAGAAATATCTAAACTTGATCAACATTTTGACAACAAAGAAGAACAAACAAGAAAGATTGCTAGACGTTGACCTACATTTTAATTGCCATTGACTCGATTGTTAATGACAAACAAATAAATTTTAAAGTTATAAGAAGTACATGATAAGTTCATAACAGTAAAATATTTATCAAAAAGGATAACATTGTTCACAGTAACTTATTGCTAAAGATATTTTATTTATTTTTCAAATCATTATTTTATTTTTACAAGACAATCTTTCAAGGACGTTTTACTGTTTAAAAGAAATTGACAAATTGACGAGTTAGGTTTTCCATAAGTTCTTCTATAGATAATAATTAGCCGCATAAAAACTTACCTTTACGAGTTATGACAGGACTGTGGGCTCCATAACGTTCACCTCCTTTATCCAAACTCATTTTGCTTACTACAGAAAATATAAAATCATAATAGCATTAGGAAGTCTAGCTAGTAGCTTGCTCGCATATTCACGGTAACATAAAAAATATCGATATATAATAACCTCGAAAAGCTCAGTCAAGGGTAGCCTGTTGGCATAACAGACCAAAACATTTAAAAACGTTACTAACGTTTCCAAATGTTTTAATCTGTGACGCAGGGTAAGTAAAAAGTGTTTATACAAATGTTCAAATAATAAAAATATGTAAAATATTGTAAAGAGATTAACACAAGGTAGATAACCATCGGATAACAAACGATTCAAATCTCAAATCTCGAAATTATTCTCCATCTCTTTCCATTAATATGATGGTGTAAGTGAACTAGCTCTAATTGTAATCTGCTTTCGTTAATAATTACTTAAAGGTTGTGAAAGAGTACAGTTTGTTCCTTTCACAATTAAATATTAATCTTTAACAAAATGTCATTTTAGAATACCAAACAGCAGGTGAAATAATAACATCTATTATCTTGAATAAACTCAAACAAGTGGATTATCAAACCTGATTATACATTTGTTGATAATATATAATATAAAGTTTGAAACAAGTCGCGCAATAAATCTTGTCATCTTCATTGATGGTAAGCTATTGAATAATTTGAGCAACTTTCAAGTTCTTGGCATTGATTTGAAATTACTAAATAGCATTGTCCCATGTTTATATTATTCTATACACGGTTATATGCAATATGAATGACGAACGATAAATATCTACAGGTAGGAACTAGAAATATAAGTGTTTCCTTATCTAGGCTATTTACAAATATCATGGTCGTTAAGTTAACAGGAAAATGGGCCATGTCTAGGAGCCATTAAAACATAGGCGTATCTAAAACTTTTTAGATTTGAAATTTCACATGAACAGACCTTAGAACACTCTTAACTGCATCGTTCCAGCTTGAATGTATTTGTGTATCACAAACCGAGTAGAGTGCGTAGTCAATAGTCATACGGGGGAGGGGGATTCCATACCCGGGGGGTAACTCCAGCTCTTCAGGGACGGAGAGGTGCCACTTTGGAAAAAGGTAAAGTAGCCAAAAAGTTCCAAAAATTCTGTTGATGCTACCCAAAAAGTTCTAGCAGGTTGATTGATTTTAGGTAAATACACAGTAATGATGCAAATTTTTTCAAAAATTCTTGAAGAAGTCAAAAATAGGATACCCAAAAGCTCCAAAATTTGAAATCCCATACCCAAAAAGTGGAACGTCTCCGTATAGCCGTCCCCGTATAGCCCCCGGGATTCCATACTTTTAGTATACGGAGACACTCAAAAATTAGAGGGTACGGCTTTTAAATTCACAAAAAATTTTAGAGTATGCTTTACCAGAATTTTTGAGATATAAATTTTATTTGAACTTTGTGAATTTATTTTTTTTAACCACAATAAATGATTCTCACTTGGGATGTATCAGAGCCATCTATCTATCTAAGAGTTTGGAAACGCAAGTTTTGGTGCTCGAAAATCGCCATTTTTGTTCCATTGAAAACGAGGTTTTGCTTTCAAACAAAAAGTTTTTCGAATTCATGATATAGCCTCATTCCATCACGGCCCTCATTTCTGCGCGGTGCTCCAGTGAGGAAATGAGGGCTGTGATTGAATGGCTATTCATGATTTTACTTCCGCGCGCTTTGTTCAAATTTCGCGAGCCTGGGTTTGACGGAACGAAAATGGCGTCTAGAATTGGAGCTGGGAGCAGCATATGAAAGACGTCCCAACTGTTGTAAATAGATGGCTCTGGAATCACATGCGATCTCTATTTGCCTGTTTAAATATATTTGAAAATATACAACATACATCCATACAACATAGTCAACATGCATGGTCGAATTAAACGATATTTCTCAACAAAGCCTTTTCCTCAACATGAGGCTGCATGTATATTTTCAGGTGTATTTTGTCGTTCTCTGTCAACAGTTGCGGCGTTGTTTTATCGGAGAAATTTGGTTAGAGCTTTAATGTCTTTAGAGTTTTTATCTTTTATCAAATATTTCTATATGTTTTGAATTTCTTCTTGTCAGGATTTCAAAACATTACGAAAAAATGAGCGGAGAAATAAACTTTCAAACTGAAAAAACTCCCGATAATAGAAAAAAATAAAATAACGCAACAACAAAGAACAAACTAAAACTATTTTACTGTTTCTAATTAAGTAAATGGCACATCTTGTAAATCTTCGTTTAGAAGAATTTTGTAAATTAGTTAAAAATAGATATTCGATGCGTAGGCCTAGCAATTCATTGAAGTTACAACAGACAAACTCATCTGGTAGGCTAAATGTTACCAAATACCAATTTATAAATCTTGTAATTCCGTGGTGGGACAACTTACTAGAGAGGATGGTTAAAGCTAAATCATTCCTGTCATTCAAATCAGAATTGGAGAAGGAACATTTGGAAGGCTTATGTAAAATGAACAACTAACTAACAATAATATTTGAATTTTATAACAACATTTAGTTATTTTTAATATATTATTATAAGTTAAGGATATATATATATAAATGGAAGTTTACTCTTCCCTGTATAATCCGGTTAGCATATTTTGAAAAATAAACAACAACAACAACAACATATCTATTGTATAATTATCAAACATTGAATGATATACCTTCTTCCAAAGATGCAGAAGATCGTTTGATTATTTGAAATAATTTCAGTCGATCTAGATATGCCATATGGCTCGTCCATAAACTGTAGTCTGTAGAATCCATCGAAGCCATAATACTTCGTATTGGATTAATAAGTTACTCTATAACAGTGGAGCCAACTTAGGATGCTTATATAGACTATTGAAAACTAACAGGTTGGCAAACGGCAGACTGTTATCAAAACTTGTGAAATTCGTATTTTATACTCGATTTGTTGTTTATCAAAATTCCGAATTGCTTCGAAAATCACGTGGTCACTTTTTTCAATAAAAAATTACTGACGTTTTCAGGTACGTGTATGACGTTTCTATAACTGGTTAATACCATTTATAAATTATTTATAGATTATAATCAAAACTTAGTGGTTAGACATGGGTTAGACAGACTCAATTGGAAGCATGCGTAAGAAAAAGGGTTTTTTTATCTTTTGTATTCAATGCTGTAGTAAATATTATTCCAGCGAAAGAAAAAGATTGAATAACCCGTCGAGTACGCACAATCGCACATGGGTTTTGCGGAACCAAATTCTGTTTCAAATAAACTTGACCAAATTAAGTAGTGCTCAACGCAATAAATAATAAAGACGCTGTCGTCATAAACTAAATATTATGACTGATCATCATAAAGAAGCTATAAGGTCAACACTCGAATTCCCCCAAAATCAAATCCCCTTCAGTATTTTCATTATCTTTCGATACGTTGAAGTTGATTTAAATCCAGGGGAAGTGCTACATGCTTCCATACACAATTACAAATGTAATAGGGGATCCATCTAGGGGGGTGTGCTACTCTCAAGGCTTTCCAAGCCTTCTACCAGATTGTCTCAGAAGCCTCTTTTTATGTTTCTTTCAACTCAGAGCAGGAAACAACACCCTCTCACGCATTGGTCTTACTAGCTGCGAACATAATTTACTGTACACTCTAATTTCCCTTCAAAAGTATCCCAAAGATCCCGTCTTCGGGGTGCCGGGGTAAAGATATGGTGATTCAAATGATTACGACCTACCCCGCGACCTACGTAGAACTTAATTCAGACTTCGTAGAAACATGTAACAACTTTTTACGTTAATACATTCAAAGAAGGATCGTAACAGTCTTTCGCATCAGCTAGTATTATAGAAGGGGTGTGGTCTAGCGAGCGGAAAGAGCAGAAGTCAAGTTGGGAGAAAATCTGGGATGTGCATGGAATACCTTTTGAAAACCTCATTCGTTTTGTTCGTGAAAGGCTCTAATTAGAGCAACATGAAGTGAAGAATGTTGATTCAATAGGAATCTCTGTACATGGTTCTATCTATCATTTCCTGAGCATTTTTGTTAGCTTAAGTGTATCTGTACGCAGGGTATTGAAATTTTATTGCATATACCCACATGGCTACTATGAAAGTCTGTATATATATGACCTTGATATACTACTGCTGTATATTAACCTGCTTAGAAATATTCGTGAGTTAATTGCACCAAAATAGATTATAGTGAAGTTTTAAAAAGCATGTTTCCGGGCATTTCTGACATTGTTCTCAAATTCTCTGTTGTATGATCAGAGAATTGAAAGCTCAAATTCTAACTAGATGGAAGGGTACTCTAGTAAGTAGTAACATAGTACTCACAATACTTTGCGCCCGACTTTGCGTGGCATCAGGAAAGTGGTGACCACGGCCGTAAATCCTGGGTGTGTGTGGGGGTGACACACCCTAATCCCAATAAATTTTCGACAAATATTTCGGTCAATTTTGAGACGAAAAACCGTAAAATCGTTTAGTACTGAAGCTCCCAAATATGCAAATTCCACGCCATTTTTCGTCGGGTAAATTTGGCAACTCGGTCAGAAGCATGCAGTTACGGCCGTGGTTTCAGCCTACGGTATTCAAACTTAGATAGATTTTACAATATTCTTACAGACAACTTTTGCGGGCTTCAAATGTTGTAAATGCGTAGGGCTATAATATTCCCCTTCAGAATTATAGATGAAACACAGCATCAGAATCAATCTACAGAAAGTCTGAAAGCAGGCTCCCTACAATAATGGACATAATTGTCATTAATGGACAAATTGGTCAGTGTTTGGTTGTAGGCAGCAGCTTGCGTGCGCACTAGAACGTTTCTTCAGGAAGATGTAGTTGTATACGCATATTACATAGGAATAACTTCCAGGCAAATTTACTGTTTTTCTTGAAGAGTAGAAATGGACCACTATAGTAAAAAAAAAGTCAGCACGAAGGTTAGGCTGCAGAAAGGTGGGCAAACAACGATTAATGGTATACTTGCTTGACTGTAGTGATTATTTGTCCTTTCTTAGACTTTTTAAGTAGCTCAAAATGACCAGCATCCTTTGTATTGTTTTGTTATTATTGCAGAAATAACGAGGCTCGGAAGATACAATGGGCTACTATATAATAGCCTAGCTCCACAATGCCCACTATTCCGCTACGTACCTGCGTTCATACGCAGCGAAGTGAAGTACAGGGGCATGTGGCACAGGTCTAACTATATATGCGATTTCATGAAATCCAGTTTGATATCTGGCCAAACTCTTTGCAAGCAAATTTAGACTCTTCAAATTACATTCGTTATTGGCATACAGTTACACAATGCATGAAGTAAATTCGTATTTCACTCCAACACACACTGCACCAGGACTATCACTCGCATGTCGAGAAATCGTTGTAATTTTAATCTAAACATAATTGATTGAGATAATAATTTATATGATAACTTGTCACTTCTCAATGTTTTCCGCTGTACTACAACTATATCACTGGGATTGTTTATTTATTAGGAACACGTGAATCGATCGATAACAATCGATAGCAATGCCTGACAACAATATCTGGGCCCACAAAAGAAAAAGAAAGAAATATTTGTATCAAATACAAATCAAACGCATAAATCATGTAATACCAGCTCGAAATAATAAAAAAACACTCTAAAACCTGATTTGATTTCAGTGAACATTCAAAGGGGGAAACTTACCAAGAACCGGCTTTCTGCATGATAATTTCAAATTTGCACTATCTGAATGTCTCCGATCCAATTTTGCCGCCATGATTTCTCCAGAATTCAAAATTAATTTTAATTCAAGAATTCTTATCTGAAAAGCATTTCGGAATAGCAACGAAACGATTTCATGTGATTACAATGTTCCTGCTTCCAAGTTCTAACTTGCCTGAATCACGTCAGTGATTTCACCGTGTTATTTAAATGTGTTCCGTAATAAAAATTAATGTGCGTTTATTCATAAATACACAAGTACTCCTCGTGGAAAGTGTGTTTTTCCTGCTGTGAAACAGTGTGAGGTAGCAATATATTTATGTCTTCGTTATCAATCAATTTCAAAGATTAAAACCGGTATGATGTCGACAGCCAAAGCTGAATCAATAAGAACAATTTGATTGACACGCCCTGTTGATTATAGTACCGAATACCAATGGAATATTGTTAAAGCATTCTACACAGTTCGTCAGCAGTGGGGGTAAGTTTAGAAATTTGATCAAATCATTGCGAAACCAAAACGTCCCACTATAGGCATGATTTTCATCTGAACGAGGAAAGCAATTAAGGAACATTGTAGGATGTAAAAATAAATTCAAAATGCAGAATAATTAAATGTTGATAAGCTGATGTGCGTGATGTTTTTATAGATCATCGCTACACGGTTTGTTGGCTTTTCAGAGAGGGATAGAAACAGCAACAAAAACGCTTTCGTGACGTCAAAAAACTTCAAATTGAAAAGTAGCACATTCACGTTACTTTCATCTATTGTTTAAAATCAAAGTCGGAAAATCCATTTATAGTAAAATAACATCAGATAGAAATTATTGAATAATTAAACAATTGAATACACACTCTTACAATTGTTTAGATTAATATTACGTGTTAAACTTCTACAAAAAGTTGATGCTACACTTAGAAGACATGCTACACTACGACTAGTAAGTGTGGAAAGCAGAGCCCCGATATACGAAAGGTGCGCACACTTCGCAGTCAACAATTTGAGTTATATATAGACGTATAGACGATTCTAGTAGCCACTTTCGAATCTAATTTAAAGTAAACAGTACGTTTTCCGCCATCCTTCTACCGAATTATTGACATAGCGTTTAACGTCATGAAACAGTATTTCTCGTTCCTTTGCCACACAAATGTCATATCATCATTATGTCAGAACATCAGAAGACGGACGTTTGCATAGCTGCACACTATGAATGAATGTTATGCATATATGCCATGTTTGAATATCTCGTTCTTTTCAAATCCAATAGACTTTCATGGAATATCAGCACACGATTTTAGTTGTTTTGAGGCTTCGTTCGTGATCGTAGGTCGTAGCGACAACATTGCAAACCGATGTAACCGATGTAACCGATCCAAAGATGATGCGCTAATATGATAGGGGTGTATTATGCCATGTTTGAATATCTCGTCACGATTTTAGTTGTTTGGAGGCTACGTCCATGACCGTAGGTCCGTAGCGACAACATTGCAAACCGATGTAACCGATGTAACCGATGTAACCGATCCAAAGATGATGCGCTAATAGGAGAGGGGTGCATGATATCCCTATCTCACGAGATATTTCATCGATCTGCATCACCTTGCACCACCGAAGTTAAAAGTCTGATGTCAACTATTAAGTTAAGTCACTTCCACTATCAAAGGGCGTCTTAACTGTAACATGGTTGATTCAAAATCCGGGGGGGAGTAACTCCAAGTGCCACATTGATGTGGGGGTGCCACTTTGGAAAATTGTGAAGTACCCAAAAAGTCCCAAAAATCCCCTTTAAAAGCTACCCAAATTGTTTTAAAAACTTGAAAATGCTATCAAAAAGTCCAGGGAGGGTACTTCTCTCTAGGCTCTATGCAGGAATGTTCCATTTTTATGGGTAAAAATTCAAATCCAGTTTTCAGTTTTCAGCCTTCAAATTCAGTTTTTTGTCAAATTCTCTAGAATATCGAAATGGGACCCAAACGTTTAGTATTCTAAAATTTCTTACCCAAAAGGGATTTCTCAGCTGGAATATGGACCCAAAAAAAGTTATATACACGAATATTTCCAAGCACAAGGCTGGCGTGAAGTTACGTGGTATGTTTTAATTCACCTAAATGCCGTGAATGCATGGCATGGATAAATGTTACCCATTGCCTCATCTTGTTTTAGATTGAGTAGCTACTGTGCACTCCTATTCTGATAACACTATCACATCATAAAGAAAGCTGACTGCACCACACACCACTTTTCTACAAGACAGCTTACGACAAATATATTAGAAGAATTGTTTTCCTATTTGCACCGCACCACTAAACTGCCAACGAGAGTTGTTTATACATTTGGGAACACGTCAGAGGTGTACGGAGTCCGAATTTTCAGACTCCAAATTCGAAAGGTCCTAATGGAAGAGTCTGAATGAGTCTTGCTCCAAAAACGTAAGAAAACATAGACTCCTACTTCGACTCCGGCTCCGAAATATTTCAGACAAACTCAGAAATATCTAGACAATTTTCAACTTTGAAATGCTCATTAAGAAATTACCAGGATTTCATTATAGACCAGCTCCGACTCATGTTCCTGTTTGGAAAAATTCACTTCAGTCCGGCTCCTGTTGAAATTCAGAAACTCCTGCCGGAGTCGGAGTTTGACTTCAGTGTACACTTCTGCCGTACATGTCACTGTTGCGTTTTTGCATAGCGTGACTCTTTTCCCCGTTTATAGCTTATTATCATACATATAACTTTGTGTAACTATTTAAAAGAACCACTGAGGTATACTCTTGAGCTGCTGCAGTTAAAATTAATCACTTTGTAAAAAAGTTAAATTTCAACATTTAAAATCGTTTAAAAATGTTACGATATTATTCGAACCATTTCGAATTAATGATGATGATGAAAATTTGTGAATCAGATCAGATTGGGTTAGTTTTGAATTTCAAGGTTCGGATCAGATCGGATCAATTTGGAATCTCGAAATTTGGATCAGATCGGATCAGCTTGTAATTTCGAGATTCAGATCAGATCGGGTCCAGATTACATATTGCTTGTACCTAGGCTACACCTTTAGTCTACAACCACAAATTGACGAAATAATAATGAGATGCAGAAAACTAAAAGGTCAAACATTTTGAATGGCCTTAAATATGTAACTTTAGTTGTTGCCATGATAAAAAGGCCGCTCGTTAACAAAGAAACAGAAACATAAATGCAACGAAACAACTATAAAAGAAGGGTTAAACAAAATCAACCAATTTTTCAGTGATGTAGGAAACAACATCAGAAGAACCTCACATACAACACCCAACTATATTCTACGGATAACGCCATTTCGTCAATCATTTGATCAATATACATGTGACAGAAATTGACACCATCAAAGCTGTTGGTAAGCTACCAACCAGGTAAAGATGGACGTAGTAGATACACTTTCAAATCTGCAATTTCTGCTATTGTCATTTCTCTCAGCTCAGATTTAATCAACCTTTGGCAATAAAAACATCTATATTCCCAACAAACTCCAAATTCACAATTGTCTCTCCTAATACCTTGAACACCAACTGCCCTTCTATCACTGATTTATTCCTTGGAAGATTTTTCTATGGTACATGCAGCTTCTTAAATGTTCTCAAGGGGAAACCGGGGGGTATTATCTCCATGTTTTCAAGTAAAATCAATGTTGTGTATCCTCCTGGAGACAATCTGGTGTTTTAGCCTCGGGTACGCATGCGTATTTGCTGATGTTGCTCTTTACGTGGAAATTAATCGCTATCGGTTTATTGTGTAGGTTCTCCTATGTTCTAGAATGTTCTAGATGTTTAAGGAAGGTTCCTACATTTGATTTCCTATAGTCACTCGAATAACTATGACAAACTATGGCTATAGCTATATAACTCGAATAAATAATAACTTATTGGAGTGTTAATATGTAAACATTTCGTGGATTTTACATCACAAATGCTGCTGTTTTGAAAACTCTTATTATTCTAATTCAAACAAGTAGTTATCACGTGCTACAGTATATAAATCATCTGATAATCGTAAATATCATATACATATTTACCCGATTCAGTCCTAGCCAGGTTGCCATTTTCTTCAATGCTTTCACTCGATAAATCGAGCATAGATATACTTCTAAGGTAAAACAATTTCGAAAAACGTTTCTTGACGGGCGATATCGGAGATAACAAATTACCATCACTCATTTTTGATAGCTACAGTAATAACTTTTTTAAATATATTTAACAAAACTAATGGCGGCGAACTGTCACGAGTGTGAATATCAAACTTCTCAGCGCTGCTGGATATAAATTTGAGATTCTAAAATAAAAATACATATATTATGCTAGTTGGAATTCTTTGAAAACCCAAACTCTTTGTCTATGTCTATACTTTATAAAGAGCGCAAATGTTTTTCAAATAGCATACTAATTGTATAGTTTACTTACGTAATTCTAAAGAATAGCTCCGTATAAAGAATTATCGTATTATTCACGTACAGAAAGTCAAAACAACAACACTTGAATCATTTCTCAGCAAGCTTCCCCACGATTTACGCCACCATGCATGTATACATACGTGAAAGAACAACAGTACCAAAGGCAAGACTATTTGAAAGAAGTTGATGTATTAGCGAGGCAAGAATGAGTTGTTGCACTTTCGAGTGGAAATGCATGATATAGGCAATAATTTGAAAATAAAGAGTGTGTTGTTTTGGAAAAGAAGATCTTGAAACGATAGATAGATAATTATATACTGTAATTGAAAAACATTAATTACCAATGATACCTATGATACGCTAGTAAATATATTATAGTAATCGATGACATTGAAAAGGCAGAATTGTTTGAACTTCAAAAAACAAACACATGATTAAAAACGTAAAGATACCAGTTATAGTGAAACATCAAATATCTCAAGAAAATTATAAATTATAAATCCGAACACTGCGTCAAATAAAATACTTGAAACAATTACGTTCAATTACTGAGCAGCTTGTAAACACAAATAATTAAATTTAATCACTTTGTTTCAGTATTGTACATGGGTGTACCATCTCGAAAATCTTGCTAGCACCCCAAAATTGCAGAAAAATTCATTTTTTCCTGACATTTTGCATTAGATATGTCATTTTGGCAAATCACAGCATGGGTCCAGGAACCTCACAGCAGGAAACTTTGGCAAACCAAAATTGAATATTCGATACCCTAAAATGGCACATCCCGTGTGGTGCATCACAAATATAGCTCCCATATGGACGTACCGCGGGAGACGGATTGTACAGAGGTGGTTCGCAATATGAAACTCTCAATTTCCCTAGTGCCCAAGCAAAGTATAAGACCACAGCGATATTTTGTTGCTGCATCTTGATTAGTTAATACATTTATTTCACCCATTCAGGGTAGACTTTTAGTTGGCACTAAAGGTTACATTTCAGACTATTTACATATATATTGTTGATAAAAATAAGAAGAAGAGTTTTTTTTTGTTTTTTAATTTATTATTATTTTTTTTTGTTTTTTTTTTTATTTTTTTATTTTTATCTATTTATTTATTTAACTATTCACTTGTGTTGCTCTCGTCTTTTTACAAATGTTTGATAGCTGGGTATTGCGAGACATGATAGAATATGAAGGTAATTTGAAGCCTCTTTTCCACATTCATTACAATGACATTTCTTTGTTGGTTTATGATACTTTTGCACATCACATTAAATGATGAAAACCATGCATCGATTTTGCTGACAAGTTATTATTTACAATATTAAGTGCAGATTGATTTAGACAGAATTTTTGTGAAATTTCAGTGGATAGTGTTGGGACTTGCTTGAGGAAATGAGTTAAAAGAGTTTGATGAATAAATAGAAACTTTGAGTGATCGTTTAATAAAATGATTTTTGACGGTGTTCAGATCGGCTAATTGTGATGACGTTAAGTAAAAGGAAATGACTTGGAAAGCGTATGTTAGGAGAGGATATATTTTCATTTGGAATATTTCAAGAGCAACAGAGAAGGATATTTTGTGGAGATGTTGTAGTGTAGCAATTGCCAGCATAGCCTTCTGTTTCTTTGCTTTGATGTGATTGTGGAAAGACTATGATTGTGTTAATACGATACCTAGATACGTGTATTCTTTTACAAATTCGATTTTCTGATCATATAAATAGAATGTGTTATGAGATGGTATGTAGCCACCTTTGCGGAATTTGATTGCTTTGGTTTTATTCATATTTACAAGTAATTTGTTTTTTCTTGACCAATCTTCCAGGAATAAGAGGCCATCTTTGATGGTTGAATGATCTTTGGAATAGATAACTAGGTCATCAGCAAAAAATAGTGACGTAAGATTTGGTATAGAATCCAGACCAGTGGCAAGGTCAGCAATGTATAATATGAATAGTGTTGGTGAGAGGCTATCTCCTTGTGCAACGCCATGATGCTGTAATATTGATTCGGTGTAGGAAACTCCGTCATCTAATTTGATAGCATTCCATTTAAGGAGATCTGTGATGACGTTAAGAATTTGTCCTTTAATATCAAATTGATTGTGTAATTTCTGAATCAGGAGTTTCCTACTTCTCCTATTTAAGAGAGAGGTAAACAAGCTGCATCTTGATTGAGACTATGAGATTAAACTTGGAAAAAAAGGTTCCAATTGAAGCTACAGATACTTTTAAAGGCATATTTGAAAGATATCCCATTCTCCAAAAGTCTTCTCGTTGGTCCTATTGAAAGTTACACCACGCTACTTTTAATGACAAGCAGCATTTGTAGTACGCAAGCCGTCGACTGAGAAATATTTATTTGAGTCTTGCTCTGACCTGTGCAGGTTTTTGATCAGCATAATATGTTATGTGGCCCCATCCAAAGCCAATTATAAAACTATAGTTAAAAATTCGTAGTAAGTCTCTTATTAAATCTATCCCCAGATTTGCTCCTTATTTCTTCGCTTTTTTTACTAACATTATCTATAGCATTAATTTTCATTATGTTTAGTTTTTCATAATGGAGCATCGTGTGTGTTCATTTTTTGTTTTAGTTGGTAATATTTACGAGTATTTTTGAATGATTTTGAAAAAAAATAAATTATTATAAACACTCATGCGCATAGCGATTCGTCTCATTTTTGCACAATAGCTTGCTACGTTCTTTTTGCTGTTGATTCGTCGAATGACGAACTTGTACCAGTATACAAATATGTAATTCCATGAAATCGAGTTTAAAAATGAACACATATTGCTGCTGAAGAACATTCCCGGCAAACGTCGGACGTTCCGTGAACGTTCACGGAACATTCGATTTGCGGTCAATAGGGTCCGACGACTAAAAAATCGTAAATCAAAATTTTCACCTTAACTTGCTGTACTAAGTGGCTTGACTTCCTTGTTAAATTGTCAAATCTTGAAAAACGGAGAATGAAAGTCAATTGACGTCATACTGTAAAACTTCTATCACGACGAGTGAGCTCGATAAAGTCATCACAACTGTCGCGTCCTTCTAGCCGCGAGTTATACGAATGTCATATTATGTTAAATGTCGATACTGTACGATAAATGAGCCGTTGTCATTTGTTTGTGGATTAAAAATCAGCAAAGCTCTTTTTTGTTATGAAAGTCGTCTATAAATGAAAACAAATGTAAAGCTTAATTCATGTAAATCATGGAAACAGTATTGACGTCCTGTACCAAAGGCAGATACTGTCTCCATGCACGTGAGAGACCTCTTCTTCTTTTCTACAGGAATGATGACAAATGTACTTTAAATGAATATTAATAGTTTGATAAATGATCATTATGTATCTCAGGAATGATTTACAGACTTGATGAAAGTATGACCTATAGAGGCAGCAAAGCTCCATGATGCATTACAACTGTAATTATATGATTACAACGCATTATCATGCAATATATTTTTTGGGCAACACCACCCACCACTACAAAGATCGTACTCCTTAAACTGTATATGAACCCAATGCTGAGTAGTCATCATTTTGGGGTGTTAGACGCACAAATCATAATATTTTCCGTATTAAGGAGCCAGGAAGGAGTGGCCAACCCCTCCCAAATAGTTATACGATGTGAGTTGAATCTAAAATTATTTGTATCATCTGTGAATCCAAGACAATTTTGACACACGCAATCCAATAAGCTGGAAGCTTACCTGCCGAGCCGTCATTTATACCCCCATTTACCTCATGCGATGATCTATATATACGTCGATTCTCAATTGTTATTAATAGTAAATGCCTTCACATGTGGGCATAATCGTGCTTTATCCATAACCTTCTCTAACCAATGTCGAATACATAAACCAATTGAAGGGCACACGGGTGGTTGGCTTATAGTTATTGTCTGAATTTGATACAGTTGAAAATATTGTTCCGCTTTCTATTAACCTTGACAATCTACGATTGTTTAGAAGCTAAGCTATTTCACCCAGAATCTATGTGTTTTGATAGTCGTTTTATTTCGTTACAGATTGGGACAAAATATATTTGTTATGGTGTCATATGCAGGGCTGTGCAGCACCTTGGAAATAATATAATTCATTTATTTACATATATCACAAATGGTGAGTTTTTTAGTTACATGAATAAATGGATTCTAATTTCTATAAAATCATAAATAATAATAAATTTGAAAATTCATTATGTTAAGTGTCAACTCAGATACACATATTTATATGAAGATGCTCAATGTTGGGTAAAACATAGCATTATAAAATAAGAGACAAAGATAGGCAGAAGCCTTATTCCGTTGCTCGGAGTTTCACGCATGCATTCGCGATCTTCAAATCAAACGGTTTTACCAAAAATTGAAAACTCGTAATTTGCAAGGCGCAATCACGCGACCAATATCAACACACAGCTGGAAGTCTTAGTGAAGCACCAAACATTTCTTACACAAACCTTTTCCAAATATATCACATTCTAATCTCATTTTAGACTTCGCTAAAAGTCCAATTCGAATATTGAGAATTGAATTGTGTTATATAAAAATTCAGACATCATATAGCAATTTTGTAATCTTTTTCCTGTTTCTATAACCATTTTACATGCATTTGAGCCAAGAAGGGTTTGATCGTAAAATTACTGCCCTTGTAAAAGCTGTCCTGCTGTGATTCTATTGTTTGATCGTCTCCACTGCGCCTTGCGAATTGCTCCTATCAATGCATATACATGAACGATGAAACATATCGCTATTGTTTATTTGAAAATTGTTATTGTTAATGCTAAATTGTCTACATTTTACCGGATTTGAAAGTTTTCAGGTAGTTTCATGTTTTTCCGGATTTGAAATTTTTCAAATAGAATTCGTTTCTCATTTATTCTCATGGCGGCATTTTAATATGAGCTCTGTATTTTCTTAAGGAGGTTATATAGGTAATCTTGAAGTGATAATGTAGAAATTTGCAGTGAAACAGAGGATGCATTTCTTGGAAATATTACTGTAGTAGGCACTGGCTGTAGCTATATAGAAGTTATAAGCATCTGTTGTCAAGAGGGCAGTTGTTCTTTATTTCACAATTTTTCAATTTCCTCGCTCTTTTCCTGACGTTTGTTAATGATTTTGTTGTTATGATTATTTATTATTTTGCCTATATTGTCCGTGCAGCTGTAGCCAACTTTTTAATCGTGTTCTTGTTGAAAAATTTATGTGGAGTCAGGGAAATGTTTATTAATTGGATGTTTTGTCAATATTAGTTCGTACGTTCTTGCTGTAAGATGGGTTAATTAAACAATATGATTGCCTTCTCCTTTTTCTTCTGTTATTCGAATTCGTAGTCATTCGACATCAGTTCATTCAGCTCGATAAAACCAGTATAATTATATATACATGATAAAAGTGCAAGACTGACTGATCCTTGAAAGAATGAAATAATTGATATGATTAGATATTTCTCCAGGGTTTATTGGTTACAAACCAAGGAATCATAAGGCAAATAGTAAATTTTCAAAAAAACACAAGCAAAAAACTGTAAGCTTTTAATAACATTGAATTTAGGTTGACAATGCAAATGAATGGAATTTATACATATACCAAGGAAAACAGGTTTCTGCATGAAAACATGTTCTTGTTTTGAGAAAATATATATTCTATCTGTAAGAAAATAATTTTCGATTTTTGAAGATTTTTCGTGTTTTGAGAAAATAATTCTCGTTCCAAGTAGATACATTCTTTCAATAAGAAGATATGTTCTTACTTTGAGTTTGAAAATATTTATATTGTCGCTTTATTTAAGAAGTCGTTTCCTGCTTTAAGAAGATGTGTATCCGTTGTACCACCCAATGCTTTTATCCTTTTTTCTAGTACTGTGGTCCCTTTTATGTACACATAGTATATCTTAAAGGAGAGTTATTTTTTATCACTTAACCACAAACCAGGTAGCTAGTATAAGAGGTCATTCGTCTGTACCAGCTAGCTTTGAGAAGATTCTGGGATTCTCGAATTAGGGTTCTAAAGTTCAAGTCTAACCTTTTACCGTTTATTTGAGGAGATATTTTTAGCTGTTATTTAGGATACAGATCCCCCGGACAGATTCCAAAAACTTAGACAAGTTCGATTTGATATCGTTCCCTCCAATTCTCGATATTTCAGGAACGCTCTTATTTTTGATAAAGTAATAAAATGAGAACGACTAAGCAATTTTTCTATTCGTTTTATTTATATGAATCTTAACTCTTATTTACTTCCTACAGAAAAGCCTCTCACGTTGAAATTTTTAAACATAATTGAATCAATTTATGAACTTTTTTGATTTTTTAGCAATAACAGCAACTGTATATTTTTGGCACTGAATGTGCAATATAGACATTACTGGAATATTTCACCAGTCAAACAAGTGCCAGTATCTGGACAATCACAATATCATCAGTATATGATATCTATTATATAATCTACAATATTGAGTGATTCACTGATTAAGGATAACGCTGATAACATTATTAACTTAAACAAAACTTTTGATTTAATTTTTAGAAAATTCGTATATCATTCGAAGTGATTTTAGAAGGGGTACAAATAAATAAAAAAAATAAATAAATTAAAAATTAAAAAAAATTAAAAAAAAAGGGTACAAAAGATCTTCCACAGCATCAATTGATAAATTATGGAGTATCCACTAAGGAGCCCATACGCTTTTCAGACAGACTTTTCGTTGTGTATGTCTTCTATATAGCCAGGAGGATTACTCCAAATTGTTCCTTCCATTGCCGGTTGTTAATAGGGGCTTAAGGGGCTTGATAGTCTATTGTGATTGGCTTAAAAAATACGTGAAGAGAATAAGAGTTTCAATTGTACTGCGTCTCCATGCAAACGGCTGCACAAAATTGGTAAGCATTGTAGGGATTTTTTGAACTTCTAATTGCTGTGAGATTTTGCTTTTCCAAATTACTGCATATGATCAAGCTTACTATTTTAAATCATCATTTATATTAACAATTGAATAACAATTGAATAACAATTGAAAATTACTGTTTTTTTAATTTTAATTAAACATTTCATTTGATATCTAAGCTTTAAAAACCTTGAGAATTAGTTCACGTGATGATTCCACTCACTGATGATTTGTTAATATTGCTTTCTAAATTTCTATTTCTAGCTTTCTAATAGCTTTTTTGGATTATTCAAGTAGTTTTTTTTACCTTTAACCATTAATTCGAGCGTAGCTGAGCTATTTGTTATTTTTGTTAAATTATAATTACAGTTAAATAAAGCATTCAAAAATAAACAACAACAACAACAACAACAACAACAACAACAACAACAACAACAACAACAGCAACAACAACAAGCAATATAAAGAAAAGTATAGAAACGAGAGACTATATACGTACAACTGAAAATGAGGATAACCTCCTTTACATTTACAGCTACGAGGAGATATAGCCAAAAATGTCAATTTACACATGATTATTTTTTTAATGATTTATTCTGTGGGTTTTATACATACATATATTTAGGTGACGCGTCACATATCACGGAGTGCATCGTTTGACTGGTCAAAAGTGTGGGCTTCACATGGTGAGAAACCGTCATTTTTATTATTGTTTCTATCTAATGATTTTTTTGACAAAAATGTGGTCGGAAAAATCATATTCAAATCCCCCAAGCTTAAACTGTTTTATCCAATTTTATGATATGTAAGTATAGATATCATTTATTTATTTTTAGAAAGGGATGTATATCGTTAATTTTCTATATAAATAAGATCAATACGTACGATATACAGTATTACTGATTACTGAGCGTTAATTCTTATTTGTGCAGCTTTTTGATTTAGCAATCTGCGACATTGTTCGAGTGTCTCGTTTATGTTCTAATGATACAGCTGCCTTGTCTGTTTTCTTTTTTTATGCTGATATTACTAAAAAAAGGTGAAACCATGATATTTTAACAATCAACACCTTTTATTCCGTGTACTTCTTTCCCTTCCAGCCGCTAATAAAATTATCATAGGCAGATTATTGTAATTCATGACTTTAGCAAACAATGGCAAAAATATGGTTTCAAAACAATTTGTTTTGATAAATTTGCGAATTGAAGATTTTGTAAGTAGTCTTGACAGACTCTCATATTAGATATATTGAATTTTATTATATTTTCTCCATACAGATATAGTCAAATATGAGACCTAACAATTTCTGATCATAAATATAATCTATTTGGTATTTTACGAACAATATTTTCCTATTTAAGGGAAAATTATTTATTTATCAAATTATTTTAGGGAAGACATGTCTATAATATATTGTCGACAGTAGAAAATTATAAATCAACATTTTGACATTTTAAAGGTTCATATTCATACAATCTTTCATAGACTTTTGTCACGTGATTTAGGTTTCATATTTTCAACATAGTAAAATAATAAATACGAAGGTTCGATATTTTTGAACTCGCTTTGATTCATTTTAGTATGCACCATCTATATACTATCACAAACATATATTTATATTGATGATTGCAGTATCAAAGTTCATTATTTTTATTTAGTTTTGTGTTAGAAAGTTATCCGAATTGATTTGTATTTCCGATACATGTCAAAATAAGAAATATTATGTATCCAGATAGGTCAGCATTATTTTCATTCAATACAGATCATACTGTTTTGTGTATCGAAAAATACTGCAAGCACGTGCTTCGAATTCAACTGCGCAAGCGTGAATTTATTCTTTTTCGTATCCAATGAAATCAAAGCTCGTGCAATTATGCATAATTTAGTAGATAATAATATTCTGGTTCGTTGAAAAGATGTGATAACGCTAGAATCGTAGAGACATTGCTTTGAATGGGTGTTGTTGAGATGTAAAATTGCAAAATCGTGCAATCTTGAAGATATTTAAGTACTGAATCTATTAGCGCATATGTCATGCCCATTGTGTCGCGAAAATTTAGATAACGCCCTCCATTCAGGAGAAGGTAGTTACGGCCGTGCCTAGACGAAAACTTCGAGAATATATGGATAACACCTTGCTTATAATATTCTAATGACTATAGTTTGTTTCCATATATTTTATTCTTTTATTTTTTATTGTTCTCCCTGCAAAAAAGTCCACACGCAGTAATCTTATATAATCTGAGGAGTATTGTATTGAGTCAAGTAACAATAGTAAAACCGATTTTCTAGAGCTTTCCAGATGTGTCTAGCCCGTGTCGAGAAATGCTTTATTTCTTGCTCTGACCTGTGCAGATTTTTGATCAGCATAATATTTTATGTGGCACCATCCAAAGCCAATTATAAAAATTCGTAGTTACTCTCTTATTACATCTATCCCCGGATTTTCTCCTTATTACTTCGCTGATTTTAAAAACATTCTCATAGCGCTATTCGTCATTGCGTTCGATTTATCAAAATGGAGAATCGTTTTTCCAAGACAACAGATCATCCGAGCCTTATAAAAATCTCCAGGCAAGACATTATTTTTGTAAACAAGTGTAATGAAAATACTAGTATGGGAACTTTTATTCGGGTTAGTACAATCTTTACAAGTTAATATAAATTTTGGAAATTTAAAGAATCCCAGGAGGCAACTTCCATACTCTTGGTATACGGGGACGTTATATTGAAGGGTACCTTTTTCAAAATCCACAAAAAGTTTTTAGGTATCATTTTGACACTGTTCAAATTTTTCATTTTGCAAAACAAATTTTGCCTATGAAGTTTTTGTTTTTTCTTTATTTTTGATTGAATCTGTCATTCATAAAATTATATTTAGGGTACCATTTTTATCATTTGAAAAACTTTTATGGTCATTCTGCCAAAGTTCCATTTGAACAACCATGTTGAAGCGCAATGGAAGTTTCCCCCGGGGAAAAAATGCATCTGCACATAGTAACGTCACATTTTTGCACGATAGCTTGTGTGCTATTATCTATATACAACATTGACAAGTCTATTAAATATACTAAAATACTATGCAAACGACAACTATTAGTTTTTAAAAGCATCTAATCCGCACAAATATCCTACGCGGTTAAACTGAATTGTTAGCCCCGTGTGATCTTCCGGAAAGATAACTTACGATTTCTATATATTTGATTTTGTTTTTAACATTAATTTTTATTAATGCAAAACAAAAACAATTTATATAAACCTATCAATTTTTACTATGATTTCAAAAGATTTCCTTTTTTTTCAGTGAGATTTTAAAACATTCAAAAATGTTTTTAAGGTTAATGTTACAAAAAGAACAGAGCTTTTCAAATCCATAATAGTGGAACCCACTCTTCAAACAGCGAAAATTGCTTTGAACAGATCTTGTGTTGCTTAGTAACAAGACATTTTCACATCATATAGGCTGTATATTTCATTTGACCTTGCATTATTTAATATGCTTTGATTACAGTATGTAATTATTCTTCAATGTAATTATATTTTCATAATAGGATTTCCTATATGGTTGTCTTCGTGGATGTTAAGTTGGAGTTTTGGAGTCTGTAATAATATAACGAAGTATGGGAAACTCCTGGTACGAAGGTAATGAATGATTCACGTATTTAATTGTTCTGTCATATAATATAGCTTGAAGATTTTAATTTAAGTTTTCGTTATGAAATAGATATTTTTATTCTGCATATATTATATAATTAATTTTAACAAGTTATACAAGTGAAGATACAGAAAATACACTGATTTTTCAAAATGGCGTATATTTGTTATTTATTCTCACGTGGTTCGAGTGCCTCTTTAGTTTATTGATGGCTCTGGTTTACCGTGCTAATGTAATTTGATATTTGAATAGTTACAACGTCGATACTGCTTTTCGCAGGCTTTTCCTATGATTTTATCTTTTTTTTACTGTAAAAATATTTCTCCCATATTTCAACAAAAATGTACAAAGTAGGAGCTATACACGCCGTAGCTTTCAAATATATTTAATTTTCCTAATCCTTGTATTAAGTTGCTAATGTCACGTAGAACTCTTATAATCATACAATTAAATTGAATTTACCGTTTACTAAGAAATAATACTTGTGATCCTAGAATTGGAATAAGGAATATTAGATTGTAGGCCTAAAGGATAACATGAGGTTGCTGAAAGTCCCAATTTTTCTATAGGCAGCCGTAGATAGAGCGCTTATATGATTATTCTAAGCAGTGGTCACCAGTAAAGACGTAGTAAGTAAACTCCATCGCAATACAAAACCGAGAAATAGTACGAGATACCTTCTAGTCTAATCAGAAAGTTTCCAATAGGCTCAAATAAAAAGTATTTTGTAAAATATAGCTTTGAAAAGTTTCTTTCTCACGACTTGGATACTGTTTTCTAGATATATCTAAACCAACTTTAAATTCGCAATCAGAATGTAACATCAAAACCTTACAGGTTCTAGAATCTTGCTTGCCCCTGGGGAACGTAAGGCCCCTCTAGGTCATGGCCCTGCTTATAAGTACATAATTATGTTAGTTGTGTCATATATGACCAATGCTCGTTAGACTGGAAAGTGCTACTACCATATTGCATGAGTCATCAACATATGCTGGAAAGGTGAAATAAAGCAGGACCTTGTGGAAGTAAAATCGCACAATATTAGAAATAGTCACAAACAACAGATAATGTTGTATATACATTGGAGCATTCTATATATAGACACAATCTATATACGTCGAAGCATCACTATACAGAAACACTATATGCTTGCAGTTTTGAGATTACGAACAGTTCCATATAAGTTTATTTATAAACTTAAGAAAATTTTATATTGCGCAAGTGGAAATTAGTACAATAGATGGTGTAGTAAATATAGTCAATGTCTTCTAACTATATATGTATGTAAGAAATAGATGTTGTGATGTTATCATGTGCTATATTAATATGCCGGTGATTTTATCACGATGTTTCATTAAAAAGATAACTCGCCATATGATTTCAATCACTGAGTTATTAAACAAACATAATTATACGGCGTAACCGATTGTTCAAAAACTACTTTAAGCAAGTCTTAATAAATATTATAAGGAGCTTAAAGTTTGTCGAACAATTTGTTAATCATTTGAAAACATTTTTGTATATGACACACACACGCGCTTCTAATTCAATCAGAGGTCATAGTATCCTTCTTGTGGGCTCACGTTCTATATATAATGCCCGGGGGTAACTTCCATTGCGCCTCGATGGGGTCGTTCAAATGGAACTTTGGCTGAATGACCATAAAAAATTTTTACATGATAAAAAAGATACCCCAAATATATTTTTATGAATAACAGATTGTTTAACCTAAACAAATGAAAAAAAAAAATTCAAAGGCAAAATTTGTTTTGTAACATGAAAAAATTGCAAAAGCGTCAAAAGGAAACCTCAAAAACATTTTCATGACTAAGCATACCCTAATAAATTTTTCTAGATTTTAGAAAAGGTAACCTTTAATATTTGAACGTCCCCGTATACCAAAAGTATGGAAGTTACCCCCCGGGATATAATGTAAGAATAATCTTTTACCGACGAAAGATAAAATGATAAAATACATTGCATAAAGTTACATTGTGGTTATAACATATTATATATAGAATTATTTTTGATATTATATTTGCATAACCGTTGACAATAAAGTGACAATCGTCAAGTTTTATGATGAAAAACGTTTTTCGCTCTGTGGATCTTCAATATCAAAGTGAGAATTGTAAGATGCTATGCATTTCATGACGTAACTATAGAAGTAACTAAAGATATTGACTGTAGCTTATAGCTGGACATTTAATAATATTGCATAGCAGCATTTACATGAGCGATTTATTTGTAATGGCATGATTATTATATTTGTGATAAATTATAAATATAATAAAATATATATTAATGGTGTTATGATACTTTCTATGATTGTGTAATCTCGAAACATGGCAAAGTAATAAGTCGAAACGTTTTCTCTGTTTTAAATTCCATCATCTTTTGTAACTGTTTCATTGTTCGGCATTTCAAAGGTGAAACATATATTGTGAAATGATTAGTAATATAGAACTTAAAATAGATAATCTAATTGATAATCTTTGAATTACGTAAATGCATGTTAATCATGATAGCGGCCAATATGTATAATATCAGGCATTGAAGAAGTAAACAAATACTCCAATTCTCTTCTATGAATAAATAGTAGCTGATTAAAATATTTGCATGAATTTTTAATTTGAAACGTACTTTCTTGAGATCGAGGAAAGACAATCTACCCTTATAGTTCAAGCTGTTGTGGAATTTGCTGATCAAAAGGAAATTAATTTTCTCTAGAAAACTTTTTGCTTGTGCAACAAATGTCACAAATCTTATTTTATTAAATTTCATTCGGAAATTTCCAACTGTGTGCATACTGCAAAGTATCATCATGATATAAAATAGATATAACATAATAAAATTTGCATCCCCAATACAAAAGTAGTAATGTAGACGGTGTCGCCCTTATGAAGGCACCCGTACCACTCCTCTATTTCTAGATGAGTGACTTTTTTCGCTGAGAGCAATGATTTTAAATGCTCTTTGTTGATCTCAGCCGCGACACTGCAGATCAATTTCAACAGATTTCATGGCAGATAGGTCTTGATTGTCAATGCGCAACGATGCGCCGCAGCTACTCACAATGCAATTCCCTCTGGACCATTCCATCCGCCATCCTCAGATGGTACTCATTTGATGTTTCAGATAAAGTCAAGGCTGAGTTGACTGGTTGCTCTGCCATCTGAGTTAATCCCCCAATACAATCCATATAGAGCTCTAGACATTGATGACTTTCAAGTTAACTTTCGTTTCCATGTAACAATATTTGTTAATGCATTTCCTATACACGATCAACAAATGTCATGCAATGATCTATACATACCAAAACGTATTCCGACTGTGAATTTTTAATGTATAATGCATAATGCACATTCAAATATCAGCCTATATATACGAGTGTTCAAAATATAACGTGCTAATTTCTTTTTATTTGAATTTTATTTCAGCTCCAGAAGTAATATTTGCCATGGTAACAGCGACGGCAGTTCTTGGTATCGGTTTAATTATTGCAATAATTTTTCTTTGTTTTAAAAAAAAATGTTACCAACATAATGAAGATAAGGACATGGAATCATGTGTTGAATTGCGTTCCAATGTACATTTCAAATGCACAAAAGAAATTGAAAAACAACAACTTCCATTAGATTTTTATGTACCAAGGAGATCGTATCCAGGCAGTCCAGTGGAAAGTAGTCCTAAACCACGTAAATTCTCATTAGATCCAAGATCACTTGATCCAAAGTTGTATCAAAGAGAGGAAAATCGTGTTGTATCACCTTATACTGGATTAGGAAGAATCTCGTTTACAATTGAATATGAAGCTGAAAATGAAAAACTGAAAGTACATTTAACAAGTGGTTATCAACTACCAGCTGCTAAATCAGGAAATGTTTTTCCATCTCCATATGTGAAATTATGTTTGTTACCTGATAAAAAACGTAAAATGCAATCTAGAGCACAGAAAGGTAGCCATCCTGAATTTAATGAAGATTTTATATTTTCAATATCTGAAGAAGATCTTTTAACTCGAACATTAAGATTTACTGTTTGTGATTTTGATCGATTTTCAAGACAGTCTGTGATTGGTTATGTACTTGTACCATTGGATGATCGGAAAGAGGCTATACTATCAGAAGGAGGTACTGGAGTGATTTGGAAAGAAGTCCTTGAAGATCCAACACCAGTATGAATATGAAATTATAATCAATTTAGAGTTAATATCCATGATAAGTCAAAATATGTCATCGGGGACAACACAAAACCACTGCAATACGCTGGGACCTTCCACTATTCGTTGGTCTTATATATAATTTCTTCCACTATTCTAATATATACACAGAAAACAAGAAAGCGTCTTCTGGGAATAATAATTTTTTTTTTTCTTGAGTCAAAAGCATTTAAACTTGTGCACATAGCAAGGGTTATTTTCTAATTGTAAGTAGAAATTTTCTTACAATTGAGAATATTTTTATTGAAAAATTTCTCAAATGAAGAATATGTTTTCATACCATATATTGCATGCATTTCCCCTGTGCCAAAAGGAAAAGACTATGGTCTTGAGTAGATTGTCTTCTTCGATGAAGAAAATATGTGTTAAATCGATAAGCTTTCAAGAAAATTTTTACTTATATTAAGAAACAATCGCGCAAAAATGATTGGGACTTGACCTATCTTTCATAGACAAGCGTGTTTATTTTTGTTTCGTAAATCAAAGTCATTTACATATTTCGAGGAAATACATTTCAATCACATCGAAGGATATTTCTATTGAATCAACGATGTAGGCTATATAAAAGCAGCCTGCGCATAGTGGTCAATCTCATAGCTGGCCGTTATATACAGGTTTCATTGTATTGAAATAAACTATTTCGGAGTTTATCTATTGAATTATATAGAATTATTCAGTATCAAAACAAATGAAGCTTCTAAACTCCGATTTGGCTTATTCAATCATATATTTCAATAATAGAGCTTTTTCACTGGTACACAAATAAGTCTCTAGAGAATTATTTGTGCACCAGTGAAAAAGCCTGATGGTGTATTTTGAAAAGATTGTGACCCCAATCTATATTTCAATGTAGGCCTATTGTTATGGAGCACCAACATGTACGATGTGACAAAGCCCATAAAACACAACAAAATAATAGCGGAATATATCCAGATGAAATCTCATATCCTCCAATCAGAATCCAATCTCGTATTATTTCTGTTAACTGTGATATTGAACTTGATAATTTCTATTGATTTTAACAGCCTGGTCGTGAAAAGGGTGACGTCTTATTCTCATTGTCACATCTGCCAACTGCTGGACGGTTGTCTTTTGTGTGCTTGAAAGCAAAAAATTTGAACGTTAGCGATGATAAGGATTCAGGTAAGACAAGAAAATAGTATAGACCAATCGCCACAGCAAGTCTATCCGGGAAACTTGAAAATCATATAAACGTGTTCATATACATATGCTAAACAATTGCCAATTTCTTGTTTAAATTAAAATTTATTGTAAATCTTTCAAAAATGAAATTTGTATTTCATGATTTACGGCCACAGGCTCCTTATAATTTGGAGAAAATGCTTCATGTCAGCTTCATGGTCTTTGATTCTTTTGTTACCCATGATTTTGCGAATCCATAGAGCATGACGAAAACACAAAATGTATGATTCAAATAAAATTTGGCTAAAAGAATTAAGAAATTGAAACATATTTAATGTATTTTTATGAATATTTTATGTGAATTTTAACTTGCCCCAGAGAAACCTGCCGTTTTAGATATGTGGTGCTCGATCTAAATGATTACTCGAAATAATCATACTTTGAATGATCTCAGCTTGGATTGATGTTGTAAGATGCTTCTAGAAGATATTGTTAAATAGAGATAGTGTTGAACTTCTATAGATGAGCAGCAGGACAAGAAAATATTCCACAACTTTTCTAAGTGAATATCAGTAATTTCCAATTCAATATCTGAGATACTTGACAGCTCCGAGGGGCTTCAGTGTTCAGAGAGTTTGATGTTCACTACTAGGCTTACATTATAAGGTGGGTGCGTTTACGATAACTATTATGAAGGGGAGGGAGGCA
The DNA here is from genome assembly GCA_916610825.1 of Haliclystus octoradiatus. Classification (NCBI taxonomy): domain Eukaryota; kingdom Metazoa; phylum Cnidaria; class Staurozoa; order Stauromedusae; family Haliclystidae; genus Haliclystus; species Haliclystus octoradiatus. Next base: position 35,816,867 of record OU744446.1, read on the forward strand.
TGCGTAATGCCTCCTTAATAAGTTCATAATAATTACAATTAAACGTCACCTCTCTAGCGTGAACATAATGTTTAAATTGTAATTATTAATCACCTGTTCTCTAGTCGAGAGCTGCAATATGATACTTGAAAGTAAGTCTAGTGAACAGACAACAAAATTGAAACGAAGCAATTCAGAGAAAAACATCAATCTTTCAACAACATAAAAGTATAGCATATATCGATCATACAGTTGCTGAATTTGGTCAGGTACCTTACTAATACTAAAATACATCAAACTGTAACAAAAAATTCATAACTGTATTTCCATTTGTAAACGATCCTCGTCACTTGCGATGACGTTCTTGGCTTCAATCGTTTCGATACAATGATAACCTTCCATTCTGCAAGTGCATTGTATAGTTTACGTCAGTGTACAGGGGACACGTCCATTATGTCGGCCTTTAGGGAAAGCTGTATAAATAAATAATCATAACGGACTATTCACGTAGACACATACTCCCGGTGGGGTAACTTCCATACTTTTGGTATACGGGGACGTTCAAATATTAAAGGGTACCTCTTATAAAATCTAGAAAAAATTTTTAGGGTATATGTATGTATGTATGTATGTATGTATTTTGTAGCACAATGGCTAACAGGCAAATAAACAAAGGAGGATATTTTTAAATGTATCCTCACTTACATGTGACCTTTAAAAAAAAAGTATATATATATAAAGAAAACTATGTTATCAGAAATAATTAACAGGCAAAGGAAAAGTTACAGAACTGTGATAAATTAACGTGATTAAGTCTAAATTTGAATGTTTGTAAAGAACTAGACGATATAACTTCTTCAGGAAGAGAGTTCCATGGCTTGATTATTCTATTTGCAAAGTAATGTTTGCAACACTCATAGTTAAATGATTTAGTTGGGTACAGCGTCAGTGAATATCCACGCAGGGAATATTTGGAATGTTTAAAAGTGAAAAATTCATCTGGAGCCAAATCAATCAAGTTTTTCAAAATTCTAAAGACCATGTGAAGATCAAACTTAAGGCGGCGTAATTCTAGAGACTCAAGGTTGAGGTAGGCAAGACGATCTACATAGGGCTTGTAAGAATTATTTTCAAACAAACATATCTTGTGAAAGAGCGCTGAACATTTTCTAAAATATTTATGTCCTTGATGAGATAGGGATTCCAGACTGGCGTAGATGACTCAAGCATTGGTCTGACGTATGTTGTGAACGCTTTCACTAACAGCTCCGGGTTATTTGAGGAAAAGCATTTCTTGATTAGGAAAGAACGGTTTTTTGCTTTAGCGGCTAGCATGGAACAGTGTTCTGTAAACTTTAGATCTGCAGTTAGTAGGATTCCAAGATCTTTCACAGAAGATGAACGTGATAATGCCTTTCCATCTAACTGATACGCAGCATCCGAAATAGATGATTTCCCAAATGAAAGTACAGAGCATTTCTCTTGGGCAATTTTGAGTTGCCAGCGTTCTGCCCAGGAGGAGAGGCTTTCAAGTGTAGAATGTAGAGGAGTACTGTCAGTGGTAAATCTTTTAAACGAAATCTTAGCATCATCAGCAAAGAGTTTTATACCACAGTTGAGTTCCAAGCAGCTTACAATGTCATTTATATAGACAATAAAAAGAAGAGGGCCTAAAACTGAACCCTGAGGTACACCACTTATTACAGGGAGGATTCCCGATGTTGAATCCCCGACAGCTACCTGTTGGGTGCGACCAGTCAAAAAAGATTTTATCCATTTTAAAAGTTCATAGTTAATGCCATATCCCTTCAATTTTGATATTAATTTACTATGACAGACAGTGTCAAAAGCCTTGCTAAAATCAATGTAAACTGTATCGACCTTCATACGCTCATTTACAGCAGCATACCACTGGTTTAAAGCAGCTAATAATTGCGTACATGTTGAACGCCGAGAAATAAAGCCAAACTGTTCTTTAGTGATTAAATTATGAGCTTTGAGATACTTTAGAATGTCTGTCGCCATAACAGACTCCATAACTTTGCAAATAACTGAAGTTAGTGATATCGGTCGATAATTTACTGCTAATCTGGAAGGTCCTTTCTTGTAAATGGGGCTGACAATAGCTGTTTTCCATACAGCAGGAAGAGTAGCAGATTTCAAAGATATTTCAAATAACATTGCGAGTGGTATGGCAATTTCATTTGCTATTGATTTTAAGAACAACGCAGGGTAGGAATCTGGCGTTCTTGATGTTTTTGAAGGTAGATTTTTGATGGCGTTCATAACTTTACTATAAGAAAACTCAATAAAGCTGTATAAATAAATAATCATAACGGACTATTCACGTAGACACATACTCCCGGTGGGGTAACTTCCATACTTTTGGTATACGGGGACGTTCAAATATTAAAGGGTACCTCTTATAAAATCTAGAAAATTTTTTTAGGGTATATGCTTAGTCATGAAAATTTTTTGAGGTATCCTTTTGACGCTTTTGCAATTTTTTCATTTTACAAAACAAATTTTGTCTTGAATTGATTTTTCCATTTGTTTTGACTGAATCTGTCATTCATAAAAATATATTTGGGGTATCTTTTTCATCATGTGAAAAACTTTTATGGTCATTCTGCCAAAGTTCCACAAAAGGACATGGCTCGGTTGTGAGCTGTTCAATCAAAAGAATCTGGAGCTTGGCTCCAAGCTATACCATCAGCTCCACTTGGACTTTTCCTTTCAAACTCAGAGATTCGGATAGCTACCGCCCTGCGACTGGGTTCAAAGATCTGCGAAGAGCATACCTGTAGATGCGGAAAAAACGTTTCAGTTGATGGGACACATGGCCTTGCCTGCAAAAAATTGGCTGGCCGTTGGTCACGCCACGCGGAACTGAATATCATCATCTGCAGAGCATTATCATTAGCACACGTACCTTCTATACTGGAACCACCTGGCCTAAGTAGGGACGACGGAAAAAGACCCAAATCCCATGGAAAAATGGAAAATGCGCTGTGTGGGACGTAACTTGTGTAGATACCTTGGCTGCATCCAACATACCAAAGTTAGCAAAAGAACGTGGGAAAGCAGCAGGGCAAGTTGAAGAAAAAAGATTAAAAAATATGCAGGATTATCCGCTAACTACATCATACAACCAGCCGCTTTTGAAACTTTGGGACCATTCAGCGAAGGAACAAAGAATTTTATTGATACCATTGCCAAGAAGCTAACCATCGCAACTGGAGAAAAGCGCTGAAGAGCTTTTCTGATGCAAAAATTGAGCACCGCAATTCAGAGAGGTAGCTGCACAAGCATTATGGGAACTTTACCGACTTGTGATTGCATTACAGAAATTTTTAACATGTAGATAATATGCAAAGTTCAAAGTTGTAAATAGTTTTTTTAGATTTTACATCTTCGTAGTTTTTTTTATTTAGAAAATAAAATGTAACAGATACAATAAAAATTTCCATTGAAGGTTCCATTTGAACGACCCCCTCGAAGCGCATTGGAAGCTCCCCCGGGCACGTACTACTTAATACGGTACTGTTTTGGCTAAGGATATTTTAGTTCAGTTTCATTAATGGTTTTAATTGTATTTTATTTTTCACAGGCGTAGCTGTAAAAGTGTCATTAATATCAGGTGGAAAACCAATTAAGACTAAAAAGACAACGATACGAAAATTAGATTTACAAAATCCCATTTTCAATGAATCTTTTGTATTTGACACGAATTCAGATGTTTTAGATCGAGTGAGTCTCGTTATTGCCGCTTATGCTTATATGGGACTTGGTTCAGGTAAACGGTTAATCGGTCGAATAACCGTTGGACCATACATGTATTCAGTTGGTGATGGACTAGCGCATTGGAACGATATGTTAGCTTCACCAAGAAGTGCGGTTGCACAATGGCATAAATTATCATAATTATAGTAATATATAACTTATCCATTAATATGAATTTTACAGACGATAATAATGACCCATTTTAGAAACATTATTGCAAGAAATGTTGGTGTAAACACGGTTTTTATACGTCCTATAGATATGTATTATGTATTAGTGGGATGCGTCGAGAAATGAAATAATTTAAGTAGTCACTAAATATGAACTCATCATGCAATGGGGTGGATCTAAATCATAAAATATTATATACTTATACGGTCACATTTGATTTGAAAATACATGCCTTGGTTGGCAAGTATAATTAATATTTTCTATTGCTGTAAATAATAAAAACGCACATAAATATTTGTTGATCAAAGATAGAAATATATATTGAATACATAATTACGCAAATTGGTTTATCCCCTTGTTGATTGGTCTTTATCCCGTCGGCTACTTTCTTACTTTTGGTACAGTGAAACCCCGTTAATATCACCTCTGTTAATATTACGACTCGCCTATTATAACGAGTTTTCAAAAGCCAGCGACCGCTCTCTATACATTTCAACTAATTTCACCCGCTTGATATCACTCTCGATAATATCACGATCCGTTTAATATCACGATTCATGCTTGCTCCACCGTCGTGATATTAACGGGGTTTCATTGTATAGTGCTTTTTCATATCGGCAATGATAGTGTAGCCAAACGATACATCCCAGGGTCACGGTCTGCTAAAAATACACCTTCACGGTTAGCAATATTTTCTTTAAATAATACCCGAAGGACTCACTGATGTAGCCTACCAGTGAAAAAGCTCTATACAGGGACTTTCAAATATTAATAGGTAAATAGGAAAATTGTTAAGCTTTGTGCCATGTTAATTCGTCGAGTTATACTTTTAAACTTTTGACAAATTTTTAACTTTTTTCTCAACGTTTTTTTTCTTAAAATATTTTTCGAATTTATGGTATAAAGTTATGTCTTTTTAAAATATGTTTGGAGTACCTTTTTCATGATCTGAAACATTTTTATGGATAGTCGTTCTACTAAAGCTACGAACCCGTCAAAGAACAATGGAACATATGCTTAAACCATAACACTTCACGTGCTGTTTCACTGAATAGCCACATCTAGTTGACTGTTTGAGAAAATCTCCCAAATATGAAGTTACCAAATTATACATGCATTGATGATGATATTGTACGAAGATCATTCCAATTAGATCATATTGTACTGCTTAAAAATCATCTTCAACAGCACTTTCCCCTTTAAAACATATCAGGAGAAACGCCATCGGGGAATGGTCTGAAAGATGCAACGTTTCTACACATCCTATATATGTCATCCTCAACTTAGTCTGGCCAAAAGGGAATGCGTTTAGGAAAACTATATCGCACAGCCATTAGTCTAAGTTTCAATCAAGCAAATATGAAGTCATTCCACAACAACTCAAAAACAAGCCATTTGAGGTAAAGGAATTCAATGATTCATCTATCAACGATCTACAATTACTTGGTGCAAATTAAATTTTTTTGCAATATGGTGATAAGTCAACCTTTGATAAATCTATTGCTAAAAATAATACGATGCTTCACTGTCACAACACTATCAGGCAATAGGTTCCAAACATTGACAAAAGATGGTGACGTTTATTATTTTGGTTGATTCCAACATTAGATAATGATCTCTCCTTAACGTGTATTTTGTTTTTGGTTTCATTAAAAAAATATTATTTATATCGACGTCAACAAAGCCATGTAAGGTTTTGAAAGCCCAATTATAAGATCCGTTCTTATAGTCGATGTAGTTCCAGTGACTCTAAATTGAAGGACATCAGTAATTAGGCGATCAGAGTAATTTGTGAAGACTATATTTGCTAATTTGCAGAGTCGTTTAGTAAATCTCTTCTGCACCTTCTCGATGGTTAATTGGTTATTATATCCTTGATGTAGTTTGGATTCCATACTGCAGTGTCTGATTCAATGATAGATCTTATACATACGGTATACTGTGTATAGGCCATACTGCAGTGTCTGATTCAACGATAGGTCTTATACATACGGTATACTGTGTAGGCCATACTGCAGTGTCTGATTAAAATGATAGGTCTTATACATACGGTATACTGTGTAGGCCATACTGCAGTGTCTGATTCAATGATAGGTCTTATACATACGGTATACTGTGTAGGCCATACTGCAGTGTCTGATTCAATGATAGGTCTTATACATACGGTATACTGTGTAGGCCATACTGCAGTGTCTGATTCAATGATAGGCCTATATAGCTTACATATGCTGTACACAGGCTTTTATTAACAACTTTGGATTTCTTGATTTGAAGCATTTCCAAATTATACAAGAACGAGAATGAGCTTTTGACACAATAGCTTTGCAGTGAAGGGATAATTTCACATCAGAGGAAATAGTGATACCAAGATCTTTAATAGATTCAACAGATTTGAGAATTTGTAAATCAAACTTATTTGAAAATCAAACAGATTTGTAAATCAAACTTATCCAATCTTAAACAAACATTTTCTAAGGAGGAAGAGGTCACGATGTCTTCCGTTAATTTGTTCAATAAGGTAATTAAGGGAATTATGCGATAAAAAAATGAGTAAAAGATGCAATTATTTACAGGCACTGAAAGTGCAACGAATTGCATGGAATGTCCTCACAGATTACTGAGAATCTTTGAGAAAAAATAAAATTGCGCTAAACTTCAAAAGTATGCTTCAAAAAAAATGTTCATGGCAAACAATTATTGTGTAACACTTCATAGAATATGAAACAATATAGAAAGTGATTTCTCTTATACCAAAAATATTGAAGTAGCCCCCACGGGGGCCATGGGTTGCCATCCCGTCATCGTTGCCTAATCGCCGTATTATGTATTTTGCTCACTGCTGTCCGCATGCAATGATTGTAAGTAATTTATATTAAAATTGTATATAGAGTATACGGTTTGTAATTTTGTTGATGATGATGACACTCCCGGTGAAATTTCAAGAAATCTACTGGAAAGTTCTCCAGACCCCCGTACGCGAGGATGCGGGGTACATATAATTATTACAATTCTAGTAATACTAATAATTTATTAGTTTGTACTTTCTTGTGACATTCAATAATTTAATATTATCAAGATTAAACTGAGAAGTAAATGGGGAAAAATGTTGATAATAAATCATTGAAATGATATGTTGAAGGCCTTGTTGAAGGTTGTTTGTCTTTGACAAAATCCTACTGTTTTCCAAGCTTGATAAATTACAGTCGATGTGACGTACATAGCTTATACGCCCCACTGAGTTTTGGACAACACTGAAATCATTCTCAAAATTACGTCCTTGCTATTTGATTTCAATTCAATTTGAACTTCTTCCTCCTCTAACAACAGTGTATGGAACAAAACAAAACAATCGTGGTTAAAAAAGACTGCAAATTGCTTCATTGAATTTTATTTTAATTTTATTGTGTTGGGAAATACTTCCCTTCGTTCCTGAAAGTTCTTGTTGGAGAAAAATTCGGGTTTGTTGGTGTTTCGTGAAACTTATTTTGTTGATGGTTAAAAAGAATTTGGACAATGTAGGTGAATTTTATTGATATATTTGGCCATGGGATAAGAAGACATGACCGGGTTTTATCCACACGGTAGGTACATTTATATCGTTTTATCGGATGTCTTTTTGGAATGATTTGACACAGTATGTAGGCCTACAGTCTACTTCAACATTAGAATAAGTTTTGTTTACTTGTAAAGCTCTACAGATCTATACTTGGTATTTATTTTATCCATTAATCTAAGTGCAGCTTTTGAAATATATATACTGTTTGTTTTCTACTTTGTTATCATTTTATAAAATCATAGTAGCTATTTTTAACAAACAATGTGTAAACAAAGCTTGAATCATGCTCGAACACACTTTCATTTTGAACTTGGATTCTATGTTTTTCAACCATTATAATAGGCTAGTGATAAATAAATAAAGAAATATGTTCAACTAAAAGGAAAAGATCAACTAGGCTTTTGATATTTGTCATTTTGTTGACTTTGAAAATGATTAACTTTGAAATAGCGAATGAAATTCATTGATTTTACTCTTCACAGCATGTAGCCAGTATGCCTTAACAATTACAAACTGAACTGTCATCCCCTTCTAAAAATATTCAAAAAATTATATATAACGGTTAAAATTTCAAAATACAGTTGTTAAACTTTCTGTATGCTCAGCGTGTTCGTGCTTGACTTCTATGACCGTTCGGACGAGTGATTCTATTTTATCTTTTCCTGTTTTATTTTACCCACGACCATTCAGTCAATTTTTGATCATTTTTATAAGACGAAGTATTTTTAACAATAACAAATGTTTAATATGTCATTTTAACGCATATTAAATAGCAAAGTTGTATTAATTGTGAAATATGTGGATGTTTCATGACGTTGAATTGTAGCAACAAGGGTATTACAACCGTGAAGACGGCCAAATGTATTTTATCTAGAACAATTGCATTTTGTTACAACCTGCACGAGAGCAATGTTCGAAAGGATTTGCAATTAGAGTCAAAATTTGTTGAATGTACACACACATAAAATGCCGAAAGTGAGTTACCAAGCTGAAACAAATACTTTCTATGTAAACTGGGGTAGGTATATAACTTTATTTGAGAATTGTATGTTTGATATAATAGCACTCTGTCTTTAAAACAATTTCTATCAAACATTTTAATCTTACTCTAATCTCCTCATAGTAAATTTTATGAATGCATGCTGTTTTCTACTCTCGCTATAATATACAGCGTATTTATTTTCTAAAAGTCAATTTATATTATAAACTTTTGATTTTATCGTCATGTTTCTTTGGCGGATTTCATTTGGAATATTTGGCTTGATGATCGTGTTTCCAATGACGAATTGGGAGTGTCAGAGGGTCTGAAAAGGTCACATTTTTAAGTGAAAATATTTGTATCATTATCTGTATTTTCTTTGGATGGCTATTCTTAGTGATACCAATATCATATTACAGCACACTTATATGTCTCAAACTCACAATCCAAATTTTTTATTACCTGTTACAAAGTCCACCTGAATGGTTGTGGTCATAGAATCTTCACACCTAAAAACATACGTTGTCAAGTTCTTATACTGCTGTGTAAATAAACCTTTTTGATTATTTATCAGTCGATTTTCAGGTAATATCACTATTCCAATGCGTTTGTTGAGTCAACTTTGTTGACTTTGATGTTGACTTTCAGCACAACATCTCACAATTATTTTTCCAAGTGCAAATTTTTTTTGTCCTGAGTAAACAAGTACAAACAAGTAGGTGGGAGGAATTTCCTCTTTCTATAAAAATTGACGACAAAGTTTACAATTATCAATGTTTTTTTTCTAGATTTAAAATTATCATTTTTAAAAGTCAAAATTGTTTTGATTATGAAATTATCTGATTCAAGATAGCAATCCGTTACTTGCTTGGTATTTACGCCTTTGTCTTGAAATTATTTACTTCATATAGCCTATCATGATTTGATATGAAAATTGACCCTTATTTTACATAATATGAAAACAATACAATCACAAGCAAACCTGTTATAATGACTACCTGTCAATTATGACCACTTCATTGATATATAAAAAACACAATTTAACAAATCAAACGTGTATATAAACTTATAAAGGCCATCTGTTTATGTATTTTTAACGAAATTGATTCCATCAATCTGATTGCTTTCGAGATCAAATGCAAAATCACTGTATCACCACCACAACAACAAAACCAGATTTGAAAAAAATAGATCTTGCAATTAGAACTTAATGTTGATGTCATAAATGAAAATTTCCAATTTGATCAGGAATTTTGAAAAACATTAACTTATATAGAAGAAAGTCGAACATCAAACCTGTATATAACAGCCAGCTACAGCTACGAGAGGTAAATAAATTGACCATTATGGACAGGTTTTGATCGATGTTTTTATTTGTGTTCTGTTTTATTTTTGTTTCATTTTTGTTTCATATTCGTTGTTTCAAAACAAAACATTTGTATCTTTATATACATGTTTGATTCAATAGAAAATACTATTTTAGACATTGCAAGATTGACCACTATAGACAGGTGGCCGCTGTATAGAGACAATGGTTATAGCAGGTTTGACTGTAGTTATTTTCCAAATAATCGGGACAGTTTCTTATGAGTCATTAAACCATATCTTTATGATGCACTCGATGTACTTCATGGAAAAGTTTTTCGTTTTATATAGATTTTACCAAAAACCATGACACAAATCACCCAATCCTTAATTAATGATATGCTGCCCAGTCAAAATAATTGAAAATCTTATAAAACGTATAAAAGAGAGTTGTTTCAAATGTATGTATGCTAATAACTTTCTGATTTCTTCGTCAAAATGTTTGGAAATAGTACCTATCATTCGAATCAACATGTCTGATCTATGTTTTTATTTTTTTTGTATTCTTTGTATCAAAACAAAATGTATCATTTTATTTTGCGGTCTATTGCAGCTTTTTGTCATAACTGCTATTGTTCTCGAGGGATCTCCCCAATCCAACTCTGCCTGCATTGCACCCAACATTGCTAGTATAAAATAAATTACCTCAATCAACAATGTTAATAATTTTTTGTTTCTCTTTAAAGGCCCGGTTGGAATTACCCTTTTGGTTTTAACTGTTGTACTTGCTATAATCTTGGTAGCACTTTTAGTAGTATGTGGTCTTTTATGTAAATATGGATATTTTACTAATCCATTCTCTCAATCACCATACAAAGTTGTTGACAAAGAAGAATATATTGTTGTGGAAACAGTCAAGAAAAAAGTTCAACCAAACAAAGATGATCCCGTAGATATGCATATTTTCTCAGCAAAGTTAGACGAATTGATGAAATCAACAGGTAACGATGAAATTCAAATGTTACCTTTTGATGAGGATGATAATTTATCAACAACAAGTTCATCGTCAATTATAAAAAGTAAAGGATTGCGTAAACCACGACCAGATAGTGGTGTACCTTATTTTGGATTAGGTAGAATTGTATTTCAATTAAGATTTTCAGCACCAGAAGAAACTCTATTTGTTTATTTGCTATACGGACGGCAGATTTCACAACCTAATGGCGAACATTCAGCTTGGCCGGTTATTAAAGTTAATTTAAATGGTAATCGAGATATCGAAAAACAATCACCGCCAGATGAATCTCCAAATCCCGAATATGACCAAGAATTCAGCTTTAATTTAGTAGATAAAGAAATTGGAAAATCGTTTGTAATGTTTACGATTTGGGATACAGATATGCACGAACAGAAGACATTAATAGGACATGTCAGAGTTGCGTTAGCTAGTTTTACGGATTCTTTAGATGGACCGGAAGGCACTGGGCCGTTAGCACGTGAGATAACTGGAAGCATTTTTGAGGTAAGAATAAGTTGAATTAAGTCGTCTATAGTCTGAACCAGAGGTGTACGGAGTCAGAATTTTTAGACTCTGAATCCAAAAAAGTCCATATTGAAGCATCTGACTATGAGTCCTGCTCCGAAAATATAAGAAAAATAGACTGCGACTCCGGCTCCAAACTATTCCACACAAACTCCTGTAAAAGTCCGAAAATGAATTAATATATCAACGCAAAACTAAGCCAACATCAATAGGCACATACGTAGGCACGTACAAAATATATTGATATAATCTGTAATTTTGATACATTTTTATAAATTCTTATTAACCCTGTAAAGCAATTTGAAAAAGGCGCTCTATAAATAAATAAAATATTCTTCTTATTATTTTTATTCTTATTTGTAATACATACTCCTGTCGGAGTCGGAGTTTGACTTCGGCTCCTGTACTGGTCTGAACATCATCAACCCCAGAGCATATTAGGAATTAATAATGTTAAAAATATGGCCTGTAGTCTCTATCTTGACGTAGTTTCCTGGAATGACGTATCTGCACCTAGATGCAGGCTGTCACAAAGTGCGGAATCCTGGGAACCTGGTTCCCGGAAGGCCAGCACAAAATCAGAAGGTTTCCAATCCTATCATGATTATTTTCTTATTCAAATTTATTATTTTTGGATTTCATATATTTCATGTTTTGAAATCCATGCATCTTGCTTCAAAGTAAGTCAAATTTCTGAAATTTTAAAATCAATTCTTCAAAACTATGAAGCATTATAAGTTCAATCCCAGAAGGTTTACAATCGAACAACACAGTTCCCGGAAGATCAAAACTTTTGTGACACCCTGCCTAGATGTGACATGAAAATTAAACTTTGAGCTTATGCATCAATGAGAAACCACCATATTATTTACCACAATTGACGAGGTAAATCAAAACAACAAAGATTTTTATTTCAGAATTTTCAATTTATTTTATGATTGAAAACTGTTCAAACTTCAATACCCTTATACAGTGCAACCTCGTTAATACTGATTTTCAATGACGATGATGATGAACGTGATCACGGTCACTATTAAAAGGGGGATTTTGTACAATCTTGGCTGTAATAAAGGTTGTATGATAATTACTGGACCATAGCAGGAATACATAAGTACGCATTATTTAGCTCTGAGAATGACTAAAAGACTTGAATTATTGACTAACATCTATGTTACTTATTTCTTTGCAGTCAAGCGATCGTTTCTTTGCTGGCGAACTATTATTATCGTTGACATACTCACCATCGCTAGATCGAATGATGGTATCAGTGCTAAGAGCAATCAATTTGATACCTATTGATAATGCCACAGGTAAGCCAAGTATGATGCCATCAAGTATTGAAATTTTCTCCATATTTCACGTCACAATCAATCATTTATAGGGGCAATTTTTTCATAAGAAACCCCCCGTTGGAGAACAATGTTACTGTTTCAATCTTGCCTGCAGGGTCCGACTAAAGATTCAGCCTTCTGGAATCCTAGAGCCATTTCCACATTTTCTTCTGAATTTTTTTGTTGATGTTTGACCAATAAATCATTAAAAACATCAATTTTCTTCTGAATTTTGTCTAGCCTTCCTGGATCTAGGATTCCAGGATCCCCACTTTTGTCGGACCCTGCTTGCCTGCTTGCAGACTAAAACATGTAGATCTTATAAAGCAAAGGTTTAACAAATTTAAACTTTGTTAACATAGGTTTTAATCTGCACACAGGCTTCTTCAATCAAGGTAGTCAGTTTAATTATTTTCTTTGATTTTCTAGTTGTTTATGCAAAGATATTTTTAACACTTGGAGATGATGTAGTTTATAACAAAAAGACTTCAACTGTTAAAGTATCAACAGACCCTATATTCAACAGTAATGTTCTATTAGACCAATTGACTGATAACGATACAACTGACATCAATAAACTTGGATTAATAATTAGTGTCCGTGCCAAAACATCAGATCGAAAAAAAATTATTTTAGGACAGGTCGCTTTAGGTAGTTTTCGGCATGCAAAAGAAGATGGTGTATTACATTGGAGAGAGACAATTGAATCACCTAATTATTCTGTTGCTCAATGGCATAAATTAATTGTACGACAATAGGTATTAGGTAGCAAAATCATCTATGGTACATCATGGATGTTTATACACTTTTTAAAGTGAAAGCCTTATAACAACTTTTTTTTCTTATATTAATTTTTGAAGTAATAAATTGTAAATAAAGTAGGGTGTATTATCATTGTTGTTGCTGTGTGTAAAATGAAAATAATTATATTTTTGTCGGAATTGTGATTGTTATTGGTTTTTCAAGGCATTTTAACAGACATTATGCAATATGCTGTTATTTACCGCTCTGTGCTATACCGCTATATAGCTACAGCCATGGTTCGACAAAACCCAGAACTAGGTTTCCGAAAGGCTGGCCAGAATTCAGAAGAAAATTGATTTGTTTAATTTTTCTCCTAAAATTTAGAGAAATAACAATATTATAAGGATATTTTCAGACGAAAAGTTTACAGAAGTTGTTTGGATAAAAGGTCAAGTTTCCGGAAGGATAAAACATTGTTCGTCCTTGACTATAGCCTTGTGATTACAATCAGTCACATCAGTGTACAAGAAAAGTCTGGATCTGGAAAGTCATTTGATTTTGTTTTAATTAAGATATTTAATATTTCTTTTGGTATGTTTTGGGGAAATTTAAAAAGAAAATTATTACTTGTTAACATTAGGCGACCCTACAAAAAAGATTCACTGCTTCCTTCAATTATTATTTTCACAATCCCAAGGCGCATTTCAATTTCTATAGGCTACAATAAAACAAAAAAATTGAATTTCAGATTTCCCAGCAGTAAAGTGCCAAATTGCAAATTATGGCCAAAAATAACATAGGAGAGATACGATTTTTGATAAAAAGAATCATTTTTTTACTTAGCCATTTTTAAATTTTAGGCTGACAATGTTAATTAAATGTGACATATGAACATTTTTCTCAAAACGTAAATATAAACAAAATTAGTAGAATCATAAAAATAGAATTTTGATTTGAATTAAAAGTTTAATTTTATTTGACCTTATCTTCAAATAGTTCCTGCTCTCTTGGTTTACATACCCATTTACCGTATCCTGATTTACAAAATTGTTCTCTCATCACTTCTTTTGCTGCTTGGAAATCTTTACTTGCTTCCTTTGCATCACGATATGTTTCATAATCTAAATGTTTATGCCATGTATCTCTACGGCTACATAGATACCTAAATCGTTTATAAAGTTGTGATTTACATAACCGTGATGGTGTTGGAGCATAGCCAGACCGTGTCAGACAAGCTCCTGATCGTCCATCTGTTAATTCAGTCGTATTGTCTGCAATATTCCAATTTACACTCAAATGATTTGTTTTTTCTGTTTCTCGTGATGCTTGATATGCAGTAACACGTCCAAGTTGTGGATGATTGAGATTATATGGCATAGGTAACAGCTCATCTATAGGGGATTTATGTTCTAGCCGACAGCATACACCACGCGATAAATGACCATGATCGTATAAGTACCCAAGCGTTAATGAATCCATGTAAATTGGATCAATTAAATGACTTAAAAGTGCTCCTTGCATACCAAGTATATTCCAGCGGCATAATTTATCACTACATGACATTGTTCGTAATCGGTTACCTTGCAGTATACCATCCCATGTTGATGGTGCCGTATTTGGATCAATTGGTATTGTTCCTTCGCCATCTTCAACTTTGGTTCTCAAGATACCTTGCTGACGTGTTGCAAATTCAGGTCGATGTTCAGTGGAGCAATTAATGGTAGAATTAGTATCTTCACGGGGTGTAAATATAGCACCGTCGCCACAAGGTGCTGTGCTAATGTATAAATGAAAGGTAACATCACCTTTTACTTGTAATCGCTCATTCATCCCACCTTCCTCCAACATACAATTCTTATCAGTTTTATTTTCAGCATATAATTCAAGCTGATGATACAAAAATCTTATAAATGCTCGACGGCATATAATTTCAGCATGAGAATCATTCACAGCTTCACCAGTTAAGCTTAAACGGTTTCCTGTAATACATCTATTACCAGATCCAAGGCATATAACACTACCCTCTAAGTCATCAACATGTTTCATAATTATTGCAGCTATAACTTTCCGACCAGCAAATGTTTCTTGTATATCAGATGATATTTTTATAAAAGTTTCATAACTCAATGCTGCAATTCGATCGTAGTGTGTCATATTCTTCAAATTTTGGTTAGATAATTGTACATCTTCTGGTTGTGATGAAATTTGACTCATTACATCACGCAGTGCTAGGTCTGCCGCATTACGACGAGCTTCTTTCATATTTGCTGCAGATACAGCAGAATATAACACAGTTCCCATTTTTGCAGCAACTGTAAATTTGTTACGGCCACCAGGAGCTTCATTTAATACCTCAAATGTTAATGTCAATGCATGCTTTTGGGCATATTCATTCAGCGTTGCAACAGGATTTTTATTGAATGATGAAAATGTCAATTTTGATAAAACACTTGAACTTGTGGCCGCATTTGGTGTGTGATAAGCAGAGTTTTCTGAAGGAGAAGACATTAGATTTGTTGGCGATATAACTTGAGTTTCGCTTTCCAATTTGTTTATCAAGTTGCCATCGCTGCTAGAAGAAATAGCTGTTTCTGAAGGTAAGTTAGTATTTTCTCCGCCTTTGATTAAAATAATGCTTGATAAATAAGCAGAAAAGTTTTTACTATCCTTTCTCCATGATGGTGGAATTTCATGAGCTTTAACGATAACATTTTGACGTTGGAGATCATAAAGAAAAGAATTTATAGTTTTCTTATCAATGTTTTTGAACACTTGAGCAATCTCACCTGTTGATATTGTCCGTGAATTCGTATTCAATGTTTCCAATATTTCAATTTGCCATTGTTCAAGAATAGGTGATGAAGTTGAAACATTCAACTGCTTATCATTGTTCAAGAACTGGTGTGGTGGTAAGTTTGGACGCGAAGGAAGTAGAGATTTATAATCTTGAAGATTCACTTGTTGGCTAGTTTCACAAGGGCTCTTTTTATTAATAAATTGATGAGGTGGAGGTGGTAATCGTGTTTGAGTTCTGTTCATTTGTCTAACTGGTTGTGAAATGATTCTTTCGTGATTTCTATGAGATTGCAGTTGATTAATCTGCGGGGGGCATGCACTTGACAATGGGCGATTGGTTTCACAAGGGCTCTTTTTTGCAAGAAATTGATGAGGTGGTGGAGGTAATTTGGTACGAGTGGATTCTATCTGTTGTATTGGCTGTGAAGCAATTCTTTGACCATTACTTTGCGTTTGACTTCTTTGTAGCAGGCCTATAGCAATTGGCGGATGATAAGTTTCACAAGGTCTCTTATTTCCTATTGGATGACGGGGAGGTGATAGCAGGGACCTAGAGGTTGGGATTAGCGGCCTATTAATGATTTCATGATTCGGTAGTGGACAATGATGTTGTGCTACATTTGAGGATCTCTTTGCTGATGGATTTGAACTACAAGAGTCTGACTCTAATAAATGTTGCCCATCTGGATGAGGTCGTTTAGACTGTCTAATTTGCTGATGAGGAGGAAGTGGAATCATGACTGCGGTTTTTTACTGTAAAACGTCAGCCTAGAAGAAATTTTAGAGGCTGATTAGTTATAAGTTATAACTTAATAAAATAGTATAATATGAGGTGAACACATGTATGTGAGAGTGCTCAATGTTTGTTAAGACAGAGCATAATATAGAATAGACACAAAGATGAGGCAAAATCGGTAAACCGTCTGATGAACGCAAAGTAAACGCGTGAAACTCTGAGTAAAGGAAAAGGCTTTTGCCTCATTTTTGTGTCTATTCTATAAGTTTATAACTTATAAATAGAGAGTAATACAATGGGTGGCGTCACTGCTCCTTGAAAAATCAACAAATCCAGTCCACCATAAAATTGGTTGAAATTGTTTCACAGTCCTGCACTATTTGGTCAAGTACTAATATAGTATTAAATCCAAGGGTCTATGAGATATGACTACTCTAGCTACCCTTTCTTACATGTCTAAATTACGTCACCCAGCCCAGTCTGTCTACTAAGACCCAGGTATTTTATATACTACGAAGCATTATGCAAGGGCACGAGGACGTAGTATGACTGGATATCACTCGCAGTCAGTCAGTATCTGAGTCTGTCTCGCAGTGCTCGCACTACTTCGAGTTCGAGCTTGCTTGTTTTTGTATACTGCAACTGCATTATATAATTACTGGTCTAGCTAGTTCCTAGTAGGTCTACTCACTCTATTTGAAAGGCAATTGAACTTTGAAACGTAAGCTGCATATAACCATTATAAGAAAGAAATGTAAATTATATATACGGTTGCATTAAACTTGACCAAAATTGGCTTAAAATAAAGTAATAATAATAAAGTGACGAAAAATAACAATCAACAAACTTTCCAACGTGCTGATTTTGTAACTTTTGCCTCCATCGAAAATATAGAAAGAGGTTCCGAGACTGCTACACAAGCGAGTCATTGAAAACATGGCGTCAGATCAACTCAAAAAT
Organism: Haliclystus octoradiatus; assembly: GCA_916610825.1. NCBI lineage: Eukaryota > Metazoa > Cnidaria > Staurozoa > Stauromedusae > Haliclystidae > Haliclystus > Haliclystus octoradiatus. The sequence goes on from OU744446.1 coordinate 35,834,750, forward strand.
ATTACAAAATCTGGAGAAAAATCTTATAAATTAGACTGGTTATTCATACAAAGACTTGGAAAATGCATCAGAATTATATTCCCTTATATTTTACATAATTCATCATTAATTTTTTTCATGATTCTTGGCTGCTCACTAGCTCAACAACTTGTTATCTATAATGTTGGACTCATTCCAAGCCAGTTTTATCAAATTCTGGGTGAAAAAGATTTTGATAGTTTCAAACCGCTTGTTATCCAAGCGGTGATTCTTATAATATCTATTTCAATTGCAAATGCATTAGTTAAATATCTTTCTGGTATATTATATGTAATTTGGCGGGGTATATTATGTCAAAAAATTCATAAAAGCTACTTTCAAAACTTAACATTTTATCAAATTAATGTTTTAAAAGGATACCCATTGGACAATGCTGATCAGAGAATTGCTCAAGATGTTGAAAAAATGTGTAAACAATTAAGTGATATAATTGCTAAATTAATTATATCACCTTTAACAATTACGTATTATTCATACCAATGTTTTGAAAATGCAGGGTACATTGGTCCGCTAAGTATTTATGCCTATTTTATTGTAGGCACAGTTGTTAACCGATTTGTTATGGCACCTATTGTTGCATTAATTGTTAAACAAGAAAGATATGAAGGAGACTTCCGCTACCATCATACCGAGTTACGCAGGAATGCAGAATCAGTGGCATTTTACAATGCAGAATTGACAGAGAAAAGAAAATCCTCAAAATTATTACGCCGTTTATTGAATACTCAACAGAGCATTGTAAACTACAACTTTGTTCTTGATGTATCAATTGGCTTATTTGATTATCTTGGATCCGTGCTTAGTTATGTAGTAATTAGCGTACCAATATTTGCTGGTAATTATGATAACCTTACAGCTGTGTCCCTTGGTAGTCTAATTAGTCAAAATGCATTTGTCTCTATGTATTTAATGAATTGCTTTACAACGTTAATGGATTTGGCAAATAAAATAGCAGATTTAGCAGGGTATGTTCATCGTGTTGGAGAAATGCTTTCTGCTTTAGATTTTATTAATTATGAAACTATATCCGCAAAAGATGAAGCGATTAGTTATTCGGATGCTATTCGAACATATAACGAGCATGGAAAGATCATTGCGTTTGAAATGGACCGGTTGTCTTATTCGGTACCGGGCAGTTCTGATCATCAGCTTATTAAAAATTTGACATTGTCGTTTCATGAAGGACAAAATGTATTGATGATTGGCTCAGCAGGTAGGAATAAACTCGTAAATTAGATTTAGTAGTATCAGTAAAGTCAGTTTAAAGTGTTATTTAGTTATTGTGAAACTTACAAACAAATCGAGGCTGTTCAAAATTTGTAAAGTTGTGTAAATTTCTCAACTATTCACTCCCCTGCAAAAAAAATTTATTGAATTTATGAACTAATACTCATGAACCTTCTGAACTTTTCATGGACATTTATAAACAATGAACATAAACAGTTCACAAAAAACAATGCATTTACCGTTCGTTCATGAATCGTTTTCATAGAGCTCTGCTTATTGTAGGCTAATGGACAAAAGGAACCGTAAGAATTCCAAGCTTTATAAGCTGTATTTCATAAGCTGTATAAAATCTATACTTGCCTGATGATCGCCGTATGGCGTGAAACTCGGAGTAGCGAGAACAGTAGGCCTATGTCTCTTTTTGACTCATTTTGTTTATTTATCTAAGCTGTTTTTCATACATTTTTATATATAGGCTATCAAGTGTCTGTTGAAATTTCTAGCACTTTTAAACTTCTTCTGGAATTTTGTTGTTGACGTTTTGCAGGATATGTATCGAAATTTCTTCAAAATTTGCTCTAGCCGTCTGGGATTTGAAATCTCGGAATCCCCATTTTATCAGACCTATCATTATTCATATTTCATTATTCATATTACATTGAAACATGTACATATAAGATCCAGCTACGAGAGGTAGGCAAATCAACCACTACAAACAGGTGACCTAAGCTTTATATACAGGGTCGTTTCAATAGAAAATACTATTTTAGACATTGCAAGAATGACCGTTATAGACAGGTGGCTGCTGTATAGAGGGATCGTTATAACATGTCTGACTGTAGTACTTATAGTAATGCCGCATTGCTTGCTTGTATCCTTTTTAGTGTTATTACTTGTCTTTCGTAAAGAATATATTATTTAGTAAGATATTTTCCAAGTTTGTTTATAATCTTAGGTTGCGGGAAGACATCATTCTTCCGTGTTTTAGCTGGCTTATGGAAATCAGCATCTGGCACTTTGAAACGTCACCTTGACATCTCAACCTCAGAAATAATGTTTCTACCTCAAAAACCTTTTTTAACAACTGGATCATTAGCTGAACAGGTAATTAAGTTGATACAATCAAACCTGTTATTACGGTCACCTCTATACAGCGACCACCTGTCTATAGTGGTCAATTTATCTACCTCTAGTAGTTGGCCGTTATATGCAGGTATCACTGTAACAGTAATCAATAAACCTTCCCAAGGAGTCGATGCGGCGGATATGGAAACTTATAAGAAATGTAGGATACATTTACCTGGCATTATTTTGTCAATTGATTAAATTCTGTCAATGTTTTCTTCCATAACGCAGATAGACCTCAAGAGATTTTCTAGAGCACATCAGTGGGCTCCGTTTAATTTATACAATACAATCTCGTATGTAGGCCTACCAGTCCATCCACCATCACAAGATGATACGTGTTTGAACTTTGATCTCAAGATGAGGCTGAGCAGACAATTTGATTTGGAATTTGGTGACGGATGGGCTGCTTCTATGTCTCAGCTGCTTGAGCTTATCATGCCTCTAGCTTGTTTAGAATTTAAGGGTTTAAAAGGTTTGGAGATATATTTGTGGACTAACGCATGAAGAAATTACTTTTAAAGTAACATAACCTACTTATTGATACAACGCTATTCTCTTTCCATAATTTTTAGCTGGTGTACCCAAATGATTTAGAATCCGATTTTAATGGCGGAAAAGATGATCGTCTAAGTAAGAGTTTGGATGATGTTGGCTTATCCAATTTAATTGAAAGGTGTGGTGGTTTGTATACGACTGTTGACTGGAATTGGTATCATATACTATCACCTGGTGAAACTCAACGGCTATCATTTGCAAGACTATTTTATCATCGACCGCAATTTGCATGTAAGATATTATGTTCATATTTACTCACAATAAAGTCAAAGTTCATTTGCAATAATATGCAATTTTGTAATTTTATTAAGTAGTCCTATGGTAAAATTAATTATCAAACAATGTACGATTTGCTATGCACTGTTGACAAATAATGCATTGTTCGTTATGTATTATTGCACAAGAATAGCATAATGAGGCTAGAGAATAGTCAGGACAAAACACAAACCTGTACACTGAAGGATTTTTCGCTTTTTTAGAGTAACACCTCATCAACTTGCCTACACTATTTTACCTTGGTATTTCCCATTTTAGTTCTCGATGAGCCAACTAGTGCCCTTGGTGTAGAAGAAGAAGAATGTTTCTTTACATACTGCCAACAGCTTGGTATAACATATGCTAGCATTGGACATCGCGACTCACTTAGAAAGTTTCATGATGTCTGCTTACAAATCTTTCCTAATTCTGATTGGTCCTTAGTTAATCTGTAAGTATTAAACTTATCTTAAATGAAGGTCACTTCAGTCGAGTCACTTCAGGAGAAAAGTCGAAGGCAAAAATCAATAATTCACAGGAAACTGTGCGCCAAGCTTATTATCTTTGCTCCTAATTGTGCATAGAGACTGCTCTTGCTTCTTGGTACAAATATTAGAATAGTTTCTGATATTATTATAGTTTCTAGAATAATATCGTATCTGCCTCATCTATTCTTGATATAATAGCTGGCTAAGATGGTTTGGTAACAAATTATTTATAGCTTTACAAGAGCCTTGTTTGAAAACGTTTGAAATCTGACTAAAAATTATATACTCAATTCTATGAAATCATGTCGAAGCTATGAACTAGTACAATCAAACCTGTTATAACGGTCACCTCTATACAGCGGCCACCTGTCTATAGTGGTCACTCTTAAAATGTCTAAAATAGTATTTTCCATTGAATCAAACCTGTATATAAAGGCCACCTGTCTATAATGGTCAATTTATCTACCTCTCGTAGCTGGCCGTTATATACAGGTTTCACTGTATCAACTTTCCATGAGCAGTTCATGAAGTTCATGTTCATTAACAGTTCATGAACTCCATAATTTTTTCTGCAGAGGCTGATTTTCACAAAAGTTGAAATCTGTAGGCTAAGAAAAGCCTTGAATGTGTAACTGATGCTGTCACATCGAAAGGCTAACTTCTGCAATGCACATCTTTAATATTTATTTATATATTTCCTTCGTTTAAGGTAATTCAGAATAATGTCTCCTTAGCTTTCAAGGGATTTTGGCTGCTCATACACTACAATTTGGGCAACTTAATTGGATACAAATGATTCTAAATTTAAGGTATATTTATAATTATTTTCATTTTAATAATTTGACATTGGTGTTGATTGGAAGTGTTGCTAAGCTTCAAACTTGAATAAATTTGATCTCCTGTTATGATAGAATCATTTTTACAAAATAATATTTTTAATTTAATACATACAGGTAATTATATAACATTATGTAATATATGCTTAAACCAGAGCAATATAAATAGTAGATCAAATATGCAATGTACAGTCAAACCTGTTATAACGGTCACCTATATACAGTGGCCACCTGTCTATAGTGGTCACTCTTGAAATGTCTAAAATAGTATTTTCTATTGAATCAATCCTGTATATAAAGGCCTCCTGCCTATAATGGGCAATTTATTTACCTCTCGTAGCTGACTGTTATATACAGGTTTAACTGTACATAATTTATAGCATTTTATAGCTTATTGATTGATTGTATTATTTAATTTTATATTTGAAAGCATTGATACCTGTATTAAGTGACCTTAGGAATGGTCACATCAAAAAGGGAAATTATGTCCTATTGCTTGGAATTGTTTAATAATATATTATAATTTACAATACGAAAATTGTCATATTTGTAGGTTAAATCTTTATTTCATATAGGCCTACTACGAGGTATATAATAATTTTTAACTTATCAATAGATCATAGGCTTCAATTTTCGAATTTGTGACCATTAATGCATGTTAGTACTACTGTTAGGCGTACTGTAAGACTTGGGTAAGGTTATTGTGTACTAGGGCCAAGGGTCCGACGAAGTAGGAATGCTGGAATCCTAGATTGCGGAAGGTTGGAGCAAATTCGGAAGAAAATTGATATTTTTATGATTTATTGGTCAAACGTCAACAAAAAATTCAGAAGAAAATGTTGAAATGCCTCTAGGATTTCAGAAGGCTGAACCTTTTGCCGGACCTTTATATAACAATCATGTAATGTGTTGTAAGTTTTCTTACTGATTGAACGTAGGGCTGAACAGAGGGCTAACATTGAATAGATTGCCTGATGATCGCCTTGGCATGAACCTTTGAGAAGCAAACATGATTGTATGATTTTTGACTTCATATCTACTTATATTAATAATACTGTCTGTTTATATATCACAATATTTCTATATTTCTATATTTCGATATTTCGATATTTCGATATTTCTGTGTCTGTCCGCGACTTATGTACGTCTTACTGGCGATATAATACGGATAATCCGTTGTCGGGAAATTATGCAAACATTTGTGTCGAGATAACCGTGTACAGTAACAAATTTGTTGTATGAAAAGTATGGGTCTATGACGTTGTTTTAAAATTATATACTTCATCTGATAATTTATTTGATATCCTTGCATTAAAAAATTCAGAGATTTTGAAAAATTTCATAGGTCGATAATCTAGCGGGCAGCCAAATCGAATTCAAATTGAAATCCCCAGAACAAAAATATTTTGCTTTGAATTTAAAAGCTGCGCGTAAATTGTTTGAACAAATGAAACTTAAAACTGAATCAGTTTTATGATAATTAAAACAATACGAAATACTGAGTTACATTGAATTACCAGTATAACTAGGCCAGACAAAATATGTTTTGAAATCAAAGAAACGTAGACCTATTTCATGAAGTGTTGATATCAGCAATTAGTCCAGGAGCCCCAGACCGAAAAGTCTAAAAATGAAGAATGGATGTACGTAGTTTCGGCCTGCGAAGAATTTTCTTCTTTAAAATATAGTTTAACCCATGTTATAGTCAATTTTGCCTGTTACCTTTCCTATTTCGCTGCCTAACAGCTTGTTTTATATATTATAATAACCATGTATAAATATATATTATTTTTTTATTGATCATTATTCAAAAACCGGGTAAGCTTGAAGCTTTTTAAGTTCACCAGGGTGCGTTCTAGTGTGGGTGTGCATTTTACTGCCATGATGTATTACCTGACGCCAATTAATGACTATCCTGTCAGTGATTGACCCTTTATGTCAATATCCAACGTCCTAATTACTGCATCAAGACTGCACTATACAAGGATAGGCCCTACTATCACGATCAGGGTCCGACAAAAGGTTCAGCCTTCTGAAGTCGTAGAGGTATTTCAACATTTTCTTTGGTCCTTTTTGTTGATGTTTGACCAGTAAATCATTAAAAATATCGATTTTCTTCTAAATTTGCTATAACCTTCCGGAATCTAAGATTCCAGTATTCATACTTTTGTTTGGGCCCTGAATTCACAATTCTACTTAATTAAATCGATTCAAACGATTTGATTGTGTTAGTACTCAAAAACTGAGAAATAATGATAATGGCGTAAAGACGATAATTAACTTCAAATCAAGACAAAATCAGATTATGAATAAGCAGAGCATTTTTTTACTCAATATTTTTAAGTTACAAAATGTAGTTTCTTTATTTTCTCTAATATAATTAATCAACATGTATTGCGACTGAATGCCGTTTAGCTGTTGTTGCTCCGCTCATTTGTAACGCTTGTAACGGACTTACTTGTGATGACTTTCGACGTGTTAATACAGATGATAGGACATCGGCTGAACTCGATAACATCAGATTTTCCCCATCCGATTTTGTACCAGCTAATTTTGATTTATTTACATGATCTTTGTAATATGATGAGAAATTGCTAACAATTGTTGGAATTGGTAATGCTATAAATAGAATACCGGAAATGCAACATACTGAACCAACAACTTTACCCAATGGCGTGTGAGGATACATATCACCATAGCCAACTGTTGTCATAGTAATAATTGCCCACCAAAATGCTTGAATAATACTTGTAAAGGGTGATGTCTCACAGCCTTCTTCAGCAAAATAAACCAAACTTGAAAATAGGGTCATTCCCATTATTAGCAATAAGAATAATAAACTTAATTCAGCTGAACTTTGACGTACTGTATAACCTAAGACTTGTAAACCAACTGAATGTCTTGCAACTTTAAATATACGAATTGTTCGAAATATACGAAGTATTTGTAGAAATCGTCGAACGTCATTAAATCTTGTATATTGATTCGATGCAAATACTTCAATAAGAAGACCAGCATAATATGGTAACACAGCTAATACATCAATGGTATTCAATGCACCTTTCAAAAAGATCCGTTTATCCGGGCATGTCATTATACGTACAATATATTCAAATGTAAACCATACTACACAAATAGTTTCTGTTAATGTAAGATGCGGATTTTCTGTTATTGTTCCATCTTCATTTGTTATTTTAAGATCTGGTACAGTGTTGAGGCAGAGTGCAACTGTTGAAATGACGACGAATAATGTTGATATTAATGATACCGTCTGTGAAATAAATATAATAAACATATGTTTAGACAATCATCCATTACTTACAATATAATTTCTTGAAACAAAACAATACTACAGTATAGCCTATTTCCCAAACAAAAATGTTCATAAAAAAATTAAGAAAACTTGCAAACTTTACTGGGAAACGATTCACAATGTGTTTTTTTATTGATTATTTCACCACAAACCGCCAAAGGGTAAGCTCTTTAGTAACTCTTTTACCATTGATGGGATGACTGCTGTTGAAATATGGATACTCCTGCTGGTGTCTGAGTTTGACTTGTACGTTGTACACGTCTGGTCCACTTTATTTATAACCACCTGTTTTAGACGACCATGTCATTCAGTCAAGTGAAACATTTCATTTTTTTATCAGCAATTATACTTGTCAAAATGCTGGTGTCTGAGTTTGACTTATACTCCTGTACGTTGTACACATCTGATCCACTTTATTTATAACCACCTGTTTTAGACGACCATGTCATTCAGTCAAGTGAAACATTTCATTTTTTTATCAGCAATTATACTTGTCAAAATGCTGGTGTCTGAGTTTGACTTATACTCCTGTACGTTGTACACATGTGGTCCACTTTATTTATAACCACCTGTTTTAGACGACCATGTCATTCAGTCAAGTGAAACATTTCATTTTTTTATCAGCAATTATACTTGTCAAAATGCTGGTGTCTGAGTTTGACTTATACTCCTGTACGTTGTACACATCTGATCCACTTTATTTATAACCACCTGTTTTAGACGACCATGTCATTCAGTCAAGTGAAACATTTCATTTTTTTATCAGCAATTATACTTGTCAAAATGCTGGTGTCTGAGTTTGACTTATACTCCTGTACGTTGTACACATGTGGTCCACTTTATTTATAACCACCTGTTTTAGACGACCATGTCATTCAGTCAAGTGAAACATTTCATTTTTTTATCAGCAATTATACTTGTCAAAATGCTGGTGTCTGAGTTTGACTTATACTCCTGTACGTTGTACACATCTGGTCCACTTTATTTATAACCACCTGTTTTAGACGACCATGTCATTCAGTCAAGTGAAACATTTCATTTTTTTATCAGCAATTATACCTGTCAAAATGCTGGTGTCTGAGTTTGACTTATACTCCTGTACGTTGTACACATCTGATCCACTTTATTTATAACCACCTGTTTTAGACGACCATGTCATTCAGTCAAGTGAAACATTTCATTTTTTTATCAGCAATTATACTTGTCAAAATGCTGGTGTCTGAGTTTGACTTATACTCCTGTACGTTGTACACATCTGATCCACTTTATTTATAACCACCTGTTTTAGACGACCATGTCATTCAGTCAAGTGAAACATTTTATTTTTTTATCAGCAATTATACCTGTCAAAATGCTGGTGTCTGAGTTTGACTTATACTCCTGTACGTTGTACACATCTGGTCCACTTTATTTATAACCACCTGTTTTAGACGACCATGTCATTCAGTCAAGTGAAACATTTCATTTTTTTATCAGCAATTATACTTGTCAAAATGCTGGTGTCTGAGTTTGACTTATACTCCTGTACGTTGTACACATCTGGTCCACTTTATTTATAACCACCTGTTTTAGACGACCATGTCATTCAGTCAAGTGAAACATTTCATTTTTTTATCAGCAATTATACCTGTCAAAATGCTGGTGTCTGAGTTTGACTTATACTCCTGTACGTTGTACACATCTGATCCACTTTATTTATAACCACCTGTTTTAGACGACCATGTCATTCAGTCAAGTGAAACATTTCATTTTTTTATCAGCAATTATACCTGTCAAAATTCAAGGCAATCTGGAACATCTTATGACTCCGTTACTATTTTATACATTTGATATCATGCCTTCATTTTCTACTGCTAATAAAAATGCTGTAAAAGCACATCAACTTGATGACAATGTAGCTTTTCTGCGAAATATATCACTCTTATACCAATATAGAAGAGCGGTAAATAAGTCGAGAAGCTTCAAAAATGATCCCGTCTAAATCAGTATTTACTTACCCATGCAGCAGTCGAAGATCCTGGATTTTCAAATAGATCCCAAGTTTTACGTTTACGTTGTTGCCATTTCGTTTCAGATGCTAATTCCAATTTTGATTCGACATGTTTTGCAAGTTGTTTTTCATACATTTCATTCGATTTATTGATAGAATCGGTTAATTCAAATTCTTGTTGTCGATACCATTCACAACAGGGATTAAACTTAAAAGGGATTCCCCAATAGATTGCTTCATGTTCAACAATATCTGCACATAGATTTCTTGGAATATGTAATTGACCATATTTTATGCGATCTAGTATTGTTGGGAAAATATCAGGATTTCTTTCAAAGTAATATTCATTTTTATCAACATAATAATCGTCGTATAAATCTAGATTTGGATTCTCATAAATTCCTCTTGAGTGTAACTGTGCTATTCTGCCTAACCGTGTATTTGGCTGTTCTAATAATGTTGTTGTTAATACATCGAATACACGGCCACTCACATTGATAAATACATGATCTTTTTTACCTTGACATTTAGTGTTGGTTGCTACTACATTGTCCTGACTTATAATTGTCATGACATAACGGTATTATGTTGACGTTCGATCAAATACGTCTTTACGCCACCGTTCTTTGAAATGTTGCAATTTGATTGTGACGTCACAAATACGTCATAATTTATTTTGTTCTTTAACTCATACCAGGTTCAAGCTGATTAGTAGTAATTTTTCAGTGGCGTAGAACTTAAAGAAAAACTCAATTTGAGAGAAGTTTGTCTCAACTGGTATCATATTAAAATTATTATCAAACTTGGAAAGCAGGAACAGCTTATACCAACTAAGAAAATGTTTAATTTTTCATTTCCTCGCAGCATTTTGCTGTGGAACTCGAACTTTGGTTGTTACGTTTAGAACTTCAAGATTCGAAACAAGCTATTGTTATCTAGTTTTCTAGTTGCAAACATGCCGCAAATACAAATGTTTGATTTTATCAATATAGCGAGAATAACATTATTTTAAGCAAAATGAACCCAATTGATTCATGCAAAATTATATTATCTTTCTGATAAGCTATCTATACATTTGACTTGCTCCAAGTCTCATTTATTTTATGACGATTTTGATATGTTGGTAAGTGACCAACCAACTTGACCGACCAAACGACCAATCGCTTACCAACCATCAAATCTCCGCACATCAAAGTAAGCGGGACTAGGAGCCAGTCAATCTATACATTAAGTGTTGACTTTGCGCCGTTTTTCGTGAACACTTTGAAATTAATTTTGCTGTGCAAAAAATATTGAGTCTCAGCAATTTGTTTTAAAAAAAAAGATGATTTAATCACATAAGTTAAATCTTTACCAAGTGGTCATTAATCAAGTAGCATACACAGATAACATTTTTAAAAATGTGATTTTCAATACCGCTTCTTCCTCCAATCCAGATAACACATGGTTGGTTTTTTATCTGAAATTTTAATGATGTTCTCTTATCACTCATATAAGAATATCTATAAAAGGTACAGTATTGATAAAAACTAGAAATGCAATACCAGTTCCTTTCCTGTTAATTATCTGGAATGCTAGAAAGCTCGGAACATTAGCCGAAGTATAACGTTTAATCAAGACGAATCCCGGTGGTATTTAATTGATTAATTATCGATTATATGAACAAACGTTCAAATTCAAATCTTTTTTAAGCATAATTTCCTAATGTTTAGAATAAATAATTAGTTGCGTTATTTATTTAACATGATGCTGCAATACATCTAGTAAAACTCAGTCAATGATAATAATAATAATAATAATAATAATAATAATAATAATAATAATAATAATAATAATAATAATAATAATAATAATAATAATAATAATAATAATAATAATAATAATAATAATAATAATAATAATAATAATAATAATAATAATAATAATAATGATAATAATAATAATAATAATAATAATAATAATAATAATAATAATAATAATAATAATAATAATAATAATAATAATAATAATAATAATATTATTAATAATAATAATAATAATAATAATAATAATAATAATAATAATAATAATAATAATAATAATAATAATAATAATAATAATAATAATAATAATAATAATAATAATAATAATAATAAATTTAGTTTTATATAGCGCTTAAACTACAAGGAATATAACACCATCTATTTGTTCATATAGGTTCTCTTGAAAGTAAATAATTGGTTTTTAGTTGCGATTTTTTTAATAATTCTTTTAAATCATCTTCTTATAACTTGAGACTTATAACTTGTCTTTAACAGAAGATGATTTAAAAGAATTATTAAAAGTCGCAACTAAAAACCAATGATTTACTTTTCAAGAGAACCTATATGAACAAGTAGATGGTGTTGCTATGGGTTCACCATTAGGTCCATTAATGGCAAATGTCTTTATGTGTAATTTCGAAGAAAAATTGCAACTTCTAGAACATTACTATCGTTATGTGGATGACACCATAACAATTATTAACAATCTAAATGATGCTAATAATTTTTTGCAACAACTTAATACTTCAATTAATTTTAGATTTTTATTTCTCTTCAACAATATACAAATGCCTTACAAATACTATCCTTGAACTTATTAAAAATGTCTATATACATTTTGAAACCTAAAATAAATATTAATTAAATATGTAATTATAAAATATATTAAAATATAACTAATTTGTAACGTTTTGATTGAATTCAAATAAATTTATCAAGCGTATGTCCATGTTTTATAGTATCTCCACAATGCTTGTTGCGTTACCTCGCTGTATAGCAATACCAATTACTCTTTGAAGGAAAAATGCTTGATGTTGAATTTTAAAATTATTGTAATTAATTAATATATACAATTATATGTTATGAGAATGATCTGAACTGAATAGCCATTTTACATATTGTCATTTTCAAGTTAGATGTATAATTTATTGTCTACCTAATTGTATAATTATGAAAATAATTTATGGATATTTCTTTGTACTAATATTACTATTATAATCTTGGGTATTATTCTCAAACACTTATTTGAAGTATAAGTTAACCGCTGACCAAATACTCATTAACTTTGACAGACAGGTGTTTTGAGCGATAATATGATCGTACACAATAAGTCTAGTCGCTCGTATCTATGTTCTTTAACTGTTGCCTTGTAAACTTATAATCGCTCAACCCTTACGGAATCCTTGGAATTATAACACGAAAAGTGATATTTTAAAAGAATTTAATATTGTAATTATATGGAAAAGTGATTTGAAATGGGTAAGTCATATTTGTATGTTATTTTGAATGGTAATATAAATCTGTAGTATATGTTGGTGTTGTGTTGTGTTGTGTAACGGTTAATTCACAAGATTTTCACATTGTTGATAACATTCTGAATATATTCGCGTAATATTTTCATTCATTTTCAATATGATAGATGTGTATATAAGAATATATAAATCTATACCATATATAATGTATCTTATCGAAATTGAGATTTTTGAAAATGGATTAATATCTCAACATACTAAGCTTGGTGTACTAGTTAATAATTTTTTGTATCCAGATTTTCTTACTTGAATAATTATTATAAAACGTTCCGATTTAAGCATGTATATTTATTTGAACTCTTTGACATTTCGTTATGTTAAAGATTGCCAAAGCCTTTATTCTTCTCTACATTACAGTACGTAACCATTTCGATAATTTTTTAAAGAAGAATCAGTTTGCTCATAAAACACGTAACATTTTATTACCAAAACATTTTCTCGAAATAAAAACATTGAAGAAAATATAGTTTCTTATTTTAAGCACAAATCTTCTTGTGATCATATTATTTCAATAAAACATTTCTCAAATATAGAAAATAGATCTTCCCTATAAACTATGTGGATTTGAGTCTTTGACTAGAAATTTACGAGACTTCATATAATGATTCAACAAACATATGTTATTTTACATGTAAATATGGTTGCTATATATAAAGTTTGTTATTTTGTAATAAAACAAGATAAAAATAATTTGCGGATAACAAATTTAAATAAATTTACTGTGACTTATAAGATCTAGTATATTTTAAATTCAATATATATATCTCTTTTTATCCTTCTCTCTGTACCATATAAAGTTTCCAATTAAAAATCATGTACAATTGATTGATTATTTTTAAGTCAACGTTGTGATAAACTTGAGGTGTTCTACAAGAATAACACAACTGATTTTTTGAATGTATTCACCATATCTTTTTTGCATGCAATTGAAAATTGTGGTTTTCTATAAACAGCTGTTCTGTGGAATCGTGTTTGAATTCGAAATGTTGAGTAATTATTGCTCTTCAATACTTCATTTATAATTGTTTTTTTTCTTATCTTTTAAATGAAATCTATTGAACCTCTTTTTGATTTGTTTTGTTTCAATAAATATAAAATTGAAACCTCGAGGATATTGAAATAAATGGCACCTGATTGTACGTTATCTTGATCCGAGTCTATATATATATATAAATATACAACTCAAAATATACTTATCAAAGTATAGGTATTGTTTCTCATACAGCACGTTATACATTAGTTGCCAGGGGCAGCACAACTATCTGGTATATCCGACAGGACTTCTATCTGGAATACGTGAACTGCAATCGAGACATCAAGTTCAGCCTTCGTGCAGACCTTAGTAAAAGTAAGTGTCACCCTACCAAAGGCACCCGTACCACTCCTCTATTTCTAGAGGAGTGGCTTTTTCGCTAAGAGCAATGATTTTAGACGCTCTTCACTGATCTCAGCCGCGACACTGCAGATCAATTTTAATAGATTTCATGGCAGATAGGTCTCGATTGTCAATGTGCAACGATGTGCCGCAGCTACTCACAATGCAATTCCCTCTGAACTATTCCATCCGCCAACAGAAGATTGTACTCATTTGATGTTTCAGATAAAGTCAAGGCTGAGTCGACCTTTGGGGGATTTGAACCACAGTCAATGTATGTCCTTACATTGTATATGTTATACAATGATAATATAAGTCACAATTACTACTAACGAGGAAGTTAGATTTCGATCCTATAGCTCAGACTGTGTTTGGATTAAGAGCACGAAACATAGTCGTATGAATGCAGAATTGGCCACAGACGATGTCCGCTATATTCGACATTAACGGAATTATAACTTACGTGCAGTTTTCAACTTCAGGGTTGTTACTATATCAGGCTCCATTACATTAAAGACGCGAGTTTATATCGACCGGACTTCATCAATGAATTTGTTACTATTCGGTAGTGTCATCAGGCATGTTACAAGTAGAAGCAGGACAGTATTATATTATATTCTACAAGCCTCTGTCTAATTGCGGCCTTCGCCGGGGATCTTATAAGTTGGAATTTCGAAACGATGATGATGAAAGAATGATAGAAAGATTTCTACTTTGAGAAAAATCATGAACAGTATTATGCATGGTGTTTCATTGAAATTTTTTTTGAAATAGTATTTTAAAATAGTATTTTATGTATTGCTATGATACGTGTTATTTTAATTAAAGAACTTGAATGCTAAAATTGAAAATGATTTAAATACATGAAAAGCGTTGCCGGAAGCCATAATAAACAGTCCATTTTGACCAATTTAAATAAAGAAAATACAAATCTGATCAAGTAATTAGTGATTATTTCGTTAGAAAAATTATGGTAAAAGGTTTTTGATTATTCCCACCTGCTTTTTCTTTCTTTCAAAACAAAGTTCAACAAACAGAGCCGCTCCAGTTTAACCCATTACATTTTGTGTACAGATTGGCGACAATGGATAGGAAACGCCTTCTTCGTAACTCGGAGGACCCGTCGGAAGATCGCACAGGTTTGGCTGGAAAAAAACACGTGTCAAAATGAGCCCCGTCCATCAATGTTACTCTTTTCTGTGTTTACACCTATATACGGCGTATATAATCAATTTATGGCTAATTTATTATTACAATCATAATAACATAATATTTTGATTTTTCCATTATCCTTATTGAAAAGCATAAAGTTTTGCTAATTCCTCTATAAAGAAAAACTGCAAAATAAAAAAATATCAACGAAGGAGAGAAATAATGGTCCGGGGGGTAACTTCCATTGCGCTTCGACGGGGTCGTTCAAATGGAACTTTGGCAGAATGACCATAAAAAATTTTCACATGATGAAAAAGATACCCCAAATATATTTTTATGAATGGCAGGTTCAGCCAAAGCAAATGAAAAAAAAAATTTCATAGGCAAAATTTGTTTTGCACCATAAAAAAATTTGCAAAGGCGTCAAAAGGATACCTCAAGAAAGAATTATCACATTTTATAATCATAAAAAGGTGCAAAAATAAATTCGATTGTCTCGTGTATGAAATGCTGGCAATTCAAGAATTGAAACCGACATTAAACGTCCAAGGCGATTCCATCTGAGCCAAAGTTTTCAAATAACTGCATGCATTTCATGGTACAGCATTTCCTCTAAGGATTAGAAATATATCTAGGCTAGTTACCATAGTTATTGTTGTCACTGATATCGATATCATATTGTAGAATATTCTTCATGATGTAACTTTACCCTCAAGGGGTAAACAATTTTTATGTATATAATATAGCTTAATTATTAATAAAAAAACATTCACTTGAGAATGCCTGAAGTTAATCAGTCGAAACGTTGTGCAAACTTAGTTGTGTTGTTATTTTGTACCATGTTCTTAATTGTTTCTTAACATTTTCTTATAGTTAATGAGTTTTAATTAATTGTGTTCTTATGAAAAATGCGTTCTTATGAAGAAAAAAGTGTAAAATAATCATCGTCATCATTTATTCAGATTTATTCAAGTTTAACACAACGTTTTTCCAAATGACTGGTTAATGATTATGCTACGCACTTTACAACATATCTAATTATAGAAAGAAAGAGAACATTAATAAAGGAAATAAAGTATTTATACAAAATAAAAATAAAATAGAGAGCTTAAGTAAAGTTTAATTATTCCATCACATGGTTCTTGAGTAGACATTTAAAAAACAATCTTTTTTGAGACTTCCTTCCTTGCAGACGGTATAGCTAGGTCATTCCACTTATGAACATTTTGATGTGAATGGCGATGGCTTGACTCAATACGTGTTGAATGGGATCAAGCTTAGTGCTGCTGCTGGTGGTATTTAGACTTTAAAAGGAATTGATTGAGATGACCTCTGTGCCATTGAAGGTTTCAATTAGACGATTGGAGTTTAGAAGCCCCTGTGGGTAACTTCCATACTTTTGGTCTATGAGGGACGTTCAAATATTATTGAAGTTTACCTTTTTCAAAACCCAGAAAAATGTTAAGGATATGCTTTAAATAGAAAAAATTTTGAGGTATACATTTTAATCTAGAAAAAGTTGTTTATTTCATTATGGTTTTTTTCTGCTATAATTTTTTTTCTTAAATTTTTAGGGTACAAAATAATATGTAAAATATGAAGTCAAAAATCAGACAATCATTTTTGCTACTCAAAGATTCACGCCAAGGCGATCATCAGGCAATTTATTCAATCTGTATAGCATTGAGCCCTATGTTCAATCAGTAAGACAACTTACGCTACATTATATTATATAGGGTACAAATATGTCTTTTTTAAATATTCGGGATATCTTTTCCATTTTAATCATTTTTCTCTCAATTATTTATCCCAACGTAGGCTAACATAAGTCGAATTAATTTTCTTCAGATACAATACTTTCCATCCTTTTCACTATCTGTTTTTGGGTTTAAAAATATTGTTAGACCTTAAATTAGAATCTAGATAGAATAGACTTCACATGCGTAAAACAGAGTTATTACCCCTGCAGTTTAATTGCTTAGTGCATTAATCCCTTTTGAGATAATCAAACATAATCCGATTATAATCGGCTTTTCGTTCAGATATCCGTTAAGCAAAATTTTATTGTACCGCTTATTATTGAAGTTACATTTAGATCGCCTTATTTGTACAACAAAAATACCGATAGACTCCCGGGTTCCTTCTCAGCACTAACACTGAAAATTTGTCTTATCTCTAAAGGTTTAATTTTCATCATTGTATTTGAAATCTATAAATATGTTTCAAGCCGAAGGAAATTCAATTTCTGACTCAATGTCGCGTAGTGTTACATTTGGACAACACTTTGAAGGCAATATGAAAAATAGGAGTAACAGCTTCCTTTAGTTGGAGATCGTACGGACGTCCCAGGGTAGTGATGGTGGCGCAGGTGGGCACAACAAAAAGAGTCATGCTCCGTACGAGCGTCAAAAAGCTTCTTGAAAAAATCATGATCAAGTACTTCATCATATATTGAAATAATAACGCCCAAAATCATTCCCCTACCGTGTGCAGTATGATATATACCGAATCGATATAATCGATGTTCAGATTCGGATGTATTTGCAATTGGATATCGGATTGAAATATTTCAACAAAAATTCACACGTTACCTGAGTTGGGCCATCTGGCATCAAATTCGATGCCTACCAGGACAGAATAAAAGCTTTAGAGATTGAGACGCTTGAGCTACGTCGATTAAAGCAAGAGCTATGTATATGGTATTTAAAATCGTTAAAGGCTAGTCGAGTTACATTTTGATGGTATTTTTCGTCTAAAAAGGACAAAATATGACCTTCGCGGACATTCTCTGCAATTACAATCTCAAGAAATCCCTAAAACCAGCATCGTCCAGCAGGCATTCGCCATACGAACGATACCATGGTGGAACGATCTTCCTAATAATGTAGTGACTTGTGGAAATATCACAAGTTTTAAATCAGAACTGAATAAATTAGACCTGAGTTAATATTGTAGTTTTTACTAACACCTCTTCTTCAATTTTATTTTATTTAATGTATTAATTTAGCACTACTTCTCAAAAATCATTAAAAATAAATAAATACAATAAATACAATAATAATAAATTAACAAATACAATAAAAATTATCATATTATTCGTTATACAAATGATTACAAATTTAGATTGAACTACTGTACTTGTATTTAGCTATTAATTAATCAGCGGCATGCATAAGTGGTGTACTAAAGTACTAAAGTACATCCCTGTGTGCTCGCGTCATATTTGACAAAATACATACATACATACATACATACATATCGTCCAAACCGCCGGAGTTTGCACTGTACACCCTATCCCTTGCGCGTTCTCCACACTATAATTGAAAGCATTAATTGGCAACTTGACCTCTATAGTGGCAATAGCGTAAATTATTTTATCTCGTTGATTTTCAGTAGTTATACAGTAGTCATAAAGCGGGTTTAAAGATTATTTGATGGACCTGAAGGCACACAGCGTAGTATTCCATTCCTACAAGTATTTCATAGTGGGGTGACCAGTGTTCGATGGATTGTACATTCTTACGATTTAAAGCCATAAACAAAGCACGCCTCTTTTGAAGTTAATAATTTATCATGATTGGTCGTGATTACAATAGTATATGTTCAAAATGCTCATTTCTTTACACGCAAATTACCCTCTGCGCCTGACGTCTATATTGTAAATTACATCTTTCTGTCAAAAGCAAACATCGGATGCTACCTTCATTGATACTATGTATACTAATATGCAAAGGAAATAATCACCCGTCTAAAATCTGATGACTTGAAAATGAGATTTATCAAATACTTTAGTAAATTAAAATTGATGTAATACGATTGATAATTTCTTTCATTGTCTGATTTGCAATGGAAATACTGTTGATCTATAAAACTTACAATAATACTCCTAAAAAGCTGTTGGTGGGTGACTTAAACTCAAAAATGACGTCAAATAGTTCTCATTCTTCTTCGTCATTATCGCCTGCGCGGTCTGCTTACTTCTCAGTTTTTGTTGTCGTCTGAACATCAATGGTGGAAGGGAAATGTTGACCAATAGCTGTCCCATAAACGTGTATCGTTGCTGTCCGTATTACATCAATGCTCATCGCTAATGTTAAAATATGTTAACTGGTTTATTCGATTTAGAATTTTAATATTTTTTATGGATGTAACTATTGGTATTTTATCAAAAAGTATGGTTGGAAATCATCTGGAATTCGCCGCTGTGTATTAGGACAAAGTCCCTTGATTGTGGTATTTTTGCACTTTACTTATAAAAGTATGGCTGCAGAGAGAATTGTAGAGTTGCATAGACAACCTGAGAAAGGTTTTGGTTTTAGTGTTATCGGTGGTGCGGATACACATTTACCGCCTATGGTCTGTGCTTTAGTGAAAGATAGCCCGGCTTCAAAATCTGGGAAGGTAGGCCAAAAACCAAGATTTCAATTTATAGTTTACGAATTACAACAGCTACAAGAAAAATGTTTCGAAATTTCGGTTACAGAGCATGGAGTTGTGGTTTACTTGAAGAATTTGATCTTATTTGATTGTACCGATCTAATTTCTTGTCTTATTTATTATCAGTGCAAACATAGGCTAGTCTACTTAGCAAGTTTTCGCGTCTCTGATGCCTGCATTATATACACCTTCAAATATTTAGATATATTTGAAACTTAAAGGTATATTACCAAGTCCTTTTTTTGAACAAACCTACAGTGGTTTGATTCATGGACTTTTTGAGGTTTTTTTAACCAGATTACCTATTGACGGCTGCACGCAGGGGAGCGGAGTATTTCATTGACAAGAGCACTAAATTTTATGAAAACCTTCTGTTTTTTTTTCTTTACCTGCACGATTTGTAAACATATAATTTGAGTATTGACTATAAAGCTCTTCTAAAAAGAATGGTTTATGCATCTACATATAGTGTGCTATTCTCTTCAATAGAAATACAAGCCAAATAAAATAGTTTTCAATTTCTCAAAATTCTTATACAATCTTATGATCTTTCAACGCGAAATTCGATGATATTTCTCGTAATCAATTATTTAAATAAAAACTTTCATTGTTAAAATATTGAAAAATTTGTTTAAACTCATTTATTATGATGTCTTTAAAATACACAAGTTAGATTATTGACTGATGAGATTGTTTATAATTTGCACGTGTCATTTTTTTTTTGTTTTTATAAAAAAAACACGTGGCCAAGAAAAAGTTTCTAACCAGCCAAAGCATCAATATCATTATACAAATATGCAATTCCCAAACTGAAGTACATGTTGCACAAATAACATGTATAATAAAATGTTTAAATTTTTGTAAAACTGTATATCTATCCAATGTAATTTTGAAATCAAAACTTTGTGTAATTACAACAGTAATTAATATACAGACTTGTTTGACTTAATTCAAAGTTTGATTTCATTTTTTGACTTGGTTTAAGCAATCAAAAATAATATTTTCTATTGAGGTCACCGTGCTATTTAATATTTATAATTAAAATGTTACAATAATTAATTATTTCTTCATTCTCGAAATGTCTTCAAATATTATACGTGATTATGTACAAATCAAATATGATTTTGAAAATATATTTTCTCTGCCATTATCCGTAGCGTATTTTGCCTATCTAAAGAATGGAATTTTATAAGTTTGTTTTTAATCTATCTGATAATCTTGAAATAATCTCCTTACAAGATCACTCCAATATTATTGTCCAGCAAGCGTTAAACCACAATTTATTACTTGTGTTCTAAAGGCATGAGAGATTTTGTTGATGTTTTTATTTTTTACACTCAAAAACTAGTAGTGTGCGACGATCTGTAGCTTGAACAATTTTTTGCTTTTTACTCCAAGTACTTGTGTTTTTCTTCAATGATGTGGAGTCCAATTCTTGTAAGTGAGATAGTAGATGTTTTGCTTTGATTTGACAGCTGTGTGCTAAACGCAGTACATTCCAAGAAGTAATATTGTTTTACCCATTACATTGCTAGCCTGGATAAGAATAATATCTTGTCAAATAATATTGTTGTTGTTATCAGTGTCTGTTTTGTGTAAGAAAACTGTTCATCTTGGTCCTCTTACAAGTTATCGCTATGAGCTCATATATAATGTGTTCATTATCAAATGGTATTATCTTTGTAGCGAAGTCTAGAGGTGAAAATTGATTATACATGAGTAGGCCTACCTGTACTATGAGTGAAATTATTTTCAGGCCCCATTTACATGAGTTATTTGCCTTACAGAGTGACCTGTGTCATTGTGTATGTGTGTTTCTGTTTACAAGCTAAGCGGGAAGTTATCACGTCTACCCCCTGAGTTACTCGCCTTAGAAGACCTAGTTATCCTAGTAGGCAGGCCATGTTTTCGATTGTTTTAAACGCTTTTCGTTGCCGTTGTTCGTACTTAGACTGACTTGAACTCATGTAGGCAGGTTACTCGGGGTGCCCTCATAAACGCACAACTAATTTTAAGTAAGTGAGGCGAGTAAAGGCCTGAGCAAACGATCCAACTTTATCGGATGCAAAAGTCGAACGTTTTTGGATATGTGGGCAAACGACAATTCGGCTTTATAGCCAACAGTGTACAACTTATTTTAAAAATATGTAAATTCGACCAGAATGCAGTATTAAAACCTATTCACATCCTAAATGTTATCAAAGATGAAAAGTTGAAGGCCACAAATAAATTAAACTGAGCGTTTGCCTAAATTAAATATATTTTTTGTGTTTAGCTTTTGAATTGAAAGTTTTTGAATTGAAATCCTCATTGTTTATAGGTTCTTGATATTTTTGATTCAGAACAACCGACTGATTCTAAATCAACATAATAAAAGTTCTCAGAAATGCAACTGGGAAGTAATCTGACTATTGCGTCTGCGTAGGCCTATACGCTTGTGTGAAGTGTTCCAGACATCTCAAGACATGAAAATCTCATCAAAATTCCTCAACATCTGCGTCCGACTCTGAAAAAGTTTTTGAACTCAGTCAAAATCTTTTTCAGTTCGCTCGACTAGTCGAGACGGCAATTAGGACCCATTATCGACCATCCAACTACGTTTGTCTGCATAGGCAAATGGTCCAACTTTGTTGGTTCGTCTAAGTCGAACAGAGTCGAAACGACTAAGTTGGATCGTTTGCTTGGGCGTTAACTCGTCCAATCAGGTTAACTTGCCCTCCTTGTAGGCTATACAGGTACAACAATTATTTCTTATCTTCAATGGTACATTTATTGATACACTCCACTTACGAAAATGTCATATACAATTGAACTTGAAAACTAATTTATATTTTCTATTCTCCATACAAACTCTAATATTCCCACCTTGCTTAATATCCCCTTTTCATCCGTACTGTATATTATATATATTACATGGACAAAAGCCCAGGTTACATGACTATGAGTTAAACTGAATATCGCAGATGTACCAGTAGTCCAGTCAATCTAAAATTTGACCAAGGACAAATTGCAACACAAGCTTTTTTTATGGAATATAGGGTAGAATTTTATGCTGAACAACATATCAAAAATCGAGAAAAATCGAAATGGCGGAAGGTGCTCAATTTTATAGAAATTAGTTACGGTCGGCATGAAAGCGAGGCTGTGTCATATAGGGCTAAAAACTGAGCGATATTTCAAAAAATAAGAGAATGTACGCAATCAAGAAGAACACACTCAGTGACACAATATAATTACAGAAAAAAAATCATAAGTTGATCATTATAACAGAAAAAACCATAACGAGGCTAAAAATTATAATAGGGATTTACTGAACTTTTACTGTACTATCACCAATAAGAAATGCGCATTAAAAGAGGCTAGGCATAAGAACACGCATTAGCTCCTTGCAAATAGAGGCAAATCGATGTACCTAACGGTTATATTAATTAACTACCAGGCAAATATTAAAATATTAAATTCTATTCAAATTGGCAAAATCAAAATAAATCATATATAAATCAAGTAGACCATCCCGTACAAAATAAGGATGCGTCTAATCACCCTCAGTAGTGAAATGGGTATGGTCCAAGAGTCCAATACCAATAACAAGAACATTCCTGACATCATAAAATTATATCTAGGTTAGATAGAACGTATATATAAATTAAGTAGACCATCCCATAGGAATCACAGATACATCTAACCCCCTCAGTAGTATAATAGGTGTGGTCCAAGAGTCCAATATCAAGAACAGGAACATTTCTGACATCATAAAATCATATCTAGGTTGCATAGAATATATATATAAATCAAGTAGACCATTCCATATGCATATTAGATACATCTTATCACCCTGAGTAGTATAATAGGTGTGGTCCAAGAGTCCAATACCAATAACAGGGACATTCCTGACATCATAAAATCATATCTAGGTTAGATTGAACGTATATATAAATTAAGTAGACCATCCCATAGGAATCACAGATACATCTAACCCCCTCAGTGTATAATGGGTGTGGTCCAAGAGTCCAATATTAAGAACAGGAACCTTTCTGACATCATAAAATCCTATCTAGGTTGTATAGAATATATATATATAAATCGAGTAGACCATCCCATATGCATTATAGATACATCTAATAACCCTCAGTAGTATAATAGGTGTGGTCAAAGAGTCCAATATCAAGAACAGGAACATTTCTGACATCATAAAATCATATCTAGGTTGCATAGAATATATATATATAAATCGAGTAGACCATCCCATATGCATTATAGATACATCTAATCACCCTCAGTAGTATAATAGGTGTTGTCCAAGAGTCCAATACCAATAACAAGAACATTCCTGACATCATAAAATTATATCTAGGTTAGATAGAACGTATATATAAATTAAGTAGACCATCCCATAGGAATCACAGATACATCTAACCCCCTCAGTAGTATAATAGGTGTGGTCCAAGAGTCCAATATCAAGAACAGGAACATTTCTGACATCATAAAATCATATCTAGGTTGCATAGAATATATATATAAATCAAGTAGACCATTCCATATGCATATTAGATACATCTTATCACCCTGAGTAGTATAATAGGTGTGGTCCAATAGTCCAATACCAATAACAGGGACATTCCTGACATCATAAAATCATATCTAGGTTAGATTGAACGTATATATAAATTAAGTAGACCATCCCATAGGAATCACAGATACATCTAACCCCCTCAGTGTATAATGGGTGTGGTCCAAGAGTCCAATATTAAGAACAGGAACCTTTCTGACATCATAAAATCCTATCTAGGTTGTATAGAATATATATATATAAATCGAGTAGACCATCCCACATGCATTATAGATACATCTAATAACCCTCAGTAGTATAATAGGTGTGGTCAAAGAGTCCAATATCAAGAACAGGAACATTTCTGACATCATAAAATCATATCTAGGTTGCATAGAATATATATATATAAATCGAGTAGACCATCCCATATGCATTATAGATACATCTAATCACCCTCAGTAGTATAATAGGTGTTGTCCAAGAGTCCAATATCAAGAACAGGAACATTTCTGACATCATAATATCCTATCTAGGTTGTATAGAATATAAATATAAATCGAGTAGACCATCCCATAGGCATGACAGGTACATCTAATCACCCTCAATAGTATAATAGGTGTGGTCCAAGAGTCCATAACTTTCACCATCATAAACTTTATCTATGATTATAAAATAGTATAGATGTTGAATACAATGGATGTATATTTCTAATAAAACCATTCAAAATAGATTGAAGAGACATTTAACCATTGTTGCGATAATTAACATGTGTGGTCTAGGGGTCCACAGAAGATAACAAGAACATCCTCAATTGCTCAAAAGATATCTAGGTTGCACGATACCAGACATGCAATGTTTGTAAATTAGGGGTTGAGCAACAGTTGGGGCCTTTTACGGCTCATCAGGACGTGTTATTGCCCTAAATTTTGTCTGTGAAATCGTGAAAAGGCATTCTTATCTACGTTATTGCGTTATCGATGATTTTTGCGTTATATAAAAACAAAAACATGAAGTTTTACACAATATTTCAGATAAAATCAAAGCAAAATTCCCTATTTGGGATGCCAGAATTCAAAAAGTTCTCAAGGGGGTGAATCTCCAGACCCCATTTCAAGACTTCAACCCTGTTTTCCTATTTATATCATGCAAAATTTCTATTATTTGCAAACACCTTGTTCACCATTCAAACTTTGCATGTTCAGCTAAATATTAATAATACGATTTAAAAGCAGATAGGTCTGAATTGAATCAATT
Source organism: Haliclystus octoradiatus (assembly GCA_916610825.1). Lineage (NCBI taxonomy): Eukaryota > Metazoa > Cnidaria > Staurozoa > Stauromedusae > Haliclystidae > Haliclystus > Haliclystus octoradiatus. The sequence goes on from OU744446.1 coordinate 35,860,685, forward strand.
TCAAGAAAGCTCTTTCGTTTGAATGCATGAAATTTGAAACTTTCATTATGCTATGCGTGAAATTGTGCAGATTGAGTACGTAAATACGTTATTGCCATGGCATCTAGGGGGCCAACAGTTGTGTGCACTGTTATACGGGGTGCATTAATATGCTGCCAAACTATGTCAGAAATAAAGATAATAGGCCAACAAATGTTTATTGGTCCTGATTTGGATCACTCAGCAGAATTGATGCTATCATGTGTAATACTGTTACAGCAGAGCCTATAGGAATTGGCAAATGTACATGCATTTACATCCAAATATTTGGGAGTCTTGCATCCTGTCTAAATCACTATGTCTTAACAAACAACTGAGAACTGAATCCTCATGATCATTTTTATTTTCACATCATGAATTCATGATCGTGCTACATATCGAACAAACCTTAGAATAATTGAATATAATTCATTAAAAATATGTTTCACTTACTTTTAATTAAAATACTGACCTTGATTTTGGAAAATGGAAAGCCAATACAATAAGTGTTAGGCCCTATTGAATTTCTACAGATTTTTGCTTTGAACCTTGTCCTTGATATTATCTTGAAGTTGATAATGCCTGTCATCCTTCGTTTTCCTCTACAATATAACACTGGGAGAACTTTCGAACTGATAGCATTCCATTATGAATTAATTCGTGAGAGGGTTTCTTCGAATCAAATATCTTTGAGTACCAAAATTAGGAGGAAAGTGTACCATTTCAGTTCACCATTAAACCATAAAAACCTGAATGATACGCGAACGATGTCTACCATCTTGTTGTATTGTCTTTCGATCAAAATTTGACAGTTTTCCGAAAGCATGTCGCGCTCAGCCTGTGCGCAGACGTTTAGAAGGAGGCATAATGGCGTTTTAGAAAGGGTTAATAATTTGTGACTTTAAATGCAAATAAAGTAATGTTCCGCCACCTCGATTTTTCTCGATTTTCAGTATGTTGTTAAGCGTTAAATTCTGTTCTAGAATCTGTAAAAAAAGCTTGTGTTGCAATTTGTCCTGGGTTCCGTGTTTTTTCGATCTAGATTGACTGGACTACAGAGGGGCTATTACTCTCAAGTTCAAATGTAGTATGCCTACTGATATTCATTTGATAATAAGTAGGCTAATACTTTGGTTATACTTCATCATATATATCAACGATAATTCAAAAATACAGTTATTTGCGACAGTTTCGATGTATCTTATATTCCTTATACACATATGTCATTGCGTTTCTACACCCTAATAAGATTGAACCAAAATTATATATATATATATGTGTATATGTGTGGAAGGAATAAGGTTAAATTGCTAAATTTGTCTTTATCCAACCTGTCGCTAAGTAAAAACAATGTTTGATTACATAGCTAATTGTGATTTTTTATTTAGCTTGACGTTGGTGATGTTCTTATTAAAGTCAATGGAACACTTGTCGATGATTTGTCAATTAAAGAAAGTGAGTTATCATTAATTATTTAAGATCATACCTTAGATGAAAAATAATAATGCAGATCTAGGAGTCTGCACAAAGGCATTTTATTTGTTGTTGTCTTTATTGCAATTGTACCATATATTTTAATAAATATGCAAGAAGTATGATTTAAGGGAAATTTAAAATTAGATATGCAGGGGGGCCAGGGGCGATGCTGTTTATGCTCCTTCTTATGCGGTTATATCGACTTGTGCGATCAAAACATTCACATTTAAACCTGTTATAAGGACCACTTCAGTTCAGCAGTCACCTGTCCATAGTGGCCACTGCATCACAGTCTAACATGGTTAATATCTTAATACAGTGTAACCTTTATACAGTTTTGATTCAATAGACATATCCAGAGTGACCACTATAGACAGGTGCATTATATCTGATTGACTGTGGTTCAAACCCCCCGAAGGTCAACTCAGCCTTGACTTTCTCTAAAATATCAAATGAGTACAGTCAAATCTGCTATAACGGCCACTCTGATAGAACGGCCACTCATACAGAACGGCCACATTAAGTATTTCTCCTGCCATTTTCTTTTGTTTTCTGTCCCTATAGAGCGGTCATCTCTCTAACGCGGCCAGCGGCCACTTTTTATCATTTGTTTTGTATCCAAACATCTCATACAACGGCCACTTTTGTATATTTTGTCCGTGTTTGTTTGAAAGTTATACAATTATTTTGTAAACAAGCGATTTCAAAACAACAGTTTGCATGAATAGTTTATGTAATTCAAAGCCGACGTGATCGAATTGCGTTGAATTCTTTTGTTTGTTCAAGTGTGAAAGGTCAACACATTAGTGTGAATGTCAAGAAAACGTGAGCAATTTGAATGAATGTTAAAGCGACGCGACTAACAAACAAACACGGAGAGAATACTTTCTTGCAAGTTTACAACTCTAACCATGCTCTCATTATTCTAACCAAAATATCATTAAACTGAAGAAGTCTCATCTTTTTTGAAATAAATTTAATTGTTGCTGTATTTTATTCATCTTTTTTTGCTGACTCTAATTTATCATTCAACTCTGCTTGAACTTTTCTATTTTCTATCAACATTTACTTTTTTGTTATTTAATATAAAATAATTTATTAATTGAACAAAAAATTATACTAGGCCTACAGTTGTAGTTTTCATTTCTCAATTCTCATTTATTTATCTCAGTGATGAATTTGAAATATCTTTGTCCATTGTTCTATTCTATTGTTCTATGATTCTATTGTTTTTGACAGAACGGCCACTCTTATATAGCGGCCAATTTCCGATCGGCTATTTAGTGGCCGTTATAGACAGATTTGACTGTACCATCTGAGGGTGGCGGATGGAATGGTCCAAAGGGGAATTGCATTGTGAGTAGCTGCAGCGCCTCGTTGCGCATTGACAATCGAGACATATCTGCCATGAAATTTGTTGAAATTGATCTGCAGTGTCTCGGCTGAGATCAAAAAAGAGTGTTTAAAATCATTGCTCTCAGCGAAAAGAGCCAATCCTCTAGAAATAGAGGAGTGGTACGGGTGCCTTCGGTAGGGCAACAATGTCTACATTACTATTACTACTATAGACAGGTGACCGCTGTATAGAGGTGACCACTATAGACAGGTGGCCGCTGTATAGAGGTGACCACTATGACATGCTTGACTGTGTTTGCATTTCATAAACCCAACAATTGCCAAGGATGATACTGTTATTGTACTTCTTTGTTTCTAGCAGTTGAATTTCTTTTTATAAATTGTAACTTTAGAAACTTGATAATAGTTTTTAATGTTTTTGTTTTAGTTGTCACTCTTATTCGTAATTCACCTGATCAAATTGCAATCACTGTAAAAGATGGTGAGTACGATAGTAACGATGAAAATGTTTAATTTTTGAATCAACAATCATTTCTGATTTCCTCAAACACTCACAAGAGGCTGTGTAAGTATGTGCTGTACTCAGTTGAGGGGGAGGGGAGGCCATACCAAAAGCGTAGGCTACAACTGCATAGAGTGGAGGGTGGTGTCAATCATCAAAGTATGTTCTACGCAACTGTGACTATCTGTGTAGCACTTTTTAAAAGATTATGTAATCCCTTTAATTATCAGATTATTGATTATTAAATGGAATTTTTGCAGAAAAGCTTAAATACAAATTCATTATTAACCGTGAAAATTTAAATTTTTCTAACAAAAGGTTTCATTTTTATACCTTTGGAAACAACAAAAACAAAATTTCGTAAAATTGCAGGGGTGGGTTGCCAAACTGTCAGTACGTACACATAAGGGAGTGATCCAAAAGTGTACAGCTGCGCACAGAGGGATCAAATGTTGGGACATTTAGTGATTACATACTTTATGGATGGCCCCTTATTTAATTCTTTATCTTTATGTTATGATTGTAGACACTACTGCAAAAATGAAAGCAAGACCATTTCTAACAGAGAGATCAAAAAGCTCCCCGGGAGGTGAACGACATGATGCGTTAAACGCATACCGCCAAGACTCAAGTCTTCGACAATGGCATGAAGCTACGTTAAAGAACTCAACATCGACAGGATACCCCACTAATAATGGCCGATTAGATTCATATGGTCCACCATTTTATGTACCAGGACATAACGGTGCACAACAAGAACTCAGATCGTCAAGTTATGAAGCTAGTCATGGTAGGCAGGACTTACCTAGCGTCCATGGCTCTAAATCAAGTACGTTTCCTCATCGTGGGATACAAGCACGTCGTTCATATAATAATATGAAAAAGAGTCAATTTGTAAACAATTCATTAAGTAGAGATCCACATGTTGATTCGTTTTATCAAAGTCAATATAGGACAACATCTGCAAATCAAAATTATGATGATAATGATTTATTAGATCAAATATCGGGTACGAGAAGAAATCCTTCGTATCGTAAAGGACTTTTGAGCCCTATGCAACAAACAAATGATTATAATGAAAGACATACCAGTAACAATGAATCATCTTGTAACGGCTCTGTATCTCCTAAACAAAATGGTTCAGCTAATATCGACCCTAATTTAATATATAAAAGAAGTCTTACACCAAGTCAAAGTGACGGTACTATCACTAATTCTAATAATCCATACTCAATCGGCAATAATTACAATCAACAATTACATCATTCTATGTTACGTGCTGAAAATGGTAATTATGCAAATTCAATATCACTATCTCGTAATGCGGCATCCTGTGATGATATGGATTGTAGGGCAGGTAGTAAAATATCTGTTTCAAGTATCCCACCTTCTCCTTCTTCTGCATCGTCCACTGGTAGTTTTCTATCAAATCGTTTACCTTATTCTAGTCGGACGCCGTATGATTATTCCACGCCTGAACAATTATATGGTGGCACATACCATATACCTGTATCGTATGAAACAACTCGTGCTGTGACTGTCCAAGAGAGGTATTACAATGGAAGTACACCAACTACACCTGATATTAACTCATTTGATCGAGGTAGTACTCATCGACGTCCTATTCATATATCTCCGCATTCAGAAGGTGGTGGAACTTACAGAGATAACGGACAATTAAACCGCTCCTTAGATGTGAATCAAGGCGTCATAAGTCCTATTATCCGTAACTATCAACATGGTCAATCTGGTGGTATGACGTCTCAAGTTGATGGGCCATCGCCTAATTTTTTGCAAGTATCTGATGTATCTGAATCTAGTTCCTTCCAAGGGACATCTTCAAATAGTTTTGATACCGTTGAAAGTTTGAATAATTCTGACTCTGTGAATATAAAACATTCATCTGGTCTTGATAATCAAGAAAATCCTGCGGAGATTGCAGCAAAGTTATTTACATTGAATGGTTACAAAGATAAGGATGTTGCGCCAATGATGGGTAAAAATAATGATTTTAGTCAAAAGATTTGTGAAGAATATTTAAAGTTCTTTGATTTTCGTGGTCTTGGACTAGATGAAGCATTACGGTAAGTTATTGGATGTCAAATTGGACTAATTTATTTTTTATTTCTTCTCAGCCATTTTACTTCTCTTATATTAAGTTCATAACCATTAGATAATGGTTTCAGGGCTGGTTCTATCTAATCAGAATAAAATGCATTATCTATTATCTATAGGCTACATGTAACAGTTAATGAACTTCACAAGCATTCAATGCGTATTTCATTTCATCTAGGGTCCAAAAAAGAGTGAGAAGTTCAGAAGAGAAAAGGAAATTTTCCGATTTATAGGCCAAACCATAACAAAAAATTCAGAAGAAAATATACAATATTGTTTGAGAATCTGAAAGGCCATAGGCCTACCTTTTGTCGGACACTGATTTCATCAACAGTTTAGCAGAAAATCTTGTCAAAGATGTCCTATAGATGTTAGGTGTTAAAAATGTACTTTCAGTTGATAATGTACAGACTTCAAAGAGGACGTAAATTGTCATTGTTTTCCTGTAGAGGCGTTCTACTACAGAAATCATAATTCTAATTTTTGTTTTGTTTACTTACTAGGTTGTTTTTAAAGAAATTTCCATTGACGGGGGAGACACAGGAGCGTGAGCGTATTCTTGTTCATTTCTCAAAACGACATTACAATTGCAATCGGCCGCCTTACGGATCTGAAGGTTTGTATATATTGTTGGGTTTAACCGTTTATTCAAATGGTACTTACAGGAGACCAAAACATTCCAGCGTTATATAGTACTGTACAACATTATTAAAATTACCAAAATAGGTACAATAAACATTTCTTTCATTGTTTTTTCTTTCTATGAGGTAAACTATTTCTTAATTAATACAGTGAAACCTGTGTATGCTGCATAAAAAGTTGACCACTATATGCAGGTGGCCTTTATATATACGGTTGATTCATTAAAAAACACAATTTTAGACATTGCAATAGTGACCATTATAGACAAGTGGACTCTGTATAGAGGTGACTGCTATAACAGGTCTTGACTTTATGATTTGTTTTGTTTTATTCAGATGCAAATCACACACTGACATGTGCGTTGATGTTATTGAATTCTGATCTACATGGACAAGTGAGTAAAACATATTAAGTAAACAAGTTTTAAACCAATTTATTTGTATCCAGTGAAACCTGTATATAACGACCAGCTATGAGAGGTAGACAAATTGACCACTATAGACAGGTGGCCTTTCTATACAGGTTTGATTCAATAGAAAATACCATTTTAGACATTGGAAAAGTGACCACTATAGACAGATGGCTGCTATATAGAGGTGACCGTTATAACAGGTTTGACTGTAGTTACAATGATATGATTAAACAGAAACTTTTTTGAGACAAATTTTCTACACAAAAAATAATATGCATCCACATGGTTTTACATTTTAATCGCACAGCGTTTCAACCACTGTCCAGTTTCAAGTGACTAATAATATTTATTCGTTGATAGTGGTGCAATTGTAAATATACAATAGTGCAATCATGCGGAATTAAAATATAAATAAAAATTGAAAATCGGTTTAAAATATTTTTGATCTGAACGAATGAATATTATTAATCATTCTAAAATGACCACTGACAATTTGTCGAGACAATAGCATCTCCAAGGCGTCAAGACTTGTGTGAAATATATAATCTGTTTTACAAATTTTCACTTTCTTCCAAAATAAGAATTTCCTGCCTACGGCTTTGGCAGATATTATTCGCCTCGGCTGACCTGATAAATCTCGATTAATATTTGCTAATTTTTGCAGGCGAGAATTTGTATATTTCTGCTTTAACTCTATTCGTGATCCAACAATAATGAGGACCATGTGATTCTAGATGGCTGGAACAAGTTCAATGGAAAATGTATCTATACCTAGAAAATGTATCTATACCTAGAAAATGTATCTATACCTAGAAAATGTATCTATACCTAGAAAATGTATCTATACCTAGAAAATGTATCTATACCTAGAAAATGTATTTATACCTAGAAAATACATCTATACAGCTCTATAAATTATGCGAAAGTCTGTGGGTCCTCCAATTTAATAATCATTTTTATTTTTTTTAGAATATTGGCAACAAAATGAGTCTACAGGAATTCATAACAAATTTATCAGGTCTTTGTGATGGTAATGATTTCCCAAAAGAGCTTTTAAAGGTATATTTCTATTATATTTTGCTCTACTTTCTACTGTCTCAATATATCTATCATGTTAAACATGAGTATATGATACCTTGAGAGTTTTATATTATGTCGAACGTTTTGTTTGCAGTCTCTCTATCAATCAATAAAAACAAGGCAAATGGAATGGTTAACTGCAAAAGAGGCTAAAGATTTTGCCAAAATGTCTCCACGTACAAGACGAAAGGTATGGCTAGTGTTTACTAGTGCATTACGAGAAATAGCTTACAGTTATGGACAGGGTCCGACAAAGGTCCAGTCTTCTGGAATCCTAGGGGCATTTAAACTTTTTCTTCTGAATTTTCGTGTTGAGGTTTGACCAGAAAATCATTAAAAACATCAATTTTCTTCTGAATTTTGTCTAGCCTTCTGGGATCTAGGATCCCAGGATCCCCACTTTTGTCGGACCCTGGTCATGGACTAAAGTGTTGAATCTTCTGTAGGCCTAGTTGAAAAAGTGTTTGTTTCATAGCAGAAGATTCTGTAAATAAAGATAGGTTCAGAAAATACTGACTAATATAATTGATTAGTAATACGGACTCATCTAGAAATATTTAAATCAAACAATGTGATTTTATCTTTACTTTCATTCTAATTGAATGTATTTTGAAATTTGGGCAGAAAATCAAAAAACATGACTGCGCATTATTAATGTAGAGTCCACAGCAGAATTTAGTATAATGATAGTAATCAGGGATTTTAATATTATATTTTTGGCTGAGACCAGTTGTTCTCCTTTCAAAGTTCTGCCTTAGTTCAAGGAAGAACATCATGTTATGAGAATACCTGAATATAAAACACCCCTCCTTTAATTTAGAAAATGCGGAATAATTTTTTAAAGCGTTAAAATTTAATAATTTATCCAATTTTGCAAACTTTGCGTGCAATAATTTTATCACGGAAAATGAGACAATAAATTTTCTTTCGATTCTTAAATAGCACAAAGCAAAAGATTAACTCATGTAACAACCTAGTCCAGAACACAGTGATTCAAGTAGTACTATACTTCTTACACAAATTTCTATTCCGAAATCTCGTAATTTTCGAGATGTGCGATTGTGCGTGAATAAATGTTTGAGGCAACTCATAATTAAAAGTTAAAAGTAATTTAATTAAATAGTTAGTATTTTATGTAATGCTTCCTTATTTCTTGCTTTTAGAATTCTGCGCCTGGTAATCCTTTCGTTGAGGTGATATTAATAATGCACATTTTTGTTGATGGCAAGTTTTTTCGAACATCTTCTTGCTTCCTATAGGTCAATCAAACATTGACAATTCCTAATGTCTTTCGAATGTGACGTAATAATAAGAGACAATAGGGTAGAGTTTGAGACAGTTAGGTCAAACCTTGGAGGTTCATTGCACCCCAACTGCGCCTTGCAAATTGTATGTATTATGGGAATACAATGAAACCTGTATATAACAGCCAGCTACGAGAGGTAGACAAATTGACCATTATAGACAGGTGGCCTTTATATACAGGTTTGATTCAGTAGAAAATATTATTTTAGACATTGCAAGATTGACCATTATAGACATGTGGCCGCTGTATAGATGTGACCGTTATAACAGGTTTGACTGTATGTGAATAATTATTGCACAAGTTAAGGATATGTTGATATTCTGATCATTGCTGATTATACCATCCTCAATCTAATTTATTTTTGATTCATAATTATTATTGATTTCAGTTAAAAGTTGACGACAATGCTGTTGTTATGAAAGAAGGATTAATGTATCGTAAAAATGTTATGGATGCTGATGGAAAAAGAAGTAAGTATTCACTGATGTTGAACCCCTGTGAAAAACAGTTCATGAACGTTAACAGACCCCAATGTTTTCATGAACTGTTATTTTTACAATTGATTTACATCATATAATTTGAAACAATCTACACAATAGTCCATGAAAATTGGGCCATTTAACGTTCATGAACTCCTGAACTGTTTTCACATTTTTCTAATCAGTCCTTTGAAAAAAAGTTATGTATAACTTAAAGGTTTCTGAATAAATGATGATGATGATGATGATGATGATGATGACATTTTTCTAATCCAGTGAACAATTACTTATTTAGCTTGCCTTGATGATTCATTGACTGCGCTATAGAGAGGTTTTCGTCCATGAAAAACATGTGAAATTTCAATATTACTTTGATACTCCCAGGCATTGTTCAAAATCACTTGTAGTGAGCAAAGCATTATGTTATTTCATGTAATTAATATAATTATTTTTTTAAGCACCTGCGATAAAACGTGGATGGAAGCTTTTCTATGGTATTTTACGTGGTCTCGTTTTATTCCTTTACAAGGTTGGTATGCCGTTCATTGTAGTCACCAAACCATTTATTTCAATATTTACATGTTTTAATAGCATCAATTAATTTCATTCTTTCATTCAAGGCTGATCATGTGAGCTGTGATTACCCTTTGACAATTGGTGTCCACCATGCTTTAGCAGGTTATGCAAACGATTACAAGAAAAGGCCGTTTGTTTTTAAAGTCATAACGGCTGATTGGCGGGTTTTTCTCTTTCAATCAAAGTAAGTTAAATCAAAATTATTTCAAAATGGTTTGCTAAAGACCTAGACGCCTGTGATATTTTCCATTCACATCTATTTACTTAAATAACTAGGCTACAGTGAAGTAGCTTTATACGGATGTCATTGCCCTACATGCTTGTAAGTGACTTGAACGTGACGTAAGCTTGTAAAGTTTAAGATGACTGCTTTGTTTTGTTCGGAGATATGGTGGCAATGCCCGCTACATATATAAGTAATATAGCACATGATGAGTAGCACAGTGATCCGAGCCTCTATGACCTCTTCTACAAATTATGAAAGAGAAATAAATACAACATATTGACTTTGATTCAAACCAGATATGATGTTCCGTTCTGCTGTTCAGCGCCTATTCGACTGCGACTCAAGAGGCTCAGGTCACTGTGGCGCACAATGCAACAACGCTGTATAAATGCTGTATTCTACAGCTTGTATATTTATGTTCATTCTGTTGGCCTACCATTCATACACCCTCGGAAGATGGTCTCATTTGGGATATTTGAGATTTTTTGGGGGGATTTGAACCAAAGTCTATTGAATCTGAAATCTATACGCTCTCGCATCTGAGTTAATCCTTCATCAACACTGTAGTATAGCTCTATTCTAGATGTTTTAATTGTTTACCTTTTTAAATTCATAACAACACATGTAATGTATGACTGCTGTTCCTCGTTGTCATTATCATCTTTTTTTTGTAGAAGTAAAAATGATGTTCAAGAATGGATTGATGCCATTAATATGTCAGCATCAGTTCTATCTGCACCTCCATTACCTGCCCCATGCAGCTCAAGGTAAGCTAAAAGATCCAATTTAAATTTTAATTATTCTCAGATAAAGTTTCATGCATTTATTTGATGCTCATTGGGTGACAATCCGAATCCTACCAAAGTCACTCACTTATGCTCGATGCTATCCATTTCATTCGGAAGAATAATGATAAATGCGCATTACTGATATCTATGCAACACTGCGTAATAATTCCCATATACTTCAATGCAGATAATTGGCCTTGACTATCAAGGCCAGATAACACACCGCAAATGTTTTTAAATGTAATTTCCTGAGTTCACTTTTTGGGGAAATTTGAGTTACAGATTTGTAATTCTTGTGCTCTACGAATTATGTTAGCTGAATTTGGATTTTTACTCTTTTTTGTTTCACTGGAAAGTAAGTGAACATTGTGAAACATTGTGAAACATGTAGATAGCAACCAGAAAGGTAGATAAATTGACCGCTATATGCACATGAACTTTGTATACAGGGTTAATTCAATAGAAATTACTATTTTAGACATTGCAAGAGTGACCACAATAGACAGGTGGTCGCTGTATAGAGGTGACATTTATAGCAGGTTTGACTTTGTATTATTTTGTCTTATCATTGTAGCAAGCATTTTCAACGACCTGTGATGCCTGTTTCTACAACAAGACTGCCAATTGTAAGTACAACACTTTCAAACAGTAGCATACTCGTATATGTGCAGTACGGTGCCGTTCTCATCCACAGATATAGTTTTGGATATGAGATGTTTCTTTGGAGATGTTTCCAATTTTCATGTTTTTATTATGTTTTGTTGTAGAGTGAGCAACTATTGAAACATGAATCTCAGGTACGTGTGTTGTGTATTTACCAATTATTCAATTGGTCCCAGACTACATTAGGAGGATTAGCTCAGATGGCAGAGCAACCGAACTTCAGATCGGATCATATCTGATTGACTGTGGTTCAAATCCCCCTAAGGTCAACTCAGCCTTGACTTTATCTGAAACATCAAATGAGTACCATCTGAGGATGGCGGATGGAATGGTCCAGAGGGAATTGCATTGTGAGTAGCTGCGGCGCATCGTTGCGCATTGACAATCGAGACCTATCTGCCATGAAATCTGTTGAAATTGATCTGCAGTGTCGCGGCTGAGATCAACAAAGAGCGTTTAAAATCATTGCTCTCAGCAAAAAAAGCCACTCATCTAGAAATAGAGGAATGGTACGGGTGCCTTAGGTAGGGCGACACCGTCTACATTACTTTTTTAGACTACATTTGTTATGCGTTGACCCATTTTCTGTAGGCCTTTGTCCAGCCCTCATCTTGATTCATGCCTAGACTTTATTTTAGTTTGTTCTTCAAATGGCAGATTATTGAATATTATAATGTATTATTTTCAGAGAAAAGACATAGAAGGGCAAGTCGTAATTCATAGAGATTTACAACCCAAACCAAGTACAAAAGAATACAAGGTAAATAGCACGCATACAAATATATACCTGTAACAGAAACCACATGTGTAAAATTAATTCGAAGTATCATTATCAAAAATTCGAATTAGATTATAATTCGAAAATCATCAAATCATACCTTATTTGTTATCCGACCTTACTTAATTATCCGACCTTTCTTTAATTATCCGACCTTACTTAATTATCCGACCTTACTTAATAATCTCATGATTAGTTGCCATAATATTGTATTTAATTTTTTCAGGATTGGGAAAATAAAATGGATTACTTGGATTTCGCCGTAAGTTTGTTTCACTATTTAAATAAAATTTTTCACATAATTGATTTAAAAAATAATATTGAATAATTACATTCCGTTCGTCTAACCTTTATTATTTCTGAATCCATATATCGATTATCGGATTGTAATCCCCATCTCTTTTCTGGCAAAGATTAATTGATTTATTTTGTTTTTCATTGTAGTTAAAACGTTTCTCATCGTACGTCCATGTGCTCACAGCACCACGACTAAAACCTGGCGTCGATACTTTAGTTGCTAGTCGCGTTCGTGCAACGTCTTTGAAGAATAACCATGAACCAAAATTGAATGGAATTGAAACTAATAAACGTAGTAATTCAGTCGGTGACTTTTCAACAATGCGTACGTCACCTCAAACGCAACGTAAAAATTCTAAACAACGTGAAAGCTATCTAATGGCTGTTTATCCTTGAGAAATTCCAACGTTAATCCGTTTATAGTGACTGTACATCAAGTCGTTAAAATCACTTGCTATACTGGATGCAACGATAATATACATCAACGTTGATACTATTGCTAACGACGTAACGTTATTTCACGCCATGTTACGTTAAATCCAACATGGAGTTTTTCAAACAGCTATTTAAAAGAATTATCACATTTAGTTAGCTAACGTGTATAGCGTTGAAATCGCATTTTTGAAATTAAAAACACGCTCCAAATAGAAGGACGTGCATATGAAAACATTCAATTGAATTTTTATAGTAAAATTGTTTTAGAAAGCAAATAATATCTGTATAAATACTATAAATAAAATATATAAATATATGATATTATAAGAAATTATTATCTGTTATATAAGCCAACAAAAAATAGGCACAGAATTTTTTGAGTTTTAAAGAGATGACGAGTTAATATTGAAATTTAGTTCTTGTGAATTTACAAAGTAACAAGAATACACGTTGTAATGTTTTGATTTATTAATCATTTATAATTACGGAATTGTATAAAAACAGAAAACAATATGGGTATTATACTATGATAAAAAATAATTGAGATGCACTTTATATTTATCTATATCATATAATCTTCAGTCAATCACTGTTTACATTGTCCACCCTGTTATAACGGTCACCATCATTCTGCCAATGAAATTGCAAAAGGTATTCTTGGTATTCCGGGGTTTGTTGCGGAAACATTAAAGAATTTTGCATTTGTACTATGAAGGCATACAACAAGTGGAGTATGGAGTTATTTCAGACTTCCTTGATTTGCCTGTCAAAATTTTAATTTTTATTTGACAAAATAAATCTAATAAAAAGTAAAAATAATTGATAACTATGTTCATGCTCGAATGAGGTACAGGCTAGAGGAGCATAGTGAAATTAATGGAGGCCGGAGAATGGCGGAGATTGACAGAGATTGGCTTGGCTATAATATTATTATACGCATAAAATCGGCAGTTGCTTATAAAGTAATTACCTGTTTGAAACTCATTTAGAAATTTATAAATTTCAAAATGAAGAGGTGCATAGATTAGACGTAGCAGAGTGACAACATGTGGTCGCCTTATAGAGGTGGACGTTATGATAGGTTTAGCTATATGCTATACTATGCATGTTTGTGATAGTTTTTCGTATCTATATGCAACATTTCAAGACCCGGATCAACCTTCCGATTTCAGAGCTTGCCATTGTCTTGTAATGCCGACAAATATATTCAAAACTTATCTCCTGTAATCGTATAACATGTGTTGATAACCTATACAGAAAAAGGAATGTTTTGTAATCAATGCGACAGTTTATCCGAAGATTTACTTAATTTTACCCCGTATACACAGTTGGTTAATAATACATAGTAGAAATTAATAAAGAATATTTATAATTATTGTTCTTAGCTAGAAGAGCCACTCTTACTGAAATGTTACGCTCATCGTTTGACTTGCTACAGTAACAATTTCTTTTTAAATAATTAAATTATTGACAAAAGAAAAAGTTCAGACGATGCGCTATTTAAATATCGTTAAATAGAAACTGCAGTGCTCAATCAGGTATAATCTTCTGATGCCAAAGGCTTATTCATTGCGTTGGCATCTGTCTCCTTCGACCATTGAGAATGGATTGGGATTACAAGATGTCGGATGAATACAGCAGCTAAAAATAAAATATCGAACAATCAAATATTATTAGAACTGAAACTGTCAATGCTACCAAGTCAAGATAGGAACATTCAATCGCTTCAGAACAAAAATAATCCTTGTTTTCTGTCGAAACGTTGAGAATATTTTTGATCTAGACTATGTCTTGATTGATGATCGTTATTTGATTGACAGAAACGGATTCAAATTTCTTTGATATTCTATTCTACGTTTGCCGTAAATAGGGTCGACTCATAAAATATACATACTGTAAACATTTCTATCATGACGAGTTGAGCTCGATAAGATCAAAATATCATCGAGCATTCGTTCGTAAAGGTGGATCTCAACGAAACGGAAATGTTGCGGCTACTTTTTCGTCTTATTGGAATTCACTTTGAGAACGAAATATTCAAAAATCGTGTTGTTACCAAATGTCGATTTTTTATGAGTCGAACCTGTTCATATTAAAATAAATATTCTCAAGCCTTTTGATAAAGTAGGACTTCGCACTTTTGTCAAATGTAAAATATAACTGCTGCCTTTTTGTTGCCAAAATAATCTCAAGTGCATCTATTCCAAGTGGCTATGTAATATAGATAAACATATACATAAACTTTACGTTTCCCTACTCGCCAGTAGCATAAGTTTAATTAGAAACAATGTTTTATTTCTAAAATTTCTATTAGCTTTCCAAAAGCAAATTGGCTTTAAATCTCAGCTTTTATTAATAAGTGTTATAGTCATTACTTACGTCTTACAATCGTCGGTGCAGTAAGTTTTCTGTTCAGATGTACAAAACCAATTTGGTAGCATTTCGACAAACTTATGAACAACACATGCCTTTTTACCAGGATCAAAACCTAAAAAATATATAACAGACTTTGGCAACGATCCAATGAAAAATGAGTGCGAAGGAATTGAAGCGGTGCCATGTTTTATATTGACTATTAACTGATCTTGCAGAATGGATTTATTGGGAGTATGAAATTGCTGGAATGTTGTTGTTGTTGTTGTTGCACTTATTTGCTAGATACCAAAATTACAAGGTGTATAGCAATTATTATACACTGTATCATAGTGATTGTTTTTATAGGCTCGAAAGGCAGAACGACTCACTCCAGATCTGTGTCGCCCTGTGGTTCGAAACTTCAACTCTTGACTAGAAATTGTTCCTGAAAAATTATATTTATTGCCCTTTGCGAATAGAACCGCTCCATAATATGAAACAAAAGTTTGCCTCTAATTTCCCTACGAATTTTGGATATACGGAGTTGTTCCTATAAATAAATCTACTTGAATATCTTTGGGACAGGTACCGAAATAATACTGAAATAATCTGAAATTCGATTGTACTCTAGATTCATCTCATTCCACTGAAGATAGAGAACTACTGCAAGACATCTTACTAGCTCTGACTTGTGCCCAATTCAGCAACATTTGAGTGAGCTTTCTGCTTTAAAATTTGATGTAGATTTTTATAATAGGGAGTTCGTTGATATCTACGTACCAGAATTATTTGACTTGCAAATGCCATATTCATTGAAATCTTTTGGATTCTTCTTCACGCATTGTAATCCTTCATCGCATTTGCCAGCTGCTTTCCAAGGTCCTCCACATTTTTCACCTTCCACTTTCGCACAAACATCGCAGCAGCCACACATATCTTTTGCTAATCCACCTAATCAGAAATAGAAAACAGGATATCGGATCAACAGAGTACAGATTACATCCGAATGATGAACCGTTGATGATGAGGTACTATCGTAGTTATTTAATTTAATGTCTCAGTGAATTGATTAACAAATTTACACATAATATTTCCTTACCTTTGCATTCAGGTAATGCATTTAAAATACATTTCAGATTAAACTTTGGACAACGGCATGATAAACTTGATGCAAAATCGAAATGAAATACCGCAATAATTGCGAAAAGCAAGCAGATAGATGTTGTAAATTTCATTATTTCACTCTTGCTTCTCGATTTTTTTATTTTGGATAAAACACAACAGACCTTACTAAGCTAGTGTTTACATTGCATACAGAAAACCCGGTAAGATAATACCAAAATGTGAAATTGTTTTTCTTTGAAAATTCGGGAAGCGATATTTTAAGTTTTTGCCGCTAAATTCATATCAATGATTTGATATCGGTTTTAAGGAAGATTTCTTGAATACAAAAAGAATCTGGTATGATTTCTTTGGCGTGTGATTTTTAACATAGTATATTATAGCTATATTTACTCAATTTTATGACCAACTCCCAAAAAAGAAACTGTATTATTGTTATCCTTCGTATATTGTATTAAATTAATAGTCCTGCAATAAAATGTAAACTTTAAGTTGAAAATGGTTGCAAGAAGGAAGCAAATTTAAAACTATATTCGTTGAATTTTCCTTTCAAATCAACTCCAGAGAAGCTTTATAAGATCTAAGTTCTTTAAATTAAGATTTCATAAGATTTCCCCTATAGTATAAAATTGGAAAAATTATTTAACGTTCCAATACAATTAAAATTTCCAATTCCATCGTTTTAATGGTAAAATATATGTCAGGAGAAAGGTCAGGATCCCTGAAAGTCTGAGCAAAATTGATCAAAAATCAGAAGTTTGTAATTTTTGTAAAACAAATGTAGTAGGATTTCTAATAAACATTCTGACCTCAAAAAAATTCTGATGATGTAAATTTGATTTTCTGTCTTCGACGATCTCACTTTCAAAACATCAGAATTTGAAATCAACAATGCTAGGGTAATTCCGTATTTAAAGTCTGTGCGGGTGTGCAAACGTTAAAATTTCTGTACCAGTTGATGTATTAAACTCCACCGAAATTGGATATTATTTCAATGAAGATATTTATTGCGTCTTTTGGTACGTTATGGGGACAAATTCCGTAGAAAAGTTTAGGTAGAAGTAAGGATTCCGGAAGGTAGGACCTGTTCTCAGACCATGAGCGCGAAATTTCAAGTAGCAAAATGAATGTCTTATTATTCAATTTTTTCAATTCTAGTTAAAGATATTTCTGTCCTAGACTCAGTTCTTCCACCGTAACGTAACTGCGTAGCTGAATAACATATTAATTCATATAGTAATTAAAACATCAAAAACAATTTCAATATATAGTAAAGGAAAGTTTTCTGACCTAGACTCAGTTCTTCCACCGTAACGTAACTGCGTAGCTGAATAACATTTTAATTCATATAGTAATTAAAACATCAAAAACAATTTCAATATATAGTAAAGGAAAGTTTTCTGAATGTTTTTAAAATATCTTATACTAAAAGGATCGTGGTTTTGTGTTACAATATATATATCTTATACATATATACACAGAATAAATTACAAACGATTTTCTTTAATCTATTTTCATTAAATGAATTAAAATGGAGCTCATCGAGTTAAATAAATTTTACTTTATTTAGATATACTACATAAACCTATTATTTATTATTAATACACTATTATTATGTTAATTTTATTTTGTGTCTTTGATTAATTAAAGTGAACGGGAGAGTATATGCGTCATAATAAATCTTGACCATATGTAGCCATTATGAATGAGTTTGCATAATTAAAATCTTAAACCATTTGAACGTGATTTTTTTTCAAAATCAATGCTTCGAGAAGTCGAAGTCGAGCTTTTGTGATCTAGAAGTAGAAAAATGTGTATACATTTGAATTAGACAGCATCTGCGTGGAGTGCTACCCTATATTTCGAACAAATTGGTAGTTAAGGAAGGTCGTGCGATTTCCTTGAGTCCCGAAGAAACCGTAGCCATGACACCGACGCTATGCAGCTATAAAGGGGCCTATATATAGAGAGACAGGTCTCAAATAAGAATTTGGCACAGTCTACAACAAATGCTATATCAACAAAAACATAAAATCACAAGAAAAGCAAGAATAATTGTTTATTAGCTAGCAACATATAATCTTTAAAATTCCCTTTAGTCACATTCGTACTGAACAAAAGAATTAGACAATTTGATGGTTTCATCATTTTTCATAACCGTGCCTTCTATTTATGCTATACCTTACCGTAACCTATTTCACATGCTTATAAATTATATGTCGAGCGTTCTAGATGGACAACTATATTGAATATGTAGATTATAGATACAGTAATGTTCATCTTACCTTGTATTCTCTATAATCATTTTCCATGTTTCCTCGATCTTCTTTTGTGATTTTTCTATATTGAAAAATAAATGATAAAATATGAAGTCGTCATTGAACATAATATTACGATTTGATTTGTTGTGTATAGAGCTTTTTCACATGCTCCCAATGAGTCCCTCGAGAAATATATAATTAAAGAAAAGATTTATAACCTTGGTAGTGTATCTTGAAAATTCCGTGACTCAGGGATGTATATTGCTCAAAAATTCCTTTTTCAAAATTTGACTAACTTCCCTTGGAGGCTCGTGCAATCAACGCTTCGCTTGTGTCTTCCAACACTCCTCGTGTCTTCCAACGCTCCTCGTGTAGTAAACATATTTATATACTAATCAGCGAGACGTTCCGTTGTTTACTTTCTAAGATATTTTTCGTGTTTATTTTATTTTAGCCAATCAATGGCGTGTATCATTTCTCACGTATGAGGAAAATGATGCGTCCAATCACAATTCACCTCTTGTCAGGGAAAAATTTGAAAAAATCATGTTTTGGAAGCAATACCCACGAGGTCATCTCTATATACAAAAATAGCAAGTGTCTCATACTTGGTGTTTGTAAAAGTAGCTTTATTGTCTTATTAAAAATCAGTAATGAGTCTGTTGTAAACTACTTGATAAATCACAAGAAAATTAGAATATAGCTGATTTATTTTACCTTCCTGTTTCTCGAAAGAATTCCTCTTCGTATACTTTCAACTTTTTACCAATTTTTTTCTTCGATTTCTTAGCTAAATTTTGTTGCTGTAATAACTCATCTCTACAACGAAAGCAACACAAACAAATAGATATATTTACACGATGAACCAACTATCCAATTTGGTTAAAAGACAAATGCTAAATTTACTAAGATAATTCTTGTAAATAGATATTTCTCGTAATAACGGGAAGTGGCAACTTTGGTATTTACGGGATTCTATTGAAATTTAATAACTTTCAGAAACTTTTAAAATTGTAATTGTTCTATAAACCTCTTATTTACAAAACAATTGACTCAATAAGTATTGAAATGTGTAAAATGTAGGTCAACGTTTTATATATTTTTGAACATTCGAGGGTTTCAACCCGAGGAAAGTAAACCCGTACATCGGCTATCTGGACGTGCCTAGCCTAGATGCTATTTTCCAATTTCTAGTAGTGAAACTTTATAAATTTTGAACAATTTCGAAATTGCAATAATATGTCACCACACTAATAAAGTCACTACAAACGACTATATACTTTACAATCATATCTCTTTCCAATGAAAAAGAAGGGTCATAAAGACAGAACGCACTTACAGTGTTGCATCGTGTAAAACTGCTTCATCTAGCAAATTCGACACATGCGTTGATCGTTTACCAGGAGACGTAATATCAGGTTGTGCCGATGACGTTTCAGTAACACGTGACGTCACACTGAAAGTATCCCCAAGTTCATCTTCATCGATGAGTGGACTGGGAACAATAGTACGAACGATAGATGGCTTTCGAGGTGATTCCTATAGGATAAAAACAGTAGATATCATCATCAGAAAATCATGATTGGGGATAATACATCTCAGTCGAATAAGGTTCCGAATATAGGGACGGATAAGGCGGAGGAAAATGGATCAGTTGTCCCAACGTCCACTGTCAAAATGTCCCGTATAGTTGAGGACTATTAAGCTTTGTTTATTGTTCTGTTTTGTTTTCTTAACAAACAACCGTCATTACATCACAACACTCTCATTAATAATATCCCATTCTAGGACTAATCGACTGAATCAAAACAAAATATCTTTTACCTCACTGTATCCAGGGTCCGACAAAGGTGGGAATCTGCATGCACTCATAGACTCAAGGCTAGAGAAATTCAGAAATTTTTGAAAATGTTTTATGATTCCATAAGGGTATCCTCTCGCAGCTCTAAAGGTTTGTTATTGACATACTGCAACTATACACAAGATGACATGTTACAAAACTGTTACGATATGACTTGTGTGTTTTTTTACAAGGAACGTATTGGCCTAATGAGAAAGGGGCATGCGGGAATGCCCGACTACTTCTGAGAAAAGCCTCTTGACTTTCAATTTTAGGTTTTTAAACCATTTATTGAAAAAATTGGATGTATTTCTGGATAGAAAGTTAAATGTCAGTGTCAACAATCTAACTTGTTAAGAGATACGTACATGGTTTTCTGGACGAAGAGCAGACACTGAAAACGAAAATAAGACAAATAATTAATAAAAAAATGAAGAGGTAGAAGCGAAACACTTGAAATTTATCATTATCGATGATTCTCGACAATGACTTCTTCTGAATCTAGTAAAACGATTTGAGTTTGCTAAGAAAAGTGTTTAGAATATTCAAAGACATCAAGCCATGCAAAAGTGGCAAGCCTGCAATGCTAGATTCCGAAAGGCTATATAGAACAAATTCAGGATAAAACTGACATTTTATGATTTAAGGGTTAAATTTTCGACAACAAAACTCTGCTGCAATTGGAATCCAGAAAGATTCTATTCTATACCTTTTGCCAGAAGCTGACACGAAGAAATTACACTCATTGACTGCAAAGTTATAAGTTATATAAACTATATGGTATAATCCTAACGAATTATCTCACAGCACTAAATTCTCTCTAAAATGGAGCTGCTTGTCAAGGTCAACGCGCAGCATAATGAGGTAATCTTCAAAGCCATCTATTTACAAGAGTTGGGACACTCTTTCGTGTGCCATATTCATTCCGTCCGTCAAACCCAGGCTCGCAAAATTTGATCAGAGCGCGCGAAAATAATATCATGAATTCCAAAAACGTTTTGGTCAAAAGCAAAACCTCGTTTTCAATGGAACGAAAATAGCGATTTCCGAGCCCCAAAAGTTGCGTGTCCCAACTCTTATAAAAAGATGGCTTTGTTGATCCCACTTAGGAATGATTATACAATATAAACAATTTTCGTACCTTTTCTTGGAGAGTCATTTTCAGTCTGGTTGTTTAGTTCATTACCATCATCACTGAAATATAAATAATAACATTTAACCTAGAATACAAGAGAAGTGGTTTCGAGATCAACATCCGCAGACCTATACTGGAAGTCATTTGAACTGGTACTGAATTCAAATATAATAATCTCTATCTCCATATTAATACTATTGTCTGTTTGTAAAATAAATTATTTCTATATTTCTATATTTGTGGTCTATCCGCGATTTACTGTACAAGGTTATCTCGACAAATGTTTGCATGATTCTGCTTTGTCGGGATAAGGAGTATTTTAGCATTATTATTCATACACATCGTATTCCCATATTTAACGGATTTAATAATACATTCAGCTTACCTTGTTCCATCTAGTGATATATCTTTACTCTGCAAAAGATAAAGATAATCAAAATCCGATATCGTGTAAACCGTGCATGTTTACATAACAGACATGCCCAAACATTCGATCACAAATATATCTTCAAAATAGACCATTAATGCAAGGTGGAACCACGGAGAGGTAACTTCTATTGTACTGCGGTGGTTGTTCAAATAGGACTTTGCATAATGAACTTAAAAAGTTTCAGATCGTGAAAAAGATACTTCGAATAGTTTTTACAAAGGAAATATTTAAAAAATGCAAAGAACACCCTAGTTTTTTTAATGAAATTTGAAAAAGGTACTGTTACTAATTGAGCAGTATACCAAAAGCATGGAATTAGCACCCCGAAGACGGGACATTAAAGGGGATATAAAGCGAAGTGGTATATAGTCTGCGTCACAAATTGCAATTCCTTCACGAAAGAATAGGTTTCAGAATTCGATGTCGACTATATCACATAATTTATTTTACCTTGCTTGCGTTTGATTTAGCCAGTATTCTTTTTATACGACGATATCGTTCATATAATGGCCGCATAAAGTTTTTATCTTCTTTACTTGTCTAAAAATCAATACACCAATTTTAGATGAGGTTTCAACAAATCTAATTTTAATATGATAGAGACTACTTAAATGTTCAATATCATTAGATAATAGCTGCTATCAATTGCTGCAACTGTATCATATCAACAACTGTTACACTGCCAGCATAGTACTCTTGATCTAAACTAAAGCATAGTGAAATTACCAAAGGCTGGAGGATGGCGAAGATCAACAGTGGCTGGCGAGGCATTATTATAATATAGGTAATGAATAATATGGATGAGGAAAAAACTACTGTAGTACCGCGACAATCTCCGCCATCCTCCATCCTTAAGTAATTTCACTATGCTCCCTTTATCTATATTCGAACAAATAGATCGAGCGCCACAGAACTAAAACGGCTGGTTTCTCCGGGCAGCTTGAAAATCACATAAAAGTGTTCATTGAAATATGCTGAACAATTACCTATTTCTTGTTTTAATTAAATTCTATTGTAAACCCTTCAAAAATCCAATTCATATTTCATGATTCACGGTCAAAGCCTTCTTATCATTTTGAGGAAATGCGGCATGTTAGCTTCATGGTCTTTGATTATTTTGTTCTCCCAGGATTTTGCGAATTCATAGAAGCATGACGAAAACACAAACTGTATATGAATTAAGAGGGCTCAGATTGTGGAATGATTTATAAATTGATCTCTGGTAAGCTCAATGATAAAATTTGACTAAAACAAGAAACGGGAAAGTATTTATGGTATTTTTATGAACATTTTATGGTGAATTTCGAGTTGCCCGGAGAAACCTGCCGTTTTAGTTCTGTGGCGCTCGGTGTAATAGTTATCATCAACCTCGTGATTGACAGAACACACATGAAATCGGCAATTGCTTCGCCTGTAAAGTAATTATCTGTCTGAAATTGATTTAAAAATTTCTGAAATTGAATGAGATCCCTCAGAGTTTTTCAAATCTATTGTTCTCGAGGGGGATAAACGACATTCATTTTTACTTGAAATTGAAAATATTTGTAGAAATATTCCCAGGTTTTCCCTTGGGAAATATTAACATAAGAAAATGCTTCATAAAAATATTCCGAGGGAACTTATAACGGAGATTTCTTGAATTCAACGCGAAATTCACTTGGAAAAAGTGTAGCAATGAATGCGGATGGAATGATTATGTCTAATAATACCTCGTTCCAATGGGATTAAGTTGGTATCACCAGGTATGATTGTCATATTTGTTTCATTGGATCAATCATTTAAAAATCATTATACATAATGCTTATGTTAATGTGATCTAATATTATTGTACTCACAGGTCTACAATGAATACTTTCGTATTGCAAAAGTGATTTTTGAACAGATAATTTTTCATCTGTTAACTGATCTTCAGACATGGCCTAAAAATAAAAGATATATAGTTATTATTACAGGTATCTAGAACGATATCGTTGAATTGGCACGATACATCGTAAAAATGTCTTGCTAAGTTGAATACCAATTATCTATATTCAAAAATCAGAATCACCAAACTATCCTGCAAATGGTAGAACTTAAACCGACGGTATGGAGAGTCTATCTATGAACTAGCAATCAACTGAGATGCATTCAATACTAATTCGTAGGAAGGCCTACATTTCTTAATTTAGGCGAAGTTAAAATCAGCCGATGTGTTGCATTTGCATATTTATTATTCTTCCCCTTGACCCTTGTAGGCCTGGGGGGTACCTTCCATAGTTTTGGTAAACGGGGATGTTCAAATATTAAGGGGTATCTTTTTCAAAATCCAGAACAAATTTTGAAGGTATGCTTTGTCTTAAAACCTTTTTGAGGTATCCATTTGACATTTTACAATTTTTTTCATTTTGCAAAACACAATTTTGCCTATGAAATTATTATTTGTTTTATTGTTTTTGGTTGAATCTGCCATTCATGAAAATATATTTGGGTATCCTTTTCATTATATGAAAACTTTTTATCGTCATTCTGCCAAAGTTCCATTTGAACAACCACGTTGAAGCGCAATTGAAGTTACCCCCGGGCGTGTAGGGGATGCCGTTCAGTTCCAAGGGAAAGGTAGCCTGTCAATTCTAAAAGTAATGATGTAACAATAGCCAACTGCTAGCTAATTTTGCGGAAGTTGGTAGCTATTACGGCGCACCTAGTTTTGTGTGTTCTAGTCATTCTTTGAAGGGATTGAAAGCTATCAAACGCATTCACATTTATCTGTGCCTTATTATACGCATTTATCTATGCTTTATTATTAAAAGCATATAGTAAGCATATAACATTAAGCATATAGATGTTATTAAAGCGTATTAGTTGTGTATATAAATATCTAAATATCTAAATATAAGCATAAATAGATGTTCCACTAGCCAAGCACCTAAGCCAGAGCTCGTTATCGGATGAATTGAATTAAAGGCATAACATTGACCATTGCGCCTTGCAGGCACAAAATTAGAAAAAAATAAAGTCATTTGCTCAAGCCACAAGGAAAGCAGTTTAGTCAATCAGTGTATCACGCACGGAGTGAAGACCTAGCGAAAATCTGCTTTTAATCTGCATATATCTTATATGGGAGGGAAAACAACGTTAAATATAGTCTGAAAATAAGGATTCTGATCATTTCTTTATCTATTTCAATGGAAAAAGGCAAATATTGTATTTTTGAAAGAGTAGATATAGTTGCGAAATCAACCAAAAGTTTGATTTTTATCATCTGCATAAAATAAGTTGATTAATGCATTATACAATATAGACTGAGCGCTACAGAACTAAAACGGCAGGTTTCTTCGGGCAACTTGAGAATCACACAAAATGTTCATAAAAATACCATAAATACTTTCCCATTTCTTGTTTTAATCAAATTTTAATTGTGGTGCTCACCAACGATGAATTTGTAAATCATTTCACGGTCAGAGCCCTTTTAATTAATATATTTCGTATTTTCGTCATGCTTCTATGGATTCGCAAAATCAAGGGAGAACAAAAGAATTACAGACCATGAAGCTCACATGCAGCATTTTCACAAAACGATAAGACGGCTTTGACCGTGAATCATGAAAAATAAATTGGATTTTTGAAGGGTTCACAATAAAATTTAATTGAAACAAGAAATAGGGAATTGTTCAGCATACTTTTATGAACACTTTCATGTGATTTTCAAGTTGCTCGGAAAAACCTGCCGTTTTAGTTCTGTAGCGCTCGGTCTATATTGATTAATGCATTAAACAGGGATTAAACGATATACCTGAATCTCCTCTGGCCGTCCAGCAGCTTGTCGTTTCTCTTGGAGTTTCTTTAATAAACAATTTAATGTTTCTTCTTTCGTTTGTTCAGGACCTTGTTTACCAATAACAGCATCTGTAATAAAACATAAAGAGAATTTCAAATTTCTCCTTGCCAAGTACTTGCATGAAAACATAATTGTTTTCATTCAAGTTTATACTCTATCAACTTTGCAACTTATAATTTAACCAGTTTTGTGAAAAGAGTTTGTAAATATCTCATGTTTTTTGATTAAACGATGATGAGGATTTATGCGGGTAATGCTAGTAGATGCTAGTAGAGTTAGGGATAAATTTAGTGTATTCTTTGCCATGACATTTTTTGAAGTATAATTTTCAACCTTAGACCAATTTTTTTACTTTTTTACTTTATTTGGGGCATCTTCTTCGTGATCTGAAACTTTTAATGGCCATTCTGTTGAAGTTCTTTTTGAATGACTTCGTCGAATCGCAATGGAAGTCTCGGGGAAGCCGTATTTTGTGAGTGAAATGGGCCATTTATTTCTGTAGACCATAATTTGTCAATAAATTGTTTAATATTGCATTTAAAATTTCAAAAAGATGTAAACTTCTTGACGCCATGTTAATTTATTTTCTTGAATATCCTGTACCGAAAATTAGAACGAGGTAGCTCACACGGGAGTTGATTTATATTAGAATACATTGTAGCTACTTACCATGACAGGGTGGTAGAACATCGAGAAGGTTTTGTGCTGAATCACTAAGGCGCTCAGGATGATCTAGAAAACATAATTAGAAATATAATTCAGCTTTATATTACTATTCCAAATTCAGCTGAACCTATCATCGATTATTTTAACACCAACCATACAGAATCAACTTTTCTGCAAATTTGATCTCGTTAGTTATCAGATGTCATAACAGTATCTGAGAAAAGATTAATCCTTTTGGAATCCAAAAGATTTGCAGCTCATAGTTCTGGATTGTCAACTGAGATTAAGGCCCCTATACAGCGACCACCTGTCTATAGTGGTCACTCTTGCAATGTCCAAAATAGCATTTTCTATTAAATCAAACCTGTATCTAAAGGCCACCCGTCTATAGTGGTCAATTCATCTACCTCTCGTAGCTGGCTGTTATATACAGGTTTCACTGTAGTAATAAAATCCGTATGCACAGTGCACACAGCCACGTGCATTTCCCTTGAAGTAATCACTAAAGCGTTCCATCACTACAGCTCACCTTTTAAATCCACCATTAATTCTAAAAAAAAAAAAATTATCAAAACATATATTAATATATTATCATGTGGCAAGCAATAATAACAGAAAAATGTTCAAATAATAATGAAAATCTGTTTACCTTTTAATTGCTTTTTAGCTCGACCGAATTCAGCAATATATTTTTGAACATGACCTTTTTCTGATGGCTTCGGCTACAAATAAATGGACGAAACAATGAAAACCGATAGAGAAAACCATGAAAACGAGCTGGATACATCTCGATAGCAATGTTAACAACTACCATTGATATCAAATTTGATTTCATCTATTAAAAAATAAACCGTCACAACTGTCATCACTATTGATACTATTAGTTAGCAGGACTTCAGGTTATGACGAGCAACGCCATAAAAAGGTCTCTTATGAGTGATGAGTCTCTGAACTGATGTTTTGAAGTCTTCAAATGGCAACTTAAGAATATCAATAATGGTGACAATATCAGCACATCGTTCATGCGCAATACAAATTGAACGTCAATTGCATCAAATCTGGTATCCCAAGAAAAACTTTAATGGAAGCAACAAGCAACAACAAACAGTAACGTAGAAATTTACCTTACGCCCATGCTGCTGTTCGAAACTATTTTCAAAATTCGTTATGATCTTTTTCAAAGCTGTTAAAAATGAGTAGACATGATGAAATGCTTGAAAATAGCGGGGGAAATAGTAATCCAAGTTTAAAATGACAAGAGTACGATTGAAGATCAGATTGCAACACGATTGTCCGATTGTAGATAATCCTTACATTCTATTCTTTTCTTTAGATCCTTTGGCGACATATCGATTAATGGAACAGTATCTTGTCTAGTTTGATAAAATAAAATAATAATATTTATTTAAAAAAGAAGAAATTCAAATACAAATAAAATTTAAAAATTCGAAAGATATATACGAACCTCTTTTCCAGCCAAATTTGTTCCCTATGAATTTGTGGTGGGGATGGGGGATCATCATACGATAAAACAGTATTTGGGGCATCATCTTTTACAGGGGAATCATCACTATTGCCAGATGAACGGGGAGAACGTACAGGACCATCAGCGATAACACTGAAATGATAAAAACATCAAAACTGATGACAATATTCCGATAATTTTCTATAGTTGGCTAGGATAGATAAAACCTGTATTCCTGCTGTTGAGTTAAGCAAGGAAATTGCACTGGGGTCGGAACAAAGTTTGACTTGCTCCAAGTCTCACTTAGTTTTTTGATACGATGACGATTCTGATATGTTGGTAAGTGATTCGCTTACTAACTATCAAATCCCGGCATATCAAAGTTAGCGGGACTTGCAGGCAGTCAAGAACAAAGTATATTTGTTGCTGCATTTTGATTCCCAGTATGAGATTATATTTGGAAAGAAGTTTGCGATTGGAGGGAGAGCAAATTCCAATGGTAATATTTTAAAAATCCCCTGCACGAAATGCACGAAATGTTTTTGTCGGTCCTGCATGGGCCATATTATTTTGGGAGGGTTAGCTCAGGTGGCAGAGCAGCCGAATTTTGACAATTGCGCATTGACAACAGAGACATATCTGCCATGAAATCTGTTGAAATTGATCTGCAGTGTCGCGGCTGAGATCAATAAAGAGCATTTAAAATCATTGCTCTCAGCGAAAAGAGCCACTCCTGTAGAAATAGATATACCTTCAATAGGGTGATACCGTTTCAATTACTTTTTATATTATTTTATTCCGTTCTTTACATAGTTGTAAATAATGTTTTTTTTACTCACTGTTGATATCGACCCATCGGCGATGGTTGGGCTTGTTCAGCTATAAATAAGATATAAGATATATAAGGATAATAAGTAAGTCAATCATAAGATGTGAGTTTGAAATTCTGAATCATCATTCATCTAGGAATTGATTGTCTCATATGGTAAATTATGGCTATACAAGTTATACATTATAAATGTATATTAAGCTACTAAACTTTTTTTTTATTAGATATCAACTTTTTAAATGTCATATTTTTTCTAGAATAGCAGATTACCTATAATATGTAGGTATTTTTGTTCTAGTCACACATTGAATCTGTTTTCTGATATTACCATAATTACAATTTTAATTAATCTGGTTTAACTAACTAGTTGAGGGATACAACGTCTCGACTGAGTTCAATGTAATTGATACGTTAGTTAAGGACATTTTCCCAAAATATTACGAATGCAAATATACATCCAAAGGCATGAACACAACCCACATTACCAGACAACATCATTCGATTGTCTGAGGTTTAAGATCCGCAACTGATCTTGCACGACCTGCTTTTGGTTCATCTTAAAGTCGATTTTAAATGAAAATAGAAATGTCATAAAATATGACATTATATATAACATAATAACTAGACCTGGCATTAATGAGTTACGCAATGTTAATGTTGATAATGTAAATATATTTGAGATAACATTGGAAGCTGGTCATTGCCAGGCAGGGTCCGACAAAGGATAAAAGTAGGAATCCTAGATTCCGGTAGTTAGAGCAAATGCAAAAAGAAATTGATATTTTCATGATTTAGTGGTCAAACTTCAACAAAGACATCCATAAGAAAATGTTGAATGTTCTAGGGTCGCAGAAGGCTAAACTTTTAGTCAGACCCTGTTGTCAGGGGGGAATGACTTTGATACGTGTATAACAATAATAACAGAGCCTCTATGACAGCATCAACTTTATTCTGTGAAGGTTACTTACTAAGAGAGTGATATACATATAGACAAGTGACATATACATGCAGATTTACATACAATACACACATATACCTTTATTAAAAGCCATCTATAATATTTGGATACAGTCAAACCTGTTATAACGGTCACCTCTATACAGAAGCCACCTGTCTATAGTGGTCACTTTTGTAATGTCTAAATAGTATTTTCTATTGAATCAAACCTGTATATGAAGGCCACCTGTCTATAGTGGCCAATTTATCTACCTCTAGTAGCTGGTCGTTAAATAAAGGTTTCACTGTACATTGGTTAATAGATACAGGGTTGATTCAATATGAAGCAAATATATTAACACAATGGTGTGGTTTAATTAATTTTTTTTACCTACCGTCATCAGACTGAAGACAAACAAGATCGAGGGGTGGCACATTATTTACTTTCGACTAAAACAATAACAGAATGACAGTTTATTATTTCAAAACAATAGTAATTATGAAGAATATGGTAATAACAGCAAGTGATATATATAAAACGATTTGTATAATAACGAATAATCTTGTTTCCATCAATCTGATTGGTTTAGTTAGAGATACGACACAAATGAGAATTTCTAATTTGATCAGGAATAGTAACGAGAACATTCACGAGAAAGTCCTGCTAATTATAGCTATATTGATTGGAAAAAAGTTGTTTTTATAGTCTTCGTACATACTAGAAACGATCGAAGATTGTTATTAATTTACTTCGGTTTCAAAATAACAAGCATTTTCATTATATAATCCTTCTTTTTTACAGATATGAAAAACCAAGACCGGGAAACGTCGAACTTAATAAGCGAGTGGAGGGCAAGTTTTCATTAATGAGACACGAATTTTACATAAATAAAGCAAAACATCTTTTGATTTACATCGACTATAGGTCAGAGCCCTAACTATGTTAATATTTTAAACAGTAACTCAGAATTACTGAAATTGAACTTGAGCTCAAAACATGACCTGAAAACACGCAATAGATTTGCATTCACACAAGGGTTAATATTCAATCACATAGCAAGAAGCTTACCGTAGAAGGTGAACCAACAGTTAATGGTGAAGTTGGTGCAGCGAGTTGTACATCCATTGATTTGGCCCGTAAATGATTGGGGCTATTTGTCGTTTCATCACGATATTCCTGGGCACGGTCAATATCCATACGTATAGCTGAACGTGATGGGGTATTTGATCCCCTACTAGGGGCAGCATTTAATAATATATCACTATCTGAATGTGATTTATTTTTATTCATCGGCAAAGTATGACGATCTGTTAATGAACGAGCACGTAATTCACCGCGGGCATTTTTAGCTTCTTCTAAACGACGTCTTGCTAATGTAGCTGTATCGACTTCACTATCATCTTGTAATCTAAATAAAATCAAGGAAATAATAGTCTAGTCAGTGGAGAACAAAATAAGCTAAAAAATCTACTCTACCCACACCTTAAAGTCCATAAAAATTTGATTACTTTTTCTACCTGAATTACTGAATTTGACACATTTCTATCCATAAAAAATCGTATAATAAAATGAAAAATCACTTTTTGAATTCGTATATATGTGCATCTTAACTTAATAAACTGACATTCTAAATTATCACAAATAAAGGTTATGCCTCTCAATTAGTACACCATAATTAGTAATTACACTGCATGCGTTCTAGCCAGTATGCTTCGTTCGCTTTTGCCGAAGTAAAATGACCCCTTCAGACTGACAAAAATCTATCTTATAGAAAATCATTGAGGAGAGTAGTGGAACAAAAAAATTGACAGCTTTGACCACCAGAGTTTGACCACCAGCATCTCTATTTCACAATATGAAGCCTCTTGAACAAGCATTAATGACGCAATCTTCAACATTTTATTCTCGCTTCTCGATGTTCTTCTGTATAATTCCTACCCCGTATAGTGTAATCTAGGCATAGGGCTCGTGTGGGCTCGTGATCTTGTAGCGCTTCACTCGTGTCTCGCAGCAATCCCTGTGTCCCGTGTAGTAAATATGAATATTAACACAGAGATTTGTAGCAACACACCAATAACAGAATACCGAGCAATCTGATTGGTTGTACAGTAGCTAATATTTATAGTGTTGCAGATGAGAAGTTTTGGACATCATGATCATTTAAATGTATCTCAATAATTAATTATTCAAATAATTCTTCTTTAAAATCTTTGTAACTACAGCACTACCCTTTCGTCAAAGCTCTAAGTAGTCTACCGAATAGTAGTATCTGCTATTCGGATATCGCATTACATATCAGACGATACATACATTACAATCGTATATAGATATAATGAAGATATCGTTACTATGTGGTCGCGAATTTGTTGTGCGATAACATCGGGTTAAAGGCAGGTGGAAAATGTAAACAAACGATATTAGTTGAGTATGGTAATTATATAGCCAACCATATTAATAATCTATCTCATTAATGACTATCCGCTATACATCCTGCAAATCTTGAAATAAAGATTTAACATATTTTAGACCCACGAGTTCAATAACAACAAACGAAAAATCCGGATCGTAAATGAGGCACTCACAAGAGTGATTTAATCCCTCAATATTATTGACAGTAAGAATATTTACCTCGAAAAGGACGGTCTCCGGCGGTTTTTTGGTAACTGTGCACGGTTTGTAGTTATCTGCAGGAACGAATGAAAAGAATACAAAATAATTATTACAGTTGAATCATCATTATGATGATCATATTCTGGCTTGAAGTAGCGGAAATCTAGAATGTTTCATTTTTGACCCTCATTTTATATAAATGCTCTGATTAATTTCATTGAGCACTATACCAAGAACTGGCGCGGAACAATCCCACTATTAATATCATTATATTATTATTATTATTATAACTAGAACCTATCAATCAAAAGCTTATAGACAGGTAATTTTCAAGTTGATATGTTAATGTGATAATGTGAGTGTATTTTAGATTTAAATCATGCATAATAGTCGAAAAAAAGGAAAAGCACTCAAAAAGCTGTTTTAAAACAGTCGCAAAACTAAAATTTTCTTTATTTCTCGGCTCAGCAAAGGAAACAAGAAGTAAATCGCTATGCCTCGAATTAAAATCGAGATGTATCGGATGTAGTCCCGATAGTGGTCGATTGCTTCATTTGTCGCACGAGTCACGAATATATCCGGCAAATCCCAATTCCTTATGCTTCTTTCTCCAGGACTCCGTAATAGAAACAAGCGCAATCAGGCGCAATCCGTATATTTCTTCCGTGGAGTAGTCGCTTACATCGAAATCCTTATTCCGTGAGTGAACAAAGGCAGCTATTTTAAAAGGATTAATTACATCGTAAACAATGAAATCACATGGTAACTGAAACTGAGTTTAGATAAAACTTTCTCGTTTCAATACATACTAAATTGATGATTAATTCACTACTTAAACCAATTAAAACTAAAATTGAACGTGTGTTTATCGATTTGAAGTCATAATTTGAAAACAAGACATTTTAGCTAATGCTGTTGTATAAAGAACTTAAATACAGTGTGTTTGTATCGATATATATCTGTACCGATGATAAAAAAAACTTATGTTATCAATTTAAAAACACACTTACAGTTGACAGGTAAAGTTAAGTAAAGCAAAATGAAAAAGTGTTTAATTTAGCAACAATAACTAAAGAAACTTGGGGCACAAAACGCAATGATATTGTTTCTAAAATGACGTTTTATATATGCAGCAGAAAATGTGTTAAACATCTACCGTAGACTAAGAATGTTTATAAGCAGAAATATACAATGGCCGTATCACAATCGCAGGTGACTCAAGACAAATTCGCTCCTTTTCTGTCTCCTTGATTAATATATACCCCTTTTTTGAAAGATAATTGTTCCGTATACAATTCTTTTTTTACAAGAGCACAGTTTATTTGGGCAAAATCAAGGAAAATTGGTTGAGTTTGACCGTAATAGAATAAGAACAGGTTCAGCAAAATTTTACAAGTTCATATAAAAAGGTCTAGCTTTGTAGAGTAATTATTAAGCTAAACATGAATTAATGCAAGTTAGATTCTAGAATCTATATCAATTACATCATTACTTGATGTTTCAAGTTAATCAAAAAAGCAAAATAAAAATTCGAATATTAGAAAAGAGGGTAAACATTGCTTCTTTTCAAAACGTAGGACAATAATATTTCATAAGTAACGTTTTAATTTCAAATATACGACTTGAAAATTTAAACAAAATATTGATTATGTTACTACTTTATAAAGTCGGGAAAGTGAATTTGTTTCAGCTCAAATTTGAAGAAAAACTTACCGATGAGAGAGTTCCTGTAGCTTTCGAACCAACAAAATCAAATGATTTTTCCGTTGAACGATCTAAACGATACGGTTCCATTTCAAAATCGGGATCTTCATCATTGAACCCAACGTTCACAAAACTTCCACGGCGATTCTTTAATGAAGAAATAGAACTACAATCATAATCGGATTCAAGACTCAAATAATTCATTTTTGTTCTTAAAATATTTGTTCAAACTTGAATATATTTAAAATTTTGTTTCTGTACAATTGAAATTATTTTAACGCAAAAAGGACATTCGATTGTAATAAAGGAATAATGATTGACAGCTATCAATCATTAATGTGAATGAGGAATAAAAATACTGACGTCATGTGGACAGACACATGGTTAATGTACATAATAATGTATATAGGCTAACTACAATACAATATCCTCTTCAAAATCATGCCTTACTCGGGTAATGGAAAAGGAAGAAAAAGTTGTAGGAAAATCAGAATAGTGTTAACAGTATAATAACAGCCATGCCTATCCTGATTTCTAAATAGAAAAAAATGACATGACTATAATGGGGAAATTAAAGGAGAACAATTGACCAGCGGTCGCTACGAGCTCAATTTGATGATGCTCTACAAGCTCATCTTGTATAATGAACTCCCTGGTTGTGCCCCAAAATTACAGTACCCATGAGTGTGATAAAAAGGGGGTGTTATAAAGGGGGACTTACTTGATTTGAAGAAGAGCTGGAATTCGATCCACCAGAACCAATATCAGCGGAATGACTTCTGTTTGTAACAAGACGTTTTATACGGTCTTTAACTGATTTACTATCATTTGTATCTCCTGAAAATATGCAACGTAAAATAATAAAATAGAATTGATGAGGTAAGGTGAGGTTAGCAGGGCGTGGCAAACTAAGGTCTAGGTATGCTGATTATCACCAGAGGAATATTATTATTATTCATCGATTTACATTATACATGTAATTTGGTGGTACAACTCTAATGGAAGGTAACAAATGAAATTCAGAGGACATCTCCCAATCAAAGGCACCTATTGTCCCATACCATTACCAAGGTAAAAAAATCTAAGCAAAGGGTTTTTGATTGGCAAATATAAAACGCACTATATAAATTGACAAAATTCTTCTTCTATCTGTTTAAGAGGAATTTTTCTTTCCAATTAAAACAATAATGATCACCTAGGATCATGTAATAAACCGTTTGAAGAGCGTTTTAACGCGAAACTCTGAGTAACTTAATATACTTGTGATATTTGATCTTCAAATATCACTCGTCAGAACACAAACAATTAAGTCAAACTTAGTACAGTATACCCTACTATATTGTACCTGGTGCAGCATTTTCCTGATTCCGAAGCTAAAAATAATAATTCACAAGCAAACATGAGTACACATCGGCAGCATACGAAACTTGTAAAAACAATTTCAAAATTGCTGACCATAATAAAGGGGCGTTTTGCATTCAAGGCAAAAAATTAAAATAAACTAATCTTAGGCTCATACGTAAAACATACGTACTTCAAGGCAATACACCAAATAGTATACAATAAAATCTGCATATAGCAGCCACCTATGAGATAAATTGGACACTATATACAGGTGACCTTTACATACAGGGTTGATTCAATAGGAAATACTATTCAAGATATTGTAAGATGACCACAATATACAGGTGATCTTCGTGACCAGAGTTGATTCAATAGAAAATACTATTTTGACATTGCTAGTTAGAGTGACCACTATATGCAGGTGACCTTTACAAAGTTTACATACTATTTTAGACATTGCTAGCAAGAGTGACCACTGACCACTATATAGACAAGTGATGACCGCTATTGCAGGTTTGACTGTACTATATTATTAAAATGTCAAAAAGCACTCAACTATTGTGTGACTGTTATGAGCATAATTTATTATACTGAGAATGGTGATAATTACAACATGATTACAAGGAGGCAATATTTAACTATTTTTGTCTTGAAAATCATCGTATAGTGGAGCCTCACTGATATCACTGCCTTGGTGCAGCTAAAAATTGCGATTATAGCAGGAGGGAGTGAATTTGTTGAAAATGTTGAGGTTTTAAACTTTGTGATAACAAGCGGATTGTGATATTGAAGGGGCTACACTGTATCTCTAGCAATGATGCTTACATGACTGTCTGGAATATACTCCAAGAAAGTTTCACATCATGAAAAGAATATTATTATTTTTAAATGATAATAATACATGGTGAAAGAGTCAAAGAATACACATTCTTTACTATTGACTCTTTCATCATTTATTATTATATTATTATTATTATTATTATTATTATTATTATTATTATTATTATTATTATTATTATTATTATTATTATTATTATTATTATTATTATTATTATTATTATTATTATTATTATTATTATTATTATTATTATTATTATTATTATTATTATTATTATTATTATTATTATTATTATTATTATTATTATTATTATTATTATTATTATTATTATTATTATTATTATTATTATTATTATTATTATTATTATTATTATTATTATTATTATTATTATTATTATTATTATTATTATTAATAATAAAATTTATGTTTATCTAATAGCAGATAATATAGGGCTCTATGTCTTCATTTGACAGAGCGGTAAATAATAATAATATATGGCGAAAGAGTCAAAGAATACACATTCTTTACTGTGAAGAATGTAAACAGTAAAGAATAGAACAGTAAAGAACAGTAAAGAATGTGTATTCTTTGACTCTTTCGCCATATATTATTATTATTATTATTATTATTATTATTATTATTATTATTATTATTATTATTATTATTATTATTATTATTATTATTATTATTATTATTATTATTATTATTATTATTATTATTATTATTATTATTATTATATAGGAAACACAATTTTCCTATTTTTTGTGAATGGCTCATTCATGCAAACGACAGACTATCTTCTGTTTATTCCCACATAGCTTTTTTGCTGGTTTATTACTGTCTGCGTATGCGTTTTTGACTACATACAATTAATGACACAATGA
The DNA here is from genome assembly GCA_916610825.1 of Haliclystus octoradiatus. Lineage (NCBI taxonomy): Eukaryota > Metazoa > Cnidaria > Staurozoa > Stauromedusae > Haliclystidae > Haliclystus > Haliclystus octoradiatus. Next base: position 35,898,071 of record OU744446.1, read on the forward strand.
AAAGTTTCACATCATGAAAAGAATATTATTATTTTTAATAATATTATTATTTTTAATAATAATATATGGTGAGAGAGTCAAAGAATACACAATCTTTACTGTTTACTCTTTCACCATATATTATAATTATTATTTACCGCTCTGTCACATGAAGATAAAGAACCTTATATTATCTGCTATTAGATTAACGAATATTAAAGAATATTATTATTATTATTATTATTATTATTATTATTATTATTATTATTATTATTATTATTATTATTATTATTATTATTATTATTATTATTATTATTATTATTATTATTATTATTATTATTATTATTATTATTATTATTATTATTATTATTATTATTATTATTATTATTATTATTATTATTATTATTATTATTATTATTATTATTATTATTATTATTATTATAGCAGGAATTCTTAATGATCAATTTGTATAAAATGCTAAACATACCCGCGTAGCACCATTCTGATCAAAATGCGATTCTGATTCAGATGATGATGATAGCACCCCATGTGGTCCAAAGAGATGTTCACGGACAGCACCACGTACAACAGAATCAACCACTCTGTTAGTAATAAATATTAATTCAATGTTACTAATTGTCGTAATTGATATAAAGACAACTTGCTGCTACTCAATACAGTTTAACTATTATTATAGTCAGGATCCGACAGAAGGTCCAGCCTTCTGGAATCATCTCTAGAGGCAGTTCAACATTTTCTTCTGAATATTATTGTTGTACTTTGACCAATAAATCATTAAAAATATCAATGTTTGTCTGGATTTGCTCTAAATTTACTTACGGGATCTAAGATTGCAGGATTCCTATTTTTGGCGGACCCTGATTACATTACAGTACAGTCAAACCTGTTAAAACCGTCACCTCTGTAAAGCGGCCACCTGTCTATAGTGGTCACTCTTGCAATGTCTAAAATAATGTTTTCTATTGAATCAAACCTGTATATAAAGTCCACCTGTCTATAACGGTCAATTTATCTACCTCTCGTAGCTGGTTGTTATATACAGGTTTCACTGTAATACATTATTATTACATACATTACTCTTCTATATTGACTCATATAATTTACTTATTTATGCATAATTAAGGATTATAGTGGATAGTGTTCATTATCTTCAACCAATACAGTATATTATTCAATTTATGGAATTATGGGTTTGACGAGGAACATTAAAGACTTACTGATGACCCTTGCCAGCAGGGACAGATATTGGTGGCGATGTACTGGGTGTTGGTTCTTTTGATCTATAATATTATAAAATGTGACAAAAAGATGAGGTATGATGTTTCATATTATCAAGATATTATAATAGAACCAAGATAGTCTAACTCAGATTTGTGTTTTTGAGAGTTTTAAACAGGCCATAATATTATCAAACCAATATTATAATATTATCAAATTTAAAAACTATGTCTTTGTTGACCCAATATCGATCATTTCCAAACATTTTGATCTGTTTTGCCACGGCAAAATCACTGAGAATTGGCCACAAAAGCTATTTTAAGATCATCTCGTTTCGATGCGAAAAAATTACCGGGGCTCAGATTATCAAACAAGCAAACTTTCTTTCTTGTGAAAAGTAAAACATTTTTTCGCGCGGTTCAGATGGAATCATGAAACCCGGTTCTGTTTGACATTTGCCACGCGCGACATTTCAAGCGTATTGAATATCAGCAATGTTTAATAAATGTTTTACTTTTCACAAGAAAGTAAGTTTGTTTGTTTGATAATCTGAGCCCCGGTAATTTTTTCGCATCGAAACGAGATGATCTTAAAATAGCTTTTGTGGCCAATTCTCAGTGATTTTGCCGTGGCAAAACAGATCAAAATGTTTGGAAATGATCGATATTGGGTCAACAAAGATAGACTTTTGAGGATGTTATTGATGTCGGACAAAGACATCGTTTTTAAATTTGAATTATTCAATGCTTGAGGATGTTAAATACAATTTATTTGGTTGATTTTCACTAAGGTAAGATAATATTATAACCTGTTTAAAACTCTCAAAAACACAAATCTGAGTTAGACTATCTTGGTTCTATTATAATATCTTGATATTATATAATGCTGTTTTAAACAACATTGAGTACTTTACATTATTTATGAATCTGAGTTTACACTCTCTATAAATAATTTTTTAATTTATTAATATCATAATACATAAGAAAATAAATCATAGTCCAAGTACATAGTACCACTGCGAAAAACGGTTCAAGACATCATGAAATGATGAGTCTACAAGTACATTTTCATTGTGTGTTAATGGCTCTTGTTTGTCAGAGAAGTTGTGAAAGTTCAAAAAAACAAATATTTTCATTGTTTGTTGAGGAAATCCATTTTTCAGACCCTGGATGGAGAGGTGACTACTATAGAAAGTGCAGTTTGGTGTAGTGGTTAGGGCTTTGTACCTTCACTCACAGGGTTCTTGGGTTCAATCCCTGGTAGGAGCACTATCGGTTGATGTCAGGTAAAGGTCATAAGGTGCACACACACGCTAATAATATAATCTATTAACTGGATTGAATAAGAATGAGGCAAAGCCTTGTTCATAACTCAAGAGTTTCACGCTTTAAGCGATCATCAGATATTAACTGAAACAAATAAAAACATACAATTTACATCTATCAATATATACATAGGCGCGATATATAGCTATTGATTACAGACAAAGGTTATAAGTGAGTTTACATTGTTTCCCTATAAGCCTATTTCAAGTGTAAAACTCTTGAGTTACAAAAAGGCTTTGCCTCGTTCTTGTGTTCAATTTATTTATGTTCTGCTTTAATTAACATTGAGCACTTATTCGTACATATGTGTGTGTACACTTGACTATTATTTTTGTAATCTATTAACTAGCCACCCCGGTGAAAACAAGCTCAGGGTCCGACAAAATGTTCAATCTTGAGGAATCCTAGAGGCATTTCAACATTTTCTTCTGAATTTTTTGTTGATGGTTGACCAATAAACGGCCAATAAATCATAAAATTTATCAATTTTTTTCTGAATTTTCTCTAACCTTCAGGGATCTAGGATTTCAGGATTCCTACTTTTATCAGACCCTGTTCAAGCTTATCCGGTTTGTGCAAACATGATCAAAATCCTTTTTTTTATTTTGGTAAACTCACATTGGAGATTCCTGGTCTTGTCCATTCAAACCAGATGATATAATATTTGATTCATCAATTGATAATAACGGAATAGGTGATGTTTCGGCTCTCTTTATTGAAGTATCTTTTGGATCAAGTAAAGAACTATGATGATGATGACCAATGATGATTTCTGAATTGGATCTTTGATAATCATAAAGGTTTGGTGGTGGTGGCCGTGCAGGCTGAATGAAAGGAAAGCAATAAATAATTTGGTGGAATGGTTGAACTCCGTTAATATCCCTCCTCTGGTACGAATGAAAAGCGGAACATTAAGCGAGGTGGGATATTATGCGAGTTTGTATGCAGAATGGAAAATAGAAATCAGTTTAACGTGGGGATATTGAGCAAGGTGGGACATTAAAAGAGGTGATACTAACCAATTCTACTGTAAATGATTTGGTGATACTTTTAAACTCGGTTAATATCCTCATTTTTTTAATGTCCCACCTTGCTTAAAATTTTATTGAATCAACCTGTATATAAAGTCCACCTGTCTATAGTGGTCAATTTGTCTGCCTTACATAGCTGGCTGTTATATACAGGTTCCGTATGTACTTATTGGATTGCTGAGACTATTGATTCCCAACGTCAATCAGAAATTAACTCAAAATTCAATGATTTGAAAGTTTCAAATAGTAATAGTCGTGATTGTCAAATCCTCCATTAAATAGAAATTTTCAATTTCAGACTAGTGGATTTATCAACTGGTTAATCACTCAGCTGTTATTGAACCGGGACTGCGCATGAGATGTGCACTGAGGTTGTCACCATCTATACAACTCGTTAGCAGGACTTCAGGCCTGACGATCTACAACATCAGAAAGGTCTCTGACGAGTCTTTTGGCAGGGACGAAACACGTGTCAGACCAGCCGCTTTATCATTTAAATAGAAATTGTTTGTTTTTTTAGTTTATACCTTTAATGATTTTGATTTTGATTTGTATTCATGATAAGGCTCTGGTTTTGGTGGTGGTTCCCTAATAAAGAAAACATATATTCAATTATAGACATAACAAAGTCATAATAATAGCGTCTGTTATTAAGAGCATTTTTGAAACTGGAGTATTTTGTGATCTTCCTGTGTCAGGTGTAACGTTTTTTTATGATTATTGTGTTGGAGTTGTCTAATCGAGTTTTAGGAGGGCTGATTTTGTTTTTAGCCCCTCATCCACCTTTTTGATTGATGAGATCCATCCAACTTGGACTTGGCAACGGTATTGACTTTGATTAATGATGCCATGTCTGAATTTGGTCTGCAAGCTCTTATATCAATACCAATGTTATCGGGTACTGAAATAGTGCTGAAATTAACCAGGCACTTAAATTCTTTCTCATTCTACTGAAAAACTACAAAAAATCATTTCAAAATTTCACAAGCTGCTGAATATGCCTAATTCAGAACCATATTCAGTAAGTTTCCAATAGGACTTACGATAGGTTTTTCAAAATCTGTAGCTAACAACAGAGGGGGGGGGGCTATAAAACATGACCCAATTATGACCCTTTTTCGATAGCGTAAAACGGGAATTTGTTTAAATTTGACATCATTAAAACAGAAATTTTTGTATCATTTTTAACCTACATTTCGTAGAAAGGATTATTAAACTGGTGATTTATACAAACATGATTTTGACATGTGTAAAACGTGAATTTAGAAAAATTTCGCACTTGATCTGATAATTGCATCACCTAGGACCCCCCTTGACAACACCCCCAACCCAAATTATATTGCAGTTACGTAAATTGATTAGAACTGACCTTGGGTCTGTCGAATTTGAAATAACAGGAGGTAGGTCCCGATGCTGAAAAAAAATAAAAGATAGAAATGGATAATAAACGCACCATAAACCAAAGATTGCAGACTAGATTTCTTGAGACTATAGGTTTGTGAAATAAATACATACTGGTGATTAAAATTTGGCACTGATTGTACGATATTAAAATGGGAAAGAGGGCCGTATAGTGTTCTATTAACACTAGATAGGCACACACGCTACTGACACCAAATCAATGAAAAGAATGTGAAATTTGATGGCTTTTTCATGGCATTTTAAAATTTATGATTTCAATATCGGAATAAGTCTTGAACGTTTTCTCAAGTATGTCAAGATGTTTTTATATCAATATTTGATGTATTCAAATACATTGCCTAAAAGCTAGATGTCTGTATAGCCCAACGTAAATATGCATATCTTTTCGAAAATGCCTTGTAACAAATCGCAATTCAAGAAATAATCTTACAATGTGATAAAATACAATAGTCATCATAGTCATCCCATAATAAGAAATACAGCTTTTATAACAATTTAGCATCTATAGAAAATATTTGCATATTGCCACATCCGGGTGCTTGACTTCTATTCTAAACTCTCTGAACAGATAGACAATAAAACAGGATTAGACGATGAAGCAACTGATGCAGAAAATTAATTATTGCTCAATAGACTGTGATAATGGTGTTACAAAAATGTAAACTATCTAGGAAATTGGCTGTTGAATTGAAAATATGTTTTTAAATAATACAAGATTTTAAGGAAATGTAAAAATTAGCCGAAAATGTAATATTATTATTGTTGCTATTATAATAATAAAGATAGATTTATCTATCGTCAGATGTGATAGTGCTCAATACCAATAAGACATTGGCAGCAGCTGTAATACATAAGGATGGTGACTGAGTCAAAGTTGAGTAACAACTGTCTAATGATCGCACACTGCGTGAAACTATAAGTAAAAGAAATTAAGGATGTGTTTTCTTTGTGTTTTCATGTGTTTCCACCCTTACGTATTGTTACTATTATCATTATTTAAAACAATAAACACGCCATACCGCAAAATAATAGTCATAGTCATCAACCCAAAGACAGACGATTGCATTAACATGAGATTGTTCGCGAAGACCTTCAAAACCAAGACTACATCTGTAACAAAAGCAAACACAAACATTGGAATTGTTACAGTAACAACGTTATTAATTGGCTTTATCTTGATTACGAATAAAAATATATGTTACCTAAAAATGTTGGGACCAAAAACAATCGCCAAAGCCATTCCAGTCATTTTATTATCTTCTGTAACATAGAAATACAAAAATATATTTATCACATTGTAATTCATGTTACGGTATTTATTTATTCGTTATTCATTATAAAGAAAAATTAGTCTGGGAATGCCATCCTCAATAAGACGATCGTTGACAGTATGGTCTTCAAAAATCAAGTACAGTAATATATATCTATATATAAATTAAACATGTACCTAATTAAATATATACTTCAATCAATTTATAGTACTATTTAATCATTTATTAACTTAGTTGCATATTGCTTATTATGTTTGAGACCTTTGTAAAAAAGCCAGACATGTGAAGATTTATATGAGATAATTTATCTAATCAGTTAAATCTTTTATGTTAAATTCATTTAAAAAATAGTAAAAATATGTTTGTTTTTTTCACAAAAGGGTTACTGAATGGCAGTCTTGTGTATACACTTTGGATGTTGGGAGAAACCTGAAAGCTGAAAACACTCGTCATACAGGCTTTTTATGATGCTTTGTTGTGTCTCCCAACATCCTGTGTGTTGGTATTAGAGAACCCAAACACGGCTGTCGTGCAGTAACGCAACCCTTTTTTTCAAATGATTTTCAACAATGTAATAAATAATTCTTACCAGAATGATTAGAAATTGTAACAAGAAATTCACAGAGATACTTGAGTAGATGTATGTTAGGGGAAGGTAAAGAATTGAGGAGATCACTAAAAATAAAATAATAAAATAAATTAGTTTGAGAAGTTTAACTAAACATAGATCCAATTGGCTCAATATATCATCATAATTCATGATTGGTACAGTGAAATGTACGATATATGTAGCTTACATATAACTATCTGCATCATCTATGAATTGATGGCATTTTAACCTTGATCACCAAGGCATAGTTGCCATGAAAATTGTTGATATATATTTGTCTCATAGTCCAACCAGTGTCAACAGGGTCTAGCATTCTGGAATCCTAGCACATTTTAATATTTCTTCTGGATTTTTTGTTGTTGAAGTTGGGTCCATAAACCAAAAAGGTCAATTCTCTCTAATTTGAATTCAGCCTTAAGGAATCTAGGATTGTGGGATTCCCGCTTTGCCAGGTCCCAAGTACAACAAACCACTTATCTTCTGTAAACCTAATTGATAATTGATATAGAAATTTTGGGAAATTTTGATTATGTGAAAACTTGAAACTGAAAAATTGATAAGCTTCTTACTTAATCTGAAAGTTGTCGCACATTTCTCAAATCGTAAAAGGCCAATCAAATGCGACTTCAATCACATGGTGGGATTTTGTTGTTGTAAGATCAGGTCAATTCGTAAGAGAGAAAATGATGTGTAAGCCAACCAAAACGTGAAATCACAGCTTGATAAGATCACTTAGTTTTGCTCAAACCCCTTCTGATTCATTTAATTGGATGGAAGTGTCTGGTACTGTAGCATGTTTGCATATTAAAATATTAAAACAAAATTGTCAAGGATAATGCAAACTCCTACATTGCAATTTTATTAGAAATGATTTAGTAACACAACAACTGATGGTAGCCAATTTGCAAAAAATTAAGATATTACAGACGTAAATTTAACGTTGAATGACTAAATGAGATTGAAGCTTTGTGAAGTTGAAGTTAAAACTGCTAAATTAATTTAACCATACCGTAGAAGAACTTTGATTTTATCCTTTTCTTTGTGAAGTACTGATAAAAGAAAACAAATAAATTAACATTATTATAGAATATTTAACAACATCATACAATATTTTTAAACAATACATTCAATAAATAGATACAGCGCTTAGCAGATTGTAAAATTCTGATGTTTGGGATATGATAACTTGGCATTCTACTATATTAATTAGAAAGATGCCCAGAAGAAATAGTTGTATTAGAGTTTCCAAAATCCGAAGGAAATAAAATTAGATACTGTAATACCATACTAATAAAATAAGGAAAAGGGCAAAGAAACAGTTAACTTATTTTATTCTTAAGAAAATACTTTCCACACTAAAAACAGTGATCAAATCTACATTATGTAAACCAAAAAGGTTTTGAAATCAAAACTTGAATCATCACAATTTATTCAGCAACCTCATAAGTTTCCCCATGCGAAAAACAGTTCAGGAGTTCATGAAAAGTTCATGAACGTTTATGGCCCTAATTGTCATGAACTGTTTTCGCAGGAGTTACATTGAAATATTCACAGACTGGATGATAAATGGCTGAATAACAAAAGCAAAAACTATAATCCCGGAAAGAAAATTATTTCATCTCTGGTAACATACCTTTGTGAACCTCAATGAGTTGATTGTGGAGTTTTTCTGTAATGACTGGATCAGGAAGTGTTCGCTAGATGACAAAACGAAGATTAATATTCATTAACATGTACCCTAACAATTACAATACAAGCAAAGGAGGGTCACAACGATTTTAAAATTCAACAAGACAGCCTGTTAAATAGAAAACTTTCCTGAAATAGTTTTCAAAATGTCTTACAATGAAACATGTATATAACAGCAAGCTAAGAGAGGTAGATAACTTGATCACTACATGCAGGAGCCAGGAGGCTTTACTACATACAATGTGAAGTCAATAGGAAATACTGTTTTAAACATACCAAGAGTTATCACTATAGACAGGTGGCCTTTATATACAGGGTTGATTCAATAGAAAATACTATTTTAGACCTTATTAAAGTGACCACTATAGACATGTGGCCATATTAGCAAATTTGATCGTAATAGATGTTTGAGAGAAAAATTTGAAAATGTATCAAATTTCTGTAACGTGTCATTCAGAAATCACGCATGTTTTCCTATAGTTTTATGGTGTACAGCAACAAAATATCCATGTTTTATATCTTATCACAATTAATCCATGCTTACAGCTATTATTATTCAACACAAATTCTAGATAACAGGATTATAATCCACTTTTTAACCCAGATTTTAGGATTTAATTTGATAACACAAATATCATACTGTACTTACAAGATATAATTTAAGTAGACCCGCAACAGCCATAATATCACCACAGCTATCTAAGTCAGCATCACCATCTAAAATAAAGTAAAAAAGGAAAATAAGGAAAATATGTCTACATAGGCTATATTACATCGAAACATGTCATCAGTCACATAGCATCAATATGGATTGGCCAGTAGTGACATGTGGTTGTTGTATACATGATTGATTCAATAGTAGGAGGCTTAGCTCAGATGGCAGAGCAACTGAACTTCAGATCGGATCATATCTGATCGACTGTGGTTCAAATCCCCCGAAGGTCAACTCAGCCTTGAGTTTATCTGAAACATCGAATGAGTACCATCTAAGGATGGCGGATGGAATGGTTCAGAGGGAATTGCATTGTGAGCAGCTGCGGCGCATCGTAGCGCATTAACAAACAACAAACGAGACCTATCTGCTATGAAATCTGTTGAAATTGATCTGCAGTGTCGCGGCTGAGATCAACAAAGAGCGTTGGAAATCATTGCTCTCAGCGAAAAAAGCCACTCATCTAGAAATAAAGGAGTGATACGGGTGCCTTGGGTAGGGCGACACCGTCTACATTACTTTTAATAGAATCATGCTTGCCTCCATTGATGAAGTGGTCACTATAGACAGGTGCCCATTGTAGCAGGTTTGACTGTAGCATGCATGTTACATATACATATATTCAAGGTCCGACAAAAGGTTCAGCCTTCTGGAATCCTAGAGGCATGTTAACATTTTCTTCTACATTATTTTGTTGATGCTTGACCAATAAATCATTAAAATATCAATTTTCTTTTGACTTTGCTCTAACTTTCCAAAATCTAGGATTCCAGGAGATTTACATTTGTCGATTCCTGCAAATATTAATGATGGGTTGAGTGATTTTTATTTAAAAAAATTCTGAAAACTTTCCGCTTGGAAATTTCTCTAATTTGCAGAGAAAAAGAAATCAATTTTCTTCTGGATTTCAGCCTTCCAGAAGCCTAGTTGCCAGCTGGCTGGGTCTTGTTGCAACATTAGACAAATAGCATTGTAGATTATAGAATCCCGTTGTATGTATTGTAGAATCAGTCCTGTGAAAAAAGCTTACTAGCCTAGAAGGTTTCATTCTGAATAAATGACGATGACAATGATTATAGATATTAATAGTTTAGCAATAACATCATTATGTGGGCTGAGCTATTACAAATGATCAATCATACTTTTATCAAATTGAGCTTTCAACTGTTCTACGACTTTCATATTTCCATTCACTCGGAAGATACCCTCTTGTGAAATACCTAGACAAGAAATAAAGACAATTATAATACACAGAAGAAAAGTAGAAATTTTAAATTGGCTAGTCTACCTGTATCTCAGGAAGGTTGTACTCCAAATTGTCTGTTTGTTTTCTGAACATCAGATAATGCACAAGTTAAAAATGTGTACACAATAATTTCCCACTCCCCTGATAGTGACACAACTGCAGAGATATACTGGTAGTAATGTGGGTATCAGTACTCTTCCCTGGAGCATACACAGGTAATAATGTCTGGCAAAAATTAACCTTCCAGAATCTTGAACAATATTGTACATTTTCTTCTGAATATTTTGTTCTAAATTTGCTCTAGCCTTCTAGAATCTAGCATCCCAGGATCCCTACTTTTGTCGTACCCTGTTCACAGGAGCTCAGTGGAATTTGTTGAGATTTTCTAAGAAATAAGTGTGCCTAAACAAAGGGATAACACTATTTTGTAAGAAACACATTTAACCAATGGCTGCCAATCCCGTTCAAGTCCTACTTAATTGGGCGCTCCAACGTCACAACTATTTTAATCATTGAGGAGTGATGGGCTGTACTAAAATGGTTTATACAGTAATTGACACAATGAAAATATCAGAAATCGTTTAGCATGCACCCAATTTACCATTTTCTATAATGAATTGACAGATACGACGAACAAGAAATGGTACTCCAGAAGGATGAGGAGATGTCTCCAATATTTCTTTCAAGGGTGCACCAAATACCTTTGAAGCTATCAAAAACAAATATACAATTATAGCCTGTATTCTGTAGTGGCGTACCCTCAGTTTTGTCATAATAAATTAAACATATAGCCTCGACAATAGGTATACTAATAATACTAGCCAGCCAGGCGATGTGGGTAAACTGATTACTATACTCATGTGATCTTTCTATACACGGTTGATTCAAAATAATACTATTGGTTTGAAAGAATGTTATGCTATTTTTATACTAGTTGTAGGAGCTGGTAGGCTAAGCACTGATATGCTTCTTTTCACAGCACTGATATAAATACATCTTCTTTTAAATTTATGTGAAATACAGGAAATACAAATGTAATTTAAATGTAATTCATTCGCACAAATCTAGTAATCTGAGTAACCGAGACAGCGTCTAATCTTTGACTCTATTTCTAGGGTACAGTATATAGCCTACCTTTTGTTTTCGTTTTTGATCTTGGTGAAGAAATTTTCTTTTTCTCTTTAGGAGGAGTAAGATCAAGCCCAGCCATTTCACTTTTTGAAGATTTCTAAAAATAAAATGAAAATTCATAGACCAATAAATTGTCATTTCTTTTTCTTGCTCTTTTTGTCTTAAATTATTTGCGTGGGAATTAATCGGAAATTATTCTGAGATTATGATATGACCAATAAGTAGTCGGCATGAAACAGCGGTAAAATTTGTTATCATCTCACCCCTAATCAGTATCCGACAAAAAGATTAAGCCTTCTGGAGTCTCAAAACAAGATTTAACATTTTGAAAAGTTTGTTGAGATTTGGCCTATAAAGCAGAAAATTGTCTATTTTCTTCTGAATTTGCTCTAGCCTCCCAGGATCTAGGATCCCAGGATCCTCACTTTTGTCGGACCCTTTTCCTTATTCTATAGTTTTCTTAAAATAAAACAGTTTCTTGCAGGGGGAATGATTAGTGCCGTAGTGTAATAATGATTAGGGTTCTACATCATCTAATTCAGGGTCTCCATTTGATTTCCAGGGAGAACCACCATTGGTTGTTTGGCAAGGTCAATTGACCATGAAACACATACAGTGAAACCTACAAACAATAGCCAACTATTAGAGGTAAACAAATTGACCACTATAGGCAGGTGGTCTTTATTTACAGGGTTGGTTTGATAGAAAATGCTATTTTAGACATACATACAAAGAGTGGTCATTATAGACAGGTGGCCATTGTATAGAGGTGACATGTTATCATAACAGGTTAGACTGTATATGATTAGATACAGGTTTTATTGTATGCCTATACTGGGTCTATACACTGTTAATAAGTAAAGAAGACATATCTTTAATCACTCATCATAAAGGTTTACCTGCATAAGTGGAGTAACAGTATCAGAAGAACAGAATATAGGTGCCAGCATATCAAACAACACTGTCAATTATTCCGTTGCTTTCCCTTAGTACATATCTACATGCACACTCCACCATTAATGATTTCTGATAATTAAATACTATATTTCCAAATAGATTGCAACAAGTAACTTCCGAACAAATTATATCCAAGTAAGAAAAATGTTTGTGTAAACTGTGGTTGCCAGAAGTGTTTATGGCAAACAAGATACAATCATTATGTTCCAGTAAACGCAAAATATATTGAAAGCATTAACATTCTAACTGGAAATGTTTAACCCAGAATCTTCAGCCCCTGAAAAAATAAAAAGAATGCATAAAGAATGAGTAGCCTTCAGTGTTACTCCCAACCCACCGTCAACTCAGCGAGGAGGATTACCTCAGATGGCAGAGCTAACAGACTTCAAAGATCAAGTCTGCCTTGATTTTATCTGAACATCAAATTTAGTACTGTAAAATCTTGTTAAGACTGATGGAGTGTTCAAGAGAGAATTGCATTATGAGTAGCTGCTGCATATTACCACATATTGTCAATCAAGGCCAGGGTCCGACAAAGTCTAGAAACTTGGAAACTTAGTTTGCGGAAGGCTAGCAAAATTTAGAAGTAAAAGGCAAAATGCTGGATATAAAGAAAAAATAATTAGAAAAATATAAAAAATAAAATTTCGATTTACGTTTTTATGTCAGTAAAATTACTCAAAAGTTTATCTAAAAAGTTTTAGTTTGCGGAAGGTAAAACATTTTGTCGGACCCTGATCAAGGATTAGGCTGTGTGTCATGAAATCTGTTGAAATTGATCTGAAGTGCTGCGGCTGAAATCAGTAGAGACTATTTACAAATATCATTCTTAGCGAAAAGAGCCACTCCTATAGAAAAAGAGATCGGTATTGGCGCCTTTGATAGGGCAATACTATCTAAAATACATTACATACTCTTGTTAATTGTGGAATAATGTACCGTTGTTCTAAATTTTTCTTTCAATATTTTTGGTCAACTACATCATGTAAACATTGTAACAGCTTTTTATTTTACGAGCTATTGTCATAAAAATATTATAAAAGCTGCATCCTTTGACTCATCTTCCAAAAGAAAATAAAGTTAATCATTTTTCTTCTGATTACAAAAACTCAAATAAAATGTTTTCTTCACCTTTCTTTTGAATTTGTGCTAGCCTTTCGGGACTTTGTGTCAGGTTATCCCCCATTTATCGAACCTGACCATGACCATTATCACATGTTATCAGTCTGCCTAGGCTCAGAATATATCTATATTTGGTTGCAAGCTATATGGCTCAGAGCCATCTATTTACAAGAGTTGGGACACTCTTTCATATACTGCTCACAGCTCCAATTGGACAGATGCTAGTCACATGATTTATGGACGCGGAGTAATCCTGTGATGCAAGTTATTGGTTATACGCTACTATAACCACAAGATTATAAAATTCAGGAACTCTGATAAAACATTTGATTTAATATAATATGAGCGATAAACATGCGAGATTAACACCTAACTATATACAATAATCTAGGAAAAAGACAGGAAGACCTTAAAAGATTAAAATAACATTTATGCTTATTTAATCATTTGAGGATACATCTAGTATGGAAGGAAATTATATTTTGGACTGTAAATATATCTGTACATTATGTTATCTGTACATATTTACGGACACTGTATCTATGTTTTGGACAATATATGGTAGGAGAAAAAGAAGAATGCTGTTTTAATGATGTTGAATTCTCGCAAATAACTTTCGATCAATTTCTGTATCACATTATCGATCAAGGCGATTCTCAATTTCACCCTTGAAACTTGAAAATTTCAGCCTTGGATTTATCTTAAACATCGAATGAGTAGGCTACGATCCTCGGATGGTGGATGGAATGGTCCATAGGGTAGGCTAGTAAGTAGCTGGGGTGCATCGCTGTGCATTTATAATCTATGCATATCTGCCATGAAATCTGTTGAAATAGATCTGCAGTGCCGCGGCTGAGATCAGTAAAGAGTGTTTAAAATCATTGCTCTCAGCGAAAAAAGCCACAGAGGAGTGGTACGGGTGCCTTCAGTAGAGCGACACCGTCTACATTACTCACTTTTTATTATCATCATTTTCAAAATACATGGTACAGTGTAGGCCTACATAAACTGACAACAGTATTAATGGGCCTACACTTTTTTCACAGGACTGACTTGCAATCACATTGTCACATTGCCTACCGCAATCACCCGTACCACTCTTCTATCTATAACGAATGACTGGCTAAAACATTCGCTACGAGCAAGGATTGTAAATGCTATTTAGTCTTAATATTGATCTCAGCCGCAATAGGGATGTGAGTAATTTGTGGACATCATTAAAATGTTGAAAATCTCAGTCTCAGCAGTATTTAGCATGTTGGTAGATTCTATGTAAACCAAGCTACAATCTCATACACAGTGAAGCATTAGGGAGTCTGAACAAACAGAGTTTGCATCAATGTGTTAGTTTAGCTAGGTCTAATAAATAGATAAGATAAATTATTAAATTGTCTATTAAAATTTCAATCCAGACTATTGTTGAAAATGTAGATTTTATTATCAATTGTATGGATGGACGATAAAACAATTATTTACATCAATTCAATTCTTTGATTGTTTATATAACAACAATAAAAACCTTTTTTCCTGTAAAAAAACAAACAATGCCTGTAAAAAAATACTCAATTTATTCTATTCAAATCTACTGTTTCAGCTATATATGTATTAAACTCTTACCTGCTGATTTTAAGAAAACAAATAATTATTTGTGGACACGATAAGAGGTAGCTTAAAAATTTAATCTCAATTCCCTTACTCAGAAAAAGCTGTTATCATTTTCGGCAGAGATGGGAATTGTCTATAGAATTTATGACGATTGACCGACTGTGATGTAATATTTGAAATAATTGTTCATCAAATAAGGCATATATAAATATATATTCATAAATAGAATCAACGAACAGCTTGAAATAATATATTGAGTTGGTAATTACTTTTCGTTGAATTTACGTTGATATCGCTAACATCTGGTCGTTCGTTGACATAATTTAGCCCTTGGTCTTGGCTTGCAAATCTAAAAACTTTTGATGTCTGATCGATGCAGTAGTCGATTTAAGCCACAAACCACAATGGATAATCTATGGTGGACTTGCTTCTTTAATACGTTCCAATTTCATTGAGAATTCTGTATATCTGCTCTCTGTAAAACACTAAACTGAATACTTTCAATCTAAAAAACTTTAGATCAGACGTGTAGCGCTGTATGATGAAATTAGCAAAATCATTTTGATAAGCAGAGAAATGTGAGGTCTAATAAAAGCTGTTTTAATACAGGAACTGTATTTCTGACACACTCATTTCAAACCCGAATGAGATTCACTGCAATATAACTAAAACAAACGGAATATACTACAAATTTGGAGCAGCATGAAATAGAAAAGTGGAACACATTGCAAAACATAAACAAGAGTTACGGCAAATCTCAAACAAAGCCGACACTCAGTTTCTAATGCTCTAAATATATCCTTACCATAGCTTCGTTGAGTGAAGTATTCAATCAGAATGAATGTATATGGCTTGTACAATTGCGGCATTCCATAAATAAATACAAAGATATACTTCAACCTGTAATTTTAATCATTTTAAATACAAAGTGAGTAAAATATTTCTCTCTTCGGTGAAAAACGGCACCATGACAGTCAACTACAATCAAATAATAGTAACCAATCATAATCCCTAAATTTTATCACGTGATGTTATTCTCGATCTCGATGTATGCGATTGTCGCTCACAGTTGTAAACAACACAAATTGAGGGAACATGTTTTGCCTATTTCTCGATATCATCCGGTGCATTTTTGATAAAATAACTGGTAAGAATTAAGATAAACAGGAGTAAAACTTTATTTAAAAAGCATTGTGATCTTTTCTTAACTTGAAGACTCAACCAATTGGCATAATTAATAATATCGTAGAGGAAACACACGATACCGAGTTTGTTGTTATTTGATCGGGCGCTGTTGACAAGGATACGAATGAAAATGAAAACCATGACTCCGGGTAATGCTTAAATCGAAAACTAAATTAAATTTTGTTCTAAACAAATTTGATCAATTCCTTCAATTAATTGAACAATGACTTACTTCAATTTGTGCTTAAATAAAAATGGGGTTTTATAAATGTTAACATATGAGCATACATTACTTTTTTTATATGAACATTGCGACAAGTTTCCTGAGCGGCAATTATTATTTTTACGGTACAACTGATCTCTCACTTTTTACGTCAATAGTATATTCTTGATAAATATAAAAATTAAATTGTTTGAATCAAATTTCAACAAACTTTGTTAATCGTGACTGCTTCCATGATTGTGAAAAGATACGTCATTTTTGAATATGTATGTGCAATAATAATTGTTGAAATAAATTAATTGGGTTGCGGAGACATCTCACATGTGGTATTTCCTTTCGATCTTATAGTCTCCGGTCTTTCCTTTGTGGCTGTCTGGAAAGATTTTACTACACAGTCAGAGTAATCCTTGTAATTATAGAAATTAATGTACAAGTACACATTTCATGTACGTAACAATATTCCTTGTTTTAAACTGCAAGCCATATATAGTAAGAGTTACAACCCATCATTGACATCTGAACATCAAACGAATACCATGTTGTGTTTGGGAATTAATGGTCCAGAAGGAATTGAATTATAAAGAGGTGCGGCGTACTAATACAGTAACGTAATGTGCATATATTTGACATCATCGTTATTAACAGAGCTTTTTCACATCAGCCGTGTTGGTGTTAGCATAACAACATCCATGAGGTCACTGTCTTTTCAAAATACACCACCAAGGTTATTAATCCTTTCTTTTAGTAATTCTGGAGGGAATCATTGGGAACCTGTGACGTAAAAGCTCTATATCGGAAAGAGCCACTCCTCAATACAGAGAAGAATGAGGAAGATATATATAGAAGGGCGTTACCATCTGAATTGTGAGTTATTTTAATCTAGGCCAGCGACCTTCAATTTATATCCTATGTCAGCACAGTGCCGACAGTATACAGCAAGCATATGCAGCGCTAGCACTACCCATTAGGAAAGATAAATAACTTATCATCTGTTTCGCTGCATATTGCATATGTCAAGGAGCAAAACATACGTGTGATGTTACTCGGTTTCATGGAGCAGAGCATTGGGCTCGTAACCAAGAATGCGATTCCTGTACTGTACCGGATAGCCATCCGAGCGTAGTGATTTTCGTACCGGTTAGGCCTTCGAAATACAGTACACTAATTTAATCAGGTATGCCAGGGTTTCTCTAGCGGAGCAAAATCCTTACTGTCAGCTATGAGCGCGAGGCAAAATTGATCCAGTACAAATTATTGAACTCGTAGTGATTTGATCTGCCTATTCGTCATAGTCATGTATAGCGTCCCAACTATCAATGACATCAATCCGGTATAATATTTAGTCTGACATGACACAAGATTTATCCGGTACGATTCTATCCGGTCATAGCGGAGTTTCCACCTAATACCCTCCCAACATCTTAGAAAACATGTCCCATAGTCCCATCGCTGCTATGACTTAGTATGAACCTCGGTATGAACAGTAGTCTCTTTGCCGATACGTAGTACCAGTTCGCCTGTTAATTTCTTCCTGTATTGTGGACAAAATAAAGTTCCTAAATAGTAATATAATACACACATCGCTTTAAGAAATACAAAGCTGGATCATTACTATAAAAAATATTGCATTTAGTTCAACAGCTGCACGTCTATTTATTTAAAAAATCAGTTATTTTGTCTAACTGGATTCAATATAGAGACAGTGTTTTGATAACTGAATTCTATGCTATGACTAGGCTTCTATGCTATGACTAGAGGCTATATACAATTTATACCAAATACAGAGATGGTATCATAATAGCGGTTAATACTTTACAAATTCCCACAGAAATATGTCGACATTTTGAAAACAGTACATTTGCAGTCTATCACGCATTGCAAGAGTTCAAGTTGACTGTTAATTAGAATTGTTTTCTATTAGAAGTTCATTTACGAGATAGCAGGTTTCCAACGCCTGACTTCCAGCAATTTGGGTAAATTCTGACCTAGAAAATAAAATAAAATCCATCCATATAAACAGTTGTAGTATATAGATCTTGTTTATTTTTACATTTTTAATACTACTATAGTACCCTGTAGTAGAAATGATCTTCATTACATGAAACTGATGATGTTTTAGGTGGAGTTTTAGGTCAATTTTACTTGATATTTAAATTATAGGTAATAAATAATTACCAAAGAAGATGCACCTAGTAGTAGTAGTAGTGGTAGTAGTGGTAGTAGTATATACAGTCACATTATAGGAATGTGCTGTCCCTCTTACGCCTTACATATTTGCTACACAAAGAACACCATAAATCACGGTCAGACATAGCTGACAAAGAAACTTGTAAATAACACAATTCACGATACAAAACATTATGAAAAGATAAAACTCTTCCATAGCCCCGTCGAAACATCTCCTTCGGTTGCCAGTTGTCAAGATGCATCTGAATTAATAGATAGCTCACCCGTGAGGTCATTAAATCAAGTGTTCCACAACCTAACAAAATATATACTGGGTTGGGTAACGGTTATATTCCTAGATATTGTCCATGATTACAGCGTATCATTATGGAGATTAAAAGAGTGGTACAGACGAATTCGGTATATGGGTGATACCGCCTCAATTATTCAAGCGAGTTACGAATGCTCAAGTATCCATGGAGCTGAACTGTCAGATAAAAAAACCTCATTTTATAACGTTTTGAAGCTGTGAAAGAAGTTTATTAAAAGTTCTGAGATGTAGATTAGATTCGAATAATTTGATTGATTGATTTTTATTTGTATCGATTTCATACTGGCAGATACAGGATAAAATGTCACAACTAAATCATTAATTCACAGACGAAACTGTTATACTTGCTGACATAAAGTCAAATAAAAACAAATTAAAAAAAATACAACAATAGAGATTATAAAAAAGAAAACAAAATTAATTATGAAAATCTTCTGAATTCAAATGATATGTGTTTTCAGAAAAGCAGGTTCAAGAGATCAACCTCTTTTTATCAACCTCGCAATGATTGTTTTACATATTATACTGATCTTCATGTTAGGATTCGATTCCATGTGCAATTGCCGTAAGTTAGACCTGGTTTATAATTCTTATACGACTTTGAGAAGTGTCCATGGACAAAAAAGGTATTCTGAATAGACAATAAATAGTAAAAACATCGTCTGGCTTCAATACAGTCAAACCTGTTATAACGATCAACTCAACTCTATACAGCGACCACCTGTCTATAGTGGTCACTCTTGCAATGTCTAAAATAGTATTTTCTATTGACTGGTTCCAAGTCCCGCTTACTTTGATGTACCGAGATTTGATGGTTGGTAAGCAACACTTACCATCATATCAAAGTCGTCATAAAAGTAAGTGAGACTTGGAGTAAGTCAATACTTTCTATTGAATCAAACCTGTACATAAAAGTCACCTGGCCGTTATATACAGGTTTCATTGTACTTACTTGAGTGATTCAAAATCATCGTGCTTACGAGCGGAACAAACTTGAGCAACTCTTTTGAAAACATCTTTACCCAATTGATCAATACAGCGACTAAAAATAAACATAAATAACATCAGTAAACACAGAAAGCCTCCCGAAGGAGAAAAAAATCGACATTAAAAATAAATAACTTCAAATTACAGTCGATAACTATAGGGACAACAGAAGAGAAATATCATATTTAAATATGGAGTAGGAAGTCCCAATACATTTTTACATACATATTCCCAGCTACACAAGGTTTCCAAGACAAGGTGATAAACTTCCTCGGTGAGAAGGCTATCTATGGACATTGTTTTTTCCAAAAATACATGATAAAGTACAGTACCAGAAATTTACCTGATAGTCAACATTTTCCTACTAGTAGGCAGCATCCTGCCCGCTCTATTCATTTCAAATGTTGTAATTCTCGTTTCTGCTTTTATTTGGTTGGATTTAAAGCGTTACTAACTTATAGATTTACATGATTAACTTGGAGATTTAAAAACATTTAACCGAGAACAAAATGAGTATCCTAAATGCATGTCAAAAACAACAAAATGTTTCTAGTGTGTCTGGTGATGTGTGTATTGTAATTCACTTCGTGAATGAAATGAGCGTAAACGTTTTCACATCATTACAAAAGGCATATTTGTAAACTCCACAATTTTAGTAAACTCACAAATAAAATATGATAACTAAAAAACTTAAAATAAAATTTGTATTGTACAATTAATCGAATTATTTTTACTCAAATTTTACTTATTTATTTATTTATTTATAATTTCTATTTTTATTATACAATATACACAAAGATGAGGCAAAAGCCTTTTTCGTTACTCGGAATTTCACGCGTTTACTTTGCGTTCATCAGACGGTTTACTCCGTGAAACTGCGAGTAACAGAAAAGCTTTTGCCTCATCTTTGTGTCTATTCTATATTATGCTCTGTCTTAAAAAACATTGAGCAAAGTTAATCATTCTTGGTACATAACAACATAATTAAAAACTTACTTTTTGATGTAATTTTGATTTGATTCTTGTACTTCTGAAAGCAGAACATTTGGAATTCAATCCAACACATGAATAGCATAATCATTGTTATAGACGTATTTAGATGTAAGGCCCTGTTTACAAGGAGGAGGATGATCCTTCTAGAAGGATCATCCTCCTAGCCGAATCATCCGGCTCTATTGTTATTATACGTTGTGTTTACAAGGGTGAACCGACATGAAAACTGCTTTCGGGTAGGAGGATCATCCTTCTGTCGAGGGCGGATGATCCTCCTACCCGAAAGATGTTTTCATGTCGTGTCGCCCTTGTAAACACTTCCAGGAGGATGATCCTGGCTGCCGGTACAACTTTTTGTTGGACCCAAGCCTTTAATGTCCATATTAGGATAAATCGAAACAGGAAATGACGTAAAATTGAATATAAATTCGGACAATACGCGTGCGTGAAAAGCTGTTCCGCCCCCCAACATCAGGCGCCTTCGTTTGTAAACACAAATAATTTTCTCTGTCGCTTAGAAGGAACATCCTTCTAGAAGGATGATCCTCCTCCTTCTAAACAGGGCCTAATAGGCAAATGCATACGTTGATTTGTTGTTGATCAAATATGATCTAACATATAACAAAGAAATACATACAATTGTATTATAAATTCATTCATTTCGACTAGCATGTTTGACTGTCTCCAAGTCCCGCTTACTTTGATGTGCCGAGATTTGATAGTTGGTAAGTGACACTTACCAACATATCAAAATCGTCATAAAAATTAGTGAGACTTGGAGCAAGTCAACTAGCATGTGTGACAAATCTTGAGATTCTAAATTCATAATTATAATAAAAAAACTATCACAGTCTAAAGATCGTTATCAAACACATGAAATTACGAGTAACGAAAGTGCTTTAAAATCATCTTTGCTTCCTATTCTATTCTTATTCTTGCTCCTATAATCATGAACAGTTCATAAAAAGTTCATAAAAACAGGTCATTTGACGTTCATGAATTGTTTATAAGGTGTTCATGAAAAGTTCATGAAAGTTTGTAAAGTTCATGAACTGTTCACGAATAGCTCAGGAGGCTCATGAACAATTCATAAAGGTCATGGAACGTTCATGAAAAGTCCATAAAAATAGGTCATTTGACTGTTCATAAGTGTTCATGAAATGCTCATGAAAGTTTGTAAAGTTCATGGACTGTTCACGAATAGCTCAGGAGGCTCATGAACAATTCATAAAGGTCATGGAACGTTCATGAAAAGTCCATAAAAATAGGTCATTTGACTGTTCATAAGTGATCATGAAATGCTCATGAAAGTTTGTAAAGTTCATGAACTGCTCATGAATAGCTCAGGAGGCTCATAAAGAATTCATAAAGGTCATGGAACAATCATGAAAAAGTCCATAAAAACAGGTCATTCGTTAAATCATTTGTAGGGTGTTCATGAAAATTTCATTGACTGTTCATGAATAGCTCAGGAGGCTTATGAATAATTCATGAAGTTCATGAACAGTTTAATTCAAGACAAATTCCATAAAACCGGCCATTTAATGTCTGTGAACTGTTCACTCATGGCACAGGAGGCTTACGAACAATTTACGAACTTATTTCGCAAGGGTCTGAGCTATAAAAATAATGAAACTGAGTTGGCACATTGATTGATACTCACCGCTGTTATCAGTTGAGTTTTTATCTTTCAATGAAAGTGCATTAAACGCTGATCTTACTACTGAGTGTTCATTCTAGTGAAAGCAAGACAAATATGACTCAATTCAGTTTCAACAATGTTGAGGGGAAGGGTTTCCTATAAAACGCTAGCCAAGAATCACGCATTATGATAGTGTGAAGCAGGAATTTGTCAAAAATAGTCCTGTGAAACGAGAATTCAATGTTATGAAAACAATAATTGAAAATCTATTTTGCTTTATAAAATTGGTAAAAAATACAAAATACATAATTTCTTTTGCTCTATAGGGAATTATTTGAAATATTTGTAGGCCTACTTCAAGGTAAATTTAAACAATGATTTCTACAAATGGGAATTGGGCGATTTTGACATGGGGGAAATGTGAATTTTGTGTCCCCTAGCAACCCACCCCCATGTTGGTTAAATTAAGAGTAACTTGGCCAAGGCAAGGAAATAGGAAAATAGGAAATAGGCTACTATAAATAGATGGCTGTTATAGATTAATTCAATCAAAGATTGGTTTTGTTTTGCATGTTACGAAAGTGACCACTATAGACATTTGTAGGCAAACTCAAGTACCCTGTATGATTAGTACATGCCTTTAGCAATTAGCATACAGTATACAGGCTAACAGAATGCATAGGTAAAAGTTGTTCCACTCAATCAAATAAATAAGAAGGAATCCATCGCAAAACTAGCAACTTTGTCAAGCTGTGATTTAATTTAACTGGATTGACTTTACAAGCCACTATCTCCTTACGGATTACAACGCTCTTACAACAGCAAAATACACCTGCAAAAAACAGTTCAGGAGTTCATGAACATTTCATGAACGTTAAATGGCCAAACAAATGCGACCTCTTGTTATGTGCTGTCCCATGATGCTACCCCTGCGAAAAAAGTTCAGGAGTTCATGAACAGTTCATGAACCCTCACAGACAGTTCATGAACAGTTCATGAATCCTCACAGACATTTCATGAACAGTTCATGAACAATTCATGAAAATTTGGGCTCATTTAACCTTCATGAACTGTTCATGAACTGTTCATGAACTGTTTATGAAATCCTGAACTATTTTAGCAGGGGTAGCATCATGGGACAGCACATAACAAGAGGTCGCATCTGATTGGCTTTCATATTTTTATGGAATAAAGGAGGACTTTTAGTAAGAAGTTCTAGCCCATGTTCCAGCAAGTCTCAGTATTAAGGAGGTTTCGATTTAGTACCGGTACCGGTCCAGGTTCATGTTCATGTCGATAAGAAGACTGGGTTATACCTGTACGCATTCTTTCAAAACAAGACGTTTAGATTCAATAACATAAAACCTCAGTTTCTCTTTTCCAGGTTCTAAATTCTAACAATTTGTTCAGGATTCATTTTGATTTTATGTAGAAATTTTATAGCGACAATAAAATTTTATTCAAAAAAGCTAAAGTAAAACCAAAACAAAGAAAAAAAATGAAATCACAACATGTACTCCGTGGTTCATGTTTTGCACCAAAAGGCGTTCTGAAATGAGGAGGTCAGTACAGGTTTCAGAGCATAGGAGTTTCCCCCAATGCACAGAAGTGCTGCGCAACAAGAAATCTGTACTCGTAGCTGCACCTGTACTAAATCTAAACCTCCCTATTGATGTAGAACTATATGGGATAGAGGACATTGTCTATACAGACAGCTGGTCACTATAGAGAGGAAACCGTTATAGCAGATTTTACTGTACCTTGTTTCTTTTATGTATTTGCAAGCGCATTGAATCTGCTTCATAAGATATTCCTTCGTCGTCATCATCTGATTCTGTTTCGAAATCATCTGAATAATCTGATTCGCATTCAGCGATAAAATCATCATCATAATTGCCAGTTTCTTTAGCGCTAAGCATTTTCTCAGATTCAGAGGAAGAACTAAATACAACTTTTAATCTGAAAACAAAGTCCAAATAACCATTTAAGATTCCCTTATTCTGCATTTAAAAAGTCTGTTTCAAGTCTTGAAAGTATAAGTAATGTAGACGGTGTCGCCCTACTGAAGGCACCCGTACCACTCCTCTATTTTTAGACGAGTGGCTTTTTTCGCTGACTCTTTGTTGATCTCAGCTGCGAAGCTGCAGATCAATTTCAACAGATTTCATGGCAGATAGGTCTCGATTGTCAATGCGCAATGATGCGCCGCAGCTACTCACAATGCAATTCCTTCTGGACCATTCCATCCGCAAACAGAAGATAGTACTCATTTGATGTTTTAGATAAAGTCAAGTCTGAGATGACCTTCGGGGTTTTGAACCACAGTCGATCAGATATGATTCGATCTGAACTTCGGTTGCTCTGCCATCTGAGCTAATCCTCCTTAAGTCTTGAAAATTCATAATGCAATGCTCGCTACAATTGTCATAAAAATATGACAAAAACTTAACTGCATCTTTTCAATTTTTATCTTCCTAAGAAAGGTATAAAATTATTTTTCTTCATACAGTGAAACCTGTATGTAACAGCCAGTTACTAGGGATAGATAAATTGACCATTATAGACAGGTGACCTTTATATACAGGTTTGATTCAATAGAAAATACTATTGTAGACATTGCAAGAGTAACCAATATATACAGGTGGCCGCTGTACAGAGGTGGCCGTTATAACAGGTTTGACTGTATGGAAAAATCTTGAATATAACTATTTCATCCCCTTCCTTCTGAGACTGTGCTAGCCTTCTGAGACTCTCAGTTCTTGAATCCTCCATTTTATCAAACCATCTCTGACGAATTGGCAGGAATTCCAACAATAAATTATAGCCATATGATCCCAAGGATACAGCCCAATTGAACATTTTTCTACTGGGTAACTGGTGATATCGATAATAAATCAGAGCGAAGTACAATTGTAGACATATAGTAAATGTGATATCAATTATATCAATCTCTTACTTTCCGTGAGGTGATTTCTTCGCAGGAGATTGAACATCTTTGATAAAAATTTCTAAATGTTTTTTAATAAATGAATTACCAAGTAAATGTTGTGAGCTGCAATGGAATGCGAAATTGTTTTTCAAAACATAATATTTGATAAAACAAATCAACTATGATACTTACATATTAGGCCTACTAATATTAAACAAATAGTTCATACTTTCAGTGAACTATGCTCTGATAGCACCACGAGAGGCACGTAAGGAGAAAACAAGAAGGCATCAGAAAATTACGAGCCGCCTCGGCGAGTAATTCTCGCCTTCGAGTTTTCTCCTGAAGTTATGGTTTAGAACATAGCCAACCCCGATTTGTGAATGTTGGGTACGTTTTTTCAGAGCATTTTCTGATCGTACAATCTATGATCAAGTATGTAATTCTCCTATTTTTGTGACGTCACAGGAAGAAAGCTAGAGCTGTACACTTGTTTTTTTTAAATCAACTAAAAGCTGCGATGAAAAATTGATATCAAGAAATTTATATTCCTCTTCTTGAAATTAAAAGAATGGATGCTTAACATCATTTTCTTACATAGTTATGGATTCGTATCTTTAAACAATATTTTCGATTTTTTATGTGTGTTCTTCATTATGGAAAACTGACTGGGAAAACTTGAAAAGGAAAGAAAATGTTTCTTATCTATAATTTGAAGAATTGTGTATCGTTCAATTTCTTACAAAAGCTCGAATCGTCATACCATGTTTCCAAACAATGCTCTTGTTTACCCGGGTTACAATTCGTTACAGCTGAATCATGAGATTTGAATTCATTTTGAATTACAAATTGAAGAGTGTCTGTGTCATGTTTATTGACATCGTTTCGATATTAGAGCTTGAATGAAGGTTTTAACTTGTTCCTATGAAATTGTACAGATCAAGTTTTGTCTTCACTGAAGGTATAACGTAGCCTGCGTTACAGATCGCAATTCATTCACGAAAGAATAGGGTCTGTGTAAATTGTTCATTTCTTTGTCCGGGCCTCGTATCAGAATAAGATTGATGTCACATAATTATGCAAGATTAAGGTGATTCTCATCGGGATTCTCACATTACTTTGTTTACTTCAGTTGACATGATTGCAACAAGTTCTATTTTAGGCTTTGTAGCTATGACAATTTATTGATCGAACAGAGGTGATGAATTTATTCACTAAGAACAGTAGATTTACCATGCATCGATCAGAAACTTCCGCTCTACGTTTTTGAAAAGTGGCTGGACAGAGAACGGCGCAAATTACACAGACCCTATTCTTTTGTAAATGAATCGCGGTCTGTAACGCAGACTAGGTATAACGATGAATAGAGTCTAGTTACAATCTAATTCCATCATTACTATTTCATACACAATCATGGATATCATACCTATATGATCTTTGGGTAAAGTCACAACGGCTAAAAAATCTATGAAAATTTCACGAGCCAGTCAATAAAACATCCATGATGTGAAATAGACTGCATTTCTATGAAAATTCCCGCTGTGAAATTAATTCACGAGTCCAAAAACAGTTCATAAAAATTTTCTGAATCAACCTTTGATGAATTTGAACTGAGCAGTGTGTTTGAACTGTATATGATACAGGCTTTTGCAGATTCCAGCAGTTTTTGCCTGGCAACCCAGATAGAAAACCCCAGAACATGATTCTTTTCAACTTCATACAAAGTTGTTTTTGGTAATTTTATCATACCAACCTTGCTCTTTCATTTGAACTTTGACAGAGTAATGAATCAATAATAGAGCTGATGCTTTCACTATAGTGATCAGGAATAGGCTAGAAAAAAGACATTCATATTGATTATATTCCAATCGTAAATGATGAAATAAACCTCCCTTCTCAGTATTTGACTCCCTTGTAATTTCTATTTTACTTGATGGAGGGATTGCAAAATAGCCTACAACTAAACCATGATAGCTCACCAATGTGAAAAACAGTTCATGAACAGTATTTGAATGGTCCCAATTTCCATGAACTGTTTATGAACTGTTCATTAACAGTTCATGAACCTTCCAAGACAGCTCATGAACAGTTTGTGAAAGTTGGGGTCATTTAACGTTCATGAGCTGTTCATGAACTGTTCATGAACTCCTGTGCTGTTTTTTAAAGGGGACAGCCAAAAAAGAGGAAATCCCCTACAAAAATGCTGAAACAAGAGCAAGAACTGTTCATCAACTGTTCATGAACTCCTGAGCTGTTTTCAGAGGGGACAGCCAGAAAAGAGGAAAGCCCCTACAAAAATGCTGAAACAAGAGCAAGAACTGTTCATCAACTGTTCATGAACTCCTGAGCTGTTTTCAGAGGGGACAGCCAAAAAAGAGGAAAGCCCCTACAAAAATGCTGAAACAAGAGCAAGAACTGTTCATCAACTGTTCATGAACTCCTGAGCTGTTTTCAGAGGGGACAGCCAAAAAAGAGGAAATCCCCTACAAAAATGCTGAAACAAGAGCAAGAACTGTTCATCAACTGTTCATGAACTCCTGAGCTGTTTTCAGAGGGGACAGCCAGAAAAGAGGAAAGCCCCTACAAAAATGCTGAAACAAGAGCAAGAACTGTTCATCAACTGTTCATGATTTCCTGAGCTGTTTTCAGAGGGGACAGCCAAAAAAGAGGAAAGCCCCTACAAAAATGCTGAAACAAGAGCAAGAACTGTTCATCAACTGTTCATGATTTCCTGAGCTGTTTTCAGAGGGGACAGCCAAAAAAGAGGAAATCCCCTACAAAAATGCTGAAACAAGAGCAAGAACTGTTCATCAACTGTTCATGAACTCCTGAGCTGTTTTCAGAGGGGACAGCCAGAAAAGAGGAAAGCCCCTACAAAAATGCTGAAACAAGAGCAAGAACTGTTCATCAACTGTTCATGATTTCCTGAGCTGTTTTCAGAGGGGACAGCCAAAAAAGAGGAAAGCCCCTACAAAAATGCTGAAACAAGAGCAAGAACTGTTCATCAACTGTTCATGAACTCCTGAGCTGTTTTCAGAGGGGACAGCCAGAAAAGAGGAAAGCCCCTACAAAAATGCTGAAACAAGAGCAAGAACTGTTCATCAACTGTTCATGATTTCCTGAGCTGTTTTCAGAGGGGACAGCCAAAAAAGAGGAAAGCCCCTACAAAAATGCTAAAACAATAGTAAGATCAATGGTTTAGATGAATTTTTTTGTTTTAAAATTAATGAAACCAAGGATATCAGCTTTTTCGAGGCACTCTCTTGTGTCTGATTGTATTAATTATTCAAAATGTTATCAGATGCGCTAGTCTTGAAATCTTCACACAGAATATGAAACTAGGTAACAAACCCTGCAAAATCATTTTATGAATTGCAATGCAGAGCTCGCCCCTGTGAAAAAAATCCATGAGTTCAGGAACAGTTCATGAACTTCATGAACAGTTCATTAACATTTGTTTGTTGGTTCATGAACAGTTCATGAACAGTCACAAAAAGTTCACGAACACTACATGAGCCAGTTCATGAACGTGAAATTGCCCAAACGTTTATGCACAGTTCATGAACTGTTCATGAATTTTTGGGCAATTTCACAATCATGAACTCATGAACTTTTTTTCGCAGGGGTTTTATCGTAGAGGGAAGCCAGTAGATTTAGTCAGTTGTTAAATTTGGTTGATGAAGCTTACTTTGTAATGGCCTTTAACAATATTGTGGAATAACTTGATAATGTTACTTGCATCAAATGCAAATTTCAACGCACATAGCTCATAAAGTAAACAGCCAACTGCCTATTGAATAAAAATAAACACATATTGATTTTGCAATCGATTTATCAGGGCACAATACATTACAGTCCTATTGCTTGGTAATACAACTTTATATTTGTAAACAATATTTCTTATTTAGTAGTCAGTTATTTAGAAATCTGTCTAGGGCTAGGCCGATCGCAACAGATCTAATACGGTAGGTTTCTTCAGGCAACTTTAAATTCACATAAAAAATGTTTATAAAAAGTACTTCCCTGTTACTATTTTATTCAAATTTCATTCAGGATCCTGTATGTAAACAGTTCATAAACATTAAATTTCCTAATTTTCATGAACTGTTTATGAAAAAGCTCACAACAATTTGGCCATTTAATGTTCATGAACAGTTCAGAAGGTAAATAAACAGTTAATGAACTCAATGATTTCTTCCACAAGGGCTACAATGAATTTAAATAACAGTTTCCGGTCAGAGCACTTTTAATCTTTTGTGTTTCTGTCTTGCTTTCAGAAAAAAAATAATCCAATGCCACTCTATGAAAACATATTAATTAAGTTCATGAACTGTTTTCACAGGGGCATATCATTTCCTCAAATTGATAGTAGTAAGGCTAGTAGTTCACATTCACTAACATATTCATAATTAGAAATAATTTATGAGTGTGGAATTTTATGCACACTTTTCATAAACTGATCATTTCATAAAATGATTTATAGTGTTACAAAAAATAAATTGTAATACATATCACACTCAAATAACTCACATAATACACTCAAATTCCTCATGATTTTTACAAATAAAGTTTGTTACAATATTTCAGCAATATCACAATCATACTGTTTAAATTGTTTAATTTTATTGTTTTTGATTTTCTTCTTCTCAAATTACCAATATAGTAAAAAAAATACGGAGTTTGTTCATGATCTGAGTAAAGGAGAGAGAAGCTAACTCACCCACATATCTGATTTTGCACCATACGGTTGGCTGCGGCATACTTCTGGACTTAAGTAGCATGGTGTTCCAATACAAGTTTGTGCCATATCCATAGTGTTATCAAGCGTCATTGCGATGCCAAAATCTCCTAAAATGTAAATGTGATTTATCTTATAGTGATATTAGTATTGCTAATTTATTAATAAAAATATAACACATTTTTATATGTCTTAAACAGAGGGTAAAAAGGTAAGAAAGGGCAAGAAAGTCATGGAGATACTTGTATAAGTTGTGCTAGTTTTCTCGAGACATTCGAAACTGAAATGTCTCGTTTTTTATCATTTTTTAAAGCCCCGCATGGCAAATATCTCCATATAAGAATCATTTCAATACCAGAAAACAAAATAACCTTAAAACTTATATTGTCTTCATTGGTTCCATTGACTAACATAAGCAGAGTTTTCTTGTGACACTTCATACATAAACATCATCATCATCATCATCATCATCATCATCATCATGTAACCATGATAAAAAAAGTAATGTAGACGGTGTTGTCCTACCGAAGACACCCGTACCACTCCTCTATTTCTAGATGAGTGGCTTTTTTCGCTGAGAGCAATGATTTTAAACGCTCTTTGTTGATCTCAGCCGCGACACTGCAGATCAATTTCAACAGATTTCCTGGCAGATAGGTCTTGAATGCGCAAAGATGCACCTCAGCTACTCACAATGCAATTCCCTCTGGACCATTCCATCCGCAATCCTTAGATGGTACTCATTTGATGTTTCCGATAAAGTCAAGGCTGAATTGACCTTAGGGAGATTTGAACCACGGTCGATCAGATATGATCCGATCTGAAGTTCGGTTGCTCTGCCATCTGAGCTAATCCTCCTAACCATGATAAGTTTTACAATAACATTTTTCACAGGACTGATTTACATAATTAAAATGTGTAAAAATACGTCATAAGAGAGAGGACAAATACAAATCAAATAATTTAGATCAAATCAAATTTAGGATTAAAATTGAACCCAATGGCAATCTGAAATATATGAAGCTGCCATACCTATTTTAATAATATCTCGGCGGGTAAGCATAATATTTGCTGCTTTGATATCTCTATGAAGAACGTATTTCGAATGAATAAATTGAAAACCCATTAAAAGTTGAACGCACCACTGAAAAAAGAAATCAAAAAATAGAAAAATCCTTCTACTGAGAATAAAACAGAATCATTGTCTTGCAAGACCACAATCATAATATGACCTACAGAATTACCCCCTGGGAAAAACAGTTCAGAATTTTATGAACAGTTCATAAACAGTTCATGAATAAATTCATGAATGTTAAATGATCCAATTTGCATGGATTTTTTCATGAATAGTTCATGAACGTTACATGGCCTAATTTCTCATGAACTGTTTATGGAAAAGTCCATAAAAATTGGGCCATTTAGCGTTTATGAGCTAATTCAAGAACTATTCATAAAGTCCTGAGCTGTTTTCGAGGAGATTGTTTCTGAGTGAACATACTGATGATTTCAAAAGAAAGGGATGTCACAAAACAGTATACTCTAACGAAGGTTACCTTACAAATCTTCTATTTCTAGATAGAGGAATAGCGGCAGATATTTTCCAAGAATAATTTCCAATTGTAGCGGATACGCCTCAATTGGCAGCGTTCAAAAATACGTCGCAACTACTAATAATGCAATTATTTCTGCGTGATTTCATCTGCCATCACGCGATTGTACTCATTTGATGTGTTGGATAAAGTCAAGGCCGAGTTGATGTTAGGGGGATTTGAAACACAGTTAACGAGATATATGATCAAATGCAGTCTGGTCGCTCTGCCATCTGAGCTAATCCACCCTTACAGCTGCCAAGCAATACTTTCGGTAAACAAAATGCGTATGATGGGGCAAAAACTGAGTTTGTTTTTTGAAACATTAGCAATCAAATATTTGAATATAATACAATCATATTAATTATATGAAATATGTTAATAATGATAAATACATTAATGATAAATAAGCACTGAGTTTAGACAGAGCCATCTATTTACAAGAGTTGGGACACTTCTGCCATTTTTGTATCTTTTTGCCTGGACCCGAGCACGTTTTTAACAGTGCGCATGTGCAGGAGAATGTTGTGTGTTTTTTCAGCCATATTGTATTGTATTTTTTCGCGCGTTTCACTTGAAATGATTGAGAACCTGTTTTCAAAAGAACAAAGATGGCATCCAAAAATCACGTGACTGGCATCTGTCCAATTGGAGACGATAGCGGCACATGAAAGCGTGTCCCAACTCTTGTAAATAGATGGCTCTGAGTTTAGATGTGTGCCAATAAGAGACTGACATAATTATAAGTCAATACTAAATTAGCCATTTATATTATGGGTTATAATAGTATATCTCAAACAAAAAAAATCAAACATCCATAGGTCTATTAGTTACTAATAGTTTCATTTTTCACCTTTAAAATTGGCAATTTTAATAATATCTCGACGGACAAGCATAATATTTGCTTCTTTGATATCTCTGTGAAGAACGTATTTTGAATGAATAAATTGAACACCCATTAAAAGTTGAAAGCTGAAATGTTTGGTAATATATTTGTTATTTGTAAGACAATGAAAATCAACCACAGGGTTTCCAATAACATGTGAATATAAAATCACATAAAGATTTTAAAATAAACTGTTTCAATAAAAGTGAAATAAGCATAAACTCAGAGAGATTGAACAGATTTCGAGTTAAAAAAAATAAATATAGACATACCCTCATGATGTTATCTTCATCGATATAAGATGATGACTACAACAAAAAGAAAAAACAGAAGAATGATTACCTGAGCTGTTGAAAAGCCACCTGTCTGAAATCCTGCGAAAATCAGTTTAGGAGATCATGAACAGTTCATGAACGATAAATGGTCTGATTTTCATAAACCATTCATGAAACCTCACAGGCAGCTCATGAACAGTTCCTGGACCCTCGCGGACAGTTCATGAAAATTTGGGGTCATTTAACTTTCATTGATTGTTCATGAGCTGTTGATGAACTCCTGAACTGTTTTAGCAGAGGAAGTGAACAAATAATCGTTGTTCAAATTGGTAGTTCTTAATTTATAATATTACTTTTCTAACGTAACATTCCGAATTTTGATATTTAAATAGGTGCCACGGTATCATTCATAGTTGTTAATGACTTAATGCATTGTTTTACAAAGCATAGGGGAGAACGGTGTGAAATGGAAGTAATGGCAATTCCTGATTTTTGTAGTTTTCAAGTTTTTGACAAAAATTACAAAACTACAGCAGAACATAGCATACGCTTACATAATATAAACATAAACAAAGTTTAATTTTGATACATAAAAAGTAAAAAACAAATTATAAACTTTCCAAATTGTATAAACAAGAAAAAAGTCATTTGCTTTTTGAAACTGCTTCCAAATTTTATTTTCACTTTTCAAACATCAGGTGCATACCATTGTGTAGAGAATTCTAGCGAGTATATACGAATATTGAAAGGGTGCATTGTTATCATACTTAATTTATTTGAAAAAAAAATTGACTAAATGATGGAAAATTTGTAATCATTCTGTTTCACCCCACATTTTCATATCTTCATTCGATGAAATTACACCTACTTCTTTAGCATCATCAATTTTATCTTGCAGTGTTCCACCATCACAGAAATCCTAAAGACAAACAAAAACATTACAAACAAACCTGTTATATCGATCATTCATATACAACGGCCATTTGTCTATAGTGGCCATTCTAGCAATGTCTAAAATTGTAGTTTCTATTGAATTGATCATGTAAAAGGTCACCTGGCATAGAAGGAGTAAAAGGATCGATTTATTTACTACCTCTCATAGCCGGCTGTTATATCCCGGTCGTTGTTGATAGGGCATCGCAATGATCAGGGGGTAACCGGGACTCAGACAAAAAGGTAGAGTCCCAGCAAAGCATTTTGGGAAAATTTCGTGAAAATTTACATAAAAAATTTAAACTTTCTATGGTTAAAGTTTATGAAATCATTATTTTCGATTTGATTCATATTTCATTGAATTCAAAAATATTTTATTACACTGATTGTTGCTTAAATAAGAATATTTCTCTAATGAGTCGGTAAAGAATTGATCAAAATTGTTTTGAAAATCTAAATCCAACAGTGAAACTCCGGGTTATGAAGACCATGTGGTTTTCTTGACGTTAAAGAGCACAGCAATATATTGTAAATTTGTTGAATTGGAGACACTTCGACTCAAACTAATAAATAATAAAACACAATTAAATAATCATCAGTGTATCAATACGTCAGTTTTTCTCGCTTTCTTCAAATCCTTTTCACTCGACATTATTCAAAATTTCACTTGAATAACGGCGTGAAATTTGAACTAGCTGAGCTGAAGACACAACAACGATATCAATAAGTCATCAATTCTGAAAATTTTTCTTTTACAATCCAATATACTGATAATAAACGGGTTACAGAGTTCAAAGTCTATCTAGGATGATGATAGACCTACGGTAGATTTTCAAAAATCAATATAAACAATATTTGTTAGCTAAACCTTTTTCTTGTACAATTTAAGGTAGTTCAAGCTACAATATTTAACCATAATAGTTTAAACCGTGTAAAAAAAGTTAACTTCTATTTTAAATCAATCAATTTTAAATCAATGGTATTATATATTCTCTATCAGTCCTGTGGAAAAAACATGTAGGCCTATGTTTATCAGGTTATCTACCATGTAAGCGTCAATGTATGTCTGTTTGTATCTACTGTATTCGAGATTCACGCTTCTATGGTAAATGTATCAAATCCATACTTTACGTGGGGTATCTTATAATTGTTTGAGGCAACATAGGCCATGTTTTATGATGTTCATATCTTTATATTCCTTCAATTGACGGCCCGAAGCGTATTTTTTTGTAGGATTTCTCTTGCGGCTCCATAGAAAGAACGAATTACATTCTCATGTTCGTCACGCAATATCTTTCACACCCGACTGACCTTCAGTTCTATTGTTTATTTATCATTTGGGCTAACTTCTAGGCTCTAGCAATTGAATTTTCTATATTTTTATTTTCAAATTTCACCCAGCGGAGCGGGTTCACTTCCCTAGTACTGAATAAATGATGACGAATATTACCTGAATAATATAAAGTATTTCGTCATTTTCATCAAAAAATGAATTGATGTATGAAACAATGTGTGGATGTGATAACTCAGACATAATCCTAAAACAGAAATAAGCCTACAATGAGTGGATATGATGAGATCTAGCTTTGCTCCTGCGAAAAACAGTTCAGGAGTTCATGAACAGTTCATGAACATTAAATGGCTCCAATTTTCCTGAACTGTTCATGAAAATTTGGGGCCATTTAACGTTCATGAACTGTTCATGAACTGCTCATAAACTGATCATGAACTGTTCATGAACTCCTGAACTTTTTTCGCAGAGGTGATAAGAAACTGAAAATAAAAAATATAATGTATTTCATGATAGACGATAATAATAATAATTTATACCTATAAATGTGAAAGTCTCTATGTGTGTGCGTAGGCCTAGGCTACTATGTATCCAGTTTTCCGCCGTTTTCTCAGTTGGTTTGCAAATACGATATATGAATCATATATCACTAGAATCGCTATTCTCAAATTGTGGTCTGGACATGTTTCGACTATTAGTTAACTTTCTGATTCGCATTACAAAAATGATATACTCTTTATTACTGTACTGTTTCAAGAGTAGGCCTACAGTATAATTGTAGGGTATTGCTTTCCTTTTTCAGATTAAATTTTACTGGTTGTCGAATTCCAAGAACATAAGAATTTACTTGAAATATTTATCATTGTTTACCTACATGTCATTTACATTAACCAAGTAGTGTGGGTGATTTAATGCTAATTATTTATGTTAATTTATGTTAATATTTATGTATACATTATGTTAAATTTACAAATTCCTCAAATAGGGCTAGCCTATAGTTCTAGACCATGATACAATCTAGGGAGAAGTAGTTCATGAATAATTCTGAAATGGAAAGTTTATGAATGTTAAACAATATCTTTCCTTAATTAAGATTATAATCTTTGTTTTGCAAGGAAAGCATACCTAAATTCTTTGCTAACATATTCTTTTGTCCGTGTTCTTCTTTTTGGGTCTAATTGAATCTCCTTCATTGCATATGATCTGATACAAATAGCAAACAACAATTCAAAATTATTGTCATCAGAAATTATTATCGGTTGTCGTCACTAGACACTTGGCAAATTAACTAACGTGGCACGACAAAACTACGGCGTGCTGTGTAACTGTACGAGTTCACAGTTGATGTAACAAGAGTGACTTGCAGTTGTTGTGATTGAAGATCAGATGACTAAGAGTTTTTGATGATCAAAAATATGCGTTCACCCCTAGGAGAATTTTTAGAATTCTGACGTCCCAAATATCGAATCCTGTTAGGCCATTATGATTTTAACTCAATTGTGCTGTAAGACTTCTTCTATGTTTTTGTGTTTGTATAATGTAGCAGCCATTGATCACGCAATAACGCAGCACTGCCAAAGATCAAAGATCTTAACTAGATCAGTAAGTGTAACAAAGATCTTAGGCATTTTCACGATTTCACAAACAAAATATAGGCCAATAATGCATCACATGTAAATATTGGGGGCCCCTATAATTGTGTTGTAGGCTTACCTGTGTGATTTTTTCGATTTTACAAGTGTGACAGAGCCACATGCTCCTCTACCAAGAAGACGGATTTTTACGAAATCTTCCATCAAAGATATTTACAATAACAATGTCCCAGTCAATTAGATGTATCTTTTCTCTCTCTTTCTGTTCTCAGGTAGACAAACTAGGTCTTCAATTATAACCAATTTTGTTCAATAGAGAAGAGAACATAGTCAAGTCATAGCAAAGCATTGCAATAAGTAAATTCCAATCTCTAGTAATCCCAATCATTAGATGAAATTAACCAATTAAATTTGAATTAATAAACGAAAACTCACTTAAGCTGCTGACAAGATAATAAAAATCAAAACTAACAAACAACAATAACAAAGTGATCACAAACTGATAATAATTGTTATAGTTCCAATGCGTACATTTCTTGTAACTTTAGACCAGATATGTCCAGAGATTTCAGAAAGAGTCAAAATTAAATTTCTAGCCTTACTAGACTATTGGTAGTAAGATCAGATGAGATTATACAATATAATCTAAATATAAAATTAAGAACGAGATGAACTAAATGATATTTATAGAGACAGAGTGATTTTAGCAGACAGCCGTTTCCACGCCAGACCTAGTCTACGGAAGGGACATAATTTCTTCTGTTATTTGAAATCGTCGAAGAATGATGATACACAAATATATTTATGAATATTAATGCCATATTCATTGTTAATCCAATCAAATGATGGCTTAGCTTCTTTTCTTACTCCATAGAAACGCAAACGTCAACAGAAAAACTCTGCCATTTTGTAATAAAATACCATCGATACGCGTCTTAATGAAAAGGGCTGCTTTATTTCTATTTCGTTTATGTTCAGAAGAGAGAAAACCTTAAGTTAAGAGAGAAACCTTATTATGAAAGAAATACATTTTAAGATTCAAGAAGAAGAGATATCACATATAATGGAGCTAGTAGAGCAAATAGAAAAATTAAAACCAGACTCTAGAAGAATGTTTCAAGTTATCAAGCATCTTCAAAACATAAATAGTAATAACCGAGTAATAGTAAGTGGAAAAAATGGTGTAACAACAGATAAAAATGAACAATTAAACATAATAACAAAATACTTCGAAGGAGTTTTTTGTAAAACTTCAGAAAAAGATATTACAACAATACAACCAGAGAAGATGAAAGAACCTTTCAATCCACAAGAAGTTAAATCAGCTATCAAGTCCTTGAAAAACGGAAAAAGTCCAGGCATTGATAATTTAAACGCAGAACTTTTAAAACATGGTCCAGCTCATATTAGTCAACAGATAAGTGACATATTTAATATAATTGCAGCTACAGGTGAGTTTCCAAAAGAAATCAAAGAAGGGCTTCTTGTACCATTGCCAAAACCAGGCAAGAAGCCAGGCCCGGCAGCTCACCTGAGACCTGTCATTTTACTTTCTGTACTGCGAAAACTCCTGGCCATTTGTATGTTACGAAGATGTCTAGGAAAGTTCAACAAAAAGATTCCCTTGACACAAGCAGCATACCAACAAGGCAGAAGTACCACTGAACAAGTGTTCAGCTTTAAAATACTAGCAGAAAAAGCAATTACCTCAGAGAATTATCAAATTATATTATTATTACTAGATATGTCAAAAGCATTCGATACAGTCAGAAGATGCGATATGATCAATATATTGAAGGAAATCTTAGATAACGATGAGCTACATATGATGAAAATACTAATAGAGGATGTTACTTTAAAAGTTAAATTGAAGGAAACAATAGGAAAAAATATCAATAGTAATATTGGTGTACCACAAGGTGACTGTCTCAGTCCCATCTTATTTGTAATCTATCTAGCTGATGCACTTAAAAAATGTAATCACATCACTAATCCATCGCATGCTCATGATCACACATATATAATAGGAGACCAACATAAAATTTTAATAGACCAACAATATGCAGATGATATCAGTTACATAACAACTAATCAAGAAGACAACCAAAGAATTAGAAAAAGAATACCAGACATGTTGAAAGCGTATAATTTACAAGTCAATGATACCAAGACTGAAGAATATGTAATAAAACGAGGAACAGGTGAAAATGAAAACTGGAAAAACTGTAAATACTTAGGAAGCCTTTTAGATACAGATAAAGATATAAATAGACGGAAAATACTAGCGATTAATTCATACAATAAGTTAAAATATATATTTGAAAGTAGAAAAGTAGAAACTAAAACTAAAATGAGAATATTCAGAACGCATGTAGAAAGCATATTTTTTTATAACTGTGAGTTATGGACTTGTACACACAATCATGAAAACACAATCGATATATTTCAAAGAAAACTGTTACGGAGAATTTTAAACTTAACATGGGAAGACAAAACCACAAACACTACACTATATAAAATGTCTTATCAGTCACCTTGGAGTCTTGAAGTAAAAGCCAGACGACTCAGATGGTATGGTCATTTATTACGCTTGCCAGAACGCACTCCTGCCAAACGAGCACTCGATGAAGCACTACTGTTCTGGCCAAAGCCACGAGGGGCACCAAAAACGACATGGCTCAAAATAATTAATGATGATTTAAAAGCACTGAATGTTGAAATTTGCACAAAAAACATAACTGACAATCAAATAATAAAACGAAAACTTAACATTAAAGAACTAAAAGAACTAACAAAAGATAGAAAAACATGGCGGATTATTGTTGACCGCGCAGTGTCCTCGTCCTGGGACGGAAAAGCGTGAAAGAGAGAGAGAGTTTATGTTCATGGATTTGGGTTTGACTGATCTGATTTCTGATGATGATGAAGTAGCTAGCAGTAGCTGGTCTATTGCAATTTGAGTAGATCTAAATGGGATAAAACATGGATTCGTATCGATGCTTTTAATATAATTTATTACCGCAACAGCACAATGGAGCTTTAGAATAGCACTTGTATAAGCATTTTTAAAAGTCTGCTAAGATAGTAGAAAATGAAAGTTAAAAATTGATTGACATAACAAGTTAACAGCAATAACAATACAAGAGGTTTTAGATACATTACCTTCTACAGAAACGGATTCAATTTGAAAAGAAGTAATAATTAATCATTCGATTAACAGTGGTCCTATTATGGGTTTTCTTGTTGCTATATCTACGGCTATTGCAGCTCGTTTCTGTACAAAATCAATTCACTTCCGTCCATTAAAACAGATCCCCATCAATCCTGGAATCGTAATCTCATTATCATTCGGATTAACAGGATCCATTGTCTGGAAACAATTAATTACAAAACGACTTCAGCAAAATGAGAATCCATTAGATTGTCCAGTATGCTGTCAAGTACGTGGTGCTGCAATAACACTCTTATTTGGCGCTCTGGCTCCTATTGCAATTGGTTCTTATTTGATTGCTAGTAAAGGCAATCTGTCACATGCTTCAAAGTTTATTGCACCGTCTGTTAGTATCTTCCAAGCAAGGTTTTATCAACGTAAATATATAACTGTATCAATCATTCAAGTCGTTATTGGCTACTGGCTTGCTTCTCGGGAATATCGATATTATTTGTTTTCTCGGCATCAAGGAGTATACAGATAAATAAATAAATAAAAGGGATTATAGGGGCTATAATTCTAGGATTACAATAATAAGTTCATAAATATACCTGTTACGGTACACTATTTAAATGAAGAAACTGCCCAATAAAGGGCAACATTGACCGACTGCTAGTTCTATTCAACGGTCAATGTCAGTCATGGCTTCAAATTTCAAGTTTCAGGCACAGAAAATATGCGAACAAAAACTGGAATGTAGACAGGCACATGACTCTAGACACATTGAGACAACCAATCATTTTGTCCCTTTAAATCTCCTTTAAGTCGATTATATTTGAAATCATCTTCTGCTGACTGAATAAACGAACAAACAATTTAATATTCATTTCTACTTTAGCTGTTAATATTATTCTATTATATATTATGTTAATGTTATCATAGAATATAATCATGGCATATTATATTTTTGCCAATCGATTCCAAGTGCAGTTTCTAATAGCGAGATATATCAGCTCTCTTGTTTAGTAGCGAGCAAGATACATATTTATTGTATTTTAATAGCATTCTGTGTGTGAAATGAGCCATGTCGATGTATTAATGTATTACATTTATAGATAGCTCAGGCTTACCACCAAAACTTAATAAATAACATGTTATAAAGTTACATGAAATAATTTGTCAATTAATTTGGCAACAAAAGCTTTTCAACCTAGTCAAATTGTAACTGTCAATGTGATCAAAATTATTATTGCATATAACGTTATCACCTCTGCCAAACTTCACTGAGTTCATGAACCGTTCATGAAAAGCATCTTATAAACAGTTCATGAACTTTCAATGACTGGTTTTCATTAAATTTTCCATGAAGAGTTCACGAAAACATCGTATCAACAATTCATGAATTTTTAATGACTGGTTTTCATTAGATTTTCCATGAAACGTTCATGAAAAACATCTCATAAACAGTTCATGAACTTTCAATGACTGATTTTCATTAAAGGGTTCATGCAGGGGTTGCCATGCTTTCATCGAAATTTCTTGCACGAGTGATGTTGGATTTTTGTTGGATGATGATTATCGACATTATCATTATTATTATTTAGTAAATTATATCTGAAATTAAAATTCCGTTTTAATTGTTTTGATTTTGTTTGGGGGGTAATCAGAAACCTCTGGGTCAGAAACACTGGTTCAACCTTCCCGCGTGCCTTCATCTATTTTTCGTGCACGCTCAATCAACAATCAAATTGCTAGGAATCATTCGATGACTCTAGAACAGAGGATGCCGCATGCCTTCATCGACTTTTACCTGCACGCTCAACGACCAATCAAATCGCAAGGAATCATTCCATCGTCTTGGAATAAATTTTCCATGAATCGTTCATGAAAACATTTTACAAACAATTCATGACCTTTCAATGACTAGTTTTCATTGAATTTTCCATTTAACATTCATAAACTGTTCACACATATACTACTTAGCATATAGAGTTCGAAAATGACCTGTGATTAAATAAAAAAATTATCCAAATATTTTCTTGTCATATTCTCTACATTATCAGAAACTGTACTCAGAATTGATGTAAATACAACAACGCATAAATCGATTGCTTTGATAAATTATTTCATAAAGGATTCTATTGCAAGTGACATAATATTGATATATATATTACTTGTACAATATTTATGTAAGCTACAAATTATTATTTCAAATATTGAAATAAAATATAACACAACATTGCAACTTGACATAAAACAGACTAATATAAT
Source organism: Haliclystus octoradiatus (assembly GCA_916610825.1). Classification (NCBI taxonomy): domain Eukaryota; kingdom Metazoa; phylum Cnidaria; class Staurozoa; order Stauromedusae; family Haliclystidae; genus Haliclystus; species Haliclystus octoradiatus. The sequence goes on from OU744446.1 coordinate 35,940,592, forward strand.
ACTATTCTTTCATCTTTTTCGTGTTATGTAGGTACAAATTACAAACACAAAAAATAATAAGCTAATATTTTCAAACATTCAAATATCCATCTTTTCAGCTAATTTCACTAAAATGTAATAAGACAGTAAGGTTAAGAAACCATACAAATATTGACTCATGCAGACCAACATTAGGCTAAGTGGAGATTGCATCAACCAAAATGAAGTTCAACAACAGGGTCCGACAAAATGTTTTACCTTCCACAAACTTCAACTTTTTAGATAAACGTTTAAGTAACTGTACTGACATGAAATCGAAAAAAAATTTTTATATTTTAATAATTTTAATTTATGTATTCAGCATTTTGATTTTTCCTTCTGAATTTTGCTAGCCTTCCGCAAATCAGGTTTCCAAGTTTCCGGACTTTGTCGGACCCTGTTCAACAAATATCCATAATTGAACATGGGCAAAAATGTTAATAATTACATAATTACAATCATCCAATCGCGCAATCAGAGGAATCCGCATCAACAAAGACCATGAAAAACAATCTACTGAGTTCATGAACTGTTTAGGAAATTCATGAGCACCTTATAAACAGTTCATGGACATTTTGTCAAGGGTATATCAACAATAAACAGTTTGTCAAGGGTTCATCAACAGTAAATGGCTGGCTTATTTTTCATAAACATTTTATGAACTTTTCATTGACTGCTTTCACAGAGAAGGAAATTATGCAGAAAACAATTTCTTACCAATAATATCTGCAAACTCATTTAGGCCTTGCCTTGGTATCGTTACAGAGCTCCGATAATCATTTGTCACCTGAAAATCAAAGAATTTACAAAGAATGTTACATATTTTCCTTCGCATTTCTCATACTTATTACAAACGGTATAGATATAGGCTGGAGTTTTTTAACCAGTTTTTCAAACATCATTTCTTAAATGTCAATGTCAAATCTCTGATCACGATGAGTAAGCGCGATTAGATCACGGCAGCTATCAATCACTCGTTTATAACAACGAAACATTTGAAAATCATGTTGCTGGTACGGACAGAGGATTGCCAACTGCTCACTCGTTGTGATCAGAAATTATAACGTCACTTAACTTTGAATCTCAATAATTGAAGATTTGAAACAGTCACTTTTTGAAACACTTATTTAAAACTACTTATCCATTTTCCCGTTAAATCTTAGCAGAGCAATGAAAACACTTGGTACAGCAAGTCAAGGTAAAAAAATATTTTACATTTTTGATGAGTCAATTCCATTAATCCAGAGGACTTTGCGTCTGCTTACTAGTCAGCCCATGTGTTAATCTGGTACAAATTAATTGTATCTTTATTCTCTTACACATTTGTTGAAGTAAAGATAAGGATTACCGATAGTCAGAGTCTGACAAAAGGTTTAGCCATCTGGAATCCTTGAGGCATTTCAACATTTTTTTCTGAACTTTTTTGTTGATGTTTGACCAATAAATCATTAAAAATATCAATTGTCTTCTGAATTTGGTCTAGATGCCTTCTGTAATCTAGGATTTCAGGATTCCTGCTTTTGTCAGACAATGCGCTGCAGATAGTGAAACAGTTATTACCTCTGATATTCTTAGGAATCGTCCTCTAGAATTCTGACCACAATCAAAATAGAACTTCTTCCTTTCTGAGCTCATTTCTTCTGATTTAGGAAGCTCGATTTGATCATCTGGTTAAAAAGTAATACAGTAGATGGAATTAGTATTAACTTATTAACGGTGAAAGCCTGCAAAAGCCTACAATACAATGTCAGTAGACAGATTGGTTTTTGAAAATGGGGAGGGTGAGGTGTGTCAGTTTCTATTTATTTTGGTATAAATAGAAAGCCGAAAACTGAGGATTCCTTCTGATACAAACTTAACGACTGGAACAGTATATGCACAGCATATTTTTCAGATTGTTTTTGTGGTTAATAAAATATCATTATAGATTATTTTTGTGGATTTATACAATTTTGAAAATGGCATTCGTCATCCGGTGCTTTTGGGCAAATTTGGCTTCAACATAAACCACTGTAGACAGGCGGCCATTGCAAAGAGCTGACATTTATAACATGTTTAACTGTACAATATAATTCCAGCTCTTGCAGTAATTACCTGACAAATTTTCATTATCATCAGATCCATATTCTTCAAAGGCATCAGCGAGGGCATCGCGTATCTCAACAATACCTTCTCCAGGTATTGCAATGGTATTTCTTGGAGCGTTACGTGTTGCCTGACTCACCTACAAAGTTAACCAAATATGAATAAGATCACATGATTTGATGGGGCACGGATGATGTAGTATATTGTCGTTGTCTACTACGATTAGATAACGATTTAATGTTCATATTAGACAATCTGCGGCCTCAGGTATTATGCAATTTAAATTCCTATTACACTCACATCAGTTAGAGACTAAACCCCTAAACGCAAAATGTCATTGTCATCAATATACTGTAGCTAAAATATCATGCCTGAAATGATGAATATTTGAATTTGCATATATGTTATATGGCTACATGTAGGTCTTTAAAGAGTTTTTGATGAAGTGAAACCTGTATATAACAGCCAGCTACTGGAGGTAGATAAATTGACCATTATAGACAGGTGACCTTTATATACAGGTTTGATTCAATAGAAAATACTATTTTAGACATATCAAGAGTGACCACTATAGACAGATGGCCGCTGTATAGAGGTGACTGTTATAACAGGTTTGACTGTATTTAAAATGTGTAGATCTGTAGAGTTAGTCAAGCATAATAATGTCTCAATTTCAGTAGAATACATGAAATCGAACTAGAATAGAACCATTTTATAAGAATATTAACAACAGGAAACATAAATATTTACCCGTAAGAACCTCCCACGTTGGTTCTCTTTCAAATCGAAATAAAATCGTTTACCAAGTCCACGCAGCATATCACTGAAATATCAAATGTTCATCATCATGTAAACCATTGAATAAAGTGTTGATATATGGCTGGATCCAGCAGTTTATCGATGGCTCACAAAATCTAATGCTACAATTATATGTTTGAAAATAGTATAGACAAAGTCTCTCCTGTCTGTAAGACAGTTTAATAACAGAGGATTCACTATTTAATTTGCATTTGATTACAGAAAGCAGTGATAGAATGCAAAAGAAGTTATTCATTTTGTGATGGTGGCGTTGATTTTTGACCTTGCAACTGCTTGATTCCTGAACAGCCGGCTGACACTTGCTATCAATACTTTTTCAGTGCGACCCGATCCAATACGGATTGACTTTCAGCTTTCGGATCGGACTTCGGAGATAATTCTGGAGGATTAAATCGGATTTAGTAAAAATGTAACAATTGTTTAAATTGTAGCTAGGCCTATCACTGTTATCAACAACATTTATCAAATAATTTGATCAAACTGGATTGGATCGTTTTTTTTTTTAATCTCCAAATTTGGATTGGATTCGGGGGTTACAGATGGTTCGTGCCCGTAGTCAATGTTTGGAAAATACCAACCAACGCACTCCTCATAGCAACTTATTTACTCCTGATTGATTGGTGCTAAAGAATACTTAGCAGGGGAGTCTGGTATATTTATGTTGACCAATTTTGTCAATTTGTATATAATATGAAGTAAGTGATAGATGTTTAGGTTTACAAATTAATATTATCATAGTGTATTCAATAATAATAAGGGAATTGTCAGAAACTACAATTTAAGAAATAATTAAAACTAAACAGACAACTTTGAGCAACGTAGTATAATAATGTGTAGCTTCTTATTATTATTTACGTCAAATGCCAACATAGAAAATGAAGTTTTGCTATCTTAATCAATTGTCACTGACCTCTTTAATTTTATAATTTCGCTTGGTTCTTCTTGAGCTGGTGGATCTAGAATACATAATTATAGAATATTTCATAACCTGAGTCCTCGAGTTTCTAGGTACACTTTCATTACAATTTTAATATCAAAATGCTATAAATAAAAACGCGATACAGACAATAAGGCAGACAATTTGTGCTTTGAAATGAATAGGCCTACCATACGAATGTTATGAGTCCAATGAATCAAAAAAGAAGTTGTCAAAAAAGGATGACTATGACAAATGGTAACCCGTAAAAAGAAAAAACATTCAACTTGAATAGTAGTCAATTTATTTTATTATTGATCGCGATCATGACTGTTACATACAGGTTTCACTGACATATTAAACATTTTCTTCTACACTTTGAGTTATAGCAACACTTCGGTTGCAATGAGACACTCAAAAGGCTTCATAAAACACCTCGCTGCAGCGGCATTTAATATATGCTTGCTATAATTCCTCCGATTTTGATAACCAATAATCATACAGACAGGCAACAATCTTTCTACTATATACATGCTCTGAATTTGAAACCTGGTGGAATTTGATGTTTGAATTTGACATTTCATGAACATGAAATTGTCTACATTTCAATGAACACTCTCAAGACCACATTTTTGAATATTTCATGAAATGATCATGAGGAATTGGGCAACTTTTCATTCATGAACTCATGAACTTTCATTGATTTTTTTCACAGTGGAATTAGGCCTGCCAGTTCATGTACACCGTTCTGTACATGTGCCCATCTTATTCTTGTTGAAAACGCCTTCACATTGACTACGCGAATAATTTGGTTCCAGACGCTGTTTCAGGAATTTTTCATGCGTGTATTCACACCTGATGGAGTCGTTCCAAACGGGTTAGAAGGCGTTCCAAACGCCTGAACACGATCCATTTACTAAAGGCATTTTTTATTAGATTATAACAGGATCGGCACATGTACAGAACGGCGTATGAACCAGGCCTTACTTTAACAACTCAATAAGGGTTGGAGATATACACTTTGTAATAATTATGAAAACAACTCATTATTGAACTTTTTCATCCTGTATTTGAAATATATAAAAACATACCAGTTTCTTTTTCCTTTTCTTCTTTAACAGGTGGATCTAGGAAATTGATGATTGTTTCAATCAGTGTTTATATTTATGCAGATTGATTATTAAAGGGGCAAAATTGACCGGTGACCGCTGCGAGCACAAGTTGAATTCATGCTTAGCGTAATTCAACCGTCTCGTTTTCAAACAATTGTTATACGCAGGCCTAACTTGTAATAAAATTCATGTCAACAATGAACATTGCGTTATAAACAATAAGCATGCACAACGCATGTGATCCTAAGTGTGTAGTGCCTGTCGGTCATTTTTGCTCCTTCAATAGAGACAGAGGTGGCGTCAGGATTTCCAGATGCCATCAGCATATTTAGCTAAGGTATAAGGAACCAGGAATGTTGAAAGTCATTATAGCAGCTCCGGCCTTGGGTGCAAACATGGCATAGTCCAAATTTTGTGAAATGGGAAGTCAATCTTCTGTGAAGGGGAATGAAGAAATATATCGTTGCCATACCTAGCTCATCATAGAAGTCAACAAATGACGTCAGCAACTCTTTGAATTTCCCAACAATTGGCATTGGTAAAGTTAGCCTGTTCTTTCCACCATTTGGCAAAGACTGTAAATACAAAAAACAATTTGTCATTAGAAAAATGATCAGAATGCCAAAACATGATAACAAACGAATCTGATTGGGCAATCCAAACCTGGTCAATTTCAACGCAATATTGACTGAGAGACACATTATAAATCAAAATGGTGGCAACGCATGAAAGATAATTGCATTTTTGACTATAAATTGAGAAGATTTATTCAAATTGTTTTATTTGATGGTAATAATAGAAAACTTTCTTTTACGCTAAATAATTGTTTCACAAGCACATTCAGAATTTATATTGCAGTCCTGTTTGGAATGTATGTGTTGTTGAGCAGAAAAAGCTCAACGCCAAATTCTGGCGCAAAAAATGTCATTAATTAAGTCTGCTACGGTCAAAATAAACTAAACAAATAATATCTTGGTGCAACGTGACGCTTCCAATTCTGTGTGGTGCAAAATTTTGGTGTAAGAAAAACAGGTTTTCCAGTAGGACCAATAAAAAAATTAGCGGTTTCCCATCAGAAAAAGTTCAAAAGGTAAATAAGGTTTTTATTTATTTCTATCCGCAACGTTGAATATACAATGCCAGGGATAATCTATAAATTTATACTACTGTTGATGAATGGTTCAGGTGTCTTGTTTCGACTTGAGACCAAGGAATAGAGACTTGATTTTGCCTAAGGGTTGCAGTGTAGAAATATACATTTGTTTATTAAAATAGTATGCTGATATTTGCTGGAGGTGTGGAATGACACAAGCCGTTACTCGCAGCCGTAGTCATTTCGAAAACCTCATTATCATGACGAAAAACCTCGTTTCACATCCAATACGTCATCACAGATTCTTATTTCACGTGACCTTAGCAAAACCGTTAACAAACTTACCGCGTGCTAAGTTAAATCATCAAAGATCAAAGTTTTGTCTTTGTGTTTGTCTTTTGGTTCAGAATTAAACATTTGTAGGGCAAATTTGTACTTTTTATTTTGGTGGATTGTTTTATTTTGCCATTTCTTATGCATCAATTCCTGGATTGTCTTGGATAGAATTCACGAAAAAGTATATTATTGTCTTGAACTGTCATGGCGTCTAACGTTAAAGACCATAAAATGACCAGCAGCCTTTGCCTATTTTTGTCTTTGAAATCTGGACCCAGATTTCAATCACTCGTTTTCATGATGCACGGCCCGCCTTTGTGTCTCCTTTGCACACACACACGATTTTGCAAAACATTTCGTCACAACGGAAATGGAAGCATTCTGCTCTGTCAAGTTATTTATCAACGAACTGGTTTGGAAAGTTGCAAGAGCAACAGAGGTGGACGTCGTAAGGGCTTTCGAAGCTTGATTAAATGTGTACCACGAAAATCAATTCACTTGCTACTAGCGTCATACGAATTGAGGAAGGAAAACGGAGTTGAAAGCTACAACTGAACAAGAATATTAGGGATTGAAAGAACGGGAAGAGATTTGTTAGTATTCAAAATCAAAACTTATTGCCGAAACAAAATGAAATTATAACATCAGGTGAATTCGATTTTTAATACGGATACTTTGATCATTGACTCCAAATTATGCTTGTAAACACGTAGGCTTCGTCTAAAAATCGTTAGTTACATACCTATGTATGTTTTATATTGCATTGTTTTTCTGCAGTATTTATGCACGTAAATTGTAAAATTTAGAATCATATGAATTTATTTAGTGTTGATTTGAAAGTACATTTTATCCAAGTTGTTTTGATTTGCGTCAAACTTCTCAGACAGATAATCAGACTGTGACTCCCATTCTCCTATTTATTTTTGAGCCGTATACATTTGTTGGCTATCTATAGCCATAGACTTTGCGTTTCGACAAGTAAGAATTGAGAATTATCCAAAATTGAAATTGATAAACCAGACTATTTTCTCGAGCTTTCTGTTGTGTCTTTCCGTAGCAACAGCCACGAGGACAATCCTCTGACGTGAGCGCTGACGTCACTTTCCAGAGGATCAGCCTCGTTTCTTGTAATCAAGACAACAAAACAAAGCAAAGGCTGCTGGTCATTCGAAACTCTTTAAACGCTAAATTTGCTATGCTCTATTTATCATTATAGACCCATTCATTGTCAAGCGTCATTACTGTACAAAGTTGGTAGTCAGTTACATATAAATGTGTGTGAATCTTATTTGTTTTGATAGTCAATATGAAAATGAGCCGCTAGTTTACTGGAATCAAGGTCACATTTTACAACAGAGAGAATTTGCCGACTTCCCGTTTTCTATCTTAACGCCGAGAAAGCATAGTTTCGAAATTACTTGACTACACAAAGAATAAAACACATTGAATAGTGAATATAAAATGAAACTATCAACACTGCATGCGTTAAGCCGAAATATTTAGCAATCTCTTGTCCAAAACATGTGGAAATCGATCGCTGTATCTGAGGTGTGCAGAAATCCATGTGCAGAAATACACGGCCGCCTTTCAATAACAGTAAACCAGAATAAATTACATCACAAAAACGTTGTCCTTCATGATTTTGAGCTTGTGCATATTGAAATCCGTTCTGAGATCAATTTGTAAGCCCTAAAATTTCCATGGAATCGCCATTTTATTTTCGACATGCCAAAACTTTTGCTATGTCTTCTGTTGAAATTTGATGTTGAAAATGAATGTTTAGGCGGTATTTCCTTGACATTCGAGCTCATAGATGACGTAACAGATATGAAACGATCTTTTTCGTCATGAACATGAGGTTTTCAAAAAGACTACGGCTGCGAGTAACGGCTTGTTGGAATGACCCCCTCTATTTGAGTTTTAAAACATAATTATCTAGAATTTAGCAACAATACTTAATGACCATTGTTTAAATAGTGTTATCTTCAACTTAATGAAGACTCACGTACATTATATAATTGATTGAAATTAAACTTTAAAGAACAATGAAATCTTCCATTTGTAATTTGTAACCAATAGTGACGAGATGATCCGTTTAGGAGAACAAACGATGTTTGAGTTTGGAGGTAAGCATTTGTTTGAGACACGCGATGTGTAGAGATAGATAAACAGCCAAACAATTTTAAAACAAAAGAGTTGTAGCTTGGTACAAAATCTAACACATGGCATTTAATAGATAGGTTACTACACACTTACTTCAACCAATTTAATGAATTTTTGTTGTCGAACTTGTTTTACATCCACGTAATATCTTTTGGATTGAATTTTCAAAGGTTTTGATGATAGAACTTCGACATCAGCTGTAAAGACAAAATGGTTCATAATGTATTTTCCATGAGTGATTCAAACATATTTTCAAATAACAAATTGTTTAATTATATATATGAAACAAACACTAACACAAATTATAGGCCTACCTCATTGTTGACAGATTTGAAACAGATTTATTTTCATCTTAATATCAGAGAAAAACAGGTAGCCTTCAAATACAGCTTTCGAAAATAACAAAACATGTCTTGTCTAGCTAAAAAAAACTTTGCTATTTTAATAAAACGGTAATTACTATCAATGACATACATTTGATAACATCCTGTTGCTCTTCTTCTCCACCATTTTCAGTTGATGTCATTGTTATCTTCTTTTCCTCAAGCAAGGGAACCTTGCAAACTTTTTCTAGTTACTTTACCTAAACCAAAAGAAGCTCTCTGCCTTGCCACTCGAAGCCTTGCCCGCACCGCTTTTGTCTGCCTTCGCCTCGTGAAATGTTTCAAATCTGCTGGTGGTTGACTGGGAACAACTCCCCTATTTTGAAGGGGCTGTAGACGTGGAAAATTGAAATGGGGGAATAGGCTATATATGGGGTATTTTTAATCCGAATATGAAATTCGGATATCGGATCATTGTTAGTATTCTATCAGTATATTCCTGATATAATTGAGCGGGGTAACTCCCCTAAAATTACAACTGACAAATGTATCTGGTAGGCTAAATATCAGCAAATACCAATTTATCAATCGAGTAATTCCATGGTGGAACAGTTTACCAGAGAGTGTGGTAACCTCCAAATCATTAATTTCCTTCAAATCAAAATTGAACACTGTTGATTTAAAGGCCTTATGCAAAGTTAAGTAACAATCTATACGAACTACTAGTATAGTTAACACAATTAACACATTTCAATTTTATGCTTTCTTTATGTATTTAAAGGATACAGTCAAACCTGTTATAACGGTCACCTCAATACATTGGCCACCTGTCTATAGTGGTCACTCTTTCAATGTCTAAAGTAGTATTTTCTATTGAATCAAACCTGTATATAAAGGCCACCTGTCTATAGTGGTCACTTTATCTACCTCTCTTAGTTGGCCGTTATATACAGGTTTCACTGTATATGTAAGTGGAAGTTTTACTTTCCTATATAATCCGGTCAGTATTTTTGATAAATAAACAACAACAACATGATATCACAGTTTTCAGACTTATCTGGAATCGGGTCGACTCATAAAAAATCAAAAATCAAAATTTTTAAATTTTTACCTCCATTGGTTGTACTAAGTCAGTAAATACTGATTACTGTGTCAAGCTTTTTCGAGAAACGGATAAGTATTTTTTGAGAAATAAGCATTTGAGAAAGTGAGAATTTCAAATCTTGAAAAACGTAAACATTTCTATCACGACAAGTGAGCGCGATAAGATCACCGCAACTATCGAACATTCGTTCGTAGCAACAACACGATTTTTGAATAATTCATTCTTGCGAACGAATGCTAATAGTTGCGGTGATCTCATCGCGCTCAATCGCTGTGACAAACATTTTACAGTATGACGTCAATTAACTTTCATTCTCCGTTTCCAAGACTTGAAGTCCTCACTTTTTACATGCTGATTTCTCGAAAAATACTTATCCGTTTATCAAAAAAAAGCTTGGCAAATAACTTAAGTTAACAAGTTAAGGTAAACATTATGATTTTCAATTTTTTATGAGTCAAATTCTGAACCTGCAGCAAATATCCATAAAGTGGGCCACAGCAAAGCTACAGTGAAACTGTATATAACGGCCAGCTACAAGAGGTAGATAATTTGACCACTATAGGCAGGTTGCCTTTATATACAGGTTTTATTCAATAGAAAATACTTTTTAAGACATTGCAAGAGTGACCACTATAGACAGGTGACCGCTGTATAGAGGTGACCTTTATAGCAGGTTTGACTGTATACTAATTAACAATAGCTATAACAACGCTTCAGTATTTGTATAACATTTAAGGCATTATAGGAGTTATCACTGTAAATATCTGGTCACAGTATAGAGCTAACCATTATAACAGGTTGAAAGTATTAGAAAATATATTATCCAAAAATGACAAATAATAGAGAGATAGTTATTCTGTAGAGCGACCATGTTAGCAGATAAAGACAAACTTTTTCAAATTTAAAATATTTATATTTCTTTTGTCGTAAGAGCGACAAAACTCAACTTTTTTGAAAACTTTTTATTTACAAGGATAAATACTACTAACATCTGTATTTCATTTTTACAATAAATCATCTATTTTTAAATCTCATTTAAATAATAAACAGTGTAACAATGCAATTTAGAATTGTCGATTTTCATCAACATAAACAGCAATTTTACGACATAATTCTGTGTCGGTATCTTGTGGAAACAACATTGTTTGATTATGTACACATCCAACAGCTTTATATGTCTGCGCTTGTTTTCTAACTATAGATTTACGACGTTCCGTTCTTCGTTTTAAACCATGAATGAAATAATCTAATTGACCAACATCAACATCAATGAATATCAACGATGATCGATGTAACTGCAAATAAAAAGTGCATTAGTTCATAAACAACTAGTCAATCGAGCACGCTTATCCTGAATGAAGCTACGTCATTGTTGACCAATCAGAAGATGGTTCATATTTTCAACAAAATCCGATAAATGTTGGACAAATAAAAAGTCATTTGGCCACTTCGCCAACATCGGTAGAGAACAATAGAACTCAACAAAATCCGATGAATGTTGGCAAATTTTTTGAACGCATTCAAAATCTAAAAAAAGTGAAATTCAACATCAGCCAACAAAATTCGAAAAGGTGAGGGTGGCCAAATGACCTTTTATTTCACCAACATTCATTGGATTTTGTTAAATTCATGAATGTTGGCGAAATAAAAAGTGCATTAGTTTATGGCTTAGTGATGAATTATACTTTGAAAGTTCAGTATGATATATCCACGAGCGATTCTGTACTTGACTCAACTTACTTTTTCAAGGGACATATCTTTAACCTCAACACCTTGTAAATTGACTAAAAATGCTTTCGTCTGAGATGCACATTTATCCAGATAAGTTGCCAAGTTCTTCAAAAGTGATTTCTTCGGAAACAAAATAAAAATAAAATAATTATAGACGGTCATACAGCAATCAAAAATTGGTTTGACATTTAATGTATATCTAGTTTCAAACGATTAATTAAATGTATATAGCCATCGATCTTCATTAATTGCCTTTAAACATGTTTCTAACTATGTTTTAATGTAAACATATTTGTAGGTAAAAAACAATTAAGATAATACGTACTGCAGATTTGTCAGAGCCATCGCCGAGATCTTTTAGTGTAATTTCTTTCATAGGATACCGATTCAAATCAACGTTCAAAGCCTCCTTAGGATCTAAAATAATGAAAATAGTAAAATATATTGCACTGTATCACAATACATAACATAAAACAAGAAAGTTTGGTACATAATTAATGGATTAATCCCAAAAATTCAGTTTAAAGAAAATTTCAGTGAATACTGAAAAAAAGTGGCTTTGAAAAATTTACCCCTGTGAAAATTTCATGGATTTATGATGAAGACATGAATAGGTTCATGAAAATGGGAATTGCCCAATTGCTATGAACATTTCATGGACATTTTATGAACATTTCACGAACTGTTTAAAAATTGCTCATAAAAAGTTCATGAACACTTAACTCATGAATGTTCTTTTTTAAAGTTTGTTTTTAGACGGTTATAAATGCAAATTCCCTAGGTTCATATGGGTTAACAAAGCAACACAAGCGACGGGTCTGATGTATCTAGCATTTTAGTAGCCTGCGTACCAGCCCCGAGGTTTATTTCTAAAACCATAGGGTCTGTGAACTAATGTGTGATTCTCAGCCCATTGAAAATAGCACCTATATAAATTTAGTAAATTATTCACATTCCAATTCACACACTGTCACAAAACATCAATTGTCATAAAATCACAACTCTCTGTCAAACACGTCATAGGTATCAGCCGCAACAATGATTTCAACGTAATGCATAAATTATATCTCAAATTCATGAGAACTTGTTGGGCTGAAAATCACACATTAGTTCACAGACCCTATGGTTTCAGAAAAAACCTCGGGGCTGGTACGCAGGCTAGCATTTTAGTAGCCTGTGAGACATACAGACTTTTTCTTTGTATAATCAAGTATGGTATAGAACTAATGGTCCTTTCCACTACAGTGGAACCTGTATATAACAGCCAGATATGAGAGGTAAAAAAATTGACCATTATATGCAGGTGACCTTTATATACAGGGTTGATTCAATAGAAAATACTATTTCTATTTTACACATATCAAGAGTAACCATATGCTAATTGTCCTTCTCCACTACTGTGACACCTGTATATAACAGCCAGCTATGAGAGGTAGATAAATTGACCATTATATGCAGGTGACCTTTATATAAAGGGTTGATTCAATAGAAAATACTATTTTAGACATTTCCAGAGTGACCACTATAGACAAGTGATTTTTTTATTTATTTTTTTTATTTATCATTTTTCCACGAACCGGGTAAGCTTACAGCTTTTTTTCACCGGGGTGGTTGGTTAATTTGTTAGTATTTTGAAGCTTGTGTGCGTTTAATAGCCGGATGCCCTTCCTGACGCCAACCTGTAGTGCTTCGGACAGGGATTGAACCCGAGACCCTGCGGGCCGTGGTCCAACACCCTAGCCACTACACCAAGGCCGCTTCAAAAACAAGTATCGAATTATTTTGTAATTACATGTTGTATTTGAATTATCCCACCATTGTTAAGCAACATGAAAAAGGGGCTTTTAGTGACCACTGTATAGAGGTGGCTGTTATAACAGGTTTAACTGTATTGTGGTAACCTCTCTTGTGATTTGCATATGTCAATAGAACAAGACAATTGTCAAGTATTTTAAACCAAAGAATGGGTAATAACAGAAAACAACACTTCATAAATATTTTTCAAATATGAATTCAGTACAAACATTTGGTACGCCCAATCACGGATATGATACAATCTTTAACGCCGAAAGTCTGCATTGCGGCCTACAGCTATTCAATTGAATCCACGTCATTTCTATCACTTTCAAACATATATACGATAACAATAAAATTTATATCTGAGATATGAAATAGTTGAGTCAATTTTGAAATTTGTTCTACACACAATTAATGAGTGTTGATGTCATTGAAAATCCTCCATAGTTACTCTATCACTCACCGAAACAAAATACAATGACCATATCTACAACTTTCTTTGGTTCAGCAAATTCAATTTCAGAAACATAATCTCGAACAGCTTCCCAAACCATGTCTCCTTTACCAACAGACGTATCAACAGACAGTAATCTGTCACTTTCCTTAAAATAGTCAATAAATTCTTTGACAGAATTCTCGTATAATTTAAATCGTCGTGTTGTCCTAGATGTGTCTAGTTCATCACTTTTTCCGCCAGTAGATTCAGTTGTTGCAGCCGGTGCTTTAACGCAAGCATGTGTTTGATTGATGTTTGATATTAAATGATCTTGGTCGAGTGTTAGATTGATTGCTAATGCAATTGGGAACTGCAATACAAATAAAATGTGTTAAAAAAAAAATGATTGAGAAGCATCTACATGTTATTATAGCCTATAGATCATGGTTTCAAATCAGATTTAAAAAATTTAGAACTGTTTAAATAATTGGTTGTTAGTTTTTTGACAATTTTCCTCCAGGTAAAATTATGCAAACTGGTAATCTAGCAAGGAGGAGATCAGATCGATGAGATATTCCCTGCAAAAAAGTTTCTGAGCTCATGAACTGTTCATAAGCTTGTTCATGAATATTAAATGGCACAATTTTAATAGATTTTTCATAAACAGCTCATGAAAATTGGACTATTTAGCATTCATGAATTATTTTCATAGAGATGTGTTTGTGAAGCCAGGAATCATTGTAGCGCATCTCAGAAAGGTCAGGGTCTGTCAGTGTTCCTATATTGTATCAGATCAACTCTAGTACAGCACGGATTCAATATGGAGATAATTACAGTAGTCCAGTTACTTTAAATAACAATCACCCTCAAAATTGTCACATATTAGCCAAATATACTGGGTAAATTAGATCCAGTTTAGCCATTTGTTGTGTTCACTGGGTCTCAATGTCTTTAAAGCGAAGCCAGCTATACAACAATATGATAACTATTCCTAATAACTACTTGAAATAAGTTAAAACAGAGTAATTTAATGGAGCAAAATTGACTGGCAGGCTCTACGCGCTTAGGGTCACATGCGTGTTTGTCGCTCGTATTGTTTCTGTGCCCAAAATCATGCTGAAACTTGAATTTGAAGCCATGCCGAAGCCATGACTGATGTTGATCGTTGAATTTAAGCTAAGCTACCACGGGTCAATTTTGCGGCTTTAAAATTCTGATTAAAAATTACCTTCTTTTCAAACCATGTCATTTCTTTATTACACTTCTTTACAAATGTCTCTACTCTCAAAAGAAATTTCAAATTTGGCATAATGTCTATGAGCACTGGTCTATTCCCACATTTAGATACTTCTTCTATTATCATATCTAATACCCACTCTAACGTTAACTCTGATGGATTTTCAGCTACTAATGATGCCAGCTTTTTTGTATTAATATGGTTCTCAATATCATCTTCTGGTAAAAGTTTTCTTGCAAGATTTTCCAAGATCAAGTCTTCGCCACAGATGAAATGGAAACCAAACATATCGACAAGGTTGTTGACAACTGTCCCTTTTCCTGAACCAGGACCACCTGAAATAGAGACAGCATTTCAAATTGATTTGACCTGTATTGGAGAATCATCCCAAACTTAGGTCACATTTTGAAGTAATTTCATGTGTAAGTGACAACCACATTCCAGGTTAATTAACTTACAAGTATTAACCTGTATTGGAGGACCACTGGAAATGGTCACATCTTGAGTTAGCTTCAAGGTCTATAATGATGACCACATTCCATGTTAATTTACCTTGTTATAACCTGTATTAAAGGACCACCTGGAACATATTTAACACATGAAACATAACTGAAAGGTGGCCATATTTTAAGTTACTTCAACCTGTATTGGAAGACCACTGGAAATGGTAACATTTTGAGTAGGTAGATTTCATTGAATTATAGCTCGATGGAATCCATCTTTGAATAGATCGATTTGAAGTTACTTGCATGTTTTCTGTCTTCTCCATGCCGACACAATAAGAATACTACAATTTTACTCACACATCCTTTTTATTTCGCACGAAACCCTGCATGGTTAAAGTACCGGTAAATAATTTACTGCCAGGCATGTGACGAAATAAAAAGACAATGCACAAACCTTATTAATTTGAGAATGAAGTAAGTCTGTGAGGAAGGCTATGATCGACAATAGATACCGTAACAGAATCATTTTATTATCTGTAAAAATTATTTTGTTATTTAGCTTATCTTGTAATGATACAAGGACTGCCAACTAAATACATTGGGTTCCATCCAGATTGAAAATATTGCAATTTGCGTGCCTGAGATTTAAGTAAGTTTAGTTGAAATCCCACGTAGGAAAGTCTGCTGCGCGGATCTCAGGCGCGCACAACAAACTTTTCATTCTGGGGTTCCATAAAACAACAACATAAATTTCAGAACCAAAATATTTGTATCAAAATGAAGATCATAGTTTCCAAAGTAATGGGAATCATAGGATGACGGGACAAAAGGGACAGTTTGGGGCAAAAGAGCACAGGAGGGGGTAATCTAAATTTCAAGATGGTAACCACAACTTTCAATTTTCAAAACATTAACCACGATTTATATTCTTCAAAAAACCGCTATTGAAATATTTCACCAATAGCAAAGCTGTTTGAAACAACTTACTATTGAAATGAAAGTCAAATATTAGCAGAAGATTATCTAAAACAACAGGATAAAATATGACGGGCAGGACAATATATCGCAAGCATATGTCGCAGTTTCATTTCAAAACATTCACGAGAAATGACAGTGAAAATAAAACAGAAATAAATTCAATAAATAGCCATCTTCTACAGGTGCAGGTGTAAGAAAATATGTAAATTTGAAAGTGTTTGAAATTTATATAAAACTGTTTTGCTAGCATTGTAGCAGTGCACGTGTTGTATCTTACTTACCAAATATGAATACAATTCTTGGACCGTCGTTTGAAACTGAAATCCCCCCTCCACCAGACAGTTTTACATTTGGTTTCACAATAATTGTATTTCTTCTTGCTCCATCAAAAACTTGTTCCTCTTCATGGTTATCTTTTGGTGTACTGACTTCACAACCCATAATTTATTATCAATAAGTACAAATTGAAACAAAATGAATAGAACTTTGAGTTTCAATATTAATCATTCATTTAGCCGACCATTACCAACCATTCTGCCAAAAAAACTCCAGCAGCTAGCATACTCGCCACTCACCAGGAAAATAATTGACAACAGCAAATCCAATTTAGATCAAAACAAAATAATCAAACTTCATAAAAAGAAACAATCACAATATTTGCTCTCAATAAGCATAGAAATCAAGAGCTAGCTAAACTTGTTGTTATTGATTGACAATTACGATATTTACTGATTGTGCCATTTCCGAAAGACCACGCAAGTGCTGTTTTATAGTCAACGCGTATCAGAGAGGGCGGAGAGTTACCATGGTAACACTTCTGACGAATCACATAGCCTCAGAACGAAACGAGGATTAGTAAAATAAATATCGGATTTACACTATAAAATATTTTGCTACAAATCAAATTCATTCGTGTCGGAGTTTTTATGTACGTCAATCGTGTCGTCAGCACAGAGCTGTTTGTTGAAAAGTTTAGACATGAAAATAACCGCGAAATAATGTGTAATATCGTAAAACGTCCGTCTTTACAGTCTTCTTTCATGGCCTTAGTAAGTTGGTTGGTTTTTGATTTGAGTAGATTTAGTTTATTCATAATAAAAATATAACAGGAAAATACAGGGGAGTATATTCACGAATAATTCCACTTATGTACAGCCTAATACAATAACAAAAAAATATTAACCTAAAAATGACTTATTGAATTAGTTTCTGCTTTTTTATATTGCGGAATACTTTGGTTATTGGGCCTGCGGCGGGGGTTGTGGATGTGGGGCTACTGTTTGATAGGAGATTCTGTAGTTGACATTTTGAACTAGAAAAACTACAAACATTTTGTTTTGTTTGAACGTTTTCAAGGAAGCAGAACACCTGCTGATATTTTTTCACTACGAAGTAAAAATTAAGAAAACTGAAATCTTATAAGACTTGTCAGCGGAGAGCGCACACAGGCTCAGTGAACCTATACTACCATTTAAATGCAAATAGATTCATGATCAGATCCATGTCTTTCAATTTTTAAGGTATATTTCAATAGATATTCATTGAATGAAATGAAGAGAACATAGATTAATATTTAGGAGAAAACTGCCTTTTGACATTGCGATTTACTTCGCTTAGAATTGTTTAGTGATAATTTTGTCCTACATACAGTTGACCGGGTTGATAAAATATATAAACAAATTTAATCAGAGAAATTTAAATGGAAAAGTTTAGAACTTTTGCTTAATAAGTTTGATAAGAAGTCAAGCAATGGAATAGACGTAATTTTGCGACAAAATAAAGAAAAGAAACAAGTTCTTCTTTTCTAGTATAACTATTACAACGACGGTCCCACATAACCGTATACCAATTTCCATGTACAATTTAAGTTTCGATAAAATCATTCACAAACTTTATTTAAAGATTTACATGGCAATAATAAGAATATTTCACATACATATCATTATAAACAACTGCATAAACCCAAAGAGATTAAAAATGCAATCGGATTATATTTATTTTATCCCAAGATTATACTCGAGCCTCCACCTGGTGGATTCTGTAATCTCACTTTCGGGCGATGAGGGACGTTGTCGTCGACTTGCTCACCTAAGATAGATATAGACGAAGAAGAATTTAAAATCCTAGTTGAGAAACAATCACCCGTTTCTAAGCTAGCCTAGCTCCACAAGGCCTATTATTTCGCTGCGTCCTATACGAAGCGGCCGCAGGTAAAGTGAAGTACAGGGGCATGTGGCACAGGTCTATTTCTAAGCAAGCTAATAATAAAATCCTCCTAAACACTTTGTTTATAAGAGAGCAATTTATACACTAAGCCGGGACTCAAATTACTAACAATTTAAGAACAAAATATATAAGAACCTAAGACTTCTATTTTCTTCAAATTGAAATTCCCCGTGAAATTCTCTGGAATGTTTATGATAAGGTCGATAAGGCATTGAATTTAGAGAAAATGAAATTCTCGTGAAATTCTGAGATATGGGAACAAGTTACGACATTATGAGGTTCAAATCGTGAAAATATTAAGAAAATTAACAAAAGTGAGTGGTTATTATTACAAAAAAGTGAATTAGTGTATAATATTGTTCACAATTCTACATATTACACCATAAAGATGGATGTATAATATAGATTGTAGACATTACATTAGCCTATTTTATTTGCATGCTATTTATGTATAATCTCTATATGTTATCGTAGGCCTAGCCTGCTCGCAAACTCTCTGTAAATCGAAAACTTAGTAAAACATTAGACTGATTCATTAATAGAAACAATAGACTGTTTTACTAAGTTTCCAATTTACAGAGAGTCTGCGATCAGAATACCGTAAGCTCTGCTGAAAAAATGAATGATTTTGTCCGCCATACTATTGCAAACTATTCAAGTTGACTTTATATCATTAACTTATTCTATAAAACCGAAGTCTGATACGTGACTTGGTTTTGACTATATCTCTATTATTGGCTATTCTTAAATGACGCATACAAAAGATAACAGAAAAACTTCTACAATAATCTTTTATCCGCTACGATCTGTATTAATGAGATTAATGTTATAATCATTTCCTTGGCCTACAACAATCTACAAAGTACTACTGTCTCTAAGAAGTGCAACCAGTCATTTCATATAAAGGTAATTAAGATGGTAATACCGAAGAACCCGAATAAAAAGTACAAGACAGTTTCGCCCTACGGAAGACACCCGTACTTCTATCTGTACTTCTATTTCTGGAGAAGATCTCGCGTAGGAAGTAAGTAAAGGAGACGGTATCGCCCAACCATAGGCGTCTTTAACTCTATTTCTGGATAAATCCCTGCGTAAAAAGCAAGTAAATGAGCCAATATCGCCCCAAAGAAAGCACCCGTATCACTTTTCCCGAACGAGCCACTCCACTGCATCTCATGAACTGTTTTTAAACATGAACTGTTCTTAAAAAACAGTTCATAAACATAACGCAGCTGGCAAACATATATAAATCAAGTCAAAATATTGATGAAGTGACCAATTAATTCTGCGTATATGGAGAGAGACACTGCATATCCAAATGGGACTGCCTCGTGTGTGAATGCTTTTACTGAGGACTTGGAATTCAAATTATTCAAACGTATCAATCAATTTTTAATACAAATCTTGAACTTTTTATGCTCTTGAAAATTGATAAAATTCAAAACACCGAGAAAAATAAAATTAAAAAATTATTGCTAGTGTTAAGGAATATAGCTAATGCCATCTTCAAAATATCAATATCGATTCACACAGGTTTAATGAAACAGAATTACAAATCATTTGCTAAGCCTTGTCAAAACGTCAGTAAACTTATTATAATGCTCAAATTTGATACCAAATTACAAGGTATATAAACTCCTTACAGTCAATCCTGCTTTAACGGTCACCTTTATACAGCGACAACCTGTCTATAGTTGCCACTCTAGCAATGCATAAAATAATTTGTTCTTTTGAATAATCCATCTATAGAAAGGCCACCTGCATATAACATTCAATTTCACATCTCATAACTGGCCGATATAAACAGGATTCATTTTGATACGATGGAAAGCCTAGTGAATACCTGAATATGATGTATCATAAAAAGAAGATTTAATATTAGCAAGCGTCACTACATGACATCCTTCACTGGCAACCGAAGGAGATGTTTCGAAGGGGCTATTGGAGAATAGAATCTGTTCATAATGTTTTGTATCGTGAAATGAATTATTTTCTTAAGTTTCTTTGTCAGCTGTATCTGACTGTGATTTGTGGCGTTCTTTGTGTAGCAAATATGTAAGGCGTAAGAGGGACGGCACATTCCTATAATGTGACTGTCTATACTATTACTAAGCGTCACTAACCTGACAATTTGAATGTTGATGAATGAAGATCTCTATGTGGACCACCTGTTCCTTTTCCAGTGTGATGTTCATTTGTATCTACATCATGGTCAGTTGAGACATCCTCACCATTGGTAGAAGATTGTGACTTCGGTTTGGATAAATCAATCACAGGACCTGTGTAGGGATCACGCTTCACTTTTTGCGGTTTCAATACCTAGACATGATGTGAAAATGTAAACGAATTTGAATGGCATTCAGTTTGTGATTAGAAAATTCTGTTGAGCTGGATTCCCTTTTCTTTAGCATTGTCTGAGTTTTAGAATATTGATTTTTTTATAAATGATCAATTACGATTACTGACCTTTGGATAATTGTTTTTTTTTGCAAAATAGAGGTCATCCCTCTCGCACAGTGGTGGCATCTTCTAGACTGTCTTAAATATCCTCAACTGGGCACAGTTGGATGCCCAGAAGGACGATGGTGCTCACAGAAAAGCCCCTGATACCTGCATTACAATGCACAATTTTGACTGGCTTAAGTCTCGCTTACTTTTTGCTGCCTCATTTTCATGATTAGAAAGGATCATTTCCCAATCAATCAAGATCGGATAACACAGAAGTGAGACTTGAGCAGGTCAATGCAATGTTAGGCTTCTGTTTTGCACAAAGTATGAGAAACTCAAATGCGGAGCGAAATATTATAATTAGAAATATCTTGCGTAATTCCAAGTATATTAGCATGTGGATTCTTTCAATTGATGTCTAACTACAACGTTGTATTATTTATATAGGCTTAAGAAGAACAAGGAAAAGAGTTCACGCTCATGACGAAAACCAAGGAAAGGAGAGTTATAAATAAAAGAGTCAAACCTCTTCTCGTTGGAAAACTCGTGTATATACGGCTGGAGAATATGGCTTAGTCTCGACATAGCGACCAGAACCTTTTACAACAGATAGCTAAAAGAAATAGATGATACAGACATTGAATAATATGATACCAAACTAATTAGACCACGCGTCACAGAACCAAATCGGCAGGCTTCTCCGGCAACTTGAAATTCATATAAAATGTTGATAAAAAACACAATAAATACTTTCCCGTTTCTTGATTTAGTCAAATTCTATTGTGGAGCTCTCCAGAGATGAATTTATAAATCATTTCAGGGTCAGAGCCCTCTTAATCCATACATTTTTAGTTTTCGTGATGCTTCTATGGATTCGTAAAATCTTGGGAGAACAAAAGGATCAAAGACCATGAAGCTCACATTCAGCATTTTCTCAAAATGATAAGAAGGCTTTGACCGTGAATCTTGAAATATAAATTGGATTTTTGAAGGGTTCACAATAGAATTTATCCAAAACAAGAAATAGGTAATTGTTAAACATATTTTTATGAACCCTATTATGTGATTTTCAAGTTGCCCGGAGAAGCCTGCCGTTTTAGTTCTGGGGGCGCTCGGTCTAAATTTAGAAGGATTCACCAAATAAATATACATATAGAAACATAAAAAATAAATACTTACTTGAAACTACAGTAGTATGAAATTGATAGCGTTTAGAACAACAATGAAGTGAACAATTGTTTTACAAGGACTTGACCACAAAATATATTTTAGATATCGTTTCAAACAATGCACTGGTGAAACAAATTAAAGAGTTTGTGAACTTGCAGTACAGTTTACAGCGTACTAGAGGTAGATAAATTGACTATAATAGACATGTGGCCTTTATATACAGGTTTGATTCAATAGAAAATACTATTTTAGACATTGCAAAAGTGACCACTATTGACAGGTGGCTGCTGTATAGAGGTGGCCGTTATAACAGGTTTGGCAGTATGAAAATATCCTTGTGGATTCACAGATATTTCATGGAAAGTTCATATGAACATGAAATTGCCCAAACTTTCACTTGAATTGCACAGGTGCTGGAATGCACTGTAAGATTTTCTGATGATTTTCTGCTGGATGCAAACATTCTAAGTGAGTTACCTTTCCATTACTGTAAACAACTTTTCCACGGCTGATTGTATGAACGGCAACACCATGGCATGTCAAGCCCTCAAATATATTAAAATCAACTGCCTGAAAAAAAAAAAAAAAATTCATAGACATTTGAATAAATTCACAGCAACATGAAGGGAGGTGGAACCTGAACTGAAAGTGTGGTCTGAATGACGACAGCGGATGATAGAGCTAGCTACGACAGGACATAAAGCTAGTTATGGAGAGATATAAAGTTGGTTACGGCGGCTGGACATAAAGCTAGATAGAATATATATTAAAGATACTTACTAGAAAAATAAAACAATATTTGTATGTAGTACCTGATGATGAGTCTTGACTGAGATTGTTCTTTTTGCTTTTGGATCCCAAATAACTATATCAGCATCACTACCCACTGCAATACATCCCTAGAATAAAACAGTATATCAACATTTAGTGAACTGGTAGCTCAGTGGCAGAGTTTTTGCACAATGGGGTGTGATTACTCGTTACTACATCAATGCTTTTTATATCTGCTTGTTAATTTGTAAATGCAATTGCGTTTCTATTGAACCATAGTTTTTTGTATTATAACGAAAATGATATGATCAATCTGATTGGCTTAGAGTTTAGTGCGGAATCAACACACCGGTAGGGGTGTGATTCCTCGTTAGTACATAAATGCTTTTTTATATCTGCTTGTTAATTTGTAAATGCAATTGCGTTTCTATTGAACCATAGTTTTTTGAATTATAATGAAAATGATATGATCAATCTGATTGGCTTAGAGTTTAACGCGGAATCAACACACCGGTAGGGGTGTGATTCCTCGTTAGTACATAAATGCTTTTTATATCTGCTTGTTAATTTGTAAATGCAATTGCGTTTCTATCGAACCATAGTTTTTGAATTATAATGAAAATGATATGATCAATCTGATTGGTTTAGAGTTTGACACAAATCAATATAGCAAATAGTAGCTTCGAAAACACAATCGGAAACTGTGCGCCAATTGTTTGGTATTATAACTAGCACAACTATAACAAGCATTTACATGACCTTCTCTCTTGCTCATGAAAAGTTTTTCAAAATTCCGGATCAAATTCGAAATTCTCTTATGTGATATCAAGTTTGAGCTGTAAGATCGATTGTGTTTTCGAACCTAGTTTTTGTATAGTGATTTGGCGTCAAACTCTAAACAAATCAGATCGATGGAATCTTTTTCGTTATAATACAATGATCTTTGGCGCTGATCTCTGGAGCCACTTCAGGAGAAAATTCAAAGGCAGTTATGTAGTTCTAGTTGTTTCAAAATATTCTTCATCTTTACTTAACATCGTTTTCCAACATGAGCAATATTTCTCGCTTACATTGAAACAATGGGCATTGGGCAAATGTACATAAATCTACGAAATCCAATTATTTATTATGCAACAGTAACTTCATTATGAATTTAAGTCAACTTCTATTTTATTAATTAGGATAATTAAACAAGAAAGGGTAGATAATGGAGTTCATGAACTATGCATGAAATTGTTGCTGGAGTTTATGCATTGTTTACAAACTTTTATGAGAAAATTAACCCCAGCATAAGAATATAATATGGAGATTCTACAATTTATCAACAACATAGAAATCATTATAATAACCTTCTTTGGATAAATGTTGAATATTTTCGCTGCAACTGAGCTAGTAACTCCGACATATCTACATGGATCCATCTTTCCTGCATGCTGTAAAGAGAAAAGAAAAAAGTAATGATCAACGGGTTTAAAGTTTTGCAACATTCTCCCAAGATTTATATATATATATATATATATATATTATATAATAAAATTTATGTTTATCTAATAGCAGATAATATAGGGCTCTATGTCTTCATTTGACAGAGCGGTAAATAATAATAATATATGGCGAAAGAGTCAAAGAATACACATTCTTTACTGTTACTCAAGTTTCACGCTTTTCACAGCGATCTTCAGACAGATTTTTTACTCAATCCGATTACTTTACTCATTCAGACAGATTGAGTAAAAAATCTGTCTGAAGATCGCTGTGAAAAGCGTGAAACTTAAGTAACAGTAAAGAATGTGTATTCTTTGACTCTTTCGCCATATATTATTATTATTATATATTATATATATATATATATATATATATATATATATATATATATATGTGTGTGATACAACAGATAGCAATAACAATGTCTAGTTATCTATACAGAAAGCTCTAATACTCGCGTCAGTAGTGCATCAAGTGATATCTTCTAGCAAAGAGTGAAGGTTTAGTACTAGCCCTTGTGTATAAAAGTTTCAGATATATATATATATTTTTTTTTTCTCCAACATAACACAATTTTTTAAATATGTACAAAATTAACAGTCATGTGATTTATTTACTTTTATATCTATATACAGTCAAACCTGTTATAACGGTCACCTCTATAAAGCGGCCACCTGTCTATAGTGGTCACTCTTGCAATGTCTAAAATAATATTTTCTATTGAATCAAACCTGTATATAAAGGCCACCTGTTATAATGGTCAATTTATCTACCTCTCGTAGCTGGCCGTTATATACAGGTTTCACTGTAATAACAGTTTATGGAATACGTAATTGATACGTAATTGACATGTTCAATCGTATCCATGAAAGTTATGTGTCACAAAGCCACACATTTCTAATATTAGAGGTCAAGTTTTCTATATTTAACAAATGGTTGTTATAAACAGGTTATTAGCTAATTATGTTACAATGCTTTATTTGTCTAGACAATATGAAAACATTTCGAGAGAGAAAAAAATGATTGTGAAACATAATGTGAGGAGTGTGCAGCTGTGGCATCACATCAGTGTATTGCCTTGGCTGCAAGAATAATTCTAATAATTGTACATTGGACAGGTGTGTAAAACAAGAGCCGGAGTCAAACTCCGACTCCGACAGGAGTATCCATATTTCAACAGAAGGGGGACTGGAGTACATATTTTGCTAGCCAGGAACAGGAGTCAGAGCCAGAGTCTAGAATGCAGTCCTGGTAATTTCTTAAAGCATTCCTAAGTTGAAAGTTGTATAGATAGTTCTACATGAAGTTGGATTGGCTATGTATTTCACATTATTTTAATATATTTGTACCTTTTCATGCTTGCTTAATTTGTTGTTGATAAATTAATCCGTTTTCGGATTTTGTATGCGAGTTTGTTTGAAATCTTTTGGAGGAGGAGTCGGTGTCTACTTTGCTTACATTTTCAGAGCCGGACTTGTAGTCAAATACTTCTATAAGGACTTCTGACTCCGTACACCTCTGCTACATTGCACAGCAATCAGCATCATACAGACCATAGAAGATTAATAATTAAATAGTTGAAAACATGAATAGTAACTTACAACACCCTTCTCCCAAATTACAGACATTCGATCTTCAACACCTAGAACAAGAAATAAAATGGTCAAAACAGATAAACCAATTATCTACAATGCCTATCTTAAAGCACTAGTGGTTGTTCAATGGGCATTTATTGACTCCATTGTTTAAATATTGAATTCAAGTAAAAATGAACAAACCATCAAAAAAATTATTAAGTGTTTTGCATCGTCAATCAATCAGTCACCACTACGTATTTACGTTAGACAAACAAAATCACAATAATTTATTGCTTGGCTTTATCAAATAATCATGTTGTATTTAAATTTTGAAATGAATGTCGAAAAGGAGCTTATAGCCTTCGGCATGTCCCCCTCAGCTATATAATATTGATCTTAGACCTACCATTAACTCCATTGGGTATTGCTCTGAAATCATCTTTTCCAAGTGCCTTTTGATTTGCATTGAAGGTACAATTATCGGTTCCAGTACAATCTAAGTCACCACTGCAAATGAATTGCAAAACATATGGATTAAGAAAGGGTTTGAATGGATCAATAACACAGTAGGCCTAGAGCAGAAATGTTGTTTCTGGAATGTGCCGTCCCTCTTACGCCTAACATATTTGCTACACAAAGAACGCCACAGTTAAGGTTAAGATTTTACTGACGTTAATCCAGCAGATAATGAAACAACGAAACAGCAGCGATATCAAAAGTGCCATTTAATTTACAGCATTATCTCTTCTTTCTGATCTTTCTTCAATACAACAATAAAGACGTACTTTGATGCAAAAATTCAGACAAAGCTTTCTACCGTACTAAACAATTTGTGATTCTACCCCTATGAAAAACAGTTCAGGAGGTCATGAACAGTTCATGAACAGTTCATGAACGTTAACCGTTTCTAATATTTCTGAACTGTTCATGAACCCTCATAGACAGTTCATGAACAGTTTATGAACATTTTCTGAAAAGTTCATGGAAATTGGGGCCATTCAACGTTCATGAACTGTGAATGAACTGCTGAACTGTTTTTGTAGGGGTAAGAGCAGTTTGCGAGATGACATTGTTTGAGTAACAACTTACTTTGCTAGCAAATCCATAAGATATCCTGGTGTCGTTGCATCTGGACGAAGAGGAGGACCCATAACATGTGCTGTACACAAAAGTAGAAAATCTTACTGAACGAAAATGTCAAATAGAAAATCTATCAAAGCTTTGATATGTTTCTTGAGAATGAAAATGTGAATTAAAGGTGTGCTATCTGATTTGATTCCGTTATCAGCTTACAGATCAGATAAGATTGGTTTCACCTAATTTCATCCGATAGAAACGTATTAATTGATTTCAATGAGCAATAAAAGTTGTTTTGTAACTTTTTTGATCCATAGTGTTATATTTAAAACCAATCTCTCTTCTCTGAGAAACAATGTTTGTTCTGAATATTTTGCGTATTTGATTAGCCTATATTAAATTAAGTTTTTTGAATACATTTCAAATTCAAATATAGGAGGTTACATTATACGGGAATAGGGTAGGTACATGCACTATATATAATACTTATAGCCTACACACAGCTATATTTACGTCCATCAATTCGTCAATGTTTTATCCAACTTTTTGTAGATATTGTAGTCTTATAAGAATGTAGATATTTAAATAAGGTTCTGATTTAAAGAAAGTTTTATTTCTATTTTCGGTTTACTTTTTTTTGCAATGAAACACAATGAAGCTCTTCTATAGCTTTCTTTTGCAGTTTCCGACCGCAAATTAGCAAAAACAAGGGGTCCTCATCCAATTCCCATAGACTGTTCATTCATTGACAATTTAAACTGAAAATAAAATCGTCACAGATTACTCTAATCTAACTTTTACGTATCTAAATTTCATATTATTTGACCAAATTAATTAAATTCTGGTTTAAATAAAGCCGTTAATAGTGTAGTACAGTGTAACCCGCTTAAGTGCAAGTCAAAATTGCCAACGGTTTTCATTGCATTTATCCGAATTTGCAGTTATCCTAAATTGTTTACCAAGGACTTGACCAGAAATTTGTTTAACGGGTTTCAAAGCCAGGTTGCAGATAAGCAGGAATTTCACTTATCCGAATTGCACATAAGCGGGTTACACTGTAGGACCTATAATATAAATTTAATGCAACTCAAAATCAACCTTGAAGCAGTTTATAAAGTTGTAAAGAACTGCATTCCAAAGAGGCATGATGTACAGTCAAACCTGCTATAATGTTCACCTCTATACAGCGGCCACCTGTCTATAGTGGTCACATTTGTAATGTCTAAAATAGTATCTTCTATTGAATCAACCCTGTATATAGAGGTCACCTGCATATAGTGGTCACATTATCTACCTCTCATAGCTGACTGTTATATACAAGTTTCACTGTTTAATGAAATACCTGCTGCATGACGCCAACATTTGTGCCAGTAATTTGTTCCGTCAGTTCCAAGACTTGCGGCAATTGGTTCACCAAATACAACGAATCCTCTTTTGCGATATTCTCTAACGACTTCAGCAGCACTTTTGCTCATGACATGAACGATATAGATTGGACAATTCAACTAAAGAATGGAAAGGGAAATCAGAATAAATCTAAAATGGTTGCCAATTAAGTAGCCACACATCTCTAGATGCACTAGTCTCTATCTTCTCTATCACTAGAAGGGGGATTCAAAGAACTCTTTTCAAGAGAAGCCACACAACTGACTGCTCTTCAATTCTATCCTATGTTAATTTGTTCAGCATTATTCGCGAATTTGAAAAATTGAAAACATTATGTTGATGGAAGTCTTTGAACTACAATAGTTTTACAACTAGGCCTAATGCATGTTGCAAAAATGAATCAAAAATTTGGAAATGACTATTATATTCGCAGGTTTGGCAATACTGGTCAAGGACATGGTCACAATGCCTCACATTCTATCTGGAAATATGTATACGTATGTTGCTAAGAAAGCAATCATTCATTCATTGCCTTTATTTAAGAGGGTGATCTGTAGGCTAAAGCTTATCTCCCCCAGGGACCTCAATATCACATAGATATAGTGTTTATTGTATACCTGACTTGCAATGACGATAGCACGTTGCGTAGCTTCTGCTTCGACCTAGAATGTATTCAAGCAATTACTGTATTGGTAAAAAGAATAGGAAAGATGTCTGCAATCTTCCCATTTTTTAAAGATCTATCCAATGGACACTGAAAATGGTCTGACAAATGTTTACTCGTCCAGTACCCCGGCCCTCCCGCACAGAGTGCGGACAATCTGCCATTGATCTACCAGTGCACAAAAAAATTTGGAACGCTTCACAAATTTGGATGTCATCATATAGTAACAACAAAATTACCAGATACTTAAAATATCCTCAACTTTTGAATTATAGGAAAACAATGAACAAAATTATTCCTTTTAAACTTATGACAAGCCTTCTGGAATCTAGTTGTCGTGTTGCTAGGTTTTGTTAAACCTATATGACAAATGGTAACCAGGGTAAACAAAAAATTGCTTTGAATCAGTGGTTGTATGATGATGATGATCGCCCGTGTTTTCCATCTATACAATGAAACCTGTATATAACAGCCAGCTATGAGAGGTAGATAAATTGACCACCACTATAGACAGGTGGCAAATTGGTTGTTGTAGAAATGTAATGTATAAAGAAGAGGTATCAACTATATGTTATTAAACTTGACCCAATGAC
Organism: Haliclystus octoradiatus; assembly: GCA_916610825.1. NCBI lineage: Eukaryota > Metazoa > Cnidaria > Staurozoa > Stauromedusae > Haliclystidae > Haliclystus > Haliclystus octoradiatus. The sequence continues at coordinate 35,970,584 of OU744446.1, forward strand.
GAGGGTTGGCATTTGGTGCTTGAGTGGTGGGAGCTATGAGTAGGTTGCGATTTCCATTTGATCAGCTAGAGATCCTGTCACCACTCTCAAGCACTGGTCAGTTTCACTGATAATCAGTAGAATTATTAATCCTATAAATCTACGTAACAAATATAGATAAAACAACATTGATAATACAATCATGTAAAACTGATCATCTTACATGTTCTGGACGGCACATTTCATGTCCTTCAGGACCGGTGATGCCTAATGCTATCATTTTCTTTGAGCCCTACAAAAACAAAACATAAAATCATATCAATTTAAAACAATAATAATAATAATAATAATAATAATAATAATAATAATAATAATAATAATAATAATAATAATAATAATAATAATAATAATAATAATAATAATAATAATAATAATAATAATAATAATAATAATAATAATAATAATAATAATAATAATAATAACAATAATAATAATAATAATAATAATAATAATAATAATAATAATAATAATAATAATAATAATAATAATAATAATAATAATAATAATAATAATAATAATAATAATAATAATAATAATAATAATAATAATAATAATAATAATAATAATAATAATAATAATAATAATAATAATAATAATAATAATAATAATAATAATAATAATAATAATAATAATAATAATAATAATAATAATAATAATAATAATAATAATAATAATAATAATAATAATAATAATAATAATAATAATAATAATAATAATAATAATAATAATAATAATAATAATAATAATAATAATAATAATAATAATAATAATAATAATAATAATAATAATAATAATAATAATAATAATAATAATAATAATAATAATAATAATAATAATAATAATAATAATAATAATAATAATAATAATAATAATAATAATAATAATAATGAGCCGCCTTGGCGAGTCATTTTCGCCTTCAACTTTCTTGCTCATGAAGTGTTTTTGAAAACTCTTGATAAAAATTAGACATTCTCTTTCTTGATATCAAGATCGAATTTTAAGATCGATTGTGTTTTTAAACCAAGTTTTCCGAAGGTGATTTGACATCAGATTGCTCTAATCATTTTCGTTATAATACAATAATAGTAATAATAATAATATCAATAAGCAGAATTGATGATCATTAATGGCCAGAAAGAAATACTTGTCTGCAGCTAATAATAATAATAGTAATAATTAATACATACCTCGGCAATAAGATCACCATTTTCTGCATGGACTTGAGCAAGTGCACCAATTTCTCGACAATTAGCAAAACATTTGTATAGCTACAAGTATATTGATATTTACATAAGTAGAAAATGAAAACAGTTGCAATATTTATAACTTCATTAAATTTCAAACAAACTTATTCATAGTCCATCAGGTTCATAATAAGTCCATAAAAGTTCAAGAATATGTGGGTTGGTTTTTGAAGAGGTTGTGGGAACAAGACAAACACTGAGTTTCATTTGGGAAAAATAGAAAATCTGACTGACAGTGATCATTCAGAATGGGAATATATGGGGTATATGTTAAACTTAACTGCCCAAGATATCCAGAATTTGGCCTAGCCCCTCAGAAAAACAGTTCATGAGTTCATGAACAGTTTATGAACCCTAACAGACAGTTCATGAAAATTTGGGGCCATTTAACGTTCATGAACTGTTGATGAACTCCTGGACTGAGCAAAGAAGGTGCTTATATGGTGGGATAAAGCAATAGTGGACATAAGCTGGCTGGAAGAAAGGCCTTCCCCCACCAAAGTCAGCAATACCAGTGGAATCTAATAAACTAAATCATGGTCAGATCTTATGATGATATGCAATGATTGCACGAGATATCACTATTAAGATTGATTGTGATTTACGCAGAACTGGGTCTTACGAGAATGGCATTACGACATAATGACGTTGTGACATAGGAAGCATGTGCATTGTGCAATAATGACATCTCCAAGCCTTAGACATGCCCAGTTGAAGATGTGATCATGTGACCTATTGGATATCTATTCCCAGGCCAATCACATTCAGAGACCTGAGATTTCTCAATGCATCCAAGTTTAATATCTCCTGAATTACATACGACAACATTTATATCTTAAATGGATTTCGCCGCAGGTCATTTCACAACTGCGGCATTTTACCATCAGAAGATTTTGCTGCTACATCTGTCTACATTTGAATTACGCAGAGTAAAACATACCTGTGAATCGTCAAGCATGAAAACATCTTTGTACGCCATAAAACATTTAAAAGAATTTATACCTATAAAAATGTATACCCATTAGATATAAATCATGTCATCATGGTAACCATGGTAACACATAATACCGTAAATGGTAAATATAAGTCAACATGGTGTATAAGGAATTTGTGTTGAATCCTTTTCACAGCAAATAGAAATACCAAAAATGGGTCAATTGCCTTTGAGCCTCAAATCTTATAAAATATTTGATAAAGAATTGCCGCTTGCTTATAAGACATAGAAGGATAGGTTCATGAACAGATTCATGAACGTGAAATTGCTTAAGAGTTCATGAACAATTTTTGTAGGTCCGTAGGATAAGAAAGTCTAATTTTCTCAGCACTGTTTGTTGTGATGTCCTGATCATCATCATCATGATGCCCTGAAAAAGAATCAAGCCCTGCACTCCACAACAAAATGCGGATACTCTGTGAATGAGGCTACAAGTGCAGTTACGTGTGACTTTTCTGATCATACCATGTTCTGATCCACTTGGATATGAAAGTCAAAAAAAAATTAATGATGTTACTTTTGCAGTTAACTACATGATGATAACTGGTAGTCACCCTGTAAGTACAACTAAGTAGTTTACCAGGAGGACATAAACACAATTTACAATTTACAGACATATACAAACCAGAGTCATCTATTTAAAAGAGTCGAGTCACTCTTTCATGTCCTGATCTCAGCTGCGAGTGGACAGACGCCAGTCACATGATTTTATGGACGTCATTTTAGTTATGTCAAACCCAGGTTCACGAAATTTGTACAAAACCCACAAAAATAATATCATGAATTCAAAAAACTTTTGGTTTAAAAGCAAAACCATGTTTTCAATGGAACAAAAATACTGATTTTCGAGCTCCAAAAGTTGTGTGTCTGAACTCTTATAAATAAATTGCTGATACAACACCCTGAAAAGAATCAAGCCCTGGACTCTACAATAAAATGCGGATACTCTGTGAATGATGCTACAAGTGTAGTTAGGTGTGACTTTTCTGATCATACCATGTTCTGATGCAAGAGTAGCCATTTCTTTTTTTACTTGATCACTCCACCACGTCACGGCAACATGGAAAGCATAATCACAACAAACTGAAAATATGGAAAACAAAATTGTTGAATGATTAAATACAATTTCTAATTAGGTACAGGGTACAGGGATGTTAAAGTTACTTTTTAAAAGCTACGAGTTACAGTTACTGTTACTTGGGTGAAAACGTAACGGTTATAAGTTATTTTCAATTCAAAAGTAACTAGTAACAGTTACTTTTTCCATTACTTTGATCAATAAATCTACAAATATGATAATATCCGACACAAACAAATCAGTCATATCAAAAATACTGAAATAATGTTAATGCAATAAACCGTATGAAGAGTGCCTTTACGCGAAACTCAGAGTAACGATCTACGAACGAACTTTGATCTATTATTTATTTCATATTTGTAAAACGTTGTCTTACTGATTGAACATAGGGCATATTATTTATTTCATATATACTGTATATTTATAAATTCTAATGATATAAATACAGTAGAGTAACAATTAATTAAGTAGTAAATACAAAATCTAAATAATCAAATCAAATTAGGTATCAAATAATAATATTGCACAAATGTGTTGTATAGTGTTGAGCAAATATTAAACACTTTCTGTGCACTATGGATTATAAACATGAGTGTTGTGTCATGAGACACAAGGAAGGAGTAAGAAAGCCACAAGCCAACGCGGCGAGTGATTTCCTGAAGATATTTGAGTGTTTTATGAATAGCAACAAGGGTCTTTATATAACAGACATGAGAATTCAAATTTCAAAAAGTCTGAAATTTAGGATAATTTGATCAATTTTAATCGATTTCAATGGAAAAAAGCAATAACTAGTGTTTCACAAGGTCCAAAATAGTCTGAAATCCGCTTAAAGTCTGAAATTCTCATGTCTGATATAACCCATATTGCGACTGTCTGTGTGTGCGACGCGTTTGATCCAGTTTAACATTTTTTTCTCATTCAGTTTACAAGGATACATTCGTGAATCATCATGTCTGAGACGCAACAATGCAAAATGTATACAGTGAAACCTGTAAATAACAGCCAGCTAAGAGAGGTAGATAAATTGACCACTATAAACAGGTGGCCTTTATATACAGGTTTGATTCAAAAGAAAATACTATTTTAGACTTTGCAAGAGTGACCACTATAGACATGGGCCGTTAGGTGACCGTTATAACAGGTTTGACTGTATATCATTAACAAATTTGCTCAGAATAAGAGCATAAAATAATAATTAAAAAAAATTCAATTTTCAAGCATGACATTTTAAAGAGTTCTATAGGCCTAGGCTTTATTATTTGAATCTCTGCTTTTCTCTCATTGTTTGGATAGTCTTTGATTTTTATTCCGTTCCTCATTTCGAATTACGAAAGAAAGAAAGCATTGTGTTTCAATTGTATTAATTTCATGGCTTTCATTTTGATATCGAAATTCACCAGGTGTCGAATTCCAACAACGATAATGATAATTCTCAGTGTTGCGCTTAATCTGATAAGCCTTAAGCTGATAATTGTTAATTCATAGTTTCAGGTAAATTGAGAGTTGTGTCCTACCTTTTTCATCAGCCCATGCTTTCCATTTATGAAAGTTATCAATTAACGATTCTCCTTTCTGTGGTATGACAAAGTCAACTGTAAATAAACAGATGGATAAATAAATTCATTTAGATAGATGTGCAGGGTCCGACAGAAGTAGGAATCCTGGAATCCTAGATTCCGGAAGGCTAGAGCAAATTCAGAAGAAAATTGAGTTTTTTATGATTTATTGGTCAAACTTCAATAAAAAGTTCAGGAAAAATTTTAAAATGCCTCTAGGATTCCAGAAGGGTGTTGGACCCTGTAGATGTTTAAGATAGATCAGGTATAATAAATATATTATTTACTTGTTGTGGCATAAACTCTGGTGAAACTTGAAAAATTCGTTTTGACATTAAAAGTTTCTATTAAAAACAATAGTTACGGAAATGATGTGGCATTTATTCCTGCATTGTTTTTCGTTAAGCTACAAACTGAATCAATATCTGAATATTTGTGCTGGGATTAGAAATCCTTAAGCACAAGAGTAGCACAAGTCTGTTACAACAGTCATCTATATCAGAGATTTTGAAGTGTTGAAAATAGCTTGAAATTAAGTACTTGGATTTAACATTGCAAAATAGTGGCTATATAATGATCTCTTAATTTTATCCTTTAATGCAGGGCCTGATCTACTTTTTGAGGCCTAAAGCACAAATCTAAACAGGCTTAAAAAGTGTTGGTGCATTGCTCAATCAACCGACCTGAATAGACAGCGTTTACAAAAAGCGATAACGTCTATACAAAAACGTTTCTCTGTTAGTTAAAGATTCATTTATAAAAGCTCTTAGTTTATCATAATTCTGTTGAGTCAAACAATAAATCAATTTGCTAAGTTTTTTTGGTAAACAGGCCTTTTTATTTGAAAAGGCCTATTTTTCCTTGGGCCTAAAGTTAGTGCTTGTTGTGCTTAGGCCTACGCCTAAATCTGGCCCTGCTTTAATGATGGCTATAATGATCTCTATTAATTAGGAATAATGTTTTCGATATAATGAAGCGCAACCAGGCTGTAAATAAAGACCATCTATCCACAGCAGTCCACATTTTAGGATATCTAAATATTTATATTATTTATTTTGATACTCACTGATCATAGTAGTTCCACCAGCAACAGCAGCTTTTGTACCATGATAGAAATCGTCAACAGCAACCGTACCCATGAAAGGTAGCTGCATGTGTGTATGGCTGTCGATTCCACCTGAAATATGCAAGAATAAGTATGTAACTGCAGGTTCATGGATGGTTTGTGAATTCACAAATCTCGTCCAGAAAGGAATTTTATGAGAGGAAATGACTGCACACTTATAAAGGTTTTGTCTATTTGTTTGATTTTTCATAGAGCCATTAAACAGGGTCCGGCAATAGCAGGGATTCTGGGATTCTAGATCCTGGAAGGCTAGAGAAAATTCAGAAGAAAATTGATAATTTTTTGATTTTTAGGTGAAACCCCAACAAAAAACTCAGACGAAAATATTGAAAATGTTCCAAGATTCCGGAAGGCTAAATTCAATTAAACTCATATCAATTAAGGTCTGAAGCCTTTTGAAACCATTTGAGACTTGAGTGATCTTCATAGGAAAATAGGCTACGTTCTATTATAGTTGAAATACATAGCAATACTAAGTAATAATTGAATGACAATCATAAGAAATGGCTGTTACTAATCTACAGAGTATTGTATATCATGAATTTCTGTTTGCAACATACAGTAAAACCTGTATATAACGGCCAGCTACGAGAGGTAGATAAATTGACCACTATAGACAGGTGGCCTTTATATACAAGTTTTATTCAATAGAAAATAATATTTTAGACATTGCAAGAGTGACCACTATAGACAAGTGGCCGCTGTATAGAGGTGACCGTTATAACAGGTTTGACTGTATTTGACTTTCTAAGCTTCAAATATGAGCCCACGCAGTTACAAATTACAAGTAAATCACTGATTATATTAGAGCTAAAGAATATGAAAACATTCAGATAGATAAAGATATAGGCTTCCATGGTTTTATTCGTAAGAGCTAAACAACACACCTGGCATGACATAGAGGTCATCAGCCTCGATTTTCACAGCATCTTCCGGAACAGCAAAGCCATAACCCACTTGACTATTTAATGAAACAGACAATTAAATAATTATATTCAAAAGACATAGATCATCGTCTCCACATCCACATACTTGGCACAATGATAGAGAAACCGTTCATTTGCTCTAGAAATTATTTTCAAACGAGCTCTCTTGTATTATCATGTTGATCTTAACAGCATGTTTGCAAGGGCCTTATATTGCCCTTCATTATTAAATATATCCTAAAGCAGATTGCCTAATGCATGAGATACTATTTATAAGAAAATTGAAACAGACATTAAACTCGAAAAAGGACTTGATTAAGTCAAAAGTGTTTTTCAAATATTTAAAAAAAAAAATGTTTCCATTGTAAATATTTCTAATGTAATTGTTTTCATATCATAACAGAAATTTGAAAAATTTATTAGTTATCTTGAAAATAATCACTAGTGGTGATAGAAACGTTAATCTTAATAAAATAATAAATTATGTCGTTAGCCTACAAATTGCATTTTCTTTCAAATCCTCCCATGCGAAAAACAGTTCAGGAGTTCATGAACAGTTCATGGACTGTTCATGAACCCCTAAACTTAAACTGTTTTTCGCAGGAGCTACACTTGACTTTCAGGCTAATTTAAAATTTTGGAGAAAATAAAAAATATTTTGAATTTAAAATTTAAATATAAAAAAATTAACTGCTGAAGGCCTATGAGTTATGAATTAGCTTTATAAATGCAACATGGAACTTGGTAATACGGGTTGTAAAATGTCCCAGCAACACTTGAAGTAGCTGCGAGATTCACAAAAAGCTATGGCTTGTGAATTTATAAAACCTTCTCACTGTGACTTACAACACAGCTACTCATGTCAATTAGAAGCTATATAGGCCTACTGAAGCCCTCTGTCACTTTCTCTGGTAGGTTGGTGGCAGAGTATCTGCACTCTGTGTAGGAGGCTGCGGTTCGATTCTATGTCGGTGCAAACACGTTCAACACATATTCAAGTGTTTGCAAATTTGTTCATGTCCCCAATAAACAAACACATTGTGCTTACGGAGATCTCAGCCATTGACTGTAAAATGTAATATTATTATTGTTATATATATTGGGTTACCATGTTATACTACCAACCTAATTAAACCATCTGTGACAAGAACATCTGCTTTAAACATTCGATCTTCATTCACCACTGTCCCTCCGTGAATCAAAATTGAATTTGACGCCTGAAAAATAAAATTGATATAAATAGCCAAGACTTTTCAACTGAATGGACAGCATATATGGATAAAATCTTCAGCAACCATAATTAGCCTACAGAATCGGCAGAGCATTCAAATAACAGAAGTCACAATTACATCGGCCTTATAGTTAGCTTTTAAAGAATGAAATGATACCTTGCCCCTTTAACGGGAAGAATTTTTGTACTTTTTCAAGCATTTTTGCAAAGTTTTTCTATAACAAGCTCCTTGTTGGGGAGTTGCCCCCTTGTTGGGGAAATCCTCATGCCAGCCCTGTTTACAACTTGCAGGGATCAGGAGTTTGTAACTTCCTGTAGTTTTTCCTGAAAAACAAATGGTAACAGATTCTTGGATTTACAATTGCAAATATCTTTCATAATTTTTATAAATCTTTTTTGGTTGTTTTGGAAAGTAGCATCATAATAATCATATTGCCTAATTAACAGGCTTCCAGTAGATGAATACTCTTCTCCTGAAATTAAACATTCGAATGCAAAGAGCCGCCCCTTTTAAAGATTTTATGCAGCGCTTCACGTGACGACAATTGTGAAGCCTTGCCATATTGTTGTTGGCCTTGCACGTAAAAAGACTCCAATTATTGCCTGCTATTAAGCTTAGATTCAAGGTAATACACAGATATTTACTGGTAGCTTGAGAAAATAAATACGTAAAAATCAAGCTTTTAAAAACAAAATAGCCAATTCGTTCAGTTTGCCGAGTGCAGTTTACACTAGCTTAAGCAGAGGCTTAGCTAAGGCCTATCAGAGAGAGAGACAACCAACGGATAAATTTACTTATAATTTCAGATGAAAACAATAACAAACACACAATCAATTAAATCCTAATCAACTACTTTCTATCATAAATAATATAAATTAAAAGTCTACGGCCTCTAAAAGATCACACTTGAAGGTCAAATTAATCATTAGATCAAAGATAAAAATCATTGACCTAGGAATAGGTAGCCTAGGCCTACTGGCAGCTTTCAAGAGAATGTGGCATCAAATTGTGAGAATAGTAACATTTAAATGGATATATTTTGCCTGAGAAAGTTGATTTCAGCTTTAAATACATTGCATTTATACAAATAATAATACATACCATGACTCAGCTGTTAATAGTTTGCTAAAATGTAATTAAATCTTTCATAAATAAGACATATATAGTTGTTAACTTTTTGAACACCGGCAAGCAAGGTTTTGAAAGTGCTGTGATTCGCTGAAGCGTGCAACAGGGAAACAGCTGACCCCTATAATAGCACCTACCCATATTGTCTTCCAAACTTCTTTTTCCAATGGAATAAAGATGTCGACACAGTACAACAAATAAACAAATAAAATTAAAAAACTATTTGTTCAACATAAAATGACGAGGTTATCACTTCAATCATTAATTGTAAAATAATTTCTCCAATGGCACAAAACATTGATTGCCCTAAACACAATGGTGGGAGGCAATAATTTGGCATTGTGATGTTTGTAACTACTTACAGCATTTGCATATCCGTGTTATTTATATATATCGACTTAATTATTGATTAATATAAGCGGCTTACTTATAAAATGTAAACATCTACGAATGTTGTAGCTCAATTAACCTTTTTCTCGTAGATGGAAGCTGGTGACGTTAATAATCAAATAATTAAATGTGTAATGGACACTAGAGGGAAATGACTGAACATCTGACAACTCCAGAACGACGATGTTTATAAATAAGAAACGTTAATTTCAGTATGGATTTATATTACAGTTGGCTACTGCAAACAGGTGGTCGCTAAAGCAGGTGAATATTCAAACATTTTGAATTCCTCCATTTCAAACTGCTATAGATTGTATACAATTATTCACTACGAATCTTAAAAACATTGAAATCTTATTCAAAAACTTCTGAAATTTATGGAATATGGGACTGAATTGGAAACAATAGGGTTGACTAAAAAGCAATTGAAAATCAAAATTTTTACCTTTAACTTGTTGTACAAAGTGACTCAAAAATATGAATATGTTTATAAAAAAAACTTGGCAAAGTAATCGTGTCAATTAGTACAACAACTTACAGTAGAAATTTTGAATTTTTCATGAGTCGACCCTATTCAGTAGATTTTAATTTGTTAACAATAATTATGAACAGAACCTAGATTAATGCGTCTGGTGAATTTCAGTACCATTTCAGTATATTTTCAGTGAGTTTTCAGTAGGTTCAAGATTCGTTCAAGCAGTGCAACACAATCAGAAAACAAATCATTAAAACAACTATATATAATATTATTAAAAAACAATACATAAATAAATTCACATTATTTCAACTTTGTTGAATCATTATTCAGTCTTTCCCAATGAGAAATCACCATTTAAGTGTGGAAATGTAAATTTACAAAATATGAAAAAACCTTGGAAATTTAGAAAGTTCAAAATACATACCAACCTAATTACATTAAATCTAACCTAGGAGGCAACGGTGGAGGGGGTGCCTTTTTAGTACCATTAGGCACTAGAGTAGGATTGTCTCCTTCGGTATTATTTTCCAATGATTGTTTATGTTTGCTAATTGAATCATTACACTGTCCTAATTCAGTTTCACCAGGAGTCTTTGAGCGCAATATATCGTCATCTTTTCTATCAGGTACAGGAGGAGGAATATTAAGATCAGGTGTTGCATGACGACTAGAATCATCATTCGATTGTTCGTTTGTTGAATCTATAATGTTAAGTGATGTACTAGATGTTGTATTAGTACTTGATATGCTTTCTCCGTCAATATCTAAACTAGAATTTGATATTGTATCCACAGCTTGTTCTTGATTTGATTGGTCTGTGCTCCTTGATTTTGGATGAGCCGCATATGGCTTTGGTACAGAAGGTCGATCACTTCTTTTCGTAATTGGTGGAGTGTTTTTACTTTGTGGTAAATTGATAAGTTCATCATCTTCTTCATTGACAGTTACTGCAGTTGGTAGACGAGCAGCCGGACGAGGAGGTGCCTCTTTGACATTTTTGTCAAGTGCTTCTGACGTCTGGGGTGGCATTGTATGTCGTTTGTTAATTGGTCGCTGAGGTGGCACAGGTTTAGACGCTTCCTGGAATACAGATATTGGTCTAGGTGGAGGCGCTGCTGGTCTTTCTCTTGATTTTGAAGGTTCTGGCCTTCGAGGTGGTTTTACTGGACCTCCAGATACTGTATTAGACCGAGGGATAGCTTTTGGTTTAACTGGTTCTCTAGTTATAGGTTTAGTAACTGTGTTGCTACTTGATTGTGAAAGAGTACCAAGAATATTTGGACGTTGAGGCTTTAATGTTCCTCCAGATTTCTTCATATTTTCTATAAATTGGTCTACATTGGTTGCATCAACATGGAATAAATGATGAACATTGAATGGAATACTGATGCTTTCATCCGTCTAAAAATAAAAATATACCGTTCACAATTACATTACAATTTAATTATACCTTCTGTGTATTGATTTATGTTATGTGTAGCTGTATATATTACCTACAGATCAATACAGCATATAACATTCATATAGCAGTTATGCCCCTGCGAAAAACAGTTCAGCGGTTCATGAACAGTTCATGAACAGTTCATGAACGTTAAATGGCTCCAATTGTCCTGAACTGTTCATGAACTGTTGTCGCAGGGGGACTTACGGTATCTATAATATTTAGATAAATCAACCAATGCTGTAGATATAGGTGGTCCCTGAATACAGATTTGATATAGTGAAATGATGTAGAGAAGATTTTCAGTGACGTCACAATTTTTTTGTGCGGGACTCGTTTTTATCAAATTGTGGATAAACATATGCGATTCAGAGGGTTAATCGCTTCTCAAAATAATGGGATGCCGCACCAACATGGCCAATGTAAAAAAGCTAGCTCTCACCTTTATTTCGCAGTCTTTTTTAACTGCCATTGTTTGCGAGGGATCTCCCCTCAAGGATTTCCCCAATCCAACTCTGCCCATATTAAACCCAGTAACGAGGGTAACTCATCTCTAGTATAGCATATAACTCAAGTGACCACTACTGAAAGGCGGCGGCTAACACTTAATTAAATATAGTAGCTAAATTGTACTAACCTTAGCTTTATCGACCAGGGTAGTTGCCTGAATAGGTCTTGGCGGTGGCTTATTTAAGGGTGTTTCACCCCCTTCAGTTTTACTAGTCGCCTGGGGAACTATTGATTCGTTGGTAGTTCCATCGTCAAGAGATAATGTTGTAGATTTCATTGGCTGTGGTCTGCCAGGTCGCAATGGTTTGGGTTTACTATCGTCAACAGTTTTCTGTTGTGGAAGATTTGGTTTAGGAGGTCTGTGTTTTTCCAATGGCGGGGTATTTGAAGGAGATGATGTAGCTTTTGGTGGCGGTGGACGACCAGGACGTGATGTAGGACGAGGGGGTGGGGCTTTCTTTGTAACAAGTTTTGGTTTCTCATCTTCTACAATCTCATCATCACTATCGATTAATTCTTCCTTCCGTTGCATAATCAAAGTTTCTTCGTTATCAATAATACCCTCTTCGTCAGAATCAATAGAATTAACATTGTCATCATTTAAAGGTACATTATCTTGATCAGAAAATACTTGTTTATCATTCCCATCATCATCTTCATCATCATCACTATAATCGATTTGTTCGTTTATCTTTTCTGGTATTAATAACGAGTTATCATCAAGAGGAAATGACATACTCAATATATCTGACATTGTTCTTTGACGTGTTTGAGATGTAACATTATTATCATCATTATTAATATTTTCAATATCAGCTGATACCAACATTTGCAATGGTAAATCTGTACTTGAAAGTGTTTCTGGTGATTTTAATACTACTTCAATCTGACAATCTCCAACCTGATAATAAAACAACAAAAAGAAAAGATATTAACGCAGCCCTGCCAAATTAATTTAAAATTAAAAAGATACAGACCTCGAACTTGCGTAATGTCTATTGCAGATGGAAAATGAGACATTAAGTGACATGGAATACTAATTGAAAGTTAGAAGTTTCTCCATCAGTATTGAATAAAGTGAACTCAAAATCAAAAAACCATCATAGTTCAAAGGTAAAGGGCAATACTTATTTATACAGAACAGTAGAATGAATCTAAATTTTGATTATAAAATCATTGAGTTTTCATTCCTGTTTATTCTTCTGATGGAATGATGTAGCCTACTGGTACCACATTTTGTTTTCAAGCCACCATTTATAAACAGTTATAATTACCATCTTTTCATTGCAAGATAGTGCTTGAAATGCACTCCGACCATTATCAAATGTAAGAAGAACATCTTGCTCAACAATTCTAAGTAAAAACAAATACATAATTTAATTACTTATTAGGATTGTAATCGGATTCGCAGACCTCTACTTCCAACATTCCTCATCTAGTAAATATACTAAGTCCTGGTTCATATGCCATTATGTACATGTGCCGATCCTATTCCGGTTGAGAACGCCTTCAGATCGACTACATAAACAATTTGGTTTCAGACGCCGTTTCAAGGATTCCATGCATGAATTTACACCTGATGAAGGCGTTCGGAACGGGTTAGTAGGCGTTCGGAACGTCTGAACAAGATCCAATTATTGAAGGGCGTTATTATTCGTTTCATAGGCCGTTCTGAAGTCGATCTTTGATTTTTGGCTAGAGCATATTAGGATCGGCACATGTACAGAACGGCGTATGAACCAGGCCTTACTGCCTTATTCTGTTTGCGATATTATGATCGTAAAAATCCTATTATCTACTTCAAATGTGATGAGAAAAATCAGATACAATCTTAGCAATTTTATATCGCCTTTCACGCCTTCGAAAGCAGAAGTAAGAAATTCAGGAACACGGAATTCATCTTTAACTAGAAAACTACTAAATCGCGAAAGAATTGAGAATAGTTGCGGGTAGTGTTTTTTTATTTTGCCGGACGATAGGCATTTGGCATATTTGGGAGCATATATGAACCAGGCCTGAGCTAATAACCAACCACACTGGTGAAAAAAAGCTACAAGCTTACCCAGTTTGTTGATAAATCATAAAGCAACAAAACATATATAAAAAGCGAGGTGAAGTTGTCCACATTTGCATACATATAATATAAACATTAGTATAATGCTCAATGGTAAATATCAAATCTTCGATAAATAAATACCGGTAAATAAAACGAGCAAAAAAAGAGACATGAGGTTTCTCGCTATCAGGCCATCACGAGAAATTTTCTTCGAGTAATAAATTTGACGACTTAACCAGAGTCCGAGGCGGATACGTTACCGTAAATTGGAAGCAAATTAAGGTGCGGTATCCAGAGTTGAATCCGCCACATAAAGTTTTGTCATGCATGTTTAAATTGTGAATTGATCTGAAGTCCTCATCGGAATACTTCCTGAGCATAGCGATACAAAATTTCCGGACAATGTTTTCAAGAGATCCCATAGGGCAAAGATTTCTCTCGTCTGTCTTGATCAAACACCAAAAGTTGAAAATAATTGCCTCCAAATATAGATTATTCATGATTTGTGTGGACATCAATAAATGGACAAGAATTAAAAGAATTTTCTTACTTCCACTCTTAAAAAGTGAACATCACAATATTCCATTGCCATTTCTTCCTTCTTTAGCCAACTGGAGACATTTCAAGGAAGATTTCCCAACTGACCAAGTTGTCAGGGGATGTCATGCCCTCAAGACCCCCATACTAGAAACGGCCTTGCTCGCTACACCGAGTTTCACGCCATACGGTGATCATCAAGCAAGCAAGTATGTAATTACTTATTGAATAAAAACATACATACCTCACTAATATAATGGCCCCAAACGGTTCAAATAAATCGATTAGACCATTAACATCCAACATTTCATCATCTGATACATTAGAAGATCGTACAATTATTGTTGGATCAGCAGGACCAAATGATTGCATTACACTTTCATGAGTTTTCATTAATTTCTTATTGTCAACATGTTGTACTTCAATATCAAGCATGGCAATAACTGGCCTACGGAGAAGTTCAATGAACCAATGATCATTATTATTAAATAATAACATAATCATATACAGTGAAACCTGTATCTAACAGCCAACTACTAGAGGTAGATAGATTGACCACTATAGACAGGTGGCCATTATATGCAGGTTTGTTTCTATAGAAAAAATTGCAAGAATGGCCACTATAGACAGGTGGCCGCTGCATAGAGGTGACCACTACAACCGGTTTGACTGTATACAGTTAAATACTTCAGTGATAATGTGATATGGAACGGGTAAAAACAGGGCAGTTTTACCCCCTGAGGCACTATAGGCATACGCTTTGGGCCCACGGATTTGAATGGACCCTTTTCCAAAACTTTTGTACAATTTTCAAAAGAAATTTACAATAATAAATTTTAAATTACAGTCAAACTCCTCGTAAGCAACCACTCAAGGGACTCTCCAATTATGGTCGCTTACAAGGAGTGGTCGCTGAATAAGAACAATAGAAATATAGAACAATAATAATAAATTCAAATACTGTATTCAAATACTACTAATAAAAACAAAGTCAAAATAAGTTTATAGTGCTCTAGAGAAAACATATTTTCAACATCCCCCCAGCCTTTCACACAGGACTAAAAAAGCAAACCCAAACCCTAACAAATACTACGATAGTGCTTTAAGCCCAAAAAACTAGAAATAGCCCTGGTAAGAGGGATGCATAGCATTATATTATCATGAGCTGTGTGCAGTGGGTCACAAGAAAAGCATTACAAAATCAAATGCTGAATAATTTCAAAATTCTGGGTAAAAAATTCATTGTTACAAACAGTCTACTGTGTGTTTGATAGTAGATATATTACTACAAGCCTTCGGAGCGTTGTCCTATCAAAATGCAAATAGTGAAAATGCTAAATTTGGAATCATTTGTGACCAGTAAGGAATTGCGAATTGTCAAATGTAAGCCAATGACAGGACACAAATTCCGTACTCCAACATTTGTTTAGGTTGGTTTCACCATGCCATGAAACATACAGATTCACGATCACGCTATCGCACCGTGAGGTAAGATATTGTTTGAAAAGTTCCAGTAAATGATGAACACTAGAACAGTGAATATAATTACTTAATGTAATCACTGTGTCTTTATGTCTCCCTCACATCGACCAGTCTTACACACACATACATACCGATGATCAGATGTTCTAAGCTCTGCTCTGCCATAATAACACAATTGCCCAGGATTCCAAACATCAGTCTGTTTCTCATCTTCAATCTCTTCTCCGTCTTCTTCATTTTCTAACAGATATCACAGAATTGATAGTTTATAAACTAGAATATTACATTTTACAGGTGTCTGTTGTATAGAAATGACCATCATAGCAGGTTTGACTTGAATTTAAATTTGAGAGTTATAGTACCTTGATCGGAATCATCCACAGCATCGATTGATCCACTTCTATTTTCAGTATCAAATTTACGATATTTTTTTCGTCTCCATAATACACGATCAGTCCATGCTGGCGTTCTAAATTTTTCACTTGTATCATAATCATCGGAAAATAAATCATACTTATATGTTGGAGGGAAGTTTATTGGCCCTTCAATGTAACTACGAAATATCTGAAATAAAAATAACGTAAATTAGTTGCTAAATTAATTATAATAGTAATTGAGATGGTATCCCTGATACCACTCTATTATTTCAGGATGAGTGGCTCTTTTTACTAAGATCAATGATTGTAAATATCTATTGAATTAACCCTGTATATAAAGGTCGCCTGTCTATAGAGGTCAATTAATCTACGTTTCATAGCTGGCTGTTATATTAGGTTCAACTGTAGTATTTAAACAAACGATATGGTCCTTCGTACCTTTCCTTCAGCTTTTTGAAGAGACAGTTGATCGCTGCATTGCAGTTGATGAAAATCTTGAACACTGACTAAATCTTTAGTAACTTCATTAGGTAGATCAATACGATAATTGAAATCACCACACCAGAAAACATAATCATGAGACAAAAGAGATGAACCCTAACGATTTCAATTGAAAATTAGTTTGAGTTGTTGAGTAATAAGGCTAATAGCAAACCAAAAAAATTATTTTAAAATAAGAAGATGTATTATATATTATAGTCATTATATATTAATCCTATGAACTCTTGATATTTGGCGCACAAGAGGCACATAAGGAGAAACATTTTCTCCTGAAGTAACTAAAGTGCGCCAAATATCAATAGCTCATAGGAAACTGTGCACCAATTGCTTTGTATTATAACTAGCACAACTTTTACAAGCATCTTGCATCTACATGACTTTCCTTCTCATATAATGTTTTTGAAAATTCCTCATCAAATTGGAAATTCTCATTTGTGACATCAAGTTCGAATTGTAAGGTCGATTGTGTTTCGAAACTAGTTTTGCTATGGTGATTTGGCGTCAAACTCTAAACTCAATCAGATGGATCGAATCATTTCCGTTATAATACAATATATTATATGTCGTATATTATACCCATGTACGTTGTTGGGTTAAGCTAAGAAACAGATTTGTTCTTGCGATTCGACACCTGGTGAAATATTTCATATTGAAATGAAAGCCATGAAATCATATGATACATGCGAAAAATTAAATTTTCTTTTGTTAAGCAAAATAGAAAAAATGAAGACTGTCCGAGACACAACAGGAAAGCAGCAATTCTAATGATATATACCTCAAATATTTTACTTGAATACCAACTTAAAAAAGTTGAAGACAGCAAAAAATCGAACCGAGCGGCAAGCAAACACGCACAGACGTTCACATTTATAGTTATATATTGAAATATGATTGAATTGAAATAAAGATTATTATTTTCATTATTTACTAACCATAGGGAATGCTATCCTCCTGCTGATGTCATGATAATTGTTATTACGCTCATCAATATTTGATTGCCCAGCAGCCAGATGACCACAAACAAAACATAGTGACGTTGAATGAAAGCGCATGCGAATGGCAACAGCTCCTTTATTGGCACTGCCTTTAATGCCAGTTTTAACACTGTCTATAGCAACGTCTCTGTAGAAGAATACAAATGAAATTGTATCAAGCAAAACATGTAATACAGCAAGCTATAAGATGTAGAACAATTGACCACTATAAGTAAGTGACCCTTATGGCATAGAGTATTAGGGGTATCAAATTTATATCAAAAGAATAACTGTAAGATGATTTTCTGGTGTATGCATCAATTAAACCAATTTGATAGGTAGGTCCTTTGTTTGAAATTGACACAGTTGAATTTTCTGGTACTTTTTTCAAAGATAATTGGAAAAAACTCACAATCTCTGAAAGCAAATGGTTTTATCAAACCCGGTATTATCGAATCTAAAAGGACTTGAAATTCAAATCATAGTAAACGCGTTGCAAATCTATACAGTTGCCATCTGTCCATAAGGGTCACACTTGCAATGTCTGAAATAGTTATATACAGCAACCAGTTATGAGATGAATATAATTTGACAAATAGAAACCGTTATTACAGTATAACGCATATTGTAATTATAACACATTTATATACATACATGTATCAATGTACAACAATGCATTACCTGACAAATGGAACATGATGTAAACGAACGAAAATATAGAGACAAACGCCAACGAGTTGTTCTACCGTGATTAGAACATACGGATTATCACGTGATATGATACGTTGTAATTCACTACCCCATTGTTTTTTCTGGGTAGAACTGTTTGAAGAAAAAAAAGCAGTATAACATTATGAAAACATGAACTGCCTTGAAGTACAGCTAAGATATAATAATAATGATCATCATCATCATCATCATCAAACTTTATTGAGGATCCGAAAAGCACACAAAATACTGCTTATTTACATGGAGCTCATTTAGGGCAATATTTATATTCAAATGTAGGTTTTAAATATAAGAAGGTAGAACGTAAAAAATGTAGGTAAACTCACTATAACTAACCATAACTAATTAAATAGTTAAATTAAGGAGTGTCCTGTGATGGGATCAGTGTCGCCCTATTAAAGGAACCCGTACGACTCCTCTATTTCTAGATGAGTGACTTTTTTCGCTGAGAGCAATGATTTTAAAACCTCTTTGTTGATCTCAGCCGTAACATTGCAGATCAATTACAACAGATTTCATGGCATATAAGGTCTCGATTGTCAATGCGCAACGATGCGCCGCAGCTACTCACAATGCAATTCCCTCTGGACCATTCCATCCACCATCAGAAGATGGTACTCATTCGATGTTAGATAAAGTTAAGGCTGAGTTGACCTTTGGAGGATTTGAACCATAGTTGATCAGATATATTAGATGTAAAGTTCGGTTGCTCTGCCATCTGAGATAATTCCCCATATAATATTTAATTAAAGCTGAGTTGACCTTTGGTAGCCTGCACTCGGAGCAAAATCATTTTCTCAGGATAAGTCAAGAGTAAACCATGTTTTGTTTATATTTATGCAAATTTTTGTATATTTATTAATCGGCTTAAATAATTCTGGAATACGAAGTTCACTTTGTCAAATCAAAATTTGTTGGAAAAAATTTGAAAAAATTCAACCTTGAATTTGAATATGAAATTCATTTGTAAAAGATGTAAACAATTTCACCCACCTTGTTGAAATAATATTGCTTATATTTAAATCAACCAACTCTTGAAAGCCAATAGCAAAAATATCAGGAGGAGTTGAAAAATCTGCTTCCTTGTCCATTATTCCTTCGGGTGCTAATTTGGGACAGTCTAATAACCAATCATGCATTGATTGATGCTTGTATGCAATACTTCTAAAATGACGTCCACCATTAACATTCCATGTTCCAACACAAACACGTGCTTCCGTCATTTCTGAATATTCATGATGTTTTAAACAAAGTTCTCGTAAAATACTTGGAGATGCTAAAAAGGAATATAATTAATAAAACTGAGAAACAAGGCAATACTTTTTGCAAGATCACATTTTATATAAATTACCGTATAATTTATATAAAGTATATCGAGATGAATACTCTTGGAAATTAATTAAAAATTCGGTAGTATTATTAGGCTTGATATGTACTGTCATTATTAAACTTTAAATTCTACAATATTACCAAAAATAATTATCAATGTCAAAATCAAAAAAATATATATTAAAGTTAAATAACAATTTTTGGCTCAATATGTATTCAGCAATGTGCAAAATCAAAAAGTAACTAAGCTTTGAGAAAGAGAAGAGTATATTAATCAAGACTTGCAACGGTGCTTACAATTTTAATTTAAAGTTAGACAAGTGTTAGTTACCATTGTAAGGACCCCTTCCCCCCTTTTATTGTCCGTAAGCTATTCATTTGTAGGCAGAAGTTCGTAATATTCTTAGAATGCGGATGTAGCTAACCAAAGGTAGATCACAATGAGAAAAAGTCAGTTTATATCAAATAACGAAATCGGCACATTCGGAAGGTTGGAGACATGGAGGATAAGTCAGTTTGCTACTTTGGCACACCTTGTTGCTGTTAGTCATCTCAGGATAGGAACAGCACTGTCAACTGTAGTGAAAGTTTTAGTAGCTGTTTTAGTAGTTTAAGTACGTTGGATTATTGGCTGCCTTTGCTATCTGAATTAATCTGATTATTAAAGTCTCGTCTTTCAAACACATACTTACAATGTAGAAACCCTGAATGTAATAACGCTCTTGCTCGTTCACCAATTGGACCGATGAATGTATTTCCAACTAGTAAAATATCAATTGCCTCTTGTCTGCTACCATCAAAGAAATTATTCTTTATTGTACGTTTTACTGAAACGGCTCCATCATGCAATTTGCTAGCAACCTAGTGTAAACAAGGATGTATATCATCATCATTAATGCAGTACCTGATAAACTTACGTAAACTGTGTTTCACAGGACTGATTATAAAATTAAACTAATATGATATATTATACAACATAAAAAATGTAAATTTTACTGCTTGAATGCTTGAGTGTATCTCGCTATAAGTTGTAGAGTAAATTGATTTGTTTCCTACCTTAAATTATTACATAAGTAACTTCAATAGCAAATCAGCCCCATCCCCATCTCCCTCCCTCCGTAGCCATATGCCTCTGGTCCATTGTGTTTAATGTTTTGTATAGATTACAATTGATAGAATGTTTAATAAGTATTGAGTGTTCAATAATTACTGTTCCTTTTACGCTATAGTCTAATGCACCAGTCCCAGAATACATGCGACTAACCTGATAAGTTTACATAAACTGTTTTTCACAGGATTGATTATAAAACAAAACTAATATAATATTATTGATATACAGTAGTAAACATAAAATAATATAAAGTACTGGTAAATGTATTGCTTCAAATGCTTGAATGTATCTTGCTATAAGTTGTAATGTAAATTGACTCATTTTCTACCTTAAATTATTACATAAGTAGCTTTAACAATAAACCATTGACCCCTCCTGTAGCCATTTGCCTCTGATCCCTTGTGTCTAATGTTTTGTATGGATTACAATTGAGTATTCAATACTTACCGTTCCTTTTACGCTAGAGTCTAACGCACCAGTCCCAGAATACATGCGGCTAACTTGATGGCCATTTTGTATCCATAGATTTTTAAATGTCTCTTGAAAACGATCAACAATTCCAGGCTTATCTGTTAACTCAATACTCTTAAGCTGTTCCCTTAAAAGCTAGATAAGCAAAATAATTATACAGACATGATTAACATCATCAACATCCAATCCGGGTCTAAAAGTATTAGTTTCGATCATAGTAAAGCTTCAAACACATGTAAAATAAGATTGAAAATTGATTTTGAGAGACTAGGTACACTTACTTATTATTTATGGTAAGAAACGTTGTTGTTACATTTTTTAATTTATGATTGCTTGATTGTAAGTCAATACGATTGGAAAAATTATTTTATACTTTGCAGTTCATTTTCAGTACTTTTAATTATAAATCTAATAGTAATAATAGAACGACCAACTATGTAAAGAGGTGTGGTGTGCTGTGATATAGTAGATAGAAATTATTATTACTGATGTTGATTAAAATACAAATTTTATTATATATTAATGCATGTATTTGTTTCATTCTAGGCACCATTCTCAGTAGCCTGCGTGCAGACCCAAATCTTTTTTTTATGATTAGTAGGGTCTGCGTAATATCGTAAGAAAGCATGCGCTGGACTGAATCAGGGGGAGTCGCTAAACGTGAGAAATCTATTATTCGTCTATTGCTCATCAGCCAATCGCTAGCAAGTTCTGCAAAACTAGAACCAGATTGTGATTGGCTGATGAAACGCAGACCCTACTAAACATAAAAAAGATTTGGGTCTGCGCGTAGGCTACATTCTCAGTTGATAATTATATGTTTTTGAAGTATATCTATCATTGATTTCATGGCAAATTCAATTATAATCCTAACTCCTTGTCCCAAAACTTACCAACTATTCTCTTCTTGGACAATTTACCTACCTCCCGTAGCTGGTCATTATATACAGGTTTAACTGTACTATATGCTATAAGTAAAGATTCTCATAATGAATTCCACATTGTTAAACATTCATACCTTCATTCCTAATTTGGATTGTACTGCATTTGTTCTATCCAGACAATCAAGACAGTTTGTACGAATTGTCCCACCTTGAGAACTAAAATATCAATAACTCTTTTAATCAATAATTGAAACGTTCATTTTGAACCAAATAATAAATTTTAGAGTATTTTAATGTATCAATAGCGCAACTATTCATTATGTCTTTCCACCATAATGATTAGAAAACACTGAGTGGTGAATACCGATTTACAATTGATTGAATCGTTTGGCTAATCAAATTGCTCAATGTTTCCCAATTAAAAATATTACACAAGGTTAAAGTAAGTAATGTAGACGGTGTCGCCCTACCGAAGGCACCTGTACCACTCCTCTATTTCTAGATGAGTGGCTTTTTTCGCTGAAAGCAATGATTTTAAACGCTCTTTGTTGATCTCAGCCGCGACACTGCAGATCAATTTCAACAGATTTCATGGCAGATAGGTCTTGATTGTTAATGCGCAACGATGCGCCACAGCTACTCACAATGCAATTCCCTCTGGACCATTCTATCCGCCATCCTCAGATGGTACTCATTTGATGTTTCAGATAAAGTCAAGGTTGAGTTGACCTTAGGGGGATTTGAACCACGGTCGATCAGATATGATCCGATCTGAAGTTGGGTTGCTCTGCCATCTGAGCTAATCCTCCTACAAACAAATATTGTTTGTAGAACGATTATATAGTAAATATAGTTAATAGAACGGCACTTCACAGATGTTGTTATAAGTATCCAGGGTTCTTTAAAATGTGGTGCTCTGGGATTAAGAGTCCTAGAAAGGCTAGCAAACATGCAGAAGGAGAGAAGACAATATAGTCAAACATGTTATAACGGTCACCTCTATACAGTGGCCACCTGTCTATAGTGGTTACTTTTGCAATGCCTAAAATAGTATTTTCTATTGAATCAAACCTGTATATAAAGGCCACCTGTCTATAGTGGTCAATTTATCTACCTCTGGTAGCTGGCCGTTATATAAAGGTTTCACTGTAGTTGTATTTACGTTTTCAAAATCAGAAGAAAGAAATTGACTTTTTAAAAAAAGATAAGTGAAAACGTTGTTTGTATATTTTTATAATAATAACACTTGAAATAAACATATGTCATCAATGAATATGTACCGGTACTCAAAATAATCTATAAACCAAAAATGACAGCCTCGGGGAAGGACAATAACTGTTGAACCTTGTAAACATCGGACGAGATACACAAAATATCTAGTAGTAGATATAAAGTACCAAGCTAGATAAAAATGCAAATGTCTAAAAATCAAACATGATTTGTTTAATATGATACCTTGTAACGTTGCCATTGTAGTATGAAAAGAATTTGAAATTTTCTAATGAAGGTTTTGCTTTTTCCATAAGTTCATCTAATTTTGCTGTTTTTCCGCCGCGACAATGAGAATGATAATCAAAATTAATGATACGAGTGTCAAAACTATGTTGAGATGATTTCAAGTGTTCCTAAAAAGATATCGAATCAAAGATGTTGCTCCAGATGAATAACACACATTTAAAGGGGTAGAAATGACTAGTGGGCTCTTAGAGCGCCTAGAAATCTAGAATCATGTTAATGTTTACATTGCGGTTTTCATTCGTATTACTTTTGGGCCTGGAACAATGATGAAACTTGAAGGCTATGGTACATAACAAATTCTCATTCATAGCAAATAAAGTATAAATGATACCGCTATGTTCAATATTGGTATATATTATAGAAGTCCCAAAAATGTCAGGAAATAAATGCGACTATTGACGATGATGTGACATGATAAGTGGGTTAATAGGCCTGATAAAAGCTATTACATTATAGTTGAGGGCTATTACCTTGAACTGCATGTCACAACATCAAACATTAGGAATTATCTGGATTCTATTAGTTAAAAGGTCATAATGGAGTTCAAAATTTCCATTAATAATAACATAAATGATACCAGAAATATCATTTACAGTCAAACTCAGTTAATATCCCCTCTTTTAATGTCCCACCTTGCTTAATATCCCCACATAAAACTGATTTCTATTTTCCATTCTCCATACAAACTCTCATAATCCTACCTTGCTTAATATCCCGCCTCGCTTAATGTCCCGCTTTTCATCCGTACGTACCAGAGGGGGGATATTAAGCAAGTTCGACTGTACTTACTTTGAATGCCATACTTAAACTATTTTCTCCTTCTTTTCTTCCTAATAAATTGATAAATAATTGGTATCCATATACTTGCTTTAAATGCGATATATGCCTAAAATGAGGAGCATAAAGATGTTGGTTAATGGATTGATCTACCCTAGGCTAAACACATTGACATTACTATAATCAATATTATAAACCGAGGCCAGGTTCATATGTCAATCTGCACATGTGTCGATCTTATTCCTGTTGAGAACGCTTTCAGATGGACTAAATAGATAATTTGATTTCAGACGCCGTTTTAAGAATTTCATACACAATTAACATCTAATTGAGTTGGTTCGTACAGGTTAGAAGGTGTTTGGCATGCCTGAACACAATCCATTTACTAAAGGTGTGCTTATTCCGTTGTTGTAGAAATAGCTGTAAAATAACTTGTCATATTCAAGTTTTTTAATCAGAAGAAAAATTGCTTGCTTTCTTTTCTTGGACAGAGAAGTAGAACTGTGCAGTTTCTATCATATTTATATTACAATTACCGGAAAATAAAAGATGTGAAAACATTTACATGATGAAATCCCCAGAAAAAATTGAGGCTCAATAAATAATTTGCAACAAGATTGGTGATGGATAAGGTTATAAATTAGTAGATAAATTCAATTGGGTTGTAGCAGAGCTTGGTTGTAGCATGTGATATATCCTGACAAAGCTCGATGATTGATCTTGAACTCATATTGATTATTCATTGAGAACGCTGTAATTTGTGAAGCTTGTCAAAACAATTCAGATGACAAAGAAGAATGAAATGAATGGTATTCTTCAGAATTTTTAAAAATTATGAGCTACAGTCAAACCTGTTATAACGGTCACCTCTATACAGCGGCCACCTGTCAATAGTGGTCACTCTCTTGATGTCTAAAATAATATTTTCTATTGAATCAAACCTGTATATAAAGGCCACCTGTCTATAGTGGTCAATTTATCTACCTCTCTTAGCTGGCCGTTATATACAGGTTTTACTGTATCTCTAAATATCTTCAAAATCAAACATTAATGTCTTTAATATACAGCCTGATTCAGGGTCCGACAAAAGTGGGATCCTAGATCCCGGAAGGCTAGAGAAAATTCAGAAGAAAATTGATGTTTTCAATGATTTATTGATCAAACATCAACAAAAAAATCCAAAAGAAAATGTTGATATGCCTCCAAGATCCCAGAAGGCTGAACCTTTTATCGGACCCTGGCCTTATTGCTAGAACTCTATTACAAATCTGTAGAATTGTATACCTGTCAAACGCAGGTTGTGAAGCTTCAAATCCTCTGGATACTTTCACTTTATGAGAACCAACCTAAATCAATCGGAGACAGAATAGAGAATACAGCTCTTGACAAGCGTTCTTACAAGTCACAATATACTTGTACATACCTGGACTCCTGGTTGCTCCCAAAACAATGGAACAGATCCTCTTGTTTGAACAAATGAAGTAACAGTTTCATCATTAATAACCAACTGAAACATACAACAACATAATTATATAAAACAGTCTCAACAACCACTAATCAATAGTTTTTACGGTATATTCAAATCCTTCATTATAATGATCTGGATCTGAACGTTATGGATGTAAATTCAGGTCAAAAATAAATTAAAATAGGGTTCAAAATAAATATAGCCCTCATCCCATCCCAACCAGATCCCAACTACATTGTATTATTTGTTAAACAATGTTTATTCTTGTGTATCATATTGTGCCTCTAATCTTAAATAACCTTATCGTACTTCCTAAGTAGGGAAGACTATGGATGCAGGTGATTTCGGACAGAAAACTTTCGATTGATGTAATTAAGCATTTGCTTCTTGCATTTCTGTGAGTTTTGTGAGTGAAATTCACTGTCCAGAGTCATCCCAGTGTGACCGAAATCACCTCGCTCAACTAGGGGTTAAAGAATGATTAAATACCCGGCACTCGAATATATTTCATTCTCCGACAATTTACCCTTTAAACATGGCACATTACCTATTAAATGATATACAACATATTTTTTTCGAACAAAAAGTAAAAAACAAAAAGCGTCCAAAGTGAACCCGACCTCCCTTACTACAGTAATGTCACTCAAGCGTTTATCTAAAAATGTAAGGTTTGCGGAAGGTAAAATATTTTGTCAGGATGGCTATATATTTCAAAGTCCAAATATCAAGATCTGGGTCTGGCCAGTAGGTGAAGATCTTATATGTCAAAAAAGTCCAGAAATTTGGAAACCTGCTTGCGGATGCCTAGCAAAATTCACAAGGAAAAGGTAAATGCTGGATATAAAGCTAAAATAAAGTTTTGACTATACGTTTTTATGATTGTAAAATCCCTCAAACGTTTATCTAAAAATTGAAGGTTTGCGGAAAGTAAAACATTTTGTCGGACATTACTGGCTAAATATTTCAAGGGACCAGTATCCAGATCTGGGTCTGGCCAGTAGATGAAGATCTTATATGATCCTAGGATGCAGATCATGGTTCAGGACAAGCAATATTAAGCAGATTTACAGTATCTTTTAATTTTAGAGACTTTTTACTAACCTGTTCTGTTTCAACAAAATTTGCCACATGACCCTCATCATTTGTTCCTCTGACGTTAAATCTTGTGCCAGCGCGATCAGAACTCAAACGTGATATCAGACAAGCTTTTGCTTGATTGGAACCAACATAAATTGTTCTTATATCAATACTACCACATGTCATACGTACTAACCATTTATCACAATTTAAACCAAATTTACTCAAAAGTAAATGGAACGAACGATTCCTGATAAAAACAAAAACAAGAAAAATTTAAGAAATTTAGAGTCATCAGACACACGAGCATTGATTGAGCTCCAACATCTGAAAAAAGAATGTTTTCATCTGGAAATTCACATTTTTATTAAGGGTATAAATAATGATTTTAAAAAGCACAAATGTTTTTAATCTGATCTAATAAAGTTTAAAGTGTATATCCCGGATATTGGGAGATTGCTTCTTTAGATAGGGAAAAATTTTCTATTCGCATGATCTTCTTGTGTTTTTACTTTGCGCGATCATTCCTCCTTCAAAAATGCAGTCAAAGTAACGATTTTGGGTTAATTTTGTGTCTCACTCCTTTTCCTCGAAAAGGAACCCGTTTATTTTCAACAAGAGAGTTTACACCGGAAAAAACACTAAACTTTTTACTTATTTGTCTCTAAATAAAAAAACACTAAACCAAATGACAATCTGTTTTCGGAATGAAATTTTCAACGTTTAGCTGAAGATTTAGAGCTATATTTGATCAATATTAAAGATCCAAGTAAAGAGATATAAGCCTCTAAAGTCAAAAGTTTTTAGTTTTGCATTTATCTCATTAAAGTGCTCACACGATTAACACCTCTTTAATATAGTATTGGTATTTAACACCACCGTAATATAGTATTGGTATACTTTCTCGATCTGATTTACTCAAACACCTCATGTACACAACACAAGCAAACATTAAAATCTGCTATCACAATTACCTCTACACAGCGTCTACCTGTACATAGTAACTACCTGTAAATAGTGACCAGCTGTACATAGTAGTCAACTGTCTATAGTGGCCACTCCAGTACCTACTGTACTGTATACGAAAGGGTGGGGAAATGTTGGTATTATATGAAAGTGTCATTGCAAATGTTTCTAATTTTGCAAGAAACTGTTTATAAAGTCACCTTTTATAACGAATTATTGTTTATAACGTACTGAATTTAGCCGGATTCCTGGAGATATTTAGTATCTTTTTTTATAATAAAGAATTGGCTATAACCGTTAAGCGGCACATCGCTTATAGGCTACATTTTCAAAGTTCCCTAAGGGTGTCGTTATAAACAGTTTCTACGGCATTATATTTTGAATGAACCCAATACTGTAACAAGTTCATTTGATGATTTTAAAATGTGAAGGCCTACAGTATGAATCCAGGTCAAATTTGCCTCTTTAAAATTTTAAATATTCAAGTGCACTTACCAAAAAAATCGATTATCAGATTCTTTTTGCAAATGTTTTCTTTGTGATGATAATGACAAATCATATGGTGGATTCTCACCAGCAGTCCAAGAAAAGTAAAAACAACCAGACATTATTAATTTCTGTACTTCGTTAACTTTACTATCTAATTCTGATGGTTCTTGCAAAGCGACTCCAGTGCATCCTGATATCCGAAATATATCTGATTCGCATATTTTACCAATAGATGTACAGCCAGTAACTAACATAAGATATGAGTAGCATTCGTCATCTATTGAAGGGATGAAAAATAATATATACAGTGAAACCTGTATATAACAGCCAGCTACAAGAGGTAGATAAATTGACCATTATAGACAGGTGGCCTTTATATACAGGTTTGATTCAATAGAAAATACTATTTTAGACATTGCAAGAGTGACCACTATAGACAGGTGGCCGCTGTATAGAGGTGACCGTTATAACAGGTTTGACTGTATTCCGATCATGATGTTATCAAGGGTTACAGGTATAATGGGATTTATCATTGATCTACATCCAATCTAACGTCTACAGGGCTATTGTTCGTAGGCAAGTAGCATTAGTGATGTTTGATTTAGATATCATGTCGCATCGAGCTTTGATATGGGTAAAATTGTATCGGTACCAATATTCGATATGGGAAACAATATTTGGACCAATATGGTTGGAAGCTGTTTTGAGATTAAAAATACTTTATGTAATTTTGATTGTTCTTATATCTTTATTTTCTTCACACTATTTATAATTTAGTTTATAATCAATCACTTTATTTTGTTCTATGTACTTAGTTTCTAACTGAGTAACTTTGTCCAAATTTTTGTATCGGCTTCATATCAATAGGCATTTTCTTTGCTTTCCAATCAGACATATCGGATCGAACTGAAAATATAGGATCACATCGGCCAGGGTCCGATAAAAGTGGGGATCCTGGGATCCTAGACCCCGGTAGGCTATACAAAATTCAGAAGAAACTCGATGTTTTTAAGGATTTTCTGGTTAAACCTCAACAAGAAAAATCAGAAGAAAAAGTTGAAATGCCCCTAGGATCTCAGAAGGCTGAACCTTTTATCGGACCCTGGGATCGGCATTTTCCTACATCAAACAGCACTACTTCGGACCTAGGTATCATACCTATATATAGATTCATTACA
Source organism: Haliclystus octoradiatus (assembly GCA_916610825.1). Classification (NCBI taxonomy): domain Eukaryota; kingdom Metazoa; phylum Cnidaria; class Staurozoa; order Stauromedusae; family Haliclystidae; genus Haliclystus; species Haliclystus octoradiatus. The sequence continues at coordinate 36,000,653 of OU744446.1, forward strand.
CCAAGGCAAGCATAAGCATCAGTGACTTTTGTGTACTGCCGACGTAGAGCATCGGCTTCAGCAGTACCTGGAAATAGAGAAAAACAATAATATCTCATGGTATAACAGAAGCAATAATTCATTTTGCACAAAGTTATCTTGTATATTCTAACTTTTAAATTTACAGATGTATAAATGTAGAGTCCTGTTTTTCAAGTGCATGATTTCAAAATGTGGGATATCGTCACTGATGGAGGGGTTCCTTGCTGCTTTCTTAGGAGTCGATTTCTTGAAACGCAGTGGGAAATTTCAAAATTCAAAATTCAAGTTTCCAAAATACTCTTGCGTTGACACATTTTTAACGTATGTAGAACCATTCCAACGTATGTCAAACGCATTTTTAATGCATGTCAAAATTGACGAATTCTTGTTTGTATGAAATCACTGATTTTAATTTCCTGTTCAATTGTGTTGTTTTGAATCGAAGAAGACAACTTTCAATTTCTTCTATTACGGAAAATCCTTTGATTTCTTTCGTATTATTACAAATTTTGCATAACACTATTGATTTCATCTATCTTTTGAACAACATATACGTAATAATGATATAAAATTTTCAATGAAATTCAAGTTCTTGTCTCGCGCAACAATTTTTGACAGAGTGTTTATGCATTTCAGTTATTTGGTAACCCTCCACTGTTTAAAATTTCTTTAGGGGGGTGGGGTGGGGTGTAAAGAAGCCTTCATCTCTAAATTCTCAAAAGAGGGACAGTGAGTTCACTGACGAATATACAGGCCTGCCATAAATATAGATTTCATTCTGTGTGCGTAATCGATTGGTTAATTTGAAATGTTGTTTTCTTGATATTAAAGCAAAAATAATATTGAAAGATGTATATTTATTCGCATTTGCGGTAATTAAAATGAATTTACAAAACAGTACACTCAATTTTGTGACATTGTCTGATTTCTCAAATTTTTTCTCCTTCAAGGTCCATCTCAACGCTTAAAATTTTCCATAATATAGGCTATTGTTCTACGATTGTTTAGAAGTTTGATATGTCTCATTTTGAAAAGTTAAGCTTTGCAATTAAGTGAAATGAGTAATACATTAAATATTTAATATTAATATTGAAATGAACAATAGAAAACCGGGTAGAAAACTTACTCAGTTCGGCTACAACACCTCCTTCAAACATCACTGTGTCTGTTTTCGTACGATTGTCAAGTAAAATAGATAAACGTTCTCCATCACTCCGTTTACTGCAAATAAAATTCTTACCAAGAACCATTTTGCTACTTTGAACTTTCTTCAGGTTATAACAAATTTTATTCAAAGTAAAACATAGCACTCAGCCTCTGTACGAGTCGAGTATGTACGCTTTGGAAATTTTTCAGCATTAACGCTTTGCAGAAAATCACGCCATTGGACTTGTTACCAAGAATAATTGAGATTAATTGCATTCACAAGTAGATGAAGCCTTATATGCCATCTTGAATGTGATGATCTTACATAATCCTTCTTGATAATGATTTCTAAATGGTACAAAGTTATAAGTAAGTTGCTTGAAGTTCCTCTTCGCGGTGGACGGCAAACCAATAATTGCGAATGTGTTGTGTTCCCAATTCTTTTGGGTATCACCTACCAGCTGTAGATACGTCACATAGTTTATCGTAATCTATAAATGTTTACTCTACTCAGTTTTTACTTTATGGTTTCAATGTTTAAGATGCATGTACTCATAATGTATTTAATTAAACTGCATATTTTCGTTATTAGTGATAGAAGTACTCGATAAGAATTAAGAAATCATGAAAATGAAATAATGTTTAAAAATTATTATCCCGATTAATCCCGATATCTCCCCGATTGCCACAAAGTGATTCCAAGAAAGCCTTGCGATCGATTTTCGATCCCAGTCTCCATTATTCTGAGCGCGGGAATTCTGAGCAAAAGTCTCAGTTTTGTTTACAAGATGGCCGTTGATGGCAAAACTGAAAATGTAGATTTCGTATTCGTATTGAGGTAGTCATAAGTAGTTTTCTTCGGATCTATATTGTACTGAAAGTACAGAACATTATTGTATTGTCTTGATTTTATATTGTGGGCTAGCAAGTTTTGAGATTTAAAGATGGCTGAAAGATTCAAAGAGGTAAATTGAGCAATCAACAATCATGCATGTTCAATTGTTGGATGTTGGGAGACTAATTTTGGGCTGCCTTCTTCAGGAACGCTTAGCATAAGTTAGGAGAACAATAAAAATGATATAGATAAATACAGATGACTTAGGATGGGCAAAAGCTAAGTTGATGACTTGATTGTACAATTTTCAGGGAGGTTGTTAAGTCTTGACCAGGTCACTAGCCAGTCTGCAATCGCGAGAAAAATTTTCATCTCGGGGGCGCAGCTGCCATACCTTGCAGACCAGGTCACTAGCCTATATAATGGAATCCAGGAATCCGAAATTTTTTTGAACTATATAGATAATTAAAAGAAACTGGAAGTTGTCAGGCTAGCAAGCAATTAACTGTCCCAACCAGATCAGGAAATCACACCTGTAATTTCTTGGGTAATCCTACTGTATTAGTTAACGAAGTTTAAAATATTAAATCTTCATTTCAACTAATTTGTACATATGTAAAGTGCATAGAATGATAGAACAGCAATTAAAATGCGCTATTTTAATGTTATTATTATTATTTCTGCTGCTGATTATCTAGGCTATCTAACTACCTTGTGTCCTATTTATATCAGTTCATGAACGTTAAATGACGCATTTAACATCTAATATTTAAGTATCTCATATCTTAACACATCACATCTATAGGCCTACCTATGAATGCAGAAGTCTGTGACGGCCTATGTGTGTTGTCAAGCGTTTAGAATGTACTAATTCATGGGTTTCATTTTCAATATCAAAATTTCTGAGGTGTCGAATTCCAAGAACATTCAATTAAAACGTTTGTTTACATTTGTTTACCAAATAGCGCAGGTGACTCAATGCTAGTGATTTGTATATTCAGTTGAACCTGTAATAAATTGACCACTCATATGGGTGATCACTTAAGACATTTATGGCCTATAATACAGGTTATTACCATAAAGACTTCCTTGCATGGAATGCGGGATATTCATGTAAGACTATGGTCGATGTGAGTTAGACATAAACGACACAGTAATAATTTCAAGTAGTTCTCATAACACTGTTCCCTCGACGAACTCTAAACGCAAGTTTTTTGCACATGACTTCAAACTCTGTTTTATACATCAACAATCACTGCTGATCTGCGATCCCGCAATCAGCTGGCATACTTTACAAGTTTACATTACATCATAAATTACATCACGGCTTAGTCTGCGTTTACAGACCGCGATTCATTCACAAAAGAATAGGGTCTGTGTGTTTTGCACAGTTCTCTGTCCAGCCACTCTACGAAAACGTAGAGCGAAAGTTTCTGATCGATGCCTGGTAAATCTATTGTTCTTGGATAATAAATTCATCACCTCCGTTCGATCAATTAATTGTCATAGCTACGAAGCCTAAAATAGAACTTATTGCAATCATGTCAACTGAAGTGAACAAAGTAATGTGAGAATCCCGGTGAGAATCATCTTAATCTTGCATAATTATGTGACATCAATCTTATTCTGATACAAGGCCCGGACAGAGAAACCGAGCAATTCACACAGACCCTATTCTTTGTGAATGAATCGCGGTCTGTAACGCAGGCTAATCACGGCTATGATCACAGAAAGGGACAACACGTAATATATCTTAACATAAATCACACAATTCAGCTATAGTAAGAGCCAATACACAAAAAATGACAATGGCACAACCAAAGGCACCACATATATATCAGCGGCAACATCCACTGAACACTTATTTATTTCTTGCAATAGATAAATGTATGAATCAATGTGACGTGATAGCAACAAGGGTTTTTCTGTAATCACAATAACATAATAGGGGAGACCGGGGTCACTTCGGACGCGGGTGGCTTCGGACAGAACGGTTTTAGTTTAAATAAAAATGCAATCTCTCAGTATGTTAAATACAAAGGTAAAACATACCTATTGCCAAAATTTTAGATAATTTCATCAAGTAATAAAAAAGTTATTATGGTTTGAAACTTTGTCCCGCTTTTGTGTATTATTTGTTCTCAAAGAAAAAGTTCGCCGAAGAAAATCCACGCAACCAACATGTTGATATTTAGTACCATTTTGAAGCCAGTGACGTTGTGTGCCTCATACTGAAGTTTCATGCACGTGCGCTTTGAAAATTCAACTGCAGAAATGATATTCTTCAATGTTTATAAACGGGGTGACTACGGTCAGAGCGTCAAAACATAGCAAAGCGATGAAGAAGTAAAATATCAAGCTGTGAAACAATGGTAAATCCGTAATTAAATGGGTGTCAAGTTTCTCATTCCATTCAAGTTTGACACGCTCCAGCTGTGATGTTGTGTAAACATTTCAGAGCACGCGTGATCCGTCACCTTAGAATATATGGAAATAATATGGTCTAGTTAAATATAATATCAAATTGTGGATGAAAAATCAAGTATGAAGTGCATTTAGTTACAGATATGTCTCAATTTATATATGTCGAAGAGTTTGGTTTACTCTTGTTGATTTACGAGCATGTTTTGTTTTCGTTTGGGGCCGCTGAGTTATCACTTGAATCTACGGCTTTTTATGACTATTTCGACGCGCTAAAGAAATTATAAATATTAACATGGTTTGTAATTTATGAATAATTTCATTGATTTCTCTGAGTAGATGAATGATGAAGCTTTCGATTGATGTCAATAAACATTTGTTTCGTGCATTGTTGAGAGTTTAAATTCACTGTCCAGAGTCACCCCAGTCTGGCCGAAGTCACCCCGCTCAACTAGGGGTAAAAGAATGATCAAATACTCGGCACTCGAATATATTTAACTTTCCAACAATTTACCCTTTTAAACATGGCACATTAGCTATTAAATGATATACGATCTATTTGTTTCGAGCGAAAAATAAAATAATTAGAAGTAAGAAACCGAAAAGCGTCCGATGTGTACCCGGTCTCCCCTACATTTATTACAGAACACCTCGGTATTTACACAACAATTAATTTAGTCAATTGATGAGGCTGGTTTGACACGTGTTTCGTACCGGCCAAGGAACTCATCAGAGACCTTTCTGATGTCGTAGCTCGTCAGGCATCGCGCTTGAAGTCCCGCTAACAATTTAGTCTTCGGTTTATGCTCCTCTCACGATGGGAGACCATGACAGGTTTGAATGTATCTGTACTTCTGTATTTCGTCTAGGGTGTGAAAAAGGTTAGAGCAATGAACAGTGTTGTGAACAAAATGGCTTCGAAACCTGAACCTCCTTCAATGCACCGCAGAAGATCTGTGATTGACAGCTTCAAATCTGTAAGTATGATGACAAATTTTAAGCCTAGTTTATTAACGTTTGTGGATCAGGTAGGCTACTGTCAATCAGTAGCGTAGGCTACTGTCAATCAGTAGCGTAGGCTACTGTCAATCAGTAGCGTAGGCTACTGTCAATCAGTAGCGTAGGCTACTGTCAATCAGTAGCCTAGTTCCAAAAAATCTGAGTTTGAATGTTTCAAATGTAAGTTGTTTCCACCATTCCCCTGTTCTGTGTAGCATGGAAATCAGGCTTTATGAGTTATTGTTTAGATATAGCCGTAATCAGATCAATCTGGTTTTGATTTGTTTATTATAAGCTTAACTGAACCTCTGAGATTTTTTTTTGGATTCATCATTTCACCACAAACTGGGTAGTAAGCTAGTAGATATTTTTCTCTTGTGTGGTTTGTTAATTGGTTAATATTTCTGAAGCGAGTGCAAGTTTAATGGTCAGGTGCCCTCCCTGGCGCCAACCAATCATATAGTTCTTCTGCCAGGGATTCCATGTGAAAAAAATCCATGAGTTCATGAACAGTTCATGAACAGTTTATGAACATGTTTTTGTGGGTTCATGAACAATTTGTGAATAGTCACGAAGAGTTCATGAACATTTCATGAACTTGTTCATGAAAGTGAAATTGCCTGAAGGTCCATGAACTGTCCATGAACAGTTTATGAACATGTTTTTGTGGGTTCATGAACAATTTGTGAATAGTCACGAAGAGTTCATGAACATTTCATGAACTTTTTCATGAAAGTGAAATTGCCTGAAAGTCCATGAACTGTTCATGATCTGTTTGTGAGCAGTTCATGAACTTTTAGAAAATTTTACATTCATGAACTTTTTTGCAGCGGTTGAACTCAAGACTCTGCCGACGTTGTCCAATGTCCTAACAACTTCACTAAGAACAGTCCATTTCACAATTTTTTCTCAGTGGACTACTCCGTTTCACAAATTATATTTTTGATAATTTTTCCTTTTCGGTAGCTGTTTTTAAAATACACGGCAACAACTAGCAACAATGTGATTAGATAGAACATTAACATTTTTAAAAATATATATACACTTCTTTAAAATTATCTTCAAAATATTTTCACTTTCATTCGGTAGCTTCTTCAGTGAAATTTAAACTTTTTTTTTTCTCTATCAAATTATTTTTTACATAAACTTTATTTTATTGTGGATTCCAAATTCGATGGAATCGATTTTTGGTAGGCCTATATTAGAATTTCCCTATTCGTCTTTTGTTGCATTTAATGTCGGTTTATTTAAACTTTGAAAAAAGTAAAATTACCAATAATCAATTATAGTTTTTTAAAACACAAGATCCAATAAAATATTTGAGAAATCGAATCAGTCAGTAAGCCTATATAATTATATCACCCGTGTAAAAGATAGTTGATGAAGATGTTCATGAGCTTTTCATGGCAAGTCATGAACTGCTCATAAAATTTTTACGAATGAGCATGAAAATTTCATGAAAATTGGGCCATATAACATTCATGAACAGTTCATGAACTCATGAATTGTTTTTCGTAAGGCAGAAATGAGAATTTGAATATTGATACACTACTTCAGATTTTGAATTATTTTCTCTGATTATATGCTATTGGAATTATTTTTTTGTAGGCTGTTGGAAAGGTGAAAACTAGAGCAATTGTTGCATCATTTTTAAGCGACAGAAAATCTAAAAAACCAGCATCATTTCAACCTACATTTACTACAAAGAAGATTAAATTGGCTGTAAGTCAATAAATGTTGATGTTTAATCATTTACCACAGCTAAGCATTATGCTCCTTCCTCTCTTAATTTGTAATTTATAATTCCAGGATGACGCTGAAGAGGAAAGCGAAGAAGACGAAAAAGTTGAAGAAAATATTTGGGAACGTGTTAGTGGTATGACAGAAGAAGAGGTTGTTGAATTTACATCAAAAGAACTAGCCGGACGATTCTTAAAAAGCAAACCATTCCGTACAGCTATTTTAATGGCAATTATTAGTAACAGTATATTAATTGCAATTGAAACTGACAAGAACTTGGTAAGTGCCTGATCGAGAGCTTTATTCTCACATCAAAATCATATGATCAGGGTCCGACAAAAGGTTCAGCCTTCTGGTTCAACATTCTTTTTTGAATTTTTTTGTTGAAGTTGTAGTTAACTTATTAGCACAATAAAACAACAATCGATGCTACCAACAACGCAAGGTGAAGAATGACGACACCTTAATTTATTTCTTTATATATATATGCCTGTAAACGAGGCATATTAAAATGAGGCTAACCAATCATATAAGCTAATACAATATTACAAATCCTTATATAGTAACATAGCAAGCAGTAATCTTTCTACAGGCAATATCAAAACTAATGAGTAATAGCAAATCTATAATTATATTCAAACTAATTATAATCAATACCAAATCTATATTTAACATTAGACTACAGAAGTTTGACCAATAAATCATTAAAAATATCAATTTTCTTCCGAATTTTCACTAACCTTCCGGAATCTAGGATTCCAGAATCCCTTCTTATGTTGGACCCTGCATATATGATAGAATGTGTAGCAAGTGATAGGACTTTGTATCACTAGGCCTATAAATTACCACACACGTACATAGTAGATTTGATGTTTGTATATGTTGCCTCCCTCTTGTGTTTATTATATGTTAATAACATTTATTACGTAAACGTTTGCTCGCTCACTGTTGCAGACTTACTCTCATGGTTTATGATTGTTTTGTTGATTTCCAGGAAAGAAAATACAGTCATGTTTTCATGGTGTTGGATCAAAGTTTGATGACAATATTTGTTTGTGAAATTCTTCTTAAATGGTATCATGATTTTCTTGGTTTCTGGAGAACATCATGGAATATTCTTGACTTCTTTATTGTATTGGCATTATTGTTTGGACCACGTAAGTTTTGCTACTATTCAACTATGATGATGTACATCGACACAGAGTGGGTCAGTGACTTTTATTCATTATTCACATTAAGCAGTACCAACTACTAACTAGAATTGTTTGATTGGCAATTCAAGTGATATTGATCTGAATAAAAACGCTTGTACAAAAATGCTCATTGAACCGTCATGAAAAATTATCCCATGCTATTTTAAAATTCATGAATTATCTATCAATCGTTCGGGAACATGGTCCGACAAAAGTAGAAATCCTGGAATCCTAGATTGTGGAAAGTTAGAGCAAATTCTGAAGAATATTGATATTTTTATGATTTCCTGGTCAAACTTCAACAAAAACTTCAGGAGAAAATACTACAAATACCTCTGGGATTCCAGAAGGCTAAATCTTCTGTCAGGCCTTGTTTGGAAACACTTTGTAAACAAACATGCCATGAAGTACTAATGTGTTTCTGTGCTACTCTTCGTTAAAAATTTCACTATGGAATGATGAAAAATACATATTACTGGTCAACCTCAGTAGCTAACCTGACCAGAGGTCATATGGGAATGAAATAAAATCATTTTATTTTATGTTCAATATAATAATAACCTTTAGTTTTACAATATAGACTCAGCAGGACTATATTTAGAACTTGTTTATTTGTTCTAGATTTGACCTCTGGCTCATCTGGTAGTAGAGGTGTTATCCGTATATTACGTGTCTTGAGAGCCTTTCGAAGTTTGAGGAGGTAAGTACCGTTTATTTTTGCTGTAAGTAATGGGTCGATTTGATGCATGATGAGTAATGTTGAGCTCAATCAGTGTAAAGCATATTTGCGTTTTTGAATCCTTCCTGAGCAAATGTTTGTGTGTGAGTTCAAGCTAAGGACAGCACTGACTTCCACTCAAGTATAGCAAACACCAATTTGAAGCAGGGAGTTCTACTAAAAAAAATGTATTTCAAAGTAATGATTGATTCTGACGTGTATCAACTGAAAAATTGATTAGTAAAAGTTTAAAGACAATCCGATAAGAAATGACCAATATATTGATGTTAATTAGAGAGTTAATTTCTGCTGCGCATTTATTTTCGAGACGTGATTATTCAAACGTTTCAATATTTGTAATTAGTTCAAGACAAATTTGAATATTTGCGTCACGAAAATAAACGGTATTTGAGCCACAGTCGATCAGATCTGAAGTTCGATTTTTCTTTCATCTGATCTAACCCTCACAGCTCATGAACTTATTAAATATTTTCAGAGAACCACTCTTGAAATATTATTAGATAAATTAGATCATAAAATGTTTGTTATTTTACACTTAACGTTAATATAAATTTTTTCTTCATTAATTTATCAAATGATGGAACGTTTCGAAATTTTTTTTCGGCAGTGCATCGATTAGTAGTGTAGGCTACTGCAGTGCAGTCAATCATTAGGGAGGATTAGCTCAGATGGCAGAGCAAACAAACTTGAGACCATATCATATCTGATCGATTATGGTTCAAATCCCCCTAAGGTCAACTCAGCCTCGAATTTATGTAAAAATATCAAATGAGTACCATCTTGAGGATGGCGGATGAAATGGTTCAGGAGGAATTGCATTGTGAGTAGCTGCAGCGCATCGTTGCGCATTGCCAACCGAGACCTGTCTGCCATGAAATCTGTTGAAATTGATCTGCAGTGTCGCGACTGAGATCAGTATAAAGTGTTTAAAATCATTGCTCTTGGCGAAAAAAGCCACTCCTCTAGAAATAGAGGAGTGGTACAGGTGCGTTTGGTAGGGCAACACTGTCTACATTGCTTTTTTTTCATCGTTTGTATTGTTCAAACATACTGTGCATCACACCCCTGTTGATGTGCAATCAAAGTAGTTTGCAAACGTTCATGAATTTTAACCTTTCCCTATGAATGTTTTCTTGCACTTAATCTTCATAGTTCATGATCTCCTCAAAAATTTCAAAAAATTATAAACAGCTCATGTAGAGTTCACAAATTTTATATGCTCATAAATTGTATTTCTGCAAAAGTGTGAAATAGCAAGTATTTTACGCATTAGTGCTGAGGTTTGATGTTTTTTAGAGTTCAGCTTATAACATCAACAATTTGTTTATCATATATGTTTTGTTTATTTCTGCATTGCTTAGTATCAGTTCGCAACCTGGTTTGCAAGTTGTAGTGCAGACAATACTCCAATCAGTGCCAGGTTAGCCAGTAGCCTTTGTTGTGTACCATAATGCAGAGAAGGGTGATTTCTGTTGACATCTTGGGCGTACACAAATAATAAAATCTCAAGAGCAGGATTGAAAAACTCCAAAACTACAATACAAAAGCGCTCTTGAAGTTGCATAAATCTTCTAATGCTTAGAGAGTATTCTTAGCAGTGAAAGCCTAACAAACTTTCTGAGGAACATACTTTTGAAAAAAAAATTTCATCTCGGCAGTGCAGTTGCCCTTCTTTGCAGTCTGGGTTGTGTAGTTCACTAGTCATTTATCCTTCAGTCTGTAGGATGTGTCATTCAGTCTGTAGGACGTGAACAACCTCAGTGTAGTGTAGTGGGTAGGATGTTAGACCTCGACATGCAGGGTCTTGGGTTCAATCCCTTGCTGGAGCACAATTGACGCACAATCCAAAAACTCTCACCAACCACCACGGTGAAATAAAGCTACTTGCTTACCCAGTGTGTTGTAAAATGACAAACCCATAAAATCCTTGAAACACTTTCACGAGTGCTCAGACAGGAAATTGTCCATTTTCATGAACTTTTCAAGAAGATTTCATGAGCTTTTTCTAAAGTGTTAATGAAAATATGGAAATTTCAAGTTTATATAATCTAAATCAGCAGATTTTATGCCTGCCCCTGTGGAAATATTTCATGATATCACAAACATTTTTCTGTCGGTTCATGGCTAGTTCATGAACGGTCACAGATAGACAGTTTGTGGATGTGAATTTGATCAAAGTTCATGAACACTCCAACTCAACCATAGTACTGAAACACTGGACAAACAACAACAACATTTGTTCAACTTTAAAATCCTTCTAAAATCCTTATCATTTAGCCACTCTCTTGATTTCTGTGACATTTTGGATTGTATATTTCATTTATCACTATTTGTTTGATGGCCATCAAACATTTTCCAAGGATTTTTGTTATCAAGCACTTCCTCGTTTTTGTCTCGAACCATTTCGTTCAAAATTTATCAAACGTTTTTATTGTTGCTGATTCTCTGTAGGCCTATCTTCATTTAAGCTCGGTCAAGAACATCTTAGTTTTTCTCGAGAATTCTTGAGAAAGTTGGATTCGTTTAGCCGTTCTTAAAAAGACTGCTTCAAAACACGAAAAACAATTGTCAGATGAAAACAGATTAGTTGCGTAAAAGTTGCCAATGTTTTCCTAGGGCTTAATTGTCGGCGAATAAAGCAAGTACCGTACTAGTGATATATCTCAAGTATATCAAGTGGTATAGTGACATAGTGTTTGCGATAGAATGAATAATTAGAGTGTTAATAATATCTCCTGTCAAAATTTCCATAACAAGCAGGCCATTTAACGTTCATGAACTGTTTTTAATCTCTTCATGAACAGTTCATGAATGTCAGTAAAGTAACTGTTTAGTTTTCTATAGCAGCTGTAGATCTCTAAGCTTGCATTTCCCAAACCAAAATTGTGTTTGCTTTAATAAAATTATGTCATGTTATAGACCACATCCAAAAAAGTTTTCCTGTGTGAATTCCATTATGATTTTGCCACTTCACCAGGGGCGGTCAGCGATCCAATATCAAGCACAGCTTGATGAAAGCCCTAAGCACTAAATATAAAATATCTCACATACAAACCCTTGCTATTTCTGATGTATATCTGTGACGTTCAAGACCTCATTTCTATCTATTTTGGAAAGATTTGAATGATTTTAGATTGCTCAATTTTTTACCATTATATCATTAGAATAGTGCAAAAGTATTTTCTTGCCTGAATTATGTGCTTTTTAAGCTACAAGAATTTTACCATAAATATCAAAGCCTTCTAGTATGCTTCAAGTTGTGTTCACACATTCCATAAAACCTGGATAACAATGGCAGCGCTTGGGGAATTAACTTATTTAAAAATAACTGATTTATTAGAATAAAGCTGTAGACCTATTTTGAATTTCTCATACTATATCATTTTTCTTATATTTTTCCACATTTATTCTTTGTTTAGATATGGCAAATATTGTATTATTACTTGTCATCATCATGCTGGTCTTTTCTGTCATTGGCATCACATTATTTAGAGACATTGTTCCAAAATATTTTGGTAGTTTATCAGCAGGTTTGGTTTTTTAATTGTTTTAGCCTGCGTCCCGGGTTCGATAAAAGGTTCAGCCTTCTGGAATCCTAGATGCATTTCAACTTTTTTTTCTGAATTTTTGTTGTTGAAGTTTGACCAAAAAATCATATAAATAACAATTTTCTTCTAAATTTGCCCCTAAGCCGGACCCCTTTTTGAACCCTGCCTGTGTCAAAAACCCAATTCATTCTTAAAATAATAGGGTAGATGTGTATACGTTCTACTGCTCTGTTCCATCATGTGCCGCCAGGATGGCGAATCATTTATTGTAATTATGAAGTGAATCTAAATCATCACACGTCGCGGATAGCACACTTGAACACGGAACAGTAAAGCGATACAGCGTTACTACTGCCTAGAGATCTCTGGATAGGGTCACTCCATGTCAACTCACAAAGGAAAAAACCCTCACCCTTTCAGAATTTAATAAAACTTCTTTTACTAAAAGATAATTAAGTAAATATCAACTTGGCGAAGTTTGAGGTAATTTCGTCCAAAAAATAACCAATATAGAGCAAAACAAAAATGTTATTATGTGATTTGCTAATTATCATGTAATCTTTAACAAGCTCTGTATTCGTTATTTTTTGACGAAATTACCTCAAACTTCGCTAAGTTGATTTTTATTTCATTATCTTCTAGTAAAATATGTCTTCTAGTAAAAATTCTGAGAGGGTTTTTTCGTTTGTGAGTTGACTCGGAGTGACCCGATAGGAAATCAAATGACAGGACAGAACAGCGAAGTGAATTGCATTAGTTGATATTAATTATTATTATTACCATATTATTATTCTTTCATGATTGAATTAGCTCAGGTATGTGGCACAGGCTACGACAGTACTAAATATACCCTCAACGAAACAAGCTCTTGAACTTCAAAGACAATTAATAGACAGATCACAAACTCAGGTTTTGCAATCAGAGTCTAAATGTTCTTTATTTTGAATGGCTGCGTTCTGTGAATGAGTTCCGGGTCTCTGTATGCCTGTTTTTGATATTGACGTGATCTTGTAGTTGTGAACATTTTCAACTTGTGTTATCAACTTTAGCCATTCGTGGCTATTTTTAATTCAATTAATATTAATTTTTAGCCATGTTCTCTTTATTCATTTGCTTAACTCAAGATGGATGGATGGAAATATTTAGAGCGTTTCAGGTAAATGGGATTTAAATCAGTTGTAGTGAGAACACAAGAAAGGTATCAGAAAATAACAAGCTACTACAGTGAGGGTTTCCCTCTATCCAGCACAATTCATAAACTTCAACTTAAATTTCACAAACGATAACACCTTACAAAACAGTAAACTCATGACATATCTCTTTATTTTCCTTTACTTCTTCACTAGCATAAATGTTCTCGCTGCTAGGTGATATGATGGAAACCAACATTAATTTGTTTAATATCGAAATGATTCCATCAATCTGATTGGTTTAGAGTATACAACGTCACATCATCCTATCAATACAAAATAAAGCCAATTTCTAGTTTAACACAATCGATCTTGCAATTTGAACTTACAATCAAAAATAAGAATTTCTAATTTGATCAAGAATTTATGAAAACATTACATTTTTCTGCAATGAATTGACATAAAAGGTTATAAAAATGTGTCAGTTATTTTTTAATACATTTATCAGAGAGATCCTCAGAAAAACTGATTGGCTTTTTTTTCTATGGATTTTAAAACAAAGGAAATCCATCTCAAACATTAACTTCGCTATTTTTCTAGCTCTAGAATATGGATCTAGATTAGACCTACCGTATTAGCGCCACTATAAGTTGACCCGAGTATAAGTCGACCCCTAGTTTTCAGGTCAAATAATTCAGAAAAATGTAACGTGCAAGTATAAGTCTAATTATTATTTAGTAATTATGCTACATGAAAGCAGCATAATTTATATCACTATCATTTGAGGTTTGATACATTAGCATTGTCTCAGCTTGACTCTTGTGCATGGCCATAGCAAACGGCACACTCCAGTCACTCCAGGAGAAAACTTGTAAAAGGTGTAATTATTGGCATTTTCTAAACTAGTAATGTTTTTTTTTGCAGGAACACGGTGATACTTATTACATGGGGGGTGGTTTGTATTTATTAGTATTCATTGCAATTGGTGCATTTATATTTACAAATTTGGTTGTTGCTGTTGTCGTTACAAATCTTGAAGTTGCTGTTGTTGACGTTAAAGAAGAAGAAGAACGATATGCCAGAGAAATGGCATTACAAGGAAAAAATATCAAAAATGATGACGAGAATGAACTTGAAATAATTAAGGATGATGATATAACTACTAATGTATTCTACAAACAAAATCCAATGAACATACCTGTGAGTAATTGGCAATGTTGTCAAATCTTTTGATACGAAAATGACATTTTTGTCAGTCTGAAAGGGATGTAGAATTTTTCAGTACAATGAAACCTGTATATAACGGCCACCTACGAGAGGTAGATAAATTGACCACTATTGACAGGTGGCCTTTATATACAGGTTTGATTCAATAGAAAATACTGATTAGACATTGCAAGAGTGACCACTATAGACAGGTGGTCGTTGTATAGAGGTGACCGTTATAACAGGTTTGACTATATAATTTATGAATCAGTCCCAAAATGAGGTCAAACTCGATTGACCTTGTCTCAAACAAATTGTCCAATCTTTCGATGCGAAAATGACATTTTTATCAGAAATATTTTCAGTCTGACAACGATGTAGAATTGTTCAGTATAATTACCGTATATGAGTCAGTCAAAATATAAAATCAAACTCGATTGACCTTGTCTCAAACAAATTGTCCAATCTTTCGATGCAAAAATGACATTTTTATCAGAAATATTTTCAGTCTGACAACGATGTAGAATTGTTCAGTATAATTATATGAGTAATCCCAAAATAAGGTCAAACTCGATTGATCTCGTCTCAAACAATGGTCGCAAACAAGGCAGAAATTTGGGATCCTTCTGGGAAGTCGATTGAGAGGGTTTCATGTTAAACATAATGACTGCAGTTATATATTTTATGGTTCTGCCTTTTTCGTCAAATTGACGTGTTTATTTTGTATTGATAGAGTTTCCAAAATATCACCATTGAACGCCTAGAAGACTATTGCCTTATTGTAAGCTGCATGGAAGATAATTTAGTAGAATACAAGCGCCTAATGAAGGACATCAACAAGGTAAATATCGACCAGCTGTACAAGGTGTATTACCTGTATAAGTGATCACCTGTTATGTGTGGTCACATCTATTGTGGCTGTGGTTTTTAGCCTATTGAACCTTATTACACATGGTCAACTTTAGTCGAATTCACTGCTTTGTGATAGAAGTAGAAATGTATTACACTCCAGTCTGTTATAACGGTCACCTGTAAACAATGGCCACCTGTCTTACCTGTTGTGTGTGGCCTCATCTTATTTGGTTATGGCAAAGCCCTTTATATGATCTTACTACACAGGGTTAATATGAGTCTAATTCATTGCCTGATGGAAACAAATGTATTGCCATCCAACCTGGTATAACGGTCACATGTGTATCATGGTCACCTCTGCAATGTCTATTACAGCATTTCTATTAGTCAATCATATATATAACAGCACCTGCATATAGTGGTAAATTTATCTACCTCTCGTAATTGGCTGCTATATGCAGGTTTCATTGTTATATAACCTCAGCAACAAAAAATCTGATATTTTGCTTAGTTATTAATTTCATCTGTCGGTAAGCTACTTGTCAGATGTTTCTAAAGTTCTAATTTGATTTTTTCATAGATATTCAGTGATGTTGTTGAATTGAATGAAAATGCTCAAATGCAAGGTTTATTCTCAACTGAGCAAAATTCATCTAATGATAGAAGACGTAGTTCAACTTCATCCGTTCGACGAGTAAGTATTTAAAGACAATAAGATCCTATACAGAAACATGCCCATTTTATTATGGGGAACTAGCGAACAATGCAAGTCACGGGAACAAGGAAAGGGGATAGTGAACACTTGTATACTGTATGGTGTATGTAACAGTCAGCTATGAGAGGTCGATAAATTGACCACTATATGCAGGTGACCTTTATATTCAGGGTTGATTCAATAGAAAGTGATATATTAGACATTGGTAACAGTGGCAACTATAGACAGATGGCTGCTATATAGAAGTGACCGTTACTGTGCAGTTTGACTGTATGAACTATGAAATGACACTGGATTGACTCATTGTCAGTGAACATAATTTTGGAAATCAAAAGAGGGACCACTATGTACAGATGGCCTTTATGTACCGCAAGAAGAAGCTAAAACTATTTATAGCACCATTGTTTTGCCACACTTTGACTAATGCGCTGTTGTATGGGGGAACTGTAAAACCGAATGTCTAGATCGCCTCTAGAGATTGCAAACCAGAGGAATGAGGACAGTGCTCCGTTCTAACTATCGCACTCGTGTCTCTGATATGCAAAGTCAACTAGGTTGGCTTTCTGTTAGAGACAGAATACTATCGCATTAACTAATGTTCACTCATAAAATGAAATTCAAATTAGCTCCTCCTTTGCTTTCCAACTTTTCCAACTGCCGTATTCCACCAGAACAAGATCTCACGCCCACAATGACATTTACAAGTGTTATTTACAAGTTTCTTTGTCAGCTATGTCTGACCGAGATTTGTGGCGTTCTTTGTGTAGCAAATATGTAAGGCGTAAGAGGGACAGCACATTCCTATACGAGAGGTAGATAAATTTACCATTATAGACAGGTGGCCTTTATATACAGATTTGATTCAATAGAAAATACTCTTTTAGACATTGCAAGAGTGACCACTATAGACAGGTGGCCGTTATAACAGGTTTGACTGTACTGCTACTATTAATGCCCTACGAAATTATCAATCCGTATGTGTTCCCTCCTTTTGCTATTGTTGACTTTAATAGAGGTTATTTGTTTGTTTTTTTATCTATAGGCAGCAGCTGCTAATAGAAATTCTGGGGACATCATGTCTGATTTAATGGGTATGGAAGGTAGTCATTTAATTGACAGTCGTAATCTATCATTATCTGCTATTTTACAACAAGGTGCTGAGAAATATACACAACAACATCGTGGTTCAAGATCCTCTGAACAAGCGCCAATGTTTGATAATCAAAGGCGTAGAGGTTCATCTCTCCATTAGTTCTAGCATGATCATAAAACTCTTATCACATCGAATCATAGTGTTCAAACTACGCAAAAAGCAACGGTTTTTATTCCGAGAAGACTTTTATTGTTCAAACGTTTATTGATTATAATCCCGAGTGTTACCGGGTTTGAACGTTTTTATGTATATTGGACTATCGAAATATACATCTCGATGTATTGATCTCGCCACAGCATTTACTTCAGTTGGTACTCTGAACTAACGAATGTATTTGTTTTTATTAATGTTTTCTTGTAATTATATAAGTACATAATTGACCAGTATTTATTTATTTATTCTTTAAAAGTTATCATTAGATTGATTTTATCATTTACCACAGAATACCTATTTTTCACTCGTACTACTTTCCAAGGTGCGGCCTTGGTGTAGTGGCTAGGGGGCGTTGGACCACGGCCCGCAGGATCTCAGGTTCAATCCCTGGCCGGAGAGCTATAGGTTGGCGTCAGGAAGGGCATCCGGCTATTAAACGCACACAAGCTTCAAAATACTAACAAATTAACCAACCACCCCGGTGAAAAAAAGCTGCAAGCTTACCCGGTTCGTGGAAAAATGATAAATCCAACAAACAAAAAAATCCAAGCTCATTTTTCTTTTGACTCTCGACCAATCTTTTTTACCCAATTCCAAAGTTCTCGAAATGAAAGCCGTGCTATTCAATCTGCATGTAGTGTGGGTGTGGCCCCATGTGCTGATTATATCCCCATTGAGAACGTCTTTAGATTATCTAGATACATGGATTGAAGCTTGTATGGAAATAAGTAATTACCAAAATATCTATACACTAACAGCACACGAACATCCAGTTCCGAAAAAGACAAACTTGAAAATATGTTTGTGTGTTAAACGCTGCTAGATGTACACAGGCATAGATTAGCTGTTAGCGCTACAGTGTAGTAATGTCACTTAGATAATGGTTCAGCTGATATAGTAAATGAGACGGTTTGCCCTACCGAACGTGTCCGTACCACTCTTTTATTCAGGAGGAGTGGCTCTTTTCGTTAAGAGTCAACGTTTGAATTCATACATTGGAACTCTATGCTTGACCTTCTAAAGCCGCTAACAAAAGGCGTGGCATATGGATTTGCTGATGACATCCTCATTACACTCACTCCAATTATTTTATGACCAACTCTTGGTCTTGGGACAGTCTTTGTATATGACCAACTCTTGGTCTTGGGACGGTCTTTGTATGGCCAACTTTTGAACATGGGACGGTCTTTATATGACCAACTCTTGGTCTTGGACCCTACCTATCCTTAACATGCATGCCTGTGTGGTGTTTGCACAGAAACTAATGTCACTTCATTTTTCTCGGTATGGAAATGGAGCAATTTGATTATTCCAGCAGCGGTCAATTCTAAAGCTGTATTGACTGCTCCGTGCTTACAAATTATGGATAATTGGGTACTTAATTAATCCATTGAAATGCATCAAAATTGATATAATTATTCGTTTTAAAATTGACATGTCAATCAAATTACCTCAGTCATACAGTTAAGCAATTGACGCACAGTTTTGTAGTGGATTGTTTTGTGCCTATTGTATATCATAATGTATTTCCTTTGTTAAATGTAAAGCTTCCGTTTGTAATCACGTATACCTTGTAATGTAAATCACTGTATGTAACTATGTAATATATCAACTCTCTTCACGTCTGCCCTTCGTGGCGACAGCACCTACATTAGCAAAGCTGGTCCACCTTCATAGAGGCTCTGTTTATCAACGGTCATATTAACTCTTCATTCACCCTCTCCCTGTTGGTGGCCAGCTACAACTATTACATCAAGTATATATCTAATCAACGTCTATGTACGCGTGTGGTATTTAATAGTCATCGACTCATTCCACCCGCTACAGTTTCCTATGAGCTATTGATATCTTGCAACTACACAACTTGTATAAACATTTACATGACATTATTGCCCATAAAATGTTTTCAAAAACTCCTGATCAAATTGGAAATTCTCATTCGTTATATCAAGTTCGAATTGTAAGATTTGTATCTAGTTTGCCATCGTGATTTTGCGTCATAACTCTAAACCAATCAGATTGATCGAATACAAAATAAAATGGCAACAATTTATTGTGTAATCAGTCCTGTGAAAAAAGTTATTGTAAAACTTTTCAGGTTCTGAATAAATGATGATGATGATGATGAATACCATTTTTGTTTCTAGGGTCTCAGCTGCATACCCCTTATGATTTTACAAACAGGATGTTTTCGACTATAAAATAAACATATTATTGACACAGCGTATTTACGTTGTACACACGTTTATGCCATCTAATAAATAAATACAATAAGATGTGGACATCATATATTCATTAACGTCAAACATGCCAATGCTATTTCACAAGATTGACCTTCGTTCACCGTCATAACGAAATAGATTTTTTTCTATAAACTTGGTGAAATCTCATCAAATTTCATACTTAATTATCAACGAGCTTGCAAGTACGACTTACAACAACTTCTACAACAACAAGTTGAAATATTTTACTACATCATCAAAATATGTATTCATTAAAATTCATCATTTCATTGGCTCTTATTGCTGTTTTACTTATTGTGAATATATCTTGTGTTCCTACACCAACAACAAAAGACCCAGCGGTTCAATGGGTGGAAACGTTCTTTCAATTTCACAGCATTCAAAAATATCACCAGGTATGTTATACTTTCATTATGCAATAATCTATAACAGAAGTTTTGCTCAGGGTTCTATAGAATCGAAATGGATTTATAGGCTGGATTAATCGATTCGCAAAATTCTAAAAATTGCGATAGAACAGTTTTCATGAACTTTGTGCGTTTATCCTGCTTGTAGACCATAATTAACATATGTCCAGTCTTATTGGTGTCTGTCTGATGTTCTAAATAGATTATCTTAATGGTTATTTGCTGTTTCTAAGCAGCGATGTTCTGGAGTGAATTTTTCCAGACAGGAGCAGCAGTCGGAATCTAGAATCCACTCTTGGTAATTTCTTAATGAACATTGCTGGGAACATTGCAAAGTTGAAAATTATCTGGATAGTTCTACATGAAGGTCGGAATGGCTACATATTTCAGTTGACGTTAATTTATTTTGTACTTTTCTATGTTTGCTTAAGGCTGGGTTGATAAATTAATCCGTTTTCGGACTTTCTAAAGGAGTTTTGTCAGAAGCATTTTGGAGCCGGAGTCGATTTTTCTCACATTTTAGGAGCCGGACTCGGAGTACGACACTTATATAAGGACTTTCTTCGGATTCGGAGTCTGAAAATTCTGACTCCGTACACCTAAGATTCAGTGCCACATCAAACTTTGGCAACACTAATAGGAAGATGTATAAAAAAGGGTATTTTTATTGTCCCCGTAGGTGACCTTTGGATTGGAGTTACCCCGGGACATGTTAATTACCACCATTAAAAATGTTTATATATCGAGTAACAGAGTTGTTAATCTATTTCTGTTTGATTATTTAATAAGAGACAAAGATGAGGCAAAGCCTTTTCCCGTTACTCGGAATTTCACGCATTTAATTGCAATCTTTAGACGTTAATTAAAGATTGCAATTAAACGAGTGAAACTCCGAGTAACAAAAAAGGCTTTGCCTCATCTTTGTCTCTTATTATATAATGCTCTGTTTTAACCAATATTGAGCACTTTCATATGTGTATCTGAGTTTACACTCACTATAGTTGGTTTTTCAATTTACATTTGATAATTTAGAATTGCCATAATGCTATTATTGGATGTGTCCGAGCTGCAAATAACGATATGGACAAATATGCCTGCATTCAATTACTACTTACTGAACCTTTTTGTGTCGATGGACCAGTTCATTGAATATGGAAAGAGGAATGGGTATCTCTACGGCCTTAAATCAATTTCCTGTTATCTACTTAATTCAATTTTCCAAATCCTATGAAATTATAAAAGGATCGAGGCTTGGAATAATCGACCTGTACAGGAACTATACAATTGTAAAAACTTTCTTTGACGTAAATTTGTAAATTATCTACACAGTTGTCTACTATCTAATTTATTTCTTTTGTACACAATAATATTTTACAAATAAATGAATTTATTGCTGGGAATGGAGCAATTTATCAAATAAAACTTTTATGGAAACTTTTCCTGACTATTTCTTAATCCTACTCTGTTTACATGCAATGGCTCGTCTCAAAAAGTTTAAATGTAAAATGATGTATGCGTCAAACTGTTAACCAATCAGATTGATCGAACCATTCTCATTATAATTATAATACAGTATGATGATCAAACTGTCAAACTGTTAATTAATTAAGCATACTAATCATTGATTATATTTTCAATTCCAACCTTGTAATTGATGTGTTTGCAGTCTGCGTGTCTATTTTTATATTCGCTATATGTATTTAAACAAGGACAGGTTCATATGAATATTATAGGACGTCTAGTATTGGTCTGTTCATCATTTGCGTATTTTACAAGTAAGCAAAATAAAATTATCAAGAAAAACATGATGAAAATTATCCTCAGTGTTATTATACTGAGCAGCGGTAAGTTAATTAACTGAAAAATAAAATTAGTACGTTAGTTACCACTCGGCAGCCGAGTTTGGATCGCCTCATCAAAACACGATGGATGTTGGCAGACTCTCACCACTAGGTTATACGCCGTACTTTCTGGAGAGGCTAACCGAACCATCGAAAATGGTTCGGCACGCCTGAAATCACGGCAAATAATCAGGCAAAGTACGGCAATTAACTTTTGGGTTCACCCAAAAATCGAAAGTACTGCTGATCCAGGCGTACAAAACTGAAAGCTGTCGTACCAGTACGCCTAAAAAAGCAGTAGAAATATACCCTGTACGTTCGTGAGCCGCACCATTTCTCAAAAGGTCGAACTCGGAATGCTTTTGATTCGGCGTGTAATCCCATGCTTTCTTTTTGTGTGTTTGGTCGACTTGGTACGGCTCATGAAAATACGGCGTATAACCATAGGGATCCGTTTTTATGACTTCATCTTGAACACTGCGACTCCATTGGTTTCCAACTCGATTGTTGAATAATAGGAACTTGTGACATCATCTGCATCATTGTCACTGTATGCTTTATAAATATAAAGAAAATATAAATAAATATAATAAATAAATATAAATAAATATGTTGATGACGTATAACTGTAGTTGTAGGCAATGCGAATGAGGCATCCATTCAATTTCAAATCTGTAGCGAACAAAATCCCTGTAAAAATATTAATTTTCTTGTCTGTTTTGTTTTTATATTTCTTCAGTGACACTGGCGTTGAAACAAATTTACTCAAAAAAGGAATATGATGGGGTATTCCTATCGGGACATTTTATCAAGTCGTATATTAATCTATCTTCAGTCGAATGCATTCGTCACTGTCTGAATAATATACATTGTATGTCACTCGCTTACAAAAGCCACGAAAGACGCTGCTCACTGAAGAATGCCAAGATTTCGCAGGCGAAGCCAGCAGAGGCTAGTAGAAGCAAAACCATGTGGAAATATTTTGAAGTCACCGACTATTAATTATGCATGAACACTAAATCCAGCTTTAGTTAACTTTCTTGAACACTGCTCCATTCCACTATATATATTTAATAATTAATCAAGGTAATTGTCAGTTTGAAACTTACTTTAATCATGCTTAAATTAGAAATATACATGTGGAAGCTGTCAAATGTTTTATGTTATCCTCTGTGCTGCTAGCCTGCTAACTGTGAAAATGTTAACTTGAAGTCTACATATATGGAAATGAAAAGGCCTGGCACTGGTCCCGGGGCATAGTACGGGATACCTAGCTTCATTCCATCACGGCCCTCCAGTGAGCGCCGTGATGGAATAAGGCTAGCTTCGGTCCTTCTTTGACAAAGAGTAATAAATGTGTACCTGGTACTTAATTCGAGATTAAATAGAATAAAGCTGAACTTTACTGTTTATGATTTAAAGGCAAGAGTATCAGAAGGTCCGACAATAGGAATCCTAGAGCAAATTCAGAAGGAATATATTTTCATGGTCAAACTTCAACGAAAGATTTAAAAGGACTTCTGAGAAGGATGAACCCTGGGCATAAGAGTCAAATTCTGTCAAAGGCTGAACCCTGGGCATGAGAGTCACACTCTGTCAAAGGCTCAAAGCATAGTAACCATGGTCACAGTGAGGAGAACACCATTTGCTCAACTAAGGATGAATGTCAGCACCGTAAAGAGCTTAAGAGTAAGATAAGATGAAATACAAATCATTACGAGGTTCAGATGGATTTAATTTTCAAAAAATTACCAAATTGAATCGAATATATAAATAATGTTATTACCAATGAATTCAATTAAGTGCAATTATGCAGGACCTAAAACTAACAAAACCATATGATCAAACGCGCAAGTCACTTTTGTTGTTGTTGGAAATGTTAACTTAAAATACACTCTCGTTTGGCGGTACCCGTACATGCAGCGGAATATGACATTTTGAAGTGCAATTCTCTTCACTATATACCTGCAAGCAAATTAGAAAATTTACATATTAGTAATGGCCTGAAGAACAGTAACTGAGTAGTCCTCTTACAACTCATTTCAGAGATTCTGACATAATTATTTGTGTTTCATTATAATTTATTACAATTGACTACTCAGGCTGACGTGATTTTAATCACTACAAAAGTTAATGGCAAGTATTTTCATCATTGTAGTCAATGCAAGGTAATAATTAGCCTACAGAAATCTAATTGATACAAATAAACTTCACAAAGACGTGAGATGTTGGTAAATTAAAAAAATTATTATAAGTCACTACATGAAGTTGTCTGTAACATGAGCTACTGTGTTAGGAAATTTATAAATTACCTGGAACTTATGACATCTTTATTATGAAATGTCTATTCAACCTGCCAACAATAAAAATAAATATATGAGTACCACAGTGACACTTTTAACACAAAAAGAAATGTTTAAAAGCTGTAAAAGTTGTATTCCTTCCTATTGAGGATCATTGTCAAAGACTCTTCATTCAGAGAATCTACAAGACCGCACCCGAAAAGAAATAGTTGATCTCCTTCCCATGACAACCAAAATGACAGACGCTATGTCACTATTATGACAAACATTACAAACCGGTTTCCTATCGGGAAGTTATGGCACCACAAATAAGTAAAATGTCACAATTTACAAAAGTTAATACTTTATGTGTGGAAACATAGCCAGAGTAACAATGAAAAGCTCAGCCTGGTTCTGATTTGGTGCACATTTGTGAGTTTGCAATGCCACTCAGACAAAAAGCAACTCACATTAGCTTACATTAAAATGATCACAAAATCAAACTAATCAGACATGACAAGGCACTCTTACTTACCGTAATTTGAAGTTTTAGACCACCATTTACAAAAAGGTTACACCTATTGAAAACAAATATGAATAATTGAGTACTATATAATTGCATTTGGATAACAAATGTCAAAAATGTCAAATACATAATAAAGATTGAAAATATTATAAGTTGATAGCTGTATTCTTTTATATTGAGGATTGTCGTCAAAGACTCTTTTTTAAAAGAATCTACAAAACCGCACCCGAAAAAGAATATATTGATTTCCTTCCCATGACAACCAAAAAGACAGACGTCATGACATTACTGTGACAGACATTACAAATTGGTTTCCTATCGGGAAGTTATTAAATAGGCAAAAATGATCGATGGGTGCTATGCGCTCAAAGTCACAAGGGCTTTGTAATTTGTATTGTTTCTGTATGCCTGAAATCATACTGAAACTTGAAGCCATGGCTGACATTGATCGTTGAATTTACGCCAAACTTGATTCAAAATCAAGCTTGTAACGACCGCCGGTCAATGTTGCCATTTTACCAATTAATAAAATTAAATGATGATATAAAAACTACGATCAAGTTATTGTTCATAAACCATTCTGAAATATGGTACTACTGCTACTGTTTGGAATGCTTTACACAAAAAGTTGCCTTTAAATAGTGTTGAGCATACCGTCCTGAATTAACACCAGCCAGGAAAATCAATAACATGATTGGGTAAATTTTTTACATAACCATTTACCTTAAACTTGAGTGACACCATCTCAAGTATAGAAATAATTAAGCCTGTTGACAATAAAAAAATAACAGTTTCATGAAAACAGAAAATACACTTTTACAAGAATGGAATGAGTAATAATAATAATACCATTGCATAATTACATTAAAGATGATTGTATTCCTTTATATTGAGGATCATTGTCAGAGACTCAAAAGAATCTACAAGACCACACCCGAAAAGGAAAATATTAATCTTCTTCGCTTGACGACCAAGATCACAGATGTTATAACATTGTATGCTAAACATTTCAA
Organism: Haliclystus octoradiatus; assembly: GCA_916610825.1. NCBI lineage: Eukaryota > Metazoa > Cnidaria > Staurozoa > Stauromedusae > Haliclystidae > Haliclystus > Haliclystus octoradiatus. The sequence goes on from OU744446.1 coordinate 36,026,816, forward strand.
ATCGGTGCTTGAGGGAAGTTGGTAGATAAATTAAACAATAACAGAAGTAAAAATAGAGATGGCACATCAATGTTCATGTAGAAAGGATAAAATCAATTGTATCAAAGTATGTACGCATTTTGACTCTTCGAAGCAGAAGGGGATTCAAAATTGGAACATTTACCTAGTACATACTCTATATGTTAACCTACTGAAACCAAACCATCACAACAAATTGTGAAATTTCATTGCGTTTCCACATTTTAATATCGTGAATATGGATGTTTTAATGGTTTTCAAACTTTTTCACAGCTTAAAGGAGCAAAAATGACCGGCAGGCTCTACGCACTTAGGATCACGTGCATGTTTAGTGTTTATAACACAATGTTCATTGTTGACATGAATTTATTACAAATTAGGCTTGCGTATAACAATAGTTTCAAAGCGAGACGGTTGAATTACGCTAAGCATAAATTCAAATTGATCTCGCAGCGGTCGCCGGTCAATTTTGCCCCTTTAATTTAATTTTACATTTTCATAGTGTTTTCCATTTTCATGGCATTTTTATGGTTTTGGTGTTGCAATTGGCTCCTTACCCAGCATTATAAGACTGAGGTGTTTTCACATTGTGAGTCTATTTATTTTTGATATACTCAATTTTGAAATAGATCAATAAAGATCACACTGACTTACGTATTATGAAAAGGTTTGTCCAACAGCTCTTGAGCCAGATTCCTCTGTATTGTTCCATTGCTAGTCTTTTTCAGAGGTTCAGCGTGAATTCTGGAATGCAAAATCTTGAAAAATCCAAAGTAGAGAGCAGAAAGAAAGAATTTCGGAATAAACCACCCTCCTCAGGTCAAAGCAAGCTAAATTTGGCATACACAACCTGACACATCACAGGACTTGTAAATAAAAATAATTCCGATATTTGCATATGCTTTGCAGAGTAACACTATGAGATTCAAAGTACTGAAATAATACTGACTTACTTTCAGTATTACTGACTTACTTTCAGTATTTTAAAATCTCATAGTTTAACACAAGAAGGGACAGAAAAAGAAAGAAATGTTCACAAGATGAGCAAATATGATTGTAAACACAGAATAACTGACAACGTAGGAATATGTTCTGTTTTCAATTTTTTATTTTCACTTTGTTTGAAATCAACATTACAGCTGTCTATTCTTCCTGCAAGACAAAACATACAAAACAACTTATGATAAATTGATTTACAATCATATTTTGGTCACTCAACTGTGCCGAAATAAAAAAGCAATTGAGCAATACTTTATATACTCAGCTACACACAACCATGTCACGATATTATAATTTATTTTTGGCAAACTTTGCACATTGAAAGTAAATTCATATCAGTCTATAATAATTCATAAAAATGAACAGCTTTTCTATTATCAAATTAATTGAATAGTAACTATATTGTCAGTTGTATTCCTTTTTATTGAGGATCATTGTCAGAGATTCAAAATAATCTACAAGACCACACCCGAAAAGGAATATATTAATCTCCTTCGCTTGACGACCAAGATCACAGATGTTATAACATAGCATGCCAAACATTTCAAATCGGTGCTTGAGGGAAGTTGTGTAACAGAAATAAATAAAATGGAGGGTGATAACAATCAATAAATATGTGAATACAATCTAAAGGACCTAAAAACCTATCAGCTCATCTTTCGGATGATAAAGCTATTTACATTATTTACACATTACACTATAATATACAACAGTTGATCAATCAGACAATACAGTAGAACCTGTTATAACGACCACCTGTCTATAGTGGTCATTTTATCTACCTCTTGTAGCTGGGTGTTATATACAGGTTTCACTGTAGGCCTACACAGATTATTTAAACAATTTCTCTATACTTGAGTCATCGTCCTCTCCTAGCCAATGCCTCTTTTTGGATCAAATTTCTGCTTCGAGTAAATAAATTGGATGTAATTGCTTTTACTCAAAACTGTTCAAATATGGTTCAATAGAACTCATAGCCTATTCCATAGTTTTTGTTCAAATCAAATAATTTAGCTGTCGCTGCATTAAATATATAGTAACATGGTTATACTGAATATATGAACTTACTGGTACTTCAACTTCACCACTGTCAATGGCATCGATGATATCATGAGGGGGCTTTCCATCAACGGTGCAACCGACAGATTGAGCGGTACCAAGAATTTCCTTGACTGTTCCACGGAAGAATCGTGCTTGTGATCTTGGGCGCATGATACGAGCAGTTTCCAAGACATTATCAAAAGTGACATTTCCACTGTGCAAAACTAGAGAAACAAAGTATAAATAATACATTGAAAATAATAGGTATAATTAAAGGTACACTGCAAGGGTCCGCTAAAAGTTGGGCTTTTCCAGATTCCTAGCACATCTTAGTTCCAAGTTCAGAATATTTTGTTGAAGCTTGTCATATAAATCATAAAGATATCAAGTTTCTCCAATTTTTTTGCGTGGCACTCTCATATCTAGCATTACACGATTCTCAAACCCTTCGTGTAGTGTAATGCATCACTTATCGTTATTTAGATCATTTACAATTGTAAAACATTTAATTAAATTTGCTGTTGAACCTTTAAAGGTGATTGTCTCAATACTTTCTCCAGTGTTCAATCTGCATGCAGACTATAGTGATAATTCAACTTACCATTCTTGACCTTCTTTCTATCCCTGAGAGGCTCTTTTAAGGCTTTGATTAAGAGAGATGCTGCGGTTGGGACAACAGATATTGCTGCCTGTCTGTTTTGGATTGTCAATTTGACAGTGATCTTCAAACCCTTCCAGTCTTGAGTATTCTTGGCGATGTCATCACCAATTTTTTTGGGAGACTAAATAAAAGACAGACATGAGAATTGAAATTTCAAAAATAGTCTGAAATCTACATTACTTTGATAAATCGCAATGGAATTGAATGGAAAAAAGCAATAACTAGAGTTTCACAAGGCCTAAAATAGTCTGAAATCCGCTAAAAGTCAGAAAATTCTGATGTCTGAAAAGATAATCACGTTTACTTTTCACTAATTCAAGTGATCTAAATGTTAGATATTTTAGGGTATAGTGTAACCCTGTTAATTCAGTAGTTTTTCAGTACTTCCAAACATCACAGTGAGCAGGACTATGAGATCTTACTGATCTGAGTTAGTTAAATTTGACGAAGAATGCACAGAGCTTTGAAATACAGAATTTCAGAAGAGGATAATGACGTTCCTAATCCAACAGCCAAAACGTGCTTGGTTACATTTCAAAAACAATTTAATCTTATGCTTCACAAAGAAATAATGCGACTATAACTACAACTAATGTGCAGTCTGCAGACGAGAGAAGTGGGGATCCTGGGATACTAGATCCCAGAAGGCTAAACGAAATTCAGAAGAAAACTGATGTTTTTAATGATTTATTAGTTGAACATCCACAAAAAAAATCAGAAGAAAATGTTGAAATGCCTCTAGGATAGGCTGAACCTTTTGTCGGACCCTGGTAAAGTTCAATTTGAAAAGAGTAAGACTCTTTGAAACTGCTAAAGCAACACACAAAACTAGTTGTTTAATATTTGATTTGCATTATTTTTCTGATGATCTCTTATGAATGTGAATGTTATGTCACACACTATGATTGTTATAGATATCATATAATCACACTCCACAGTATAACTATTGATTTTAACTGCATTAGATAAATTATAAATCAGTATGTAATGTCTTACCAGACCAAGAGGTCCAATCTTTGGGGCAAGGGAAGCAGTGGCCCCTACTTCACCTCCGACAACACGAAGATATACTGTAGAAAAAGAGGTTCAAATATAGTACAAATAGGGTAGAGCAGCAAATTTGGCAACAAAGTGAAAAAATATGTGCATGTACCACGAGGTAAATCAAACAGTAGTATAACATATTTAAACTTATATTGTCAAGTCAGATGGCCTCGTTTATCATCCACTAATATCAAGTATTCAATTTTTATCACACTACTCAGACTTGCGACCCAATCAATACAGGCTTAGAACAACCCTTGCCTTACCTACCAAACTACCACGTGTGCATTTCTAGAAAATTATCAATTCAAACAGAAATTATCATTATGTGAACAACCTGAACCAGAGTGTAGTGACAAAAGGGTTCTATAAATATATGGTATGCCAGGTATCAGTTTATTTATATGGGGCTACCAAGCAAACAGGTGAGTGGCAAGGGTCACGTCACGAATTATATACGATAGGCCTACATACCTAATTTACCTAGAGGCTAGCCTATGCACTTCGCAAAGTGACTTGTAAAATGCAAATAATATAAAAATTACAGGATGAATCTTAGGTAGATAGCATGGTAATAGTCTTACATACATTCAAGGAACATTCAGACAACATTCTAACTGCTACAGTACAAACGTACAAACAAAAAGTACATATCATCTTACATCCGATGATAAGTTTACGAAATAAACATGGTATTAAAATGTATAATAATTGGAATGAAACACATCTTACCAACATGGATGGCAGTTGGATCAAATTTAGGAGGCATTTTGTTTTGAAATTGAAGTAGATTGACGAGTGATGTCTGTGTGGATGGGTATTTTAATTAAAATTTACCCGACCAAATTCATAAAGATGCACAGCTTACACCGTTCGATCTTGAGAGAAGTTCACATGGGAAATCGACTTGAACAAAAACACAAATTTTGCACATAAACGAGGCATCTGCGTTATGACGCCGTTATATATTATTATTATTAATGAAGTATAACGTAAAATCTGCTTGACTTCGCAATTATTTGAAATTACTATTTAATAGTTAGAACTCAATTGCTTATTTTCAGTTTTATTCATTCACAGTTATAGGAATCGATCTAAAAGTAAATTTGGAGAATGTTCTCTACAAAATTGAAATAATTAACTTTACGTCTTATAGCGTATTTTGCGTTATAGAAGTTTACGTTAGATTTGCCCCAAGCCCCATATAATTCAGACATTCCATTTTCAGAAAGAAACTTTACATGTTTGTTGTGTTCTTGCGTACTATTAGGAAGAACTTTGGCATTTATATTCCTCAAATGAAGTAATATTTCAATAAAACCTGTTAAAATTGGTAACCATGCTGAAACACTCAAGGATTCTGACGAGGTATTGTAATTTAATTGGAAACAAACCAATCGCCAAAGCATTCTTCTCAAATGCAGGAGTTGTCAAATTTCAACTGAAGGTGAGGTCTGAGGGAAACTTCTCATCCTGAATTTTTCATATATTTTATTTGGCTTTTGGAACTGAAATGCTTCCTATAGGTTTGGTAATTTATGGTAGAAATTTTTAAATCCCTTTTTGATGTAAACACCTGCTAATATGAAACAATATATTTTGGACACATTCACACAGGTTTATTTCAAATCCATAGAACAAGCCCACTTCAAATCTAGTTAAATCTATGGTTAAATCATACTGATTGACAAGCTTGCATGATTTATCGTTGACGGTCTTGTTGATAGAGCTTTGGTAATACTAATATATTTATTCGTCTGTTGTAAGCTACATTATCCAACTATAAATATCAAGTCTGCCACACATTGTAGATTATTTTGATCTGGACAAAGGTGGTAAGTGCTGCTGCCATACCTATAATAATTGCCACATTGCCACGCCCAAATATTTTAAACATTGAGTAGAAAATCAAGAATACAAATCTGTTGACTAGAGGTTAAACAGTACAGAGTTAGCATAATCACTTTCTTGAAATTTACTTCCAATAATGTAGGCTAATCAGCTAGTAGCTTATAGGCCTAATACAATTGGGCTATTTTTCCCAAAATTGAATTACTTACTTGCAAAAATGAAAGCCTAAAATGCATTTACCGTTACTAATTACTTATCACTCAGCAAATAAATCCCCAAAGGTCAACTTTACTGATGGCTGTGATTTTATCAGACCACCAAATGAGTAGGCCTACAGTAGAAACTGTCTATAACAACACCCCTATAGGGAAATTCCAAAAAGTATGTTATATGCGATGTCCCGCTAGAGCCAATTATCTATAAGAGGAAATATACCAAATCTCAGCAGGAACATCAGAATGTTGTGAATGGTGACAAATGACAATATACATGATGATGGCAATTTCTGCTGTACCATCTTGTGATAGCGGACAGAACAATCCAGAGAGAATTGCATTATTAAAGGATAAAGTTTACCAAAGTCTGCACATTGACAATCAATGCCTCTCTACAAAGAACTCTGTTGAAATTGATCTGCAATGTTGCGGCTGAAATCAGTATTAAAGAACTGAAGAACATTTTTCATTTTTCACTAACTGCTCTTAGCGAAAGGGTCGACTCCTAGATCGAAATAGATGAATGATAGGCTATACTAACGTACCATCTCAATTATTAGTCATCTCTAGCCAGGAAAACTTGCAGTATAATTTCCAAATCTCTACTCAAGAAAGCATATCCACATATTAAAAAATAACAGCATCACTTTATACAAATAGCATTGTTAACATTTAAGTAATTTGTTTAGGGCTAGATTTGCAACAGGCCAAGTTGTGAGCTGGCAACTCAGAGTGTATAATTTGTGTATGCGAGCTGTCTTAAATCAATCAGAAGGAAGGATCAATGTCAAGACTCGATATAGTTTAATCGTAAAGTTTGGCTAGCCACGGTGGAAAAACTTGTAGCCTGAACAAAAATTAGAACCCGAAAAGAAAAACATTTTATCTTACCTTGGTGTTTAATGTTTATACAATATTAAAGGCGCTTAGACTCCTTAGAATCACATGCATGTTTGTCGTTTTTATTGCTTCTGTGCCTGAATTCATGCTGAACTAGAAATTTGAAGCTATGCTGAAGCCATGACTGACATTGATCGTTGAAGTTACGCTAAGCTTAATTCAAGTTGAGCTCGTTGCAACCGCCGGTCAATGTTGCTGTTTTAATAATTAAATTTATTTTTTATTTTAGACACCTGGGCGTGTTTCACTTTCTTTCCAGCCAATTTTTGCTAGAGGATATCAAAGTGCAGGATCCCATGGTAAGCCTATTATTATATTATTTTTACGAAAACTTAAATCATTTAACACAAGACTGTGGAATGCTCATAGCCGTTAATCAAGTTTTTCTTGTCTAGGCATGCTCTGTTTTTTCCAGTTTTTAAATGTTCAACATGCACAGCTTCAAATCTGATTTTCAAATAATTAATTAAATTACTAAATTCAAATTAATTGAATGCTTTCAAAAGGAACAATATCTTTCAATGTGACCAGTTCTTTGAATTTGAATGATTCTCATGAGCTTGAACTATGAATTCTGATCAGATTTTACTTAGGTGTAACCAATGTTTTCATTGAGTTTTTGTCTAAATCTTAAGCTATGAATGCTATTCTCTTGTAATGGATAGGCCTAGCGCTAGAAGTCAACTTGTAATATCCGTTTGTTGAACTGCAAATTATAGTGCTTCATCTTGTAATCTCTCTTATGTCTCTATCCTTACATCTATACTATGACCATGTCTATTCTACGTATCTAATATCTATGTATCTCATCTCTTCATGGTTTCATTTTGGACAATATTTGTGTATGTGTGTTTGCGGCGGTTTTTGGGATTTTTAACAGCATAGGCTACCACTCAATAGATAATTGCAAATAGTTGTACCTAACAGGCTTTGTGTTACCGAATTTTCCCTTTGTGTTTTGTGTTGCGTATCAAAAGAATTGTTATTTCACTGTACGCACTGATTTGTTTGGCATCTCAGGACCTCCTTGCTTTGACATACTTCGTCGCGTCTCGTTCTATTGTTCGATGTGTTCTCTAAATTTCATTATTGGACATTTACAAGAACGGCAGCAAAGATTAACAGCATACAAATTTCACATTTATTATTTGTTTGTTATTGACAACGTTAAAGGTAGTTTTAATTCAACCAAAATTAACCCAGAACGCAAGAAATACATTGTTAGTGGAATATAAATAGGTCATGAACTGATTAAACAATAAACATTGACATGCAATGAAACATGTATATAACAGTCAACTATCAGATCTACAGATAAATTGACCACTATATGCTGGTGACCTTTATATACAATGTTGTTTCAATAGAAAATACAAATATAGACATTACCAGAGTGACCACTTAATAGACTAGAGCCATCTATTTACAAGAGTTAAGACAATCTTTCATGTGCCTCTTTCAGCTCCAATTGGACAGTGCCAGTTACATGATTTTTGGACTCCATTTTCGTTCCGTCAAAGCTCGCAGACAGGGTCCTACAAAAGGTCCAGCCTTCCGGAATCCTATGGGCAATTCAACTTTTTCTTCTGAATTTTCTTGTTGAGGTTTGACCAAGGGAACTCATTAAAAATATCATTTTTCTTCTGAACTTTGTCTAGCCTTCCGGGATCTAGGATCCCAGGATCCCCACTTTTGTCAGACCCTGCTCGCAGAATTTAAACAAAGCGTACAAAATTAATATCATGAATTTGAAAAACTTATTGTTCAAAAGCAAAACCTCGTTTTCAATTGAAGGAAAATGGTGATTTCCAAGCCCCAAAAGATGTGTGTCCCAACTTTTATATATATAGATGCCTCTGCTGTAAAAGTGGTCAGTGTATAGGGGTGGCTGCTATAGCAGGTTTTTGATTCTATCTATTTTTAATTTCTTTCTATCGATTGTTTTTCAATAATAGATTCAGCATCAGCATCATATAAAAATGGTTTTGTCATTTTAAGTATTCCATTACCATCAAGAAAAGAACTATGTGAATTTACTTTACGTCCTGTTTCTCAAACTGTTGGTGATCTTTTACAATTTGTTCAAGAAGAAGATGGCGGTGTTGATCGGGTTAATGTTTACACAAATGAAGATGTTAAAATATCTAAATCAACACCAATCGATATATTAATGAGACAAGATTTCAAAGTTTTAGTTAATGATGTTACATACAATGTTGTACCGCCAATTGAAAGTAAGTTGGTATATTTAACCTCTCCTGATTATAGGTAGACCTACTATCTCGTGTGAATCATCATCAAGGTAGGCTACATGTTGATTTACAGGTGTGCGTTGGATAGGATTCCTCGAAATAGACCACGGGTACGAACTATCTGAATTCAAAATCCGAGCTGATTTTCAAGATCAAAAATTAACCTCATCCAAACATTTTCATTCAAGGATTTCAAACTAAAATTTTGCCTGAAGGCCAAGATATGTTGCTAGAATATTTGAATTCTCCGTGTTACCATGGCAACACGAAATTGTTGATATTTCTATGGGTTTTCAGTATTTCTGTGAAAATTTTTCCAAAGAGTTTTGAATATTAATCCAGGTTGGTTACCGGAAGACAAAATAGTTTGTCGGACCCTGAATCCACTATTTTTGTAGGCTTTTCAAAAAAAAATAATTTTGCAATTTGACCGTTATGGAAGATTGTTATTGGTATTTACGACCACATAGTCTTTACAATGGTAAGGATATTATTTGATTAAAAATAATAATGTTGTTGAAAAGATTAAAATCTGCAAAATCAATGGAAAAAATATTCTAAGAATCTGATTTAATCCGACAGAACAATGTCAATCCAATTCGATCCGAAAGCTGGGAGAAAGATTAATTAATCATGCATTAAAACAACCCACCACACCATTGTCTCTTGTTTTGCCAGCAAAGACAAAGTGAGCCATATAGATGAAGGGGTGGTGCATTACTAAAACACTCTTTGCACTACAGTGTAACCCGCTCAAGTGTACAGTGTAACCCGCTCAAGTGTACAGTGTAACCCGCTCAAGTGTACAGTGTAACCCGCTCAAGTGTAAATTGCCAACGGTTTTCATTGCATTTATCCGAATTTGCAGTTATCCAAAATTGTTTACCAAGGATTTGACCAGGAAATTGTTTAACGGGTTTCAAAGCCAAGCTGCAGATAAGCGGGAATTCCACTTATCCGAATTGCACATAAGCGGGTTACACTGTAGTTTTTATATTATAGAAGAGAACACTAAAAGTAACGTATACACATAGTTTACTTTAAAGGGTCAAAACAGACCGGGAAACCTTGCGCGCGCACACTTTGAACAGTGCACGTAAAATTCAAACACTCGTTTCCAAACATGGCTTTGCCTCGTCTAGAATGTGTTTGTCGTAAAATATTTTTGAACCATTCTTGAACAAGAACTTTACTTCTTAGCGTATACTTTATTTCTAATTTTCGATAATTTTAATAACACGAATGCCAAGTTATCTGAAGAGCCAGAACATGATGGCAAAATGGGAAGGAGCAGGTAGAAGACCACCGATAACTCAAGAGCTTTCACTTGTACATCAGGATATCTGTTCAAATGCTGTGGCGATAAACCATAACAAAGTTTTTCCTAAATTTCGTGATTTGCAAAGACCGCTACAACATTTTTGTATATTATATGGTATAAGGAATTTTGTCTAAAGGAACATCCGAGTGAAGATTTGATACTGTTTTCCTGTTTACAAAACTATCAATGCGAGATTCCTTCAAAGAAGAAAACGAAACAAACAAAGCTCCATTTTCACAACCTCAAATCAACAGCTTATTTTGTATTTCTATTTTCAATCACACTTGATAGTTATGGAACTTCGATCGAGATGAAATAAACATCATATGTAGTGTCTGGACACATGAAATATATGAATTTCTACAGCAAAATTAATTAAAATAGTATTTTATTATTGATCAGTTTTGCCATTCCTTCGTGTATTTCTCTCTTTGGTTTGTGTATGTTTTGATAAAAATTTCAGACTGTTTCGCATGGATTGATGTTAATGTTTAACGGTCGTACATAATTACCATAGTTTTCATTATCCTTATTCAATTCGCATTGTTTTGCTCCTGTTTTCTTGTTGGTTTTTCAAATATTCATACAAAATTAAAAAGTTGTTACGGCTCAAATGACATTATGAGGAATGCTATGACATTGATAAAAAGTAATAAAAAAGCTGCGAGACTCCATTTTGAAAAAATTGAATGCAAAGGCTGCCGGTCAGGTTTGACCCTTCAAGGCGATATGTAATGCGTCATATTGATGATGATAATCGGAAAGCTGAAACTCAATTTGAATCCGATCCGAATTTCGTTCTGATCAGAATTGCACACCCTGAATATGAATCATCATGATTTAGCCTTGTAGGAATTTATTGGATTTATTATTTTTCTACAACCGGGTAAAATATAAGCTGGTAGCTTTTTTCACTCAGGGGGAAGTCTGACGAATTTATTAGTATTGAAGAATCTGTGGGTTTTATGATCACCAGATTTCCTACTTTCCCAAACGGTAACCAACAGTGCTCTAGCCAGGAAAACTTGCAACCTATGTTCCAAATCCCTACTCAAGAAAGCATATCCACAGAGTTTGTTTACAGATGAACATAATTAGTTTACATGTTTCAATTGGTTTTGTAGCCCATATCTTATAATAGTAAAAAAAAAAACTTATAGTGTAGTGTACCTATGTTTCATATCATCATTATTATTATTATTATTAATATTATTATTTATATTAATATTATTTATATACGGTATTCTCCTGTGTATAAGTCGACCCGGTGTATAAGTCGACACCTGTTTTTGGGCTCCATTTTCTAGGTTTAAAGGTATATTCTCTGTATAAGCCAAATTTAAATCATAGTCATCATGTTCTGAATCGATTTAATTTTGTTTATTTTCAATAATGTTTGTATAATCATTTTGGAAACTTTACGGCTTTTCGATCTTTTTCCTTTGTCTCAAGATCAACAAACAAGCGGTAAAATGTATTTTGTGAAACCAATATCAAAACTATAGCAGTATTACTATAGTATTTGGTTCATTAGATGCTTCACTTGTCTGCTTCTCTGATCTTTATTGTTTGCCTCTTTCCATTTCTTCCTCGTCCATGCGTCTTACTTATATACATTTTATATAAATGTTGAGCAAAATATTTGTTTTCCATTGACAGTATTTTGAAATCTTTCTTGTTGTTGATAGTTCAGACATGAGAATTGTCAGACTAATAGCGGATTTCAGACTATTTTTGAAATTTTAATTCTCATGTCTGATATTTATTAAATGAAATCAGTTGTTATTATATAACTATAGTTAAACAATCTGTTATTATGTAATTTTAGTTCATGAACATCTCAAGACAGATGAACAAATTTCTGATTTAAAAAATATGATTGGTCAACTATTCACTGATCTGAACCTCCCTGAGTACAAGGTAAGTGATGATACAAATATTGATTATAATGTAATAATGAATATGATATAACCCATTCAAGTGTAGTTCGGATAAATAAAATTTGTGGTCTATCTGCAACCTGGATAAATTTGAAATCCTACAAACTCTTTTCTGGTCAAATCATTGTTAAAAAATTTCTTAAAAGTGCAAGTTCGGATAAATGCAATGAAAATTGTTTGCAAGTTTGACTTGCATGTAAGGGTTTTGCACAGCATTAGAAAACATTTCAATGTTTTCTCAAATTTCTTAAAATTTCAATAAGAGTCTTCTTAGGCAATGATTTGACGCAATAGCTAACAGCAAATAGATTTATTAAGGAAGAACAACGTTTCGGGTTCTTAACTGAGCCCATTTTCAAGTTAAATACAAGGTAAAAAAAATTCCTAAATTTAATTAAAAAACACTCAATAAAGACTGTTTTCATAGCTCCACTTTCTGAATGTTTCTACTTCTTTCAGAATGTTTAAATACCGTATTTATATATTGTTGAATGTCATTAACTTACATGTAAGAAAGTCATGCGGAAGTTTATAAAATTTGCTAGTTCTTATACAAAGTAATTGGCACAATGTTTCCTATGAGCTATAGCTTTATGGCGTACTCAAGTCAGTTTAGGAGAAAACTCGCTGCGACAGTTCGTAATTTTCTGATGCTTTCTCGTTTTCTCCTTTGCGTGCCCTCTTGTGCTCCATAAAGCTGTAGCTCATATGGAATGGTGCGCCAATTGCTTAATAATGGTCAATTTATCTAATTCTCATATAGTTTGCTAGCTGTTATATACAAATTTCATTGTAGACGTATTGTTTACTCAACAAAATGATTTTTATTTAGGAAATCAAAGAAAAACAGATCAGAGAGCAATTGGAATATTTAAAGGTTGAATTAGAGCCACTAGAAGATGCGCATAGTCAAATTGAAGAAAGATCTGAACGAAGATCGAATTTATTTGTTTGGGGTGGCGTAGCTTATATGGCTGTTCAGTTTGGTTTCTTGGCTCGTCTGACATGGTGGGAATATTCTTGGGATATCATGGAACCAGTAACTTATTTTATCACACTTGGTACTAGCATGGCATGTTATTCTTATTTTGTATTGACGAGACAGGTAATTAAAATATATTTGAATTTGAAAACAATGGCATAAGAAAGACTGTTTATTCTATGAACACTAAACACTGCAAGTCATGTAACAATCACATTGAAATTATTGCATTGAAGGGCCCCCAGTCTGGGACATCCAGCCCCCTCCTTGATAAACATTTTATAGTAATTTTTAAGCATTTTTCAAATAGTATCTATAAATAGCCCCATTGTAGGGAAATACTGGTGTCATCCCTGTTTACAATTAACTTGTCTTTTTACAGGACTTTGCATACCCAGATGCAAGAAATCGACAATTTCATCTACTGTTCAGAAAGGAAGGAAATAAATTGCATTTTGACTGGAAAAAGTATACTACATTAAAGAGTAAGGTTTCTCTATTAGAAGATGAACTTAATGCTCTTAAAGCGTCATCAATTTTAACATTACCATCACAACAACAAATTGAATAATTAAATGTTTGTATAAATTATCTATAATCTATAACAGCATTCTCTGAATCTAAAACTTGATGTGACGTTCTTGGAAATCCTACAGTGTCAAATGTCTATTTTCGCAATTGAATTAAAATATGTTTTAGTTGTATTAGTTAAAGTTGTAATATTGATAACATTGTATAGTAGTTTTTGTGATATTTCTGTTTAGATTTTCCAATATTTTCTTATTGTTTAATCATACGACATGAGCAAATTTGGCTTTAACACAGCTTCAATATTTTAGAAATTATTTATCTTCCTATGTAATTAAGTAATGTTTTTGTATTGTATCGTAATCGCAATATAAACTAATTCAAATCATTATGTTTTCGTAATTATCTATTTTGTAAGACCTTCAACACAATATAGATGTCACGAGTGTTACATTGTTTTTATAGATGTTTTAACTTAACTGTGCAGGCTCTTTTTCAGTATTCAGGCAACTAATAATTTTGTTTATACGTAACACTGTTGTTGAACGAAGGTCTCACAAAGCCACCGTCAAAACACATACCTATATTTACGGGTTCCCATAAAAAGTTGAAAAACCTTTCAATTTCTTTGGTCTTACTTTGATAGAGTTCAAAATTTAGTTTAACATTGTTATGAAACTTCATATAGCACTATTGTCTCTTTGTGCCTTGGCATATTGAGTCGGCATTGATTATTAGACATTTTTTAGTTAGCTAAAATAGATACTTTTCCATGTACAGAAATTTGTGCATGAATGTAAATACCAATGAGCAATATCGTAGCATCAACATTTATTGAACATTTAATTCTTCAATCTACATCCACACTATCTGATATTAAAAAACACAAAAAATTTTACTTTAATTTTTTTAATTTTTAAGTTTTAAGCAAAACAGCATAATGTGCAAAAATATGTATTTCATTATTAAAATTTTTAATAATAATTGATCTATTCCAGAGGTTTTCTTGATTATTTACTAATTTTTAATAGCCTTAACAGATTAAGTGATTTATTTTTTTTAGAATCCTGATCCCCTAAAATTAGATTGTATTAGTTCACCTGTGAATGGATGTGACGTGACAAATAAGCGTGAGCGTTTTGACGTAAGAAATAAAATTGACGCCGTTTTGTCACTCCCAAAATACAATATGGCTGCTGGAAACAACAGTCATATTTTTTAAAGTTCATGAATTTATGAATAGATTTTTATACTTTATGGAGATTTTACACACAATTTGATTAAGAAGGATCTATAATTAATGCTTTACATTTATAATGTTTCTCTCTGGTAGAGTAACATCCTCAAGCAACCTTGTAAAAAGGCTAACTTTGTGTCGAATTAATTTGTACAAAAATAATTCAAGATTCTTGCCGCAGTCTCTTGTTGGTGGCTCTGCACGATGTAATTTATCATCGTCTGAATATAAATATGAAAACAATAATAAAGAATACGTAAATTCATCATGGTATGCATATCTCTTTGCTGGTATTGGTGTTTCATGGACTTTGTATGCCAACTTAAACGAAGCAAACTGCCTTGACATGAAAGGGCCAGTGGTAACTATGCCTGATTTTAAACCAGAAATATCACGATATGAAAAGGTAAATTGATTCTTAAATCATTACCTGTAAAAAAAAATATAAATAAAACATTCAAGATAGTAGAAGTAGAACCGAACTCAACCTTGGGTAACAACTACAGTAGTTAGCTCCCAGTCTGCAGATTATGACAAAGCCACCCCCAAGATAATATTTCAAGCATATCAAGCCGCTTGCGAAAATTTTTCACGGAAACCTTATTACTACTATGTATCTATAGAATATTGTTTCTCCGCTTCTGACTGTCGAAGAAGTTTTTCGTAGCCTACTCTTTCAAGCAGTTTTCAAAATATTTTCTATAAATAGCCCTCTCATGGGGGAAGTTAGCCCATCTTGTCAAGGAAATCCTTGCGCCACCCCTGGACCTATTTTCAATAGATTTTGACCTATTGTCACTGCTGAAAAGTTCAAGTCGTCACTAGACACTTGCCACAAATCAACTCATGTGGCACGGCAAAACTAACAGTGTGCTGTGTAACTGTAGGCCTACAAATTCACAGCTGACGTAATAAGAGTGACTTGGAGTTGTTGTGAGGGTAGATCAGATGACCACGTAGCACATCACTGGAGCAGACATTCAGAGAATGTTGGTTTGACTTCCACGCTCGGGCATGCTTTTCTGCTTAACACAACAATTTCCTAGATTTTAACAGTCACTCAGTTAGTCAGTTTGCAGAGTATGGTAGCTGTGCCCCCGAGATTAACATTTTTCCCTCGATTGCCTCCCCCAAAGCTACACTTTTCGTCGGAAATTAGCTGTTCAAAATGGATTTCTCTGAATTTGATCAGCTTTTGCTTATATACAGTAGTCTATTCCTTTGAACGTGAGTTTAATTTAATTTTAATCGCCCAATAAATACACATAATTAACCTATATTATTAAAGGTAAGTCTAACTGATGAACATTTCCTGTTGTTAAAAATAGGTAAATGTAAACAGCAAAAACCATCATCAGAATGCTGATCAAACTGATAATGATAAAAAATCAGATAAAGATGTCAACGAAGAGAAAGAAGTGCATAAATCACGTGCCGGCTTCAAAGAAAGAAAGGTAACAATCATCCTTGTAAAATATATTAATTACAGTCAAACCTATTATAACGGTCACCTCTATAAAGCGACCACCTGTCTACAGTGGTCACTCTTGCAATTTCTAAAATAGTATTTTCTATTGAATCAAACCTGTATATAAAGGCCACCTGTCTATAATGGTCAATTTATCTACCTCTCGTAGCTGGCTGTTATATACAGGTTTCACTTTATTTATTCATACAGAAAGATTGATTTCAAGTTCAGTTGTCATATTTGAAGCTTAAATGTTTTGATTTATCCATGATAAAAATTAGGCTTACTGGATCATTCTCTTGATATTTCTAAAATTTATATTCAAACATACAGACGGTAGATAGCTTACAGCTAAGGTGTGCAAATTTAACCCAAACCCGATCCGATTGGATTTTGGATTGACTTTTAGCTTTCGGATTGGATTGGACCGGATCGGGCTAACGTTTTTCTGTCAGATTAAATCGGATTTTGAGCGGTTTTATTGACAGCGTTTTGCTAATAGGGTTTTAATCAAAGTCTCATTCCTTCTACTGTATTTTAAATTATGTTTTTGTGATTCTTGTTTTTCTCATTAAAATTAAATGCAAAGTTATGTCTAGACATCACAATGTCACATTATAAGGTTTTGGTCTTCCCAGAACCACATTGTCAGATTGAAGACCTTGATGACTGCGATTGAACTTAAAATTCATGATAATTATATAGAAATGTTACTGATTGTTTCTGAATTTTGACTTTTTTTGGATTATGAGTCAATGACTACACGAATTTCACAATATAGAGAGTATAAAATCCAAAAATCATAATTTTAAATAAGAAAATATTTTTGATAAATAAAAACCTTAATTTGAGTAATCCTTCCGGGAGCCAGGTCCCTGCGCTTTGTGACAACTGACAATGCGACATTGTGACATCTATCCTTAGTTTCAATTTATTTCAATCATTTAATCTTTTTTGTCTGTTCTTTGCAGATTATTGAATATGAGAATAGATTGAGAGCATACAGTACTCCAGATAAAGTGTTTCGTTATTTTGCCACGTTACAAGATGTTGAAACTCATACAATTTATATGACTCCAGCAGATTTTGTACGTGCATTAACTCCTGATACAATGCAACCTCAAGGTATGAACACTATGGTGTTGCTAGGTAGGCTATATATATATATATATATATATACTATGAATCTTGGATATACTGAATTACAGTGAAACCTGTAAATAACAGCCATCAAAGAGAGGTCGATAAATTGACCATTATAGATAGGTGGCCTTTATATGCAGGTTTGATTCAATAGAAAATACTATGTTAGACATTGCAAGGGTGACCACTATAAACAGGTGCCTGCTGTATATAGGTGACCGCTATAACAGGTTTGACTGTACTACTGAATTTCTACTTAAAACATACTGGAATAGAATTAGGTACTGAAACCATACTGAAATCCTCGAGACACTTCATCTTATCTAGATTCTTCTCAATCTACTAAAAAACTACTGGAGCGCACAATAAAATTTGGAAGCTACAAAAAGGTGCCTGATTCCATTAGCTTATTTATTATGTTTTCAATATGTTTTCGGACGGTTTTTAGATACAGTCAAACCTGTTATAACAGTCACCTCTATACAGCGGCCACCTGTCTATAGTGGTCAATTTATCTACCTCTCTTAGCTGGCCGTTATATACAGGTTTCACTGTAGTCAAAAGGCATAGTTATAATGGACACATTTTGGTTTGATGGGAACAGTTATTTCTTTAGCTTTTCTACTTTTCGTATGAATCTTGCTGAAAGTATGTTGAAAGTATGCTGCTGAAACGCTCATTAGACATGACTGTCTGATTTTCTGACTACATTAAAAACCTGGTTAATCTGTGCAGTCAACAATTCTTGATAATGGTCAGGTTGAGATATTAACCGTAATGAAATATTCGAGTTCGATTAAAAATGGTTCTGGAAAATTATTCATATTAAGCGGGCTGTGGTATTATTGACCTGTGTTACATATAATTTTATATAAATAGTAGATCAAAGATCACGAGTTTATTCCGTTACTCTGAGTTTCGCGTAAAGACGCTCTTCAGACGGTTTTATTAAATCGACCACTATAGATAGGTGGCCTTTATATGCAGGTTTGATTCAATAGAAAATACTATTTTAGACATTGCAAGAGTGACCACTATAGACAGGTGCCCGCTGTATAGAGGTGACCGCTATAATAGGTTTGACTGTACTACTGCATTTCTACTAAAACATACTGGAATAGAATTAGGTACTGAAACAACACTTGTTTTAATAAAACCGTCTGAAGAGCGTCTTTACGCGAAACTCAGAGTAACGGAATAAACTCGTGATCTTTGATCTACTATTTATATTGCTCTGCTTTTAGCATTGAGCACTCAAATTGATGTTTTGCCCACACAATTACTTTATTATAATTTTATATATATATTTCATTTGTTATAGGCTTTGGACTTGATGAATTTAAAAAGTTTGAAAAAAAGGTATGGATATTAAACAAGACAAATGACTATCAATATTTATCTAGTTAGACACCTAATGTCTAGTTGCAGGCTCATTTGAGAAAAATGTAACTATTGGAGGCACGTCATTCTAAATTACACAAATTGAAATATTGTGACTGAATAATTATACTAGATTCTTATTAATTTAATGAGCTATGGGCATGGTCTGACAAAGTCCAGAAACCTGGTTTGCGGAAGGCTAGAAATATTCTAGCCTGCGTTCAGACAGCCATTTTATTCGTATAGCCTGTCTGCGCATTGGCGCCAAGTTTAGCCTCCACCAGGGTCAGACAAAAGATTCAGCCTTCTGGAATCCTAGAGGCATTTCAACATTTTCTTCAGAATTTTTATGTTGATGTTTGACCAATAAATCATTAAAACATCAAATTTCTTCTGAATTTTGTCTGGCCTTCCGGGATCTAGGATCCCAGGATCCCCACTTTTGTCGGACCCTGACCTCCATTACCACTTTTTTGTAGGCCTATGTTGTGATTGGCTAATACAATATGTGAACAATTGGCAAATATTTAAAAATAATGAAATTTGAGTAATGACATGAAACCACACTGCATAAATATTTGTTTAATATGAATTCAGCACAAACGCTTGGTACACAATACTCGTCGCCAATACACAGGTGGAATCTTCAAAAGCAAAGGCTGTCTGCACGCAGGTTAGCAAAATTCAGAAGGAAATAACGAAAATTTAAAGCGACGTCAGCAGAAGAATATGAAAAATAAATGTTGATGTTATGTTTATGTTTCATTGGAAATACTCAAACGCAGTGTGTGACAAAACGTTTGGCCTTTCGGAATCTTGAACAATATTGTAGATTTTCTTCTGAATTTTTTGTTGAGGTTTGGCCTATAAATCAGGAAATCATCTTTTCTTCTGAATTTGTTCCAACCTTCTGGGATCTAGGATCCCAGGATCCCCACTTTTGTTGGACCCTGCTTAAACGCTTAGTTAATCTGAACAAGTCGACGTTTGCGAAGGGTTATATAGAAATAAGAAAAATATTTCAATATTTTGATTTGCATCAAGGAATGGAGTTTTATCAAATTATTCAGATATTTTGGACATCAATTTAATAAATGCAACATCATGGCACAATGTGATTTATTCTACTAACTTTGTGAATTTTTCCCATCTATTCAAAGTCATTTTGTTAGGTAATTTTGATTTTTTGTTTTGTGTTGTACCTATTGTTGTATAATAGGCTGTTAATTCAACTTGAACAATTAATAAAGCAATAATAAATAAATTAATACAGGTTGAACTTTACATAAAAAAATTTCAGTCACCATTTTCTGAGTTTTGAAAAAACTATTTGCTCACATATTTCCAAACTTATCGCAACTTTGCATGTTTTGGTTGTCAACCATTGAGGATTCGTTTTTCTTCAAAATCTGTCAATGTGATTAGCACTCTATATAAGTCTATGGTGCAACCGTATTGAACCTCTCAAATCACTAGACTTTGTTGAATATTCTGTTAACAATAGTTGATATTGAATTTATACTGAATTTATATTGAACATTATATTGAACACTAGCAAGTGCGGCCTTGGTGTAATGGCTAGGGTGTTGGACCATGGCCCGCAGGGTCTCGGGTTCAATCCCTGGCCGGAGAACTATAGGTTGGCGTCAGGAAGGGCATCCGGCTATTAAACGCACACAAGCTTCAAAATACTAACAAATTAACCAACCACCCCGGTGAAAAAAAGCTGCAAGCTTACCCGGTTTGTGGATAAATGATAAATCCAAAAAAAAAAATGGTCAATGATGCGTGTGAAATTGAGAAGGACGAATTGTTTTGTTGTTGTCGTGCAAAGTTGGATTACAAAATAAAGATATGCTTTCTTTTGATGCAGGAAATAGGGAATGGTGTATAAAAAACTAAAAGCGGCATTAATCTCGCGGGATAACATTGATTCTAATGATATGTTTTTCGAAATTTTTACTTAACAATTGACAGAGAACAACGAAAAACAAATCCATGGTCGCAACAGCACGCGTACACACACACACTCAGACTCTGATGTTTATAGATATAGATTAAAATGTTACAATATGACATTTATTTGAACTGAACATATTTTATACAACTTATTTGATATATCTTTGAACTGGAATGATGCAACCCATCTTATGAATGCTTTTCTTGTTTATGTACGCCCTATTTTGGAGTATGCGTCTTCTATTTATTCACCTTACTTGAAAAAAGATATAAATACAATTGAAAATGTTCAACGGAGATTCACAAAGAAGGTCTTTCTTCCGTGTTTTGACGACAACGAATCATCATATGACGAACGATTAAAAAATCTTAATTTGACAACCCTGGCTAGCAGGCGTTTATATTTAGATCTCTGCCTGTTTTACAAAATTATATATAGAAAAACTCACATGGAATTACCAGAGGGTATGATCCTCAAGGGCACTAACACAGCTAGGAGCCATAATTTAGTTTATCGCATTGACCTCGCAAAATGCGATGTACGTTACAATTTTTATTTTAATCGCGTTATTCGACATTGGAATACTTTACCCCAAGACATTGTCATGGCAAAATCTTTATCAAATTTTAAATGGAAACTTTCCCTGTACAAAGAAAATTAAATCGTGTAATATTATAAATAGAAAATTTAATGTAAACCGCATAGTGCAAGTGTATGCGTGTACTCCTTCTATGCGTGTATTCTTTGATTAAATTTTATATTTTATCAGTAAAGACACATATAATATTTTGCTGATTATGTTATTTTTTTGCCTTGCATCTAAACTACATGGTGTTATACATGCAATGAAATAATATGTATATGCTTATATATTTATTTAGAAACAAGAAGAATATCTGAATCCTTTTTATGGAGATAGCAGTGTATTTCGATGTTTTGGCGACGATGGTTTAATCTCATTTTCTGATTACATTTTTTTATTGACCGTACTAGGAAGTAAGTGAAATGTGTGTTAATTTTCATTATTTTTTGCAATCCTTATTTTTATGATTCAACATTTTCTGACTACCAGGCTGTTATAAAATGAGGGATCCTTGAAACATGTTCCCTGAAAGGTCAGCACAAAATCAAAATGTTCAATTACTAATTTTAAAAGTAGCCTAAATTGTGATTTCCAATTTGCTTTTATTTGAACTCAATTTTATCAAATTTTGATATTCAAACAACAAATCAAATTGTTTAAAAAATTCAGCTATGTTGGCAATGATTCTTCAAATTTTCAACAAGTTTGCCTGGTTCCTGGAAGGCTAAATCATCTTTGTGACACACTGTGGATTACATACAGGGCCTTGTTACCCTCTAGGCATTAGAAGCATGTGCATTGGGTCCACGGTTTGGAATATTCCCTTTTCATAACTTTTGTTCAAATTCCAATTTTTCAAAATAAATTTACAAGTAATATAATATAAATTATTAATTTATTAAAATACTAGGAAAAACGTTTTACATCAATTATTATTGTTTAATTCTTCTAATAATGAGATTTTATATGATTTCATTAATCTGTTAGTTTCGTATAAGAAAAGAAAGTCAAATAAGCTTAGAGAGCTTCTAGTCAGATTTATATTTTCAAAATATTCTGAAGGAGCATGCCCCCAAACTCCCTAATTGTATTTCCATTATTAATGGGGCATCAGGCCCAACCTATCAAATAGCATAATTGCGTAATACAGTGAAACCTGTATAAAACAGCCAGGTACGAGAGGTAGCTAAATTGACCAAATAGACAGGTGGCCTTTATATACAGGTTTGATTCAATAGAAAATACTATTTCAGACATACCAAAAGTGACCACTATAGACAGGTGGCCGCTCTATAGAGGTGACCAATATGACAGGTTTGACTGTAATGCTTTAGATCCAAAAAACATGGAAACTGCCTTGATTACATATGGCGGTTATGCCGCTATTTAGTGTGGATAGGACTATAACATAATTTTCTTTTACCTTTCAGCATCAGCTAGACACATTGATATTGCTTTTCACATGTTCGATTTAAATGGCGATGGTGAAGTCACTGCTGATGAATTTCATAAGGTAAAACATGACTCAATAAAACGTGGATGGTCTCAGTCACATTTCAACAACAATAATTTCAAATTTGAAGTCCAAAACTACACTAATTTCAGCGATTAGAATGGTTGCTTTAGACTTTTCTGATTCAACAGCCGAACACAAACTTCAAGAACAATTCATGAAAAATTCCTTGTGGGTTCATGAATAGTTCTTGGACATTTATGAACTGTTTGTGGACATAAACACGAAGCTTTAATGAACATTTGGTCAATTTCATGTTCATGAAATCATGAACTTTTTCCATAGGGGATATTTGAAGTGATGATGTCCATTACATCCACTTTGGATGGAAAAAGTATGGCCGCAGGTGCAAATAGATTTATCTAAGAGAGTATTAAGCTGACTTCCCTGCGAAAAACAGTTCATGAGTTCATGAACTGTTTATCAATGTTGAATTGCCCAATTTCTATCAACTTTTTCATGAAATTTTCATGGAAATTCATGAACTTTTTATAAGAAGTTCATGAATAATCATGTAAACTTGATGAAAAGGTCTGTAAACAGTTCAGAAGGTCATGAACAGTTCATGAACTGTTCATGTGATTTAATTTTCACAGGGGCATGAATGAGCAGTGATATCACACATCGATAAAAGCTTACTAATCTATAAAATAGAGATAGTTACTGCACTTCTCTGTGGGAAAAAAAGGTGACAACTAATTTTCGCTACAGAACCAAAACTTCACTTAACTTGACCTGCACAAATTGATTAATTATCAGGTTTTGTTCTAGTTACCCCATCTATTTTTAAGTATATTTATATTATGTAAAGGGGTATCATCTGAAGATCACAATTAAACTTTTGAAACTCTGAGTAAGGGGAACGGCTTTTGCATCATTTTTAATTTTCTATGCTATATTGCATCCAAGGTACGCAGTCTCTTCTTGAGTATGTCATCCACTGGAATGAGGCATCGTGATCATAAAACAACTGGAAATGTTCTCAATGATCAAACTAATGCTGGAATTATAACATATTTCTTTAATCAAGATGGTCTAGGAAAGTTGACTGTTGATAAGTTTGTTGCATTCAAACGTCATTTACAACATGAAGTCATGCAATTAGAGGTAATATATTGATGGGTCACATTGTTTTTATTAATATAGATATTTATCTTGATATGTAAAATTGAAAGTAAAGTAATTGATACGGTATCGCCTAACTGAAGGCACCCGTACCACTCTTCTATTTCTAGAGGAGTGGCTTTTTTCGCTGAGAGCAATGATTTTAAACGCTCTTTATTTTCCATAGTCTATATGTTCATGCACAAATATCGGCATTATATGGTTTACAAAACAATTATAAGTTTTTTTACAAAGTTTGGTCATGTGTTAAAAAATGTAATTGAGACAGTAATGCCCTACCGAAGGCACCCGTACCACTCTTCTATTTCTAGAGGAGTGGCTTTTTTCGCTGAGAGCAATGATTTTAAACGCTCTTTATTTTCCATAGTCTATGTGTTCATGCACAAATATCGGCATTATATGGTTTACAAAACAATTATAAGTTTGTTTACAAAGTTTGGTCATGTGTTAAAAAATGTAATTGAGACAGTAATGCCCTACCGAAGGCACCCGTACCACTCTTCTATTTGTTAAAGAGTGGCTCTTTTTGTTGAGAGCAATGATGTTAAGTGCTCTTTATTGAACTCGGCCGCCAGTACAGTCATTTGGGCATTAAACTCACACAATAAAATCGCTAACCAAACACCTTGGTGAAAAAATTCTACTAGCTTACCCGTTTTATGGTAAAATGATAAATCCGCAAACAAAACATCAGAATATGATTGTACAAATGTCGACAAAATAGTCTGTAATGTAATTAAATTTTTCCAAATATTCTTGGCCAAACTGTTATAACATAATATGTCCCATCTGTAATGTATCTATTTGTTTTATTTTTAGTTTAACAGCTATAACCCAGTTGATGGGAAAATCAAAGAAGTTGAATTTTGTGAGATTTTACTGACATATGCAACATTCTTAGAAAAGAAGAAACGTAAAATGATTAACCGTGTTAAAGCTGCATTCAAGAAATCAGATAATGTGAATATAATTATTAATTTAATTTCTGTTACTGTCAAACCTGTTACAGCAGCCACCCTTTTAAAGTGGCCATCTGTCTTTGTATAATAATAAAATTGATTCGATCAATCTGATTGCTTTGAGACTTGAGAGAGACTTGACGCACTCTAAAGCAATTGACGCACTCTAAAGCAATCAACGCACAGTTTCCTATGAGCTATTGACATTTGGCGCACAAGAGGCGTGTAAGGAGAAAACGAGAAGGCATCAGAAAATCATGAGCGGCTGCCACAAGTGATTTTCGCCTTCGAGTATTCTCCTGAAGTGACTTAAGTGCGCCAAATACCCACCAAATGTCAATAGCTCATAGGAAAATGTGCGCTAATTGCTTTGTATTATAACTAGCACATATTTTACAAGCACTTACATGACTTTTTTGCTCGTAAATGTTTTTGAAAACTCCTGATCAGATTGGAATATCTCATTCGTGATATCAAGTTCGAATTGTAAGATTGCTTTGTTTTCGAACCTAGTTTTGCTATGGTGATTTGGCGTTAAACTCTAAACCAATCAGATTGATCAAATCATTTTCGTTATTATACAAACCACAATATCAACACAAAACAATACCGTATATTCTAAAACGCAATCCATCTTGGGATTCGAACTTCAAGTAAAATATGATAATTCCTATTTTGATCAGGAATGAAGTCATGTAAAAGTTTATAAAAGTGTGCTAGCTATTGGTCACAGTTATGTGTGAACCACAAGTTCATATGGCACATTCGAGTCACTCCGAGAGGAAACTCGAGGACGATAAGCAATCTTCTTTTTATTCAACTTTTCAGTTCTACACCACAATTTCTGAAAACATTCCTCAATCCAATCTCTGTAACTTGCTAAATCCCAACATTTCATTTTCACTGTGTTTTTATTATCTTCCTGAGTAAAATAATATGATTGTTTTTCTCTCTTAATTGCAGGGTATAACTTTCGATGATTATCTAAATTTCTTTGATTTTCTGTTGAACATTCGTGATGTTGACATGGCATTGAGTTTCCATACTGTTTCTGGCAATGGTATTGACCCAGGTAAATTGATTTCAATTAAACTAACAACTAATGTCTTACTCAGTTCAATTGCACTGGTGGCTCAGTGATAGAGT
Organism: Haliclystus octoradiatus; assembly: GCA_916610825.1. NCBI lineage: Eukaryota > Metazoa > Cnidaria > Staurozoa > Stauromedusae > Haliclystidae > Haliclystus > Haliclystus octoradiatus. The sequence goes on from OU744446.1 coordinate 36,053,082, forward strand.
GTATGCAGAAGGCCGGCCTGGCTTGGGTTATGGCGTAGAAGGCGTACAACGTAGTGGTCAGCAGGAGCTTGAGTAGCCTGCTTGAAGACTAAAATGTTTCTTAAGGAAAGTTTAGACGCTCATTAAGAAAATTGTAAGTAGTAATTTGGACGGTGACGCCCTACCGAAGGCACCTGTACCATTCATCTACTTCTAGAGGAGTGGCTCTTTTGCTAAGCGATACTGCAGATCAATTTCAACAGATTTCATGGCAGATAGGCCTTGTTTGTCAATGCGCAACGATGCGCCGCAGCTACTTACAATGCAATTCCTTCTGGACCATTCCATCCGCCACCCCTAGTTGGTACACATTTGATCTTTTAGGTAAAATCAAGGCTGTTTTGACCTCAGGAGGATTTGAACCACAGTCGATCAGGCATGATCCGATCTGAAGTTCGGTTGCTGTGCCAACTGAGCTATTCACATCCTAAGTCCGTACGCAAGAAAGTTGTAGTTGTGGCTAGAGCCTGAGTCAAACTCCAAACACAACAATATTTAGCACGTTATGAATTTAAAATATTTCAACAGGAACAAGAATATGGTAAATGTCTTTCCTGGCAGGAAAATTTTAATTTTTGCAAGAATATTTTCTTGTTTTGAACGAAAGATGATTATGTCCAATTTCAAGCGATTTTGACTTACAAGAAAAAAGATGCTTGATAGTTGGAGATACACAATAAGTTTCTCTTGAAACTAGTTAAAAAATGTTCAATCAAGTAAACTAGTCTTGTATTTACAAAGAACGAAACAACTGTTTCTTGCATTTTTCCTGTGCAGGAGTTGGATATACCCTAATAAAGTATATATATATATGCTATGATGTAATACAAGTATTGAATCTCTTTGAATTTAAGTTTTGTTGTTTCCTTAATGTTTTTATATATTTTTATCTCTTGTTTCAGAAACATTTCGTAGAGTTGCGCTGACCGTAGCTGGTGTTGATTTGAGACCTCATTTGGTTGATGTTGTTTTCAAATTATTTGACGATAACGGTGAGTTATTATGATTCACATGGAGTATCCCATGACAAATAATATTCCTTGTGGATACACAAATCTGCCAAGAGGGAGGTAGCTACGGAAATTTCTCCCAAATTTAACCCTTGTATAAGCTACAAAACATACAAATCGATCCTTAATCAGAAAATTCTTAGTTGCATAACATAATGTATAGAATGCAGCTTTAGCTAATTCTAAGTCTAATGACAGAGCAGAGGTCAACGAATTCAATGAACACAGGCTACCGCTGGCCTCAGGTAAATGTTGAGAGCAACGTTATTATTGCAGGCACATTGAGCTATTAGATACGTATACCTTTATGATTGCAAGGCATTGCCGTTCAAAATGACACAAATTCCAGACTTTGTAATGATAAGTTATGATTTGCCTAGATCAGTAACTGTTATATATTCTATACATACTGTTTTCACTGAAAGGATGTCGTTTAATGTCGGTAACAATTTGTAAGCACTCTGTGAGGAAAATATTTGATCAATGCCACTGACTGAAAGGGGGTTGAGCAGGACGGTTGCCCCGGGGCCTGAGTAAGGGATAGAGACAGGGTCCGACAGAGGCAGGATCCCTACTTTTGCCGGACCATGGATATAGGGCCTGCGAGATTCTGTTGCTATATTTTGATTATGAATATGAGATTATTTTAAGCAGAACTAAGTTTCTGACTAGAGCAGGAGAACATTTAAAGTTCCAGAAATTTTGTATAATCCCCAGGAACCGAAATTGTTCTCGGTATTCGTCAAAATTTTGTCTTGGCACTGATATCGATATGACGCATCATCGTCGATCTAATATTTCTCTAGGTTGCCTATAGTGTTATGATGTTATAAATTGTTTATTTGTGTTTATAGATGATGGTCAATTAAGCAACAAAGAATTTGTTGCTGTTATGAAAGATAAAATATGTCGTGGATTGAATAAGGTAGGTCATTCAAGTTTATTTTCAAATTCATAATAAATATCTTCATGATTATTTTGTTTAATCGGCTGACACAGGGAGTATTACTTTATTCAAAATATTATCTGCGACGCCTACGCTACGAATCATTGAAGATTGCCTACGGAAGTTGTAGCCCTAAAAATAGAGTGTTTATCGTTTGTGAAATCGTAACTCTAAAAGATCCAGCATAACTCTGCATTACTACTTTTCCCAAGTTTTGTCGAACATCTTATGTATGGAGGGGGCTCTAGCAAAATTGAAATGTTTAAAGCCGTTTTAAAATATTTTAAGGCAAACGTCAGTGGCAACAATTTCTCGATTGTATTATTTATCTCAACGGCGTTTCGGCTAATATATATCTAGCCATTTTCAAGAGAAGAACATTTTTAAATTGTACATACAGTAATATATAAGTTTTAAAATTAAATAGAGTTAATAATTTGCTTGCTAAGAATTTTATATTTTAAAAGGTTGTGTCAGTATCTCAATCGAACGAGAAATGATATCTGAAATCGATGATAGCATATGGTGATATATTCGTGTGGGGCTTCATAGATTCTTTCATGGGACCTTTCCAGGAATGTGCAGTTTTATAAAGTGACCACGCCCTGTCAACCTATATTGGGGAGCTACTTCGTGATAGTTTATGTGACCTATTATTCTGGGAGCTTGATTAGCCAATCATTTCCTATTTTTCTTAAATATTGAAAGCTTTCATCTCTCCAGCTCATCCCCTTGTTTTCGTTTTGCTCTGCAGGTAAATTACTTTTAAGCATATGCTATATATAGGGTGTATTATTATTTAACAGTAACATTCGCACCTGAGCAACAACCCGATCGACCATCGAACTGAAGATCCGCTTGAATTTGTTATAACAATTTAATGCCCACCTTGTATGTATGTATGTATGTATGTATTTTGTAGCACAATGGCTAACAGGCAAATAAACAAAGGAGGATATTTTTAAATGTATCCTCACTTACATGTGACCTTTAAAAAAAAAGTATATATATACAAAGAAAACTATGTTATCAGAAATAATTAACAGGCAAAGGAATAGTTACAGAACTGTGATAAATTAACGTGATTAAGTTTAAATTTGAATAATTGTAAAGAACTAGACGATATAACTTCTTCAGGAAGAGAGTTCCATGGCTTGATTACTCTATTTGCAAAGTAATGTTTGCAACAGTCATAGTTAAATGACTTAGTTGGTAAAGCGTCAGTGAATGTTCACGCAAGGAATATTTAGAATGTTTAATAGTGAAAAACTCATCTGGAGCCAAGTCAATCAAGTTTTTCAAAATTCTGAAGACCACCTTATTAAATTCACCTTATAACATGAAACTTATGCAAAACCTCAGTCGGAAAAATGATCGCATTGAAGATTTTATAATATCGCCAATTTTTTAATTTTCAGAGAAACAAGAATTAATCCTATGCCTTTTCCAGCGATCTGGTAACCTAGTTGTTACTTGTCGAGCTTTGTGACTTTGACGGACACTTCGTTTGAAATTGTACTAGCTTAATTGACCGGAACATGATATCGAATCTAGCACATTAGAATATCATACGACCCTAGAAATATATCACCAACATTATTATATTACGTCAGAACTATACAGCAGACAGCTTTCTTTGAAGCTGATATTCAATTTAATAGGCTGGTATACAGATACGGGACGTCCCATGCTTAACGTATATGGTATTGTAGTATAATGTCAAGGTCAATTGAACTTATAGTGAATTATATTGAACACCTCTAGTGCCAAAATGTCAATTTCTACGTCAATACTTAAAATACAAAAGTTCAATTCGTCATAATTTTTGAATAAAATTTATTTGCTGGCCCTATATTATAGATAGACTTAATTTACATAACAATGAAAATGCCATGTCAAGCAGATATATAAGGTGTAAAACAATGGTAACTTTTTCTTACTCAATGTCTGCATTTTGTCAAAGCCATATATATTAAATGATATATTGGTTTATATTTATAGATCTCTATTTACAACAGATTATTATAATAAGATTTCAATTGTATTGTCTATATTTCAGCCAAAAGATACTGGTTTGACCAGGTTTCTTGGCGCCATTTATGCATGTGGTAAAGAGCAAATATCAGATCTTATTAGCGGTGACGAAGGAGTCTAAAGAAAACTAAATCAGAAGGTGAAATTTAAAACTTTTGAAAATTTATATATAACCATTGATGTAGATATCATCAAATTAACTCTTGAAAAAACTGAATTAAATTAAACTACGTGTCCTTCCTCATTTATAAAGCAGATTTCCTCTGGTACGTTTATCCACCCTGAATTTCTTGATGAATTCTGGCCACCCAACATACGACGAATTGGACTTTTGTTTTCATACAGACTATACATGATATCATTATATTGTACAACGAGACATAAATAACGGTTTCGTGATAGGATTTTTGATTTCATGGTGGTCGCATTGTCATCGTAATTGTCATCATTAAAGTAATGCGGGCCCGGAATGCGTGTAGCGGCGGGTTTTCTACGAAATGAGGCGGGGTCATGCCGGGAATGTTCAGTCCTTTCAAACTTATGAGAGCCTTTGGAGACTTTTGTGCGTCAAATTATGAGACATTTAGAGGCTTTATAGCAAAAAGCAAACCATACCCGTGTATTTGATATGTCATCGCTAACCTGCATCACTGCTACATGGTATGTTGGTTTTACCCCCTGGACCCTTGGTAAATTTTCTTTCTTGTAAAAGTAAGGTTATTCCCATCACCTAGATGCGTCACCCACTAGCAAATCTTGACAAAATCCCTGCGTCCCTGTAGATGTCCTGAACATGCATTCCCAGGAGATCCGTATAGTTGCATCGTTGAAGTAACTATCTCGCTGATAAAATTTGAACTCGATGCTTTTATAACGACTTATCTTATATCAACATTGATGATCTCTCTTCATCGTCTATTATTTTTATTTTGAATGCAATTGGCCATTTCTAGTTACAGTGTAACCCGCTTATGTGCAATTTGAATAAGTGAAATTCCTGCTTATCTGCAACATAGCTTTGAAACCCGTTAAACAAGTTTCTGGTCAAGTCTTTGGTAAACAATTTCAGATAACTGCAAATTCGGATAAGTGCAATGAAAACCGTTGACAATTTTGACTTGCACTTAAGCGGGCTACACTAGGTATTTACTATTTATTGGGCCTTTATTAATTAAGATCATGTACAATTATTGTACTTTTAACAATAATTAATAATGGATAAAATTGAGTAATTACAAACGTTATTACAAATGATAAACGATATGTGTGCAATGAATCTTAATTTCATGTTAAGTATAAATATAGCTGTAACAGAGAACTGTTGATTCATTTTTTTATAATCTTGATGATTGAATACTAAATATTGATAACATTCGAAAGAGGCTATCAAGTTACTTAGGGAGGCTACTATCCAGACATCAAGGTGCCAGACATGAGAATCTTCAGACTTTTGGCGGTTCAGACTATTTTGAGACTTAGTTATTGCCTTTTGCCATTGGAATTGATTGAAATTTATCAAAATATCCTAGATTTCAGACTATTTTTGAAATTTGAGTTCTCATGTCTGACTATCGTATTCGCTAAAGTTGTAAAATGCAAACAATAACGGATTAAATCGTAAAGGTGGCATATATTTATCATCAACCTTAATCCTATATTGGACTGTTAATTATATGCAAGGAGACAAAGTTGAAAGATGGGCAAAAAGATGCAGAAAGGTCCGAGATAGTCCTAGGAGTGAAGAGGATAGATGAAGAATAGTGTCTTTTTTATCGTTCTCAAATAAGCTTTCCCTTAGGAGAAATATGTGAAATATTTCTATTGAATTTATTTGTTTATCCCACCTCAGAACAATGAAAATTATAGACTCCAAAGAATAGAATATTGTTGAGTAGATCTATTTCAATCCATGTTTAAAAATATCATGAATAATATTTGACTATGATCGTGTCCTTGCAGAGATCCAAACAATGTTTGTCGAATCCTCCGGTAAACTTATTCTGGTCATCAAATGCTTACCATATTGTACTAATGGATGGATTGACTCGAAGGGAATAACTCTAGAGCCTATAGACAATCTTACTTTGTACAAATTTTCAGTCAATTTTTACTTCCCTCCCACGATCAGGCACCAGCTACACTCTGGTTAGCCTGCGCGCAGACCTTACTTGAAAAACCTTTCTTCCTCGTTAGTAAGAAAGACCTTATTATAGCAACACTCTGGTGGGAGAACTAATGAAATTAAGTCAAGATCAGAAGTGTAGGTGTACAAAGGATATAACAATTAATTGATTTCAATACAAATAATATAATAATTGTCATGTAAGCGTGTAATTATTTTTGTATTAATTACTTCATTTAAAAATTGTTGACAAACTTTTTTTTCTTTCAAACATCAATAACAATTAATTTAACTGTTATACAGCTTATTGTTTCTCTTGGCTTAAATGATTTATTTTATTTTTACTTTGTACCAATGACAAATGTTAATTAAATTTTTAATAATAATAATAATAATAATAATAATAATAATAATAATAATAATAATAATAATAATAATAATAATAATAATAATAATAATAATAATAATAATACGTTGTTATCTAAGAAAATGTAATTATTTTTGATCTCCTGACTGTAATAAATAGGTGTTGTCATTTTTTCAATTATATATCAAACGTATTTGATAGTTAAACCTTTTTCTATATTGATGTGTATATATTTACATATATGTACATGTAGCATCCTTGAAGGAGATCTACATTTAAAAAGGATGTATTATTTTGCGTTCTTTCTTACGCAGCTTTAACCATATTCTTACTGCTTTCATTGGTATATTTCTTCTTAAAATAGACCTATTACGCGATCTATTATTAATAATACGTGCGATAATCGGATTTAGACCCGAAAAAACACATAATTTATAATCTGCCCGATTACAAATAAATGAAATGATTGAATGATCAAATAAATAGACTATAAATATATATGCTAATGTGATCGATTTTCGTGTTTATAATTCGATTGTCACTCACGCATGCGTATTAATAGATGTAACAAATTCTATTTATGACTTTTTCGTAATCAGTTCTACAGTTCTCATCATGCTTTCTTGTGGTCTAGCTCTTTGAATTCGTACACCCTATATTCTAAGGTTGTGTATTTATTCAGAATATTTAGCAATAACTTTTACTGATTTGTTCATCTTTTCCCTTTCGTTTCACCGGTTTTATTTTTACTTGTTGTCGGCGTCACGTGTCTATCACTTATTAATTGACATTCTTTTACTGTAAGATATTTTCGAGGATCTGGGTTACACGCATTGTTGTTAATACAGCACCTATTGACAAAGAAACAAAAAAAATGTCAAATGACCGCAAATAACAGGTGGCCATTACCGACAGGTAATCAAATAACAATCCAGCTTCTACACTCAGATTAGATTTCTAATAAACTAATGAAAATTACTAAATCATATGTACTGATAATATTCACAACGTGCGTAGATTTATCAAGCTGCCAATATAGACAGGTGGCCACTTTCAACAGGTGATCATTCAGAAGACGCGAGAGGTGCTTCTTCACGGTTACAGTCTAAATCTTCACGGCTACAGTCTAAATCTTCACGGTTACAGTCTAATATAAGACGCTCGATTGGACAGGGTAGCCAGTCATGATGGATGGTTGTCCAAATTAAGGTCGTAAAATTTTTTGTAAACGTAGCAGCATGCTTGTGTATGCACTATATCGAATAGATAGTCATGAAATCGTTTAGCGACTATAAGGCAATAATACAATATATTCATAAGATGCATACTTGCATAATGTGTACTGGTAGCTTAGTGGCACATCTGTCTGTGGGAGACCGTGGTTCGATTCCTCGTCGGTGCACACATGCTTGTATTTCTCTGAAAATTTGTTCATGTCCCCCAAATAAACAAGCACTTGTGCTTATGGGGTGACTATCAGTTATATTATCTGTAGTTAACTGAAAATGTAATATTATTATATGCTGCTTGATGGTCATATAATAGTAATAATGCTTTATGGCTCAAAAATGATGCTTGTAAATCTTCATATCTAAATAAATCATACACAAAATAATAATAGTATGGAAGTGAATAATTAACGCTTACTTTGAACAAGAGTAATTGCAAAATATCTGCGCCCTCTTCTCGCAGATCATTCCTTTTAATAATTTGTAATAGAATTTCCAGATTTTACAGGGTGGTAACAATGACGAGTTTGCTAAAAGTAAAAAGATAAAATATTTGACGAAAATCTAAATTGATAGAGTTAAATGCCTATTCTATAAGGACTTGCTATAAACGCTGTTAGAACGAATTAATAATGTCACCGTGCAGAAGCCATAGTAACTCAAGGTCTGGTCGTTATAAATAGGTGTTGTCTAAACATACAGGTTTTCTTTGGTGGTCTGTAATGATTTAACGGTTGTTGACTATGTACCAACCATCCAAGGTCAAGTCTACTCAAACAATAATGAAATGATCACGACTTTGATCTATCAAACAACAGTGTATAGGTCAAGAAGGTCACTTTTGAAATCGAATATTATTAGACATCTTAACAAGGTCAATCGCGTTGTCAAGATTGTGACAAGGTATTCCATATATGGAAGGTTAATCATGATATGCGATTAAAGGCCAATCGCATATTAAATTGAGGATACACCGAATGAAGATTGACCTCAATAAACAGGTGACCTCTATAGACAGGGAAAATATGTTTCATACCTCGAATACATTTTCCTCTGCTGTTGAAGTCATTTTCATTGTCTTTAACACATGTATATCGTTGATCACAAGTACCATGAACGCCCCATGGCCCTCCACACGATTCGCCTTCAACTTTTAAACATTTTGGACAACATCCACAAAGGTCTTTGCCAACCTCACCTGATAATTAAAATCAATTTATTACAACCAAAAAGTTTTTTTACTTTAACATAAAAAAACTGTTAATCCTGTGAAGGCTTTTCTAGTGGAGGAGTAGTACGCTATCAGCTGAAAATATAATCTGATCACAGACTCTTTGTGAGTCTGCAAGCATGCTACTGAAACATCGAGGCTTCATGAAAGCGAGTCATTTATCAAATGTTACACATCATATCAGCATAAGTTTTATGTTACTATGGGAATGGAATAAGTAAATAACTGATCAGTGATCACCACTATCAAGATCTAATTTTGTTTGTTGCTGTCTTTTTGTTATGAAATGATATGTCAGTGGTATGAAATGATATATTCAGTCAAACTGACTTTTTCAACTCTGCCAAGTTTATAAAATACTCACATAATATTCGTATCAATTATGACGCAGCAAATAAAAGCAGTACAAATAATTTCATATGACATTTGCGCTTTATTCGAGACACTTTTTGTAACTGAATATATTATATGCGATAGTCAATTTTATGTTTTTAGTATATGTTAAACATGCACGTCAAGAGAAAGAGGAAAAAACGTGAGAAACTGTTGAAACATTTTTCAAGATTTTGCAACACAGTACCGCGCTTTATTCGATACACGTTTTGTAACTGAATATATCATATGCGATAGTCATTTTATATTTTTAGTATATGTTAAACATGCAAGTCAAGAGAAAGAGGAAAAAACGTGAAAAACTGTTGAAACATTTTTCAAGATTTTGCAACACAGTAACAATTTATAATTCTTTTGCATTAAATATAAATATATCCTTATTCGATGAAGTATAGCATCATCTCGTTAAACGCAATTTGAAAATAAATGTGCCATTATAATTTAGTAAACATTGAATTATTTCCTGGTTTTAAACATTGCATATCACAAGATGATAATAGATTTTAATTGCATATGTCACGTGAACAATAACATTTTATGTTCTATATTTATTATTAATAGATTGATTCGTTTTAATTTTATTGTCTCCAATTGAACTAATTCATTAATTAACTTATATTTATATGCAAATTTCTAAAGGAAAAAATGATTGCTTTGCCTAAACTTTTGTATAGATCAAAATGATTTTAATGTCTTTGGATGTAATAAAATACAAACATCAACGATCCCCAAATTATTATGAAGAGCCGAAGGCACGTACACAAAGTATTTCCAAAATGCGAACAACAAAAATTATGTATTTGCCAACTCAATCTATATATAGCCATAGCGACTGTACAATACACGAAGGAAATCCAAAAACCTTATTTTCCATCGCACGAGAATAGCAAAAGAACTGAATTACTCAAATCATATATTTCGATATAGGTTAAACAAGGCTCAAATGTTTCCGAGGCTCAAATGTTTCCGAGATTTTCTTGAGCCTGTGATGAACCAAGATTTACACTATCTACTGAATATCCTTTCAAGATAGTATGTTCTCATGAGAAAATAATTTAGTAATAAATTTAACGCCTATATTTTATTATAAGAATAAGACAAGAATATGGTCTTATTAAATGAAATTAGTTTTATACAAAACGTTATGGAGAAAATACTCGAACAATTAAAATAGTTCATTACATAATGAACTTAAGAATTATATTCAGGCGAGGTCGTTTGGTTTATACTTTCTGTAGAATTACTCATCCGTATCTGTAAATATGATATAGATTTATTCAGCATTGCATCGTGACTCAGCAAGGCTCCAAAATTTGATGGTGCCCCATCAAAATAATACCTATAGCGCGGGCCTGTTGTATGATTTGTTCGTTTTCCCACGCGCTCATAAAACCCTGATTTAGTTGTAGTCCTACGCGCTCTGAATCACACTCTAAATTTACAATAATAGAAACTTTCTACTATATCATCATTATCATCATCATTTATTACTATATTACAAATACAATACTACATATTTACTATATATATTTACATTTTCTTCTATTGAAAAAATGGTACTTAAATTCGACCTCAAGGTTCACCAAGATTTGGCTGATTTTTAAAAGAGTGTTACAACCATATATAGACAGGAAATTGATACGAATGATAAAACTTTCATGATAATAATTGTACAAGATAAAATCGTGAATTCTATTATTACAGAACATACACTTTATAAAAACACTGTATCTAAGGTGAATCACTTTGTCGAGTTTTAATTAGCTTCGACACGGAGCTTAAAAGTGTCAAATTATAAACAAATCTTAATTTAAGAATTGTAACATTGTACTTAATCTTGTTACTGTATTCCTATTCATGTTCTATAGCTAATATCATATCGTGCTTTGATTTTGTACACTTTTGACTGACTACAGTATTGCGGCCAGCTTATTTCCCCGTTACCAACTTATAACCCCGGGGGTAACTTCCATTGCGCTTCGACGGGGTTGTTCAATTAGAACTTTGGCAGAATGACCATAAAAATTTTCACATGATGAAAAAGATACTCCAAATATATTTTTATGAATGACAGATGCAATCAAAAATAAAATCATGGGCAAAACTTGTTTTCCAAGATGAAAAATTGCAAGGCTTCAAAAAAATACCTCAAAAAATTTTAATGACAAAGCATACCCTAAATTTATTTTTCTGGATTTTGAAAAAGGTATCTTTTAATATTTGAACGTCCCCGTATACCAAAGTATGGAAATTACACCCCGGGCTATTACCTCTATGCTTCTAAATTGAATTTGAGGTGACTGTGTTTTACTAAATGAAAACGCCCTTCGAAGTCGAAATTTCACGAAACTTTGCTTTGAACGCTTTGAACTTCAGAACTTTGGCTGTGCCATTATAGTTTGATAATTGTTTAATGTCATTATTTGAGAGTTTTTGTTACGGTTAAAGCTAAATTTGTGTAAAACTTCTATGTAATACTGTAGCTGAAATAATAGAAGAATCACTCCCGCGATCTTAGGACTTTCAAAATGTACTAAATAGAAGATTAAGCTATACTTTAACTGAATTAACTTTTTAAGTATCAAAAAGTCTAGATTGTTGACGCTATTTTAATCGTGTACTAGAGAGTGAAAAAAAGGCATCGATGTAGACATAAAAATAGCTGTTTGTAAAATATATTGAGCTTCAAATATTCAGAAAATCGTTTCTGCTAGATGATATTATGGGTCTCATACAATTCTGAGGCAAGACTGAAAACGTTCAATACTTCATAAATTTTAATATCTCTACATTTAAGCAATTCAATTACAGTATATTCTAAATGAGTCTAAAATCATCAACGAATCTTTTAGTTATTAAGTAGGGAAAATCAAAGCATCAAATAATAATTATTGATTATTTCAGATCTGTAGTTAAAAATCGCTAAACTGGTCATTGCGCAACTAATTATAACCGCACCCTTTGACCGGTCGGTCAATCAAACGGTCAACATTTGCAAGTGGTGCAATATCGTACTACATAATACTTTAAAATCAAGCCTTTCGACAATATTATTTTTTATAATGTTTTTTTTCACGAGTTATCAAGAGCATATTAATTACTTGTGAATAATTTGGAGAATAGTGCAATAGTGTCCTTTACAACTTTGGACCATGTACCGCCGACTGTCTGGGTTGGTCTAAGCCAAATATGTTAAAAATTACCTATGATAGTTTTATATACTTACGATTATCATTTCAAATCTATATTAGATACCGGATATACCTATCATTGTTAATAATACTAATGTTTTCTTTAATATTTATCAACAAACTATTAAAATTGTTTCCGGTGAATATCTGATCGGGATTTATTGATGATTTCTATAAAAAACGGAAAGAGGCAAGAATTTTCACAAGATTTTTACAAAATGAAATCTTTATCAAGTCATATCCTGTTTTAAAAAAAATTACGTGAGCATTTATTTGAAAATGTCACACGATAGAATACAAAAATAATTACAAAATAACTTACCTTTGCAATTTAATTCTGTTGTGCTTTTACAAGATTTCGTCTCGCAATGATCACATGTCAGGCATTGAATAATAATAGTAAAATTGGTAATAAATAACATCAAAATAAATAGAAATTGATGAACATTTGCCGCCATAGCTACACACGAAATTGAGTTGTATATAAATAAATGCCAATTTCTTCTTGTGTTAATAAACCCAATACCCCATGCAGTGCAGTTCCAAATAGAAAGCCTACTTATATATAAGCATGTATATTCAGAAGAAAAGTAAATAAAATAATACTTTGAAATTTGTAAGTACGCAAAAAAGTTTCTTCAAACTAAACTGTATAAATGTGAACTTGATAGCTGGCTTGCTTGTTTGCTTGAGCAGACGAAACTAGTAAATGCGGTCGAATAGACTTTGATGTTCATCTGACCGTGTTCGAATGGGTCTATTGTTTTGAACAAAACTAATTGCTTTGGCCTTTTGAAAGTCCAGAATCTTGACTGACGTGATAGCAAAGACTGCAAATATTAAAAGAATCGATTTTGATATGCCTAATGTATATCAAAATGAAGATATGGGCACGCTTGGGTCTTTGCCATGATTTGTATTCAAAACACCATCATTTTCCTCTTTCGTTCAAAAACAAAGTTCTGGAGCGTTACCATCTCAACGAAATTTTCTGCCAATCAAAAAATATTGCCTTTGCCTCATTCCCTTTTAGTTTACCCTTTTTGGTTTTTTAAACAAACATTTGATTTTATTGTTTATCACTTTTATATAAAAGACAACCACATAAAAGACAGTAGCACGATTGTTTTTGGTAGAATTTTACGTGCTAGTATTAGAAAGAAATACACATTTTATACAAATCCCACTCAAATCTAAAAATATATATTGTTTTGTCAAAGTTTTTGTGTATCAAAACTAGTACAAGTAAAATAATAGCGCGAAAGGTATGTAAGATATCTTGTTTTCCATTATTCATAGATTCAGAAATTCATATGAAGTCTGTAAACAGCATTCCCCATCTAAATAATATGAAAAATGTCTTCAAAATTGTTTGCTAGTAACCTTGTAAACCTTCACATGATTTTTACAACAGCTTTAAAAAACAACTTGTTGCTTGTTGCTTACGTACAAATCTCCATGACTTGTCGCCAACAACACCTGTTTCACATACAATATATATTGAATACAAACATCAAACAGGATGCTATACAAAACAACCGTTAATTACAACCATGTAGTACCAAGCAACCAACTACTATATATGTTCATATCTTATTAGTTTTGACTGATATTGAACTGACGTTTATTAAAACTGCCGAATATCAGAGAGCTAGTTTCAGAAAAGCCGACCGGAACGTTAGTCAGAACATATACTGCATGCATCATAATTCATAATGTTTACAAAAAGTCTTCTGTATTTATTGCCAAATTAAGTTTGTATTAATATTTAACTTGACGGCTACTAGTCTTGCTACTAGACCTACTAGGCAAACGTTTTTTCAATGTCCAAGCAAACGATCCAACTTTGTTTGCAGGACATAATTACGCAGGTAATCCCCCCTCTGTTGCAGAGTTATGAAAGTGGAACATGAAAAGTAGGCTATGCTATGATATTTTGCATGGATACTGAAGACTACAAATCAGCAGAGGGTACATTAAAAAAGGGATGTTAACCGATCTTGACTTTACTAGATCCTTTCAGTTAAAGCGAATGAAATATTACATAGACGTTCCCAGGTTTTCTTCTCTACCGCGAATGCAGGTGACCGGACATCCCACGGAGGGGGTACTTCAAAACTTTTCGCCCAAAGTTTCTCATTTAATCGAAAATCTTGCAGTAGTACCCCCAGAAATTGCAATTATCGCTGGAAGTGATATCCCAATGTTTCAAAAAATGTATTATTTCCTAACATTTTGCATCAAAATACTATTTGGGCACCTCACAGCTGGAAATTTCCCGGTTTCATAGCTGGATACCGGAAACTTCACAGCAGGAAGCCAACATTGAAATATTGATACCCCAAAATTGCCAGCATGGTGCCAAAATGATACATCGAAAATGGCTAGAAAATGGCACGTTTAGTATCTGGAATTACCTGCCGGGGCCGGACCGTTTAGCTGGATCCGATCATTCAACTCTCCGTCAGATATATCAGTCTGCGATCGGTACGGATATACTAGCCTCATTCCATCACGACCCTCATTTCCGCACGGCGCCGCTCTACTGGATGTGAAAGATTTTAGTCGATTTTCGAATAGAATGGTTATTCATTTGTTCATTTGACAGAAAAACAGAAACTGAGTTTTTATTTTATTGAATCTGAACGTCTTGTTTGGAAAGAACAACTAATAGATAGAACCCAATCTTAAAGGGGCAAAATTGACCGGCGACCGCTGCGAGCACAAGTTGAATTTATGCTTAGCGTAATTCAACCGTCTCGCTTTGAAACAATTGTTATACGCAGGCCTAACTTGTAATAAAATTCATGTCAACAATGAACATGGTGTTATAACAATAAGCGTGCACGTGATCCTAAGTGCGTAGCGCCTGCCGGTCATTTTTGCTCCTTTAAATGTTTCTATCGACTAAACATGAACTTGAATTGGTACCGGTACAAAATCTAAACCTCCCTAATATAAACATGAAACCAATAATATGTGGGGAATGCGCCTCAACCAGCCTCAACTGGCTACACTTAACAAATAGTAACAGTTTCCCAGCTAAAAATCAGCTAATTTCGATTCCTAGTAAAAATTCAAAGTAACCAAGACGGTATCGCCCTACCGAAGGCACCTGTACCACTCCTCTATTTCTAGATGAGTGGCTTCTTTCGCTGAGAGCAATGATTTTAAACGCTCTTTGTTGATCTCAGCCGCGACACTGCAGATCAATTTCAACAGATTTCATGGCAGATAGGTCGCGATTGTCAATGCGCAACGATGCGCCGCAGCTAGTCACAATGCAATTCTCTTTGAACTTATCCATCCGCCATCAGAAGATGGTACTCATTTGATGTTTTTAGATAAAGTCAAGGCTGAGTTGACCTTCGGGGGATACGAACCACAGTCGATCAGATATGATCCGGTCTGAAATTCGGTTGCTCTGCCGACAGAGGTAATCCCCCTTCCTAGCGTCCTAGAATATACATAGATATGGAAGTTGTTGACGTTCGGGATTCGAAACGAACTATTTTAAATATCCAGCATCAACTTTAGCCTTCAAAAATGCCGCAAATACAAAATCTTTATGTTTATCGATTTGTCTAGAATAAATGAATAATTAAGCAAAATGAACACGGTGGTTGAAACTCAATAGAAATTAATCTTTAGTAGATTTCTTCATATTAATTAATGATTGTTTCAATCCAAGAGAGAGACACGAATCTGATACTGAAGAATGAATGTATGCTATCGTGTTATTACGCTCTTTATTCATACAATAAAACATATACATAATTTTAACAATATACTTTACGATCAATTAATTTTACGATTATTTTCATCAATTATAGAATGAATTATGGTTTCCGTCAGGACAACTTTTTTCAACGTTAATAGCCAACAGCTTGACCTCGTTTTGCTCTCTCTAAAGCTGGTGGTGCGAGGTTTAATTCCAATTTTGGGATTTCCTCATTGACCATTTTGCATTCTGTACCAGGCTTGTATTTGTACATATTTGGATTGCAGCTGTTAGAATTGATGCAACAACTGAACAAAAAAATGAATGACAACATTTATGATAATTAATTAAGTTGATATATGTGTTCAATTGTATTTAATTTCGTTGATAAAAAAAAACTGCTCGTTTACGTTATGGTGGCTCTATATCAGGTAACATCCCATTGAAATCTATTCCAATTAACAAATATATCTAAAATCTCGGACAATTTTGTAATTTTAATACTATAAGTGTCTGTTCAATATTATGGTAGCAAATGCAATTTAATGATGTTGAAAATGAAAAGTCAATTTTATTTTAAACTAATTAACAGCAGACAAGTACTAATAGTTCCATTAGCCTTCGTTGAATCGGATTGAATAGTTTGAATCGGATTGAATAGATTGCCTAATGATCGCCTTGGCGTGAAACTTGATTGAGTAGCAAACATGATTGTCTGATTTTTGACTTCATATTTTATATATTATTTAAAGCTCTGCTGTATAGCATTGAGCCCTATGTTCAATCAGTAAGACAAAGACAACTTACAACACATTATATATATTTAATTATAGTAATAATAATAATACAGATAATGATACAGTAATGACCTATATAGTTGTCTATCAGCAGATATTAATGCCCAATGCCAATGATTTGATTGACACCATTTCATTATTAATATATATAATTATACTAATTATACTAATTATACTAATTATACTAAATATACTAATTATGCTAGTTATACTAACTATACTAAGTATATATATATACGTACTTCTGACAATTGAAATCACAGAATGTTGTCAACTTCATTTGGCACACTGTTGGCAATAACTTTGCACTAAACCATTTTGGAAGTGGTGGACAGTTCGCAAGACCTCTTTCTTCTAAAATAATGTCAAAATAAAGTATTTCATTTGTATGAAACTGATAAAGATGCTGCGCATATTATGACCTGTACATAAATTTGAACAATATTACAAGAATACTGTATAGGTGAATTACAAGACCTCATTCTAGCATTTCCAATGCGACTTTGACTTATGCAGCGTGACTTATTTTTGCAATATAATTTTAATATTCTTCCCCAGGACATCAGATCGATAGATTCAATTAAAGTTTTCGAAAAACAAATAAGAACTTATTTATTTAAACATGCATATCAGTTGTAAAAAAGAAATTACATTTTTTGTAAAGCGCTTTTGGGCATACTGACTCTTTTAATTTGTAAATAGCGCTATATAAATACAACATCATTATTTTTATTATTATTGTTTTTATTACAAATTATTGAAACTCCTCTGTAGGTATGCCCAGACCCGCATTTTCGAAAACTGTTTTAGTGTCTTTCACACTGATATTAATCATGAGGTTCGGGATTTTATATAATAATGGTGACACTTGAGCCACAATATGGCTAACACATTAATAAAAAAAAATAACGAAGAGGAGATCGTTGCTGATTGGAAGATACATATATATACATACATAGAAATAAAGTCAAAGACTATAGACGTTGTTTCCTTTATACTCAGATTTTCAGGGGCGATAGCGCTCATCAGACGGTTTTCATTCTGATGCCGAGTCATATCACGCGAAACTCTGAATAACGGAGTCTTTGACTTTATTTCTATACTGTTCTGCATATCCGCATCGAGCACTCTATTGATGTTTTGCCCCCAATAAAGTTATATACACACATGTAAATAGTAGATCAAAGATCACGAGTTTACTCCGTTACTCTGAGATTCGCGTAAAGACGCTCTTCAGACGGTTTATTGAGCACTCAAGTTGATGTTTTGCCCACCCAATTACCTTATCACACACAGTGTAACCTGCTTAAGTGCAAGTCAAAATTGCCAACGGTTTTAATTGCATTTATCCGAATTTGCAGTTATCCGAAATTGTTTACCAAGGACTTGACCAGAAAATTGTTTAACGGGTTTCAAAGCCAGGTTGCAGATAAGCGGGAATTTCACTTATCCGAATTGCACATAAGCGGGTTACACTGTATATATACAACTATATGTACTATTGTTATACATATGTATATAAAGTAATTGCATGGGCAAAACATCGATTCGAAGGCTCAATGCTAAAAGCAGAGCAATATAAATAGTAGATCAAATATCACGAGTTTACCATTTATATATGTTTACATATTTATATGTCTTTACATTTTTAAATAAATGATTTGTGGAAAGAATACACATTTAGAGGGTAGTGTTATACCCTGATACTATATGGTTGATATAGAATCATTTATGATGATCATTTATATCATGGTCGTGTTACACAGGTGATCCTTATATACAGGTTTAGATCGTTGTCGTATATCTTGTAGAATTGAATATATACGAAACCTGTGCTCTCCAGCTTCTTAGGGTATTCAAGCATAAATGATCGCTAAGAGTTCTATACGCGGAGGGCGGTAACTCTTGGGCATACAAGGAAGGGTGTGTCATTTTGTCTTCTAGATCCGAAAAGGCTCACAACTTATCCTTGAAAATGATTTCTCAAAATTTGAAAAATCCTAAAAACTATACATCGGTTCATTTTTCAGATTATTGACAGATGAAAACAATCGAAAATTTTGTGCAATCTTTAATTTGATACTCCACAAAATGACATTTTACCATTTTTAAAAGTTTTGTCGCGTGATAAAAGAAAGTTTGACTGTTAAATAAAAGAGAAGGTATTCATTTCAAAAATTAAACCGTCACTTAACACACAAAATGATTCCTTAAAGTCCTTAGAGTTTAAATAGATATTTCTTGTCAATTTTTATTTGTACTTTATTTATTTTGTATTATTATATTATTATTCTTTGTATATTATATTAAATTTATAGCCCATGTAAATAATCCTATAATAAAATTTAAACTTTGACTTGAAAATGATTGCATGATTCGATCGAAACGTTGCTAATTAATATGAATAAAACTTAAAAGAATTTTCGTTGACTTTTCCGATTATATATTAGTTATAGGTATAGATAGGCTCAAAGCATTGTATAATCAGTTTTAATACGTTTACACGGATAAATTTATCGATTAAAGAATTTTAAATGCTGATATAAAAGTAGATTAGGATTATACAGTTGGCATTCAATCTTCTTCAAATTAGATAATTGTTTTTAAGATTATAGTTAATTTTGCATCCTACGTTTAATTCCTACATTTGCTACCAATGGTATAATATATGTTATTTTTTTAGGAAATTGTTAAGTTGCAATATTCAAAATACAGTATACGGATTAGTAGCCTTGCATAACAATAATGAAATTACGCAGAACTCGCGTCAGAAATAATTCTTAAACAGAAAGAAATGAATATTCTTTGCGGAACTAATGATGTTGATAGAAAAATGAGAGAATTATTTTTGTCAAATATGATTACTTTATGATATCTTTTGATCGTTCCGCATACGTATAGATAGTTGGAAAAGCGAATGTCGGAATCTATCAAATTGAATTCTATGAAGAGTAGACTGAAATTGTTTCAGGTCACACGTACGATCTATGTACGCCACGCCATTTGTGATGGAAATATATATATGGTTATATCGTCGAAAGGTTGATAACTTGCGGCTTTTCGTCAGTCGTTACACTTAACTATAATTATCTTGTTCTTCATATATTCTATAGTCAGTCCTTTTGAAAAGCTTGCAAGGTTGTAGTCAATAAAAATCAGTGTCAGTCATACTGACTGACTGACTGATGATGATTCAAGGAGTACGCAAAATCAGAGAGTTATGAAAGACTGTAAATACTGACCTGAATTACGATATAAACGCTGATTATAACATGTGTTAGTTTTATGGCTCAAATGACAACATATTAAAGTAATGGTATGGTTGAGTTTACCAATTATTATTTCCATCTCACCACAAGTCGTGAATCATTGATATGGCGCTTGTATAATTACTTCCAATGTGCAATCGTTTGTGGCAAGCATGGGCTGGAATGAGACTTGACAAACTGGTTGACGTTTAAGGCCACCTGGACTTGCGCACCAAAAATGACCATCAGAGGCAGGCGTAAATAGAAGAGACCCTCTGAATTATGTCGCAGGAAAATGCTCACTCCATTGATATTCAAGACCTTGTTACATGTCACATTATCCGCTATATGGGATTAAGAATATGTCCAAGCCCCTGGTCCAAGCTACGGTACATTTGGCCACAGGTGGTGGTCTCAACGTCCCTTTGTCAATCCCTTTGTCAATCCCTTTGTCAACGTCCCTTTTTTTTTAAACAAACATTTGATTTTATTGTTTATCACTTTTATATAAAAGACAACCACATAAAAGACAGTAGCACGATTGTTTTTGGTAGAATTTTACGTGCTAGTATTAGAAAGAAATACACATTTTATACAAATCCCACTCAAATCTAAAAATATATATTGTTTTGTCAAAGTTTTTGTGTATCAAAACTAGTACAAGTAAAATAATAGCGCGAAAGGTATGTAAGATATCTTGTTTTCCATTATTCATAGATTCAGAAATTCATATGAAGTCTGTAAACAGCATTCCCCATCTAAATAATATGAAAAATGTCTTCAAAATTGTTTGCTAGTAACCTTGTAAACCTTCACATGATTTTTACAACAGCTTTAAAAAACAACTTGTTGCTTGTTGCTTACGTACAAATCTCCATGACTTGTCGCCAACAACACCTGTTTCACATACAATATATATTGAATACAAACATCAAACAGGATGCTATACAAAACAACCGTTAATTACAACCATGTAGTACCAAGCAACCAACTACTATATATGTTCATATCTTATTAGTTTTGACTGATATTGAACTGACGTTTATTAAAACTGCCGAATATCAGAGAGCTAGTTTCAGAAAAGCCGACCGGAACGTTAGTCAGAACATATACTGCATGCATCATAATTCATAATGTTTACAAAAAGTCTTCTGTATTTATTGCCAAATTAAGTTTGTATTAATATTTAACTTGACGGCTACTAGTCTTGCTACTAGACCTACTAGGCAAACGTTTTTTCAATGTCCAAGCAAACGATCCAACTTTGTTTGCAGGACATAATTACGCAGGTAATCCCCCCTCTGTTGCAGAGTTATGAAAGTGGAACATGAAAAGTAGGCTATGCTATGATATTTTGCATGGATACTGAAGACTACAAATCAGCAGAGGGTACATTAAAAAAGGGATGTTAACCGATCTTGACTTTACTAGATCCTTTCAGTTAAAGCGAATGAAATATTACATAGACGTTCCCAGGTTTTCTTCTCTACCGCGAATGCAGGTGACCGGACATCCCACGGAGGGGGTACTTCAAAACTTTTCGCCCAAAGTTTCTCATTTAATCGAAAATCTTGCAGTAGTACCCCCAGAAATTGCAATTATCGCTGGAAGTGATATCCCAATGTTTCAAAAAATGTATTATTTCCTAACATTTTGCATCAAAATACTATTTGGGCACCTCACAGCTGGAAATTTCCCGGTTTCATAGCTGGATACCGGAAACTTCACAGCAGGAAGCCAACATTGAAATATTGATACCCCAAAATTGCCAGCATGGTGCCAAAATGATACATCGAAAATGGCTAGAAAATGGCACGTTTAGTATCTGGAATTACCTGCCGGGGCCGGACCGTTTAGCTGGATCCGATCATTCAACTCTCCGTCAGATATATCAGTCTGCGATCGGTACGGATATACTAGCCTCATTCCATCACGACCCTCATTTCCGCACGGCGCCGCTCTACTGGATGTGAAAGATTTTAGTCGATTTTCGAATAGAATGGTTATTCATTTGTTCATTTGACAGAAAAACAGAAACTGAGTTTTTATTTTATTGAATCTGAACGTCTTGTTTGGAAAGAACAACTAATAGATAGAACCCAATCTTAAAGGGGCAAAATTGACCGGCGACCGCTGCGAGCACAAGTTGAATTTATGCTTAGCGTAATTCAACCGTCTCGCTTTGAAACAATTGTTATACGCAGGCCTAACTTGTAATAAAATTCATGTCAACAATGAACATGGTGTTATAACAATAAGCGTGCACGTGATCCTAAGTGCGTAGCGCCTGCCGGTCATTTTTGCTCCTTTAAATGTTTCTATCGACTAAACATGAACTTGAATTGGTACCGGTACAAAATCTAAACCTCCCTAATATAAACATGAAACCAATAATATGTGGGGAATGCGCCTCAACCAGCCTCAACTGGCTACACTTAACAAATAGTAACAGTTTCCCAGCTAAAAATCAGCTAATTTCGATTCCTAGTAAAAATTCAAAGTAACCAAGACGGTATCGCCCTACCGAAGGCACCTGTACCACTCCTCTATTTCTAGATGAGTGGCTTCTTTCGCTGAGAGCAATGATTTTAAACGCTCTTTGTTGATCTCAGCCGCGACACTGCAGATCAATTTCAACAGATTTCATGGCAGATAGGTCGCGATTGTCAATGCGCAACGATGCGCCGCAGCTAGTCACAATGCAATTCTCTTTGAACTTATCCATCCGCCATCAGAAGATGGTACTCATTTGATGTTTTTAGATAAAGTCAAGGCTGAGTTGACCTTCGGGGGATACGAACCACAGTCGATCAGATATGATCCGGTCTGAAATTCGGTTGCTCTGCCGACAGAGGTAATCCCCCTTCCTAGCGTCCTAGAATATACATAGATATGGAAGTTGTTGACGTTCGGGATTCGAAACGAACTATTTTAAATATCCAGCATCAACTTTAGCCTTCAAAAATGCCGCAAATACAAAATCTTTATGTTTATCGATTTGTCTAGAATAAATGAATAATTAAGCAAAATGAACACGGTGGTTGAAACTCAATAGAAATTAATCTTTAGTAGATTTCTTCATATTAATTAATGATTGTTTCAATCCAAGAGAGAGACACGAATCTGATACTGAAGAATGAATGTATGCTATCGTGTTATTACGCTCTTTATTCATACAATAAAACATATACATAATTTTAACAATATACTTTACGATCAATTAATTTTACGATTATTTTCATCAATTATAGAATGAATTATGGTTTCCGTCAGGACAACTTTTTTCAACGTTAATAGCCAACAGCTTGACCTCGTTTTGCTCTCTCTAAAGCTGGTGGTGCGAGGTTTAATTCCAATTTTGGGATTTCCTCATTGACCATTTTGCATTCTGTACCAGGCTTGTATTTGTACATATTTGGATTGCAGCTGTTAGAATTGATGCAACAACTGAACAAAAAAATGAATGACAACATTTATGATAATTAATTAAGTTGATATATGTGTTCAATTGTATTTAATTTCGTTGATAAAAAAAAACTGCTCGTTTACGTTATGGTGGCTCTATATCAGGTAACATCCCATTGAAATCTATTCCAATTAACAAATATATCTAAAATCTCGGACAATTTTGTAATTTTAATACTATAAGTGTCTGTTCAATATTATGGTAGCAAATGCAATTTAATGATGTTGAAAATGAAAAGTCAATTTTATTTTAAACTAATTAACAGCAGACAAGTACTAATAGTTCCATTAGCCTTCGTTGAATCGGATTGAATAGTTTGAATCGGATTGAATAGATTGCCTAATGATCGCCTTGGCGTGAAACTTGATTGAGTAGCAAACATGATTGTCTGATTTTTGACTTCATATTTTATATATTATTTAAAGCTCTGCTGTATAGCATTGAGCCCTATGTTCAATCAGTAAGACAAAGACAACTTACAACACATTATATATATTTAATTATAGTAATAATAATAATACAGATAATGATACAGTAATGACCTATATAGTTGTCTATCAGCAGATATTAATGCCCAATGCCAATGATTTGATTGACACCATTTCATTATTAATATATATAATTATACTAATTATACTAATTATACTAATTATACTAAATATACTAATTATGCTAGTTATACTAACTATACTAAGTATATATATATACGTACTTCTGACAATTGAAATCACAGAATGTTGTCAACTTCATTTGGCACACTGTTGGCAATAACTTTGCACTAAACCATTTTGGAAGTGGTGGACAGTTCGCAAGACCTCTTTCTTCTAAAATAATGTCAAAATAAAGTATTTCATTTGTATGAAACTGATAAAGATGCTGCGCATATTATGACCTGTACATAAATTTGAACAATATTACAAGAATACTGTATAGGTGAATTACAAGACCTCATTCTAGCATTTCCAATGCGACTTTGACTTATGCAGCGTGACTTATTTTTGCAATATAATTTTAATATTCTTCCCCAGGACATCAGATCGATAGATTCAATTAAAGTTTTCGAAAAACAAATAAGAACTTATTTATTTAAACATGCATATCAGTTGTAAAAAAGAAATTACATTTTTTGTAAAGCGCTTTTGGGCATACTGACTCTTTTAATTTGTAAATAGCGCTATATAAATACAACATCATTATTTTTATTATTATTGTTTTTATTACAAATTATTGAAACTCCTCTGTAGGTATGCCCAGACCCGCATTTTCGAAAACTGTTTTAGTGTCTTTCACACTGATATTAATCATGAGGTTCGGGATTTTATATAATAATGGTGACACTTGAGCCACAATATGGCTAACACATTAATAAAAAAAAATAACGAAGAGGAGATCGTTGCTGATTGGAAGATACATATATATACATACATAGAAATAAAGTCAAAGACTATAGACGTTGTTTCCTTTATACTCAGATTTTCAGGGGCGATAGCGCTCATCAGACGGTTTTCATTCTGATGCCGAGTCATATCACGCGAAACTCTGAATAACGGAGTCTTTGACTTTATTTCTATACTGTTCTGCATATCCGCATCGAGCACTCTATTGATGTTTTGCCCCCAATAAAGTTATATACACACATGTAAATAGTAGATCAAAGATCACGAGTTTACTCCGTTACTCTGAGATTCGCGTAAAGACGCTCTTCAGACGGTTTATTGAGCACTCAAGTTGATGTTTTGCCCACCCAATTACCTTATCACACACAGTGTAACCTGCTTAAGTGCAAGTCAAAATTGCCAACGGTTTTAATTGCATTTATCCGAATTTGCAGTTATCCGAAATTGTTTACCAAGGACTTGACCAGAAAATTGTTTAACGGGTTTCAAAGCCAGGTTGCAGATAAGCGGGAATTTCACTTATCCGAATTGCACATAAGCGGGTTACACTGTATATATACAACTATATGTACTATTGTTATACATATGTATATAAAGTAATTGCATGGGCAAAACATCGATTCGAAGGCTCAATGCTAAAAGCAGAGCAATATAAATAGTAGATCAAATATCACGAGTTTACCATTTATATATGTTTACATATTTATATGTCTTTACATTTTTAAATAAATGATTTGTGGAAAGAATACACATTTAGAGGGTAGTGTTATACCCTGATACTATATGGTTGATATAGAATCATTTATGATGATCATTTATATCATGGTCGTGTTACACAGGTGATCCTTATATACAGGTTTAGATCGTTGTCGTATATCTTGTAGAATTGAATATATACGAAACCTGTGCTCTCCAGCTTCTTAGGGTATTCAAGCATAAATGATCGCTAAGAGTTCTATACGCGGAGGGCGGTAACTCTTGGGCATACAAGGAAGGGTGTGTCATTTTGTCTTCTAGATCCGAAAAGGCTCACAACTTATCCTTGAAAATGATTTCTCAAAATTTGAAAAATCCTAAAAACTATACATCGGTTCATTTTTCAGATTATTGACAGATGAAAACAATCGAAAATTTTGTGCAATCTTTAATTTGATACTCCACAAAATGACATTTTACCATTTTTAAAAGTTTTGTCGCGTGATAAAAGAAAGTTTGACTGTTAAATAAAAGAGAAGGTATTCATTTCAAAAATTAAACCGTCACTTAACACACAAAATGATTCCTTAAAGTCCTTAGAGTTTAAATAGATATTTCTTGTCAATTTTTATTTGTACTTTATTTATTTTGTATTATTATATTATTATTCTTTGTATATTATATTAAATTTATAGCCCATGTAAATAATCCTATAATAAAATTTAAACTTTGACTTGAAAATGATTGCATGATTCGATCGAAACGTTGCTAATTAATATGAATAAAACTTAAAAGAATTTTCGTTGACTTTTCCGATTATATATTAGTTATAGGTATAGATAGGCTCAAAGCATTGTATAATCAGTTTTAATACGTTTACACGGATAAATTTATCGATTAAAGAATTTTAAATGCTGATATAAAAGTAGATTAGGATTATACAGTTGGCATTCAATCTTCTTCAAATTAGATAATTGTTTTTAAGATTATAGTTAATTTTGCATCCTACGTTTAATTCCTACATTTGCTACCAATGGTATAATATATGTTATTTTTTTAGGAAATTGTTAAGTTGCAATATTCAAAATACAGTATACGGATTAGTAGCCTTGCATAACAATAATGAAATTACGCAGAACTCGCGTCAGAAATAATTCTTAAACAGAAAGAAATGAATATTCTTTGCGGAACTAATGATGTTGATAGAAAAATGAGAGAATTATTTTTGTCAAATATGATTACTTTATGATATCTTTTGATCGTTCCGCATACGTATAGATAGTTGGAAAAGCGAATGTCGGAATCTATCAAATTGAATTCTATGAAGAGTAGACTGAAATTGTTTCAGGTCACACGTACGATCTATGTACGCCACGCCATTTGTGATGGAAATATATATATGGTTATATCGTCGAAAGGTTGATAACTTGCGGCTTTTCGTCAGTCGTTACACTTAACTATAATTATCTTGTTCTTCATATATTCTATAGTCAGTCCTTTTGAAAAGCTTGCAAGGTTGTAGTCAATAAAAATCAGTGTCAGTCATACTGACTGACTGACTGATGATGATTCAAGGAGTACGCAAAATCAGAGAGTTATGAAAGACTGTAAATACTGACCTGAATTACGATATAAACGCTGATTATAACATGTGTTAGTTTTATGGCTCAAATGACAACATATTAAAGTAATGGTATGGTTGAGTTTACCAATTATTATTTCCATCTCACCACAAGTCGTGAATCATTGATATGGCGCTTGTATAATTACTTCCAATGTGCAATCGTTTGTGGCAAGCATGGGCTGGAATGAGACTTGACAAACTGGTTGACGTTTAAGGCCACCTGGACTTGCGCACCAAAAATGACCATCAGAGGCAGGCGTAAATAGAAGAGACCCTCTGAATTATGTCGCAGGAAAATGCTCACTCCATTGATATTCAAGACCTTGTTACATGTCACATTATCCGCTATATGGGATTAAGAATATGTCCAAGCCCCTGGTCCAAGCTACGGTACATTTGGCCACAGGTGGTGGTCTCAACGTCCCTTTGTCAATCGCAGCCTGCAAGTATACTAACTTCCACTCTTATTGAAAACGTTCAAGGCACAAAACGCCATTACTAACATTACCTTTTTTGCATTCACCAACATCTTGAAATCCTTCTGCATTGCAAAACAGCCCTTTATCACATGTTCCAGCGCTTTTCCATGGTCCTCCGCATTGTTCTCCTTCAACTTTAGCACACACATGACAACAGCCACAGATGTCCAAAACTAAGCCACCTATATATACAAGCAATTTTCAAAATATGTTGAAGTTGAAAAACTTAAAGCAAGTAGAATTGAATTAAATCACAAACATATCCAACGACAGATAAATAATGCTATAAATAGGTTGAAAAGTACAGCATAATAAATACTTATTACAACATAGGAATAGATATATAATGCTTTAAGTAAGAAACATTTTCTTGAAACAAGTAGAATTGTAGGCCTGCTCAAATTAAATCTCAAGCAAGACAAGATCCATCAATAGATGGTTGATAAAATGTTTACGTAAATACATGTCCAAAAACACAGGAAATCCTTGAACTTATTATAAGAAAATATTGTCTTGAAAAAAGTAGGAATAATACTTGAATCAATGAAGAAGAGTTTACCCTATTGTATCTTGTCCAATATAACATCCATAGTTTATATTTGTATTAATTTTCTTATCAATGAAAGTTTTTATAGATCCTTTTCGTTGCTGTTGTTAGTTTATTCCGAAGTCTGTCATGACTTAGTTGACTATAAGGGAAGCTTGTTCAAGTAATCTTCAATTTGCATATATAGACGTAATGCACATTATGTTTACAAATTATTCAAATTCTCAATAAATTGCAAACTTTCGTTTTAGTAGGAATTTATACCCTCATGATCTACATGCTTGTATTATAATCGAATGCATGAACTTCAAACCTATTAATTGGAATCAACAAACCAATAAATAATATTATACTGTCTACAATGACTATACCTTTACAATTTTCTGGTTCTTTGCAATTTCCTTCGTCACATGGCATGCATCTTAGTGCATTGATAGATCCAACAAATATCAAAAATAAAACAACAATTACAAATACGTTTTGTGTTCTAAATTTTACCATTCTGAAATGTTTAAAACGTCGTAAAAGCTATACGTTCAGATTTCAACAAGTATATTTACTTGTTTTATCTATGACAGTCAGTATCATTTCTCGTATCGTTAATCATGTTAATTGATTTAATTTTATCAGACGCTCATGGTTAAATAACCGCATCATTAAACTGTTACCATTGTTACTGAAGACAATTGGTCACATGATTGAAATGCTACTGAAAACATTGCTTTTCAATAGAAATGCTGTTTTACAAGATATAACACTAATGATGTACAAACTTCTGACAGAAGAGCTACTGATTTTCTTTTAGAATCGCCAACGTCAATAAATGGGATTTCGATTTCATCACTTGTTCATACTAAGTCTTGTTGAGAACCATCTGGTGTTAGTATATAGTTGGTTTACATATATAAGGGTACAAGTCGATGATCTGCATTCTGATTGGCTGCCCCTTGGCTGCTCAATCGGTCACTATTTTCTCATCATGGCAGACAACTCAGAGCCATCTGTTTACAAGAGTCGGACACTCGTTCATGTGTCTATATCGGCTCCCATTGGACAGATGTCAGTCACATGACTTTGTGGACATCATTTTCGTTCCGTCAAATCCAGGCTCGCGAAATTGGAACAAGGCCCGCGAAAATAATATC
This sequence comes from Haliclystus octoradiatus, assembly GCA_916610825.1. Taxonomy (NCBI): domain Eukaryota; kingdom Metazoa; phylum Cnidaria; class Staurozoa; order Stauromedusae; family Haliclystidae; genus Haliclystus; species Haliclystus octoradiatus. The sequence goes on from OU744446.1 coordinate 36,082,764, forward strand.
ATGATTTCGAAAAACATTTGTTCAAAAGCAAAACGTTGTTTTTAATGGAACGAAAATGGCGATTTTCGAGCCTCAAAATTTGATTGTCCCAACTAATATAAATAGATGGTTCTGAGACAATTCGGTCTCGAGGTCTAATTATTTTATATCTGATGGAATGGTTGAGAGAGAGCTAAGAGCTGCATGAGGTATATCATTGCGCATTGGCAGTAAAGGCATATCTGCAATGCAATATGTTGACATTTATTTGAAAATGACTAGCCTGAGATCGATTGTGGTCATTTATTATCATTGCATAATTAAAAACGGAGCTAAAATAGTAGCAATTGAGACGGTATCGCCCTACCAAAGGTGCAAGTATAAATTCTTCTTATTTCTAGAAAATTCTCTTCTCGGTAAGAATAGTGATTACAAATGCTCTTTATTGATCTTATCTTCAGATGTAGATCAATTTCAACTTATTTCAAGGCCTCACCATTTTCAATGCAAACCAAATCCAATACGTCGCAGCTATTATATAACGCAATACCCCTGGGGGTAACTTCCATTGGACAGGTATACAGGGACGTGCCACTTTTTTAAAATCATATTCCAGTAGAAAGAACACTATTTGGATTGGACGTTTTAGGTTTTGAACCTTTTTGCGTCTCCTCTTTGACAGTCTAGAGAACTATATGATATGGAGAACTTTAAAAACTTTATTGAAAAATGTTTTTTTAGGAACAGGATTTGTGGAACGTGTTGCGTATTAGTAGAATTGTCGCTGGATTCCCACTGGATGACACAAACAATAACAATAATGTTATTCTAGCAAGTACACGTATAAAAAGACACGATTAATTATCGACTCACAATATTATATGCCGTATTTTACTCTGTTTTGAAAGATATAAAGAACTTTCATCTACATACCTGCATATGCAAGATTTCGCATTTATTCTCGTCGTCATATTTAATTAGTTTAGTAATATTAACCAGTTTATTAATTTAGTAAATTTATTATCATAAAACGCTGCATGCTTTAAATAATAGGTTTATAATTGAACACTATGTTTAATTACATTGAAATGAATGAATGTAACATTACTCGTGTCACTGAGAAAATGTTTTCACTTTCAATGATATTCATAAATAACGTAAAACTTGTGATCATTATTTTTTATCATCACTATCACATTCATCAGCATGCATATATTTATGAGTGTTTGGATTGCAGTCTGTATTGTGAATGCAGCAGCTAAAACGAGAAAGATTTAATTTCAATATAGAAGTAACATTGAACTATATAGATTTATGGCGCACGAGAGGGCACGTTAGGAGAAAACGAGAATAGAATGCATAAGAAAATCACGAACCACTGCCTCCCCATCGTCTTTTGGTAAAGCAAGGAATGGTATTAGCTGTGCTACGAAACCTTGATCCTAGCGATGGTGTTTACAACGGTACACGTGTGATTCTCCAAAGTATCTCCAGCAACAAAGTTCTGCTTTGTAAAATACCTTCAGGGTCTCATGCAGGTCTGGATTATCTCATCCCACGAAAAGACATGGAAACGTTGGAATGCACAGTTTCCGATTCAATGGAAAAGAAGGCAATTCCCGGTAAGACCATCATTTGCAATGACTATTAACAAAAACCAAGGGTAAACATTCAGGAAGGTATGACATTTACAATGGAAAATTTCTGCCAAATTTTATATAGCTTTTATGCAATGTGCACGGTTAAAGTTTGGAGGAGCCCGTGTTCACACATGGTCAATTTTATGTAGCATGCTCAAGAATTGGCGATCAAGAAAATCTGAAAATTGCCGTCAACAAGTCTGACAATCACAAAACAAGAAAAGTAGTTTACAAAGAAATTTTATAGCATATTTTAATAATAGCAGCATTATTATGTAGATTATGTTTGTGTCATTTTATATTTCTCTACCAGATCGCGTATTGTGAAGCTACATTACATTTTTGGTAATATAACAAAAGTTTCATAAAGAATGGGTTTAGCAATACATGTAAGAAAATATTGAAAATCAACAAGTCAAGCAATCAAATGTACAGATAACCTCCATTTTGTTTAATTATTAATGAAGAATATAATCATAATACTATCACCATTTCTGAATCGAATTTTACTCGCATCGCGTGTAACTGGGTACTCATAGAACAAACACTGCATGGCGCACGAGAGGGCATATAAGAAGAAAGCGAGAATAGAATGCATACGAAAATCAAGAACCAATGCAGTGAGAATTTTCTTTGTTGGAGCTTAGAGGAGTTGTCAGTGCGTTGAACGTAGGCCTGCATGGTTTTGAGTTCAATCCCTGGTAGAAGCACTATTGGTCGGCGTCAGGAAAGGCATTCAGCCATTAAACTGTGGCACACAAAAAGTTAATTACAAAGCTAGAAGCATATAGCATAAACTTTGAACTATTACCCAGTGGATATCTTCTTTCCTACATGGCCGACCACACTGTTTGCATTGAAAACATTTTTTCGAAAATGTTACCAGTTGACAGTGGCGTACCCCAAGGTTCTATTCTTGCTCCGTTGCTATTTATCGTATCCCGGTTTCACAGCTGGATACTGGAATTTTCACAGCAGGAAGCCAACATTGAAAAATTGATACCCAAAAATTACCAGCATGGTGCCAAAAAACGGTACGTTTAGTATAGTGCCTATCTAGAAGTACCTGCCGGAGCCGGACCGTTTAGTTGGATCCGATCATTTAACTCTCCGTCAGATATATCATTCTGCGATCGGTACGGATATATTAGCCTCATTCCATCACGGCCCTCATTTCCGCACGGCACCGCTCTACTGAATGTGAAAGATATTAGTCGATTTTCGAATAGAATGGTTATTCATTTGTTCATTTATCTGAACACCTATCGATGTGAAACATTAAATACGCAGTACATGGTTTTGATTTAATTGTTTTGGTTTGTTTTGGTTTTACTTTTGCTTATTTTGAATAAAATTATATTGTCCCTATAAAGTTTTTACATAAAATCATAATGAATCTTGGAAAAGTGTCAGAATTTTATATTTACCTGGTAAACAGAAACTGAGGTTTCATTATTTTGAATCTGAACGTCTTGTTTGAAAGAACAACTACTGATCCAAGCCTCCCTAACATAAACATGAAACTAATAATATGTGGGGAATGCGCCTTAACCAGCCTCAACTGGCAGCACTTAACAAATAGTAGTAGTTTCCCAGCTAAAAGTCAGCTAATTTCGATTCCTAGTGAAAATTAAAAGTAGAGGAGAGGCTCTTTTTGCTGAGAGCAATGATGTTAACTCTCAATTGATCTCAGCCGCAACACTGCAGATCAATTTCGAGAGATTTCTTGGCAAACTGGCCTTGATTGTCAATGCAGATGTGCTGCAGCAGCTCACAATCCCTCTGGACCACTCCATCGCCATCCTCAAGATGATACTCATTTGGTGCTTTTAGATAAATTCAAGGCTGAGTTGACCTTGAGGGGATTTGAACCACATTCGATCAGATATGATCAGATCTGAAGTTCAGTTGCTCTGCCGACTGAGCTAACCCTCCCTTCTTAGCGTCCTAGAATATGCATGGATATGGAAGTTGTTGACGAACTATTTTAAATCTCCAGCATCAACTGTAGCCTTCAAAAATGCCGCAAATACAAAATCTTTATGTTTATCGATTTGTCTAGAATAAATGAATAATTAAGCAAAATGAACACGGTGTTTGAAACTCAATAGAAATTAATCTTTACTAGATTTCTTCATATTAATTAGTGATTGTTTCAATCCAAGAGAGAGACACAAATCTGATACTGAAGAATGAATGTATGCTATCGTGTTATTACGCTCTTTATTCATACAATAAAACATACAGAATTTTAACAATATACTTTACGACCAATTATAATTTTACGATTATTTTCATCAATTATAGAATGAATTATGGTTTCCGTCAGGACAACTTTTTTCAACGTTAATAGCCAACAGCTTGACCTCGTTTTGCTTTCTCTAAAGCTGGTGGTGCGTGGTTTACTTCCAATTTTGGGATTTCCTCATTGACCATTTTGCATTCTGTACCAGGTTTGTATTTGTACATATTTGGATTGCAGCTGTTAGAATTGATGCAACAACTGAACATAAAAATGAATGATAACATTTATGATAATTAATTAAAGTTGATATATGTTTTCAATTGTATTAGTAATGTGGTTGATAAAATGGGCAATAATTGCTCGTTTACGTTATGGTGGCTGTATATCAGTTACTGTCCCATTGAAATCTATTTCAATTAACAAATATATCTTAAATTTCAGACAATTTTGAAATTTTAATACTATAGGTGTCTGTTCAATATCATTGTTTAATAATGTTGAAAATGAAAAAGCAATCTTATATATATTATACCAATTAGCAGCAGACAAGTACTTGTTTCTGGCTATTAGCCTTCATCGGTACTGCTTAGTAAGTGAACAAAGGACTGACTGCGGTATATACCTAAGTCAAGATGAGTTAGTCAATGTGGTGAAAAATTCATCGCATGAAAAATCGTCTGTGTCATACCAGAGTGCTCAAACTACCGAAGTAGTTGGCGATGCATATCGCAAATGGTATAGACACCCACATCCCGAGTCGATAGTGCTCAAAATTGCGCATCCAGACATATTATATTAATTACATATATATAATATATATATATATATATATAATTGAGACAAAGATGAGGCAAAGCCTTTCCGTAACTCCAAGTTTCACGAGTAATTGTGTTGGCAAAACATCAATTTGAGTGCTCAATGCTAAAAGCAGAGCAATATAAATAGTGGATCAAAGATCACGAGTTTACTCCGTTACTCTGAGTTTCGCGTAAAGACGCTCTTCAGACAGTTTATTGATTCAAGAATTGAATTGAATCGGATTGAATAGATTGCCTGATGATCGCCTTAGCGTGAAACTTGATTGAGTAGCATAAATGATTGTCTGATTTTTGACTTCATATTTTATATATTATTTAATGCTCTGCTGTATAGCATTGAGCCCTATCAGTAAGACAAATTACAACACATTATATATATAATTATAGTAATAATAATAATAATGACCTATATAGTTGTCTAGTTGTCTATCAGCAGATATTAATGCCCAATGCCAATGATTTGATTGACTCCATTTTATTATTAATATATTTAATTATACTAATTATACTAATTATACTAATTATACTAAATATACTAATTATGCTAACCATACTAAGTATATTTATATACGTACTTTTGACAATTGAAATCACAGAATGTTGTCAATTTCATTTGGCACACTGTTGGCAATAACTTTGCACTAAACCATTTTGGAAGTGGTGGACAATTCGCAAGATCTCTTTCCTCTAAAATAATGTCAAAATAAAATATTTCATTTGTATAAAACTAATAAAGGTGCTGCGCACATTATAATTCCATACCCCGAGGGCGGTAAGTCTTTGGCATACAAGAAAAGGGTGTCTCATTTTGTCTTCTAGATCGGAAAGGGCTCACAACTTATACCTTGAAAATGAAATCTCAAAATTTGAAAAATCCTAAAAACTATGCATCGGCATTTCATTTTTCAGATTATTTACAGATGATAACAATCGAAAATTTTGTACAATCTCTAATTTAATACAGTGTACAATACTCCACAAAGTGTTCGCAATCGCAGAAAGGGTCCTGCTCAAAGTTGCACGTCTCCGTACGGGGTATAGATCATCGCCATGAGAAGTACCCCCGAGTTCCACAGTAAATCAGATTATAACTGTATACATATATATATTAATAAACGAAAAAATCAGACATTCATATTTGCTACTATTAGTTTCACGCCAAGGCGATCATCAGGCAATTCAACCTGTGAAAAATATGTGATACATTCTATGGTATATATATAAGCAGCTAATTTTATTGTTAATTTTTCTATTGTTTATATTTGGTAATGGTTCCTGTTTATTGTTAACATTTAACGTTTGATAAATAGCACTTCTCTTAATGTCGGCATTTGCTGATCATCTCTGTTTTTTTATTTAAAAGTTTTTGATCTGAACAAATAATATGGTAATTTTCAGTAAGGCAGAGGTCACATTTCTTTGATTTGCTGTTGTATGCCGTGGCAGATGATAATATGGACCAGTTTATTGTGTAATCTTTTTTGTCGTTTTTGAGTGTCCAAATAGGTTTTGATAATTCCATTGAGTTAATGTATTTTTCTTTCTTGAATGTTAGTTTGTTTTGTGAATATCTATCTTCAAATGTCCCTTCTGTCAGGCCGATGTAGTTTTGTCCTTCCGTATTTTCTTTTGTTGTGATGTTAGCGTTACGTATAAACGCTTGTTGGAGACATTTGTTCTCTAGTGGGCATGTTGTTTTATTTCTGCAGTTGCATAATTTATTGGGCTGTGCGTTTTGTGTTTTCTGCAAATTAATTATGTTATTGTTGTGGGTGGTCAAGATCGCTTTCATATTCTGTGTGCAACTGTATCTAACTTTCACTGTGTTAAGGTTGAATATCTTGTGATGTGGATGTTGTTTGGAAAATGCTTTGAAATAATTTTGAGAAATATTTATCCGATATTATTCTTAACGCTTTTATTGAAATGTTGATTAAATCAGATGATCTGTCGCCGGCTATTTTTTCTGCTCCTGGTAGTGCGCGGAGCGTACTTAAGATATATTCTATCTTGATATATTCTATAATCAGTCCAGTAAAAGCTTGTAAAGTTGTAGTCAATTAAATCAGTGTCAGTCATACTGACTGACTAAATGACTCACTGATGATGATTCAATTATTATTTCCATCTCACCACAAGTCGTGAATCATTGATATGGCGCTTGTATAATTACTTCCAATGTGCAATCGTTTGTGGCAAGCATAGGCTGGAATGAGACTTGACAAACGGGTTGACGTTTAAGGCCATCTGGACTTGCGCATCAAAAATGACCACCTGAAGCAGGCGTAAATAGAAGAAACCCTCTGAATTATGTCGCAGGAAAATGTTCACTCCATTGATATTCAAGACCTTGTTACATGTCACATTATCCGCTATATGGGATTAAGAATATGTCCAAGCCCCTGGTCCAAGCTACGGTACATTTGGCCACAGGTGGTGGTCTCAACGTCCCTTTGTCAATCGCAGCCTGCAAGTATACTAACTTCCACTCTTATTGAAAACGTGCTAGACACAAAACGCCATTACTAACATTACCTTTTTTGCATTCACCAACATCTTGAAATCCTTCTGCATTGCAAAACATCCCTTTATCACATGTTCCAGTGCTTTTCCATGGTCCTCCGCATTGTTCTCCTTCAACTTTAGCACACACATGACAACAGCCACAGATGTCCAAAACTAAGCCACCTATATATACAAGAAATTTAAATAAATAGTAAAACGTAAATACATGTCCACATACACAGGAAATCCTGGAACTTATAATAAGGAAATGTTATCTTGAAAAAAGTATAATTATACTTGAATCAATGAAGAGGAGTTTGCTCTACATCTTGTCCAATAAAATCCATAGCCACGATTATACTGGTATAGAATATCTATATTTTTTTTTTATTTTTTTATTATTGAAAGTTATTATACAACGATTTTGTTACTGTTTTTGGTTTATTCACAAATCTGTCATGACTTGGGTGACTATAAGGGAAGCTTGTTCAAGTAATCCCCAATTTGCATATTAGACGTAATGCACATTCTCCATAAATTGCAAATTCTTATTTTGGTAGCTGAATTATGACCATACATATCCAGAGCCATCTATTTACAAGAGTTGGGACACTTCTGCCATTTTTGTATCTTTTTGCCTGGACCCGAGCACGTTTTTAACAGTGCGCATGTGCAGGAGAACGTTGTGTGTTTTTCAGCCATATTGTATTGTATTTTTTCGCGCGTTTCACTTGAAATGATTGAGAACCTGTTTCCAAAAGAACAAAGATGGCATCCAAAAATCACGTGACTGGCATCTGTCCAATTGGAGACGATAGCGGCACATGAAAGCTTGTCCCAACTCTTGTAAATAGATGGCTCTGCACATATCAACATGCTTGTATTATTATTGAATGCATGAATTTCAAACCTATTTGGAATCAACAAACCAATAGGCCTACATACGGTTACACTAAATAAAATATAACTATTTGTACCTTGACAATTTTCTGGTTCTTTACAATTTCCTTCGGCACATGGCATGCAGCTTAGAGCGTTGATAGATCCAATAAATACCAAAAATAAAACAACAATAACAAATATGTTTTGTTCGCTAAATTTTACCATTTTGAAATGTTTAAAACGTCGTAAAGGAGCTGTTATATTCAGATTTCAACAAGTATATTTACTTGCTTTATCTATACAGTCAGTATCATTCTGGTATCGTTAATCATTTTAATTGATTTAATTTTATCAGACGCTCATGGTTAAATAACCGCATCATTAAACTGTTGCCATTGTTACTGAAGACAATTGATAACATGATTGAAATGCTACTGAAAATGTATCTTTTCAATAGAAATGCTGTTTTACAAGATATAACACTAATTTCGTACAAACTTCTGACAGAAGAGCTACTGATTTTCTATTAGAAGCGCCAACGTCAATAAATTGGATTTCGATTTCATCACTTGTTCATCATCTCTTGTTGAGAACCATCTGGTGGGTGTTGGTTTCCACATATAAGGGTACAAGTCGATGATCTGCATTCTGATTGGTTGCTCAATCGTTCACTATTTTCTCATCATGGCAGACAACTCAGAGCCATCTATTTACAAGTGTATTTGGGACACTCTTTCATGTGCCGCTCTCGGCTTCAATTGGACAGATGCATGTCACATGATTTTGTGGATGCCAATTTGGTTCCCTCAAACCCAGGGTCGTGAAATTTGAACAAGGCCCGCGAAAATAATATCATGATTTCGTAAAACATTTGTTCAAAAGCAAAGCATCGTTTTTAAAGGAACGAAAATTGCGATTTTTGAGCTTCAAAATTTGCGTGTCCGAACTAATAAAAATAGATGGCTCTGAGACAACTCTGTCTCGAGGTCTAATTATTTTATAGCTGATGGAATGGTTGACAGAAATCTATAAGAGTTGCATGCAGCATATCATTGCGCATTATCAATAGAGGCATATCCGCAATCAAATTTGTTGACACTTGTTTGAAAATGACTAGCCTGAGATCGATTATGTTAATTTACTATCATTGCATAATTAAAAAAGGAGCTAAAATAGTAGCAATTGAGACGGTATCGCCCTACCAAAGGTGCAAGTATAAATTCTTCTTATTTCTAGAAAATTCTCTTCTCGGTAAGAATAGTGATTACAAATGCTCTTTATAGATCAATTTCAACATATTTCAAGACCTCATCATATAAAATGCAAACCAAGTCAAATACATCGCAGCTATTAATAACGCAATACCCCCGGGGTAAGTTCCATTGGACGTGTATACAGGACGTGCCTCTTTTACAAGTGTCGCGATAGACACTATTTGTGTGGGAAATTTAGATTTTGAACCTTTTTGCGTCTCCTCTTTGACAGTCGAAAGAACTTTGAAATGTGAAGAACTTGAAAGAAAATCAAATTTATTGAAGAACGTTTTTGAACGTGGGAACAGGATTTGTGGAACCTTTTGTGTACTTCACTTTTTCCATACAAAATACCTATGTTGGCCGTTCATTTCGCCATCAAAAGATGATATTAGTTAGAACTGATACCGTAGATAAACTAAAGGCTGAATTAATGTTCAGGGGATTTGAGCCACAGTCAATCAGATATGATCCACATGATCAGATCTGAAGTCTGGTTGCTCTGCATTAATTCTCCATTTGCACCAGCTTTAATCTGCAAATTTCATTGCTCGTGATGTAATTTTTGTAGGTAGACATAATTGATCGATAGAACGCAAACCAATCAATTTACAAATTTTAAACTTCGCCAAAGTAGAATTGCTGCTGGATGCCCACTGGATGACACAAGCAATAACAATAATGTTATTCTAGCGACTCAAATATATTTATGTATCCACACTTTAGTTCATCACAATATTATATGCCGTATTTATGTAATTAGTTTAGTAATATCATTATTAATCAGTTTACTAATTTTGTAAATTTATTATCATAAAACGCTGTATGCTTTAAATAATAGGTTTATAATTGAACACTATGTTTAATTACATTGAAATGAATGAATGTAAAATTACTCGTGTCACTGAGATAATGTTTTCACTTTCAATGATATTCATAAATAACGTAAGACTTGTGATCATTATTTTTTATCATCACTGTCACATTCATCAGCATGCATATATTTATGAGTATTTGGATTGCAGTCTGTATTGTGAATGCAGCAGCTAAAACGAGAAAGATTTAATTTCAATATAGAAGTAACATTGAACTGTGCAGATTTATGGTGCACGAGAGGGCACGTTAGGGGAAAACGAGAATAGAATTCATAATAATATCACGAACCACTTCAGTGAGAATTTTCTTTGTGAGACCTTACAGGAGCTGTCAGAGCGTTGAACCTTGGCCTGCATGGTTTTAAGTTCAATCCCTGGCAGAAGCACTATTGGCTGGCGTCAGGAAGGTCATCATGCCGTTAAACTCACACACACTCCAAAAATACTAAAATAGTAAAGCACCATGATGAAAAAGGCTACCAGTTCACCCCGCTTGTGAAAAAAGCAGCATCTTCTTTAGGGCCAATCCCAGAAATATATTTTACATAGAATATAAAATATAAATATAAAATATAAAATATATGGCAGGTATTTCTGAATAAATGATGATGATGGCAGAACTAATTAAATAAATGTATTTAAGTGAATAATGGAGTTGTTTCAGGCTCCCTTTATTTGCCTGTAAAAATACTCATTTTCATTTGTGACACAAAATAATCAATCAAAAACTGCACGCAGGGGCTAGTCCCAGGCCAGTTTGTCAACATTTTTTCAACTTGAAACCGATTATCAAATTCATTATTGATCTAATACCTTTGTATACATTTACTACGAATCTAACGCGAGCGTTTTAAATACACTATGAAGTAAAAAGTTACAAAATGAAAAAGTGACACTGCAGCACTTGATAGCAAACGTCTTTGTCTGACAAACCTCTGTTGCAATAACTTTTTTAATTAATACTAAATAAATGCCTTACGACAAGTTACATTACAATAATCTCACTAGTACAAAAGTAAAAACGTATATATTCAGTATTAGAATAATCGTATATAGCAGTCACTTAACCAGTTATTAGATGTTTATAAACATTTCATGAACCAGTTTATCAGAAGCTCATGATCTGTCCATGAACCAGTTTAACAGAAGTTCATGAACAAGTTTATCAAATGTTCATGAACAGCAGATTAACCAGTTTTCAGAAGCATATAAACATTTCATGAACCAGTTTATCAGAAGCTCATGATCTGTCCATGAACTAGTTTAACAGAAGTTCATGAAAAAATTTATCAAATGTTCATGAACAGCAGATTAATCAGTTATCAGAAGTTTATAAACATTTCATGAACCAGTTTATCAGAAGTTCATGAACAGCTAATAACTATTTGAACAGAAGCTGATGAACGAGAAATGATCCACATTTTCATGAACAATGAACTTTCTGTAGATGCTAATGAGAAAGTATCTTGAGTTCATGACCTTTTTATTGAAATATTTCACAGGAAGCTGTTATAGTTTTCTCCTAAAATGTATTGTGGTTGTATTCACGGACTGGAACTAGAGATATGTTAGATTCCACTGTATTATAAATGTTGCAAGCTCGATGAAGCTCAAGGATCTGACATCAGATTCACCTATAAGGAGCTACTTACAGCGTTCTCAGATCACAATGCTGCTATTGACAGCTTATCTTAGCGGAAAATCAATGTACCTCCATGTAGACCCAGCGGTACTATTATTTTAAGGTGTAACAGACAGTTTAACGGAACACGTGCAGCCTGTAATGAATTTTGTAAGACTACTGAGGTTTGATGTATACGAGGTCTACATTCAGTCTACAGGAAGTCTACATTCAGTCTACACAAGGTCTAAATTCAGTCTACACGCAAACTACATGCTGTTTACAATGTAAAATGGGTACATACTTCTCGCAAGTCCAATCACAGAATTTCGTTTCTTCTTCATAACAATCCCAGTACCATTCTTCTGAATGAATTGAATTCCGTGGGCATTTCTTGAGAGTAGGCTCCTCTTCTTCTTCTTCTTCCTCTTCTTCTTCTTCTTTAGCTACAATTTAAATCAAAGAGTCGAACCAATCCAATTCAGAAAGCACTTACGATATATTTATTCAAAATCCGGTTAGCATAATGCTTCTTTTCACGGCACTGACTGCCGCTATACAGAGAGAAATTTAATGCTATGCAATTAGTTTAATGGGATTAAAAACGAACAAAATTGAGATATTGTACATAGTTTTGAAATAATTTGATATAGGAAAGTTTTTTTAAAAAAGTTAAGTTCAGTTAAATGTTAGGGATTTATTTTTAAAATTATATTTGAGCTTTGCATATATTCATAGCAGGAAACTTAATAAACAGAACGGTAGTTTTTTCTTTCGATTAAAAAGTAATAGAAATCAGACTTTATCCATTTTTCTTATTTGGGAGTTAAATACCATGTGCAAGGCAATCTAGAGGGGGTAGTTAAGCGGAGCAATGAACTGGAGCCCATTATCAAGTTTTAAGGCCAGAAAGCCTTTTCTACTACACATTGGAGCCGAAAGACTTGGAAGCAGAGAAAATTTTTTCTCTGAATTACCCGAGGCTGAAAAGCTCTCATCGGTCCAGCTGATTATGTACCTCCTTTGCAAACTCCATTTGCATTGAAGTTTTTAGGATCAGACTTTATACATTGTAATCCTTCGTCACATTTCCCTCGAATATTCCATGGTCCTCCACACCTTTCATCGGTAACTTTAGCACAGACAAAACAGCATCCACATACATCTTTTGTTAACCCACCTGGAACAATTCAACATTGTATTAGTTTATGGTAAAAGTTATATTACTGGTCTTACCGAAATTTTTTTAAGTATGGGCTTTAACTAACTTTAGATTTAGAACTTTACTGTTTAATTTGTAAATGCCTGCAGAAAGAAATTTGAGCACATTTAAATAAAAGAAAGAACTCCAACTGAAAGTTGTACTTCGTAAAACTAGCTATGGTCAATCTATTTTTTCTTTTTATGGGTCGAAGGTGTAAAACAATGTACAGAGTGATATATTAGATCGATTAAAATTTCTTCATTTTAGAGCAACGTTAGAAATTATTCTATAAGTAAGTACCCTTTAGATAGATCGGGTAATAGATATGTTTGTACCAATCTTTGTTTTGTTAATCATTTGAAAATTTTAATTATTTTCATTACTCAAATATCGTTAATTCAAATATATTAAATTTTATATCATAGGTACGTAAATCGAATTCAGTGTAAAACAGGTGCCTAAAGTGCGTCTGCCTGTCATCTTTCAATTCAAAATAAAATTAACAAACAAAAAAACAAATAACTCAACCAGATGCAATTGTAATTACAGTACTCAGAAAATCAATGGTCAAAATAATAAGCAAATTTTTATTTGAAATAAGAAAAGTTTGAAGAAAGTTTTACTTAAATTAAGAAAATGGTTTCTAGCTATGCGTACAATACAAGTGTTATATTCTTGTTTTAAGCAAAAATGTGTTGATTCTGGCAACAGCAAAAGTTCTTTCAAATAATTGTAAAAGAAAATTGATTTATGTTAGCATGGTTGATGTGAAATATATCAGAATATTATATTTCATTGCATTCCTCTTCCTTGCATCATTCTAGTTAAATTCGTTTCAAAATAGTAAAATTATATCTTATTTCACAAAAGGGCTACTGCAACGCAGCCTTGTATTTAGGGCTCTTATATCAACTCCTTGGGATGTTGGAAGACACCCGGAAGCTGAAAAATATTCGCCCTACGGGATCGTACTTTTCCGATGCATTCTCAAATCATTCTGCGTATTGATATCAGAGAACTCAAACACGGCTGCCCTGCAGTAACCCTTTATTGTAAAACTCGAGGGATTTTCAAATGCTGTCTCCCGACATCCCGCGTGTTGGTATCAGAGACCCCAAACACGGCTGCCGTGCAGCCTTAACCCTTTATTACTAAGGTGCAGTAATCCTTTAATATTATCATAGCGGCATTCAATCTAAGCCTCGATTAGAATATCGAAGGCTCTGGTAAACAAAGAAGAATTTCTAACGATAGTAAACTATTGGTTTTTTATAATTCAAAAATAACACAGGCACTCAATGTTTATGATAGATAATGCACTCAGTGTAATTAATGAGACACTCGAAAAGCGCTCATAACGCTCGCTATATATACGGAATCATGTTTTGCTATGCTTTTCTGTTGTCTCATCTTTCGTCTTAGTGTGCCATAACGATCTCGGGCCTGTGCTGTATTGGCCTATATTTGATAAATATTGATAAATATACAAGCATGAATTCTATCTTCTGTATTTGATTGGATAAGAAAAGTTATTTCAAAGTTTCATGATATAACAATCACACTCTGTTTACTACTTAAAACCTATAAACAGTTTTTGAATAAGTTTTCTTTACTAATCCAATCACAAAAACACAGGATATATAGTAAACAAGCAACTATACCAATTAAGATACCAGAATCAGCAAATAGTTTTTAAGATTTCTGCTAATCAATTTTAAATCCGACCTTGATAAGATGACCCATTAGATTGCGATTGAAATGACATGGCTCCGATGTGCCATTTTTATTATTTCTTCTCTTCCAATTGAATCATAATATTTTACATTATTTAAAGTGGGAATAAACCCCCAGACTATCTTTACATATATAGTAGAACCCGACGTGAAAAAAACAATGGCGTAATTTTTTTTTCGATCTGGAAATTATTTCTTGGTGAAAAATGCCTTCAAAGTGGTGTTTTGGCCCAAATGTCGCTGAGGAAAAAAAAGGGATTGGATCTAGCTTTATGACGACAAAGTCACAAGTCGTGTGGTTTTTCTAATAGACTTTAGATCGGATTAATCACGCGATGTTACGTTTGAGATGGCGTAGCTCTGTAACGACAATCTATTTTTCTCTCCCACAAAACTGAGGTAAGGAAGAACATATAAACTCAAGAGTAGCAAAATTCCAGATGATTTAATGACTTTAAAGTTCACGAATTTGAAGAAAATAAAAATCAGAAAATATTTCATTCGTAGCGCGCGTTATACAGATTATATTTTGACATATCATTCTCACACATATTTAACACATATCAAAAGATTCTCTGGTGACCACAAAAGCTAGCTAAGTAGAATTTATTGTTGTAAGCATATGTCTGCACTGTAAATGGAGTGTTCTTTTGAGGGTAAAGATCATAATGTATGGTGGGAAACGCTATTAAGAACACCAGAACCGTCGGTTTTATAGTCCTCTTTTCACAGAAGCGAAATCTGTCCATCTGATTTCTCGTCTCTGTAGAAAGGTATTTTGTGCAAAGTAACTTCTGCACTTTATTACTGCATCATATAAACTACAGATTGTGACGACATGATGCTAATATGTTCTACTTTCTAGCCGAAGGAATGAATACTAGACTGGTAAAATAATTTTGTGGCGTATGTAAAATAAGGAACGAGATTTCACATTGCAAAACCCTAGTTTTGTTATTCATATAACTTTGATGGAGAGGATAATAATTTATGCAATGAAGATATACCGCAAAACCGACAAATGATAGAATCTGCATTACTGTAGTTCTAGTGGCTCTAGTATACGGCTGTAAACTTGAATAAGAACGTCCGAGTCCTCTATCATGTTTGTACTATTTTCCGATATTTTATAGAATTTTATAGTGTAATGTACTGAAGAATTCTCAATGGTTTTTTAAATATTGAATGCTTGGTGAATTAATGATGAACACTTTGTTAGACTATTGAGTATAATATATCTATCTATACAGTCGTATAAACTATACGATTACATGGTTTAAGTTTTACTAGACAAACATCAATTTCAAACTTAAACGTTGAAATGATAATTGAAGAATGTCTATTTAATGTTTTAGTAATACTTAGTAAATCCGAAAATGTACAATTAATACTTTGCAGTACCAACTATCTCGAGGAAAAGTCGTCTGTGCATGCCCTTGCAAATCAAGTCAGTTTACATTCAAATTTAGATCATGGAAAGGATATCCTGTAGAAATCTTTACTCAAGAACAACTTGCAGATCATAGAGTTAAAAATAGTTAAAACTTATATAGAGTAAGATCAAGCTATTTTGAAGGGTACGTGTCTACTAATTAAGATTTGAGAAGTACTGCGGTCACACAGAATACGTAACTAATATGTGTCACTAGACTAGTCACAAAGGACTAGTCGCACCGCCTGACATTTGTGTTAATCCGCAATCTATATCAGATTCATCGCGCTTAATGACGCTACGAGAAATTATTTCGACCGAGCGTTTCAATAGATTTTATTCTGCTCCTGAAATCACAAATTGCATCTTTTTTACGTAATTTGCGAGTTTATATGTTTGTTCATGGCTCAGCCTTGTCAGAAATTTTGTTTGCGTGACTTCTCGGAGCTAGGTCACATCAAAGATTACGTCGCGTGATCAGCCCACTCTTGAGTCTGTTAGACAAACCGCACGACTTGTGACTTTGTCGTCATAAAGCTAGATCCAATCCCTTTTTTTTCTCAGCGACATTTGGGTCAAAACACCACTTTGAAGGCGCTTTTCACCAAGAAATAATTTCCAGATCGAAAAAAAAATTACGCCATTGTTTTTTTCACGTCGGGTTCTACCACATATGTAAAGATAGTCTGGGGGTTTATTCCCACTTTAAGCATTGACAATGGAAAAATTTCGTTCTTGCAAAAATGGCATGCCTTAAGTCACATTTATTTTTACTGTCCAATCTTGAAGCGAATTTGAATTGTAAGATTCTTCCAAGCCAAAATCGCTTAAAAGTTGGTCATGTTCAATAGAGCTTTTTCACAGGTTCCCAATGAGTCCCTCGAGAATTATTTAAAGAAAATATTTATACTACTGGTGATGTAATGTATTTTGAAAAGACAGTGACCCCTGGCTGTATTGTTTTGTCATACCAACGTGACCCGACGAGAGAAAACTTCTTTATTATCTTACTTAAACCAAGCCATTTTTACTGATTTCAAGCTTTTCTTTTGGCTTGAAACAAGTTAAATTTGTGTTGCCTCAACTCACAGATTGTGAGTACTCCATTTTATGAAAACATAACACCACGTATTAAGTACGATTGTCAGTTAGTTAATTGCTCATGAATCTTAAGCCTACCAGAATACTATAACTGCATGATAACCACGTGGAACATAAGTGGAACGATCTACCGTTTGCAATGAAGGAAGTCAAAAGCAGGCCTACTGTTATGCTAATGCGTATTACCATAATTAGACTAATATCGACTTCCCCTTTCCCCTGTGTATTGCCCTTTATTTTATTAATTACATTTGACTCCGTTTTGAAATCTCTACGAGAGTGGATGTTATTTTATCGCTCTCAATCATTTTACCCTCATAACATTTGGAGCCCGATAAGGATCAATTTTATTTTATTATACATTTTGTTTGTATCATATAATTAATATTCTCATGGCTTATTATTGGTTATAATTTTTATTCCATTCAATCTTCTACAATGTCGACAATTATGGATTCCTTAGTAAACTGTCTGACCGTAAACTGACTAGTAAACCGTCTCCGTTTCAAATGTCTCCTTGAGAAGAACTTATGTTCTTAAGATACTTTATACTTATCACTCATTCCTGTTATTCAAATCCTTCATTACTTAATGTCTGTTTCCTGTTAACTTAGCTATGTATGCAACATGTATCATTCCATTGAAAAAAAGTTATGTATAACTTAGAAATTTCTAAATAAATGATGATGATGATGATGATGATGATGATGATGATGATGATGACCACTATAAGAAATATCGTTAAGGCTTTCATAAAATAAAAAAGAAATTCTACGATAAGGCCAATTAAATATAACATATATATTAGATATTATCTAATAGCAAAAAATAATGCTTGATGTCATTTGAACGAGCTAAATATAATAAAATATAATTAAAGGAATCAAAGTCAGATTACACATTCATAATTGATATCCAAATTAGCAGTTATTGTTTAACAGGACAAAGGCTATTGGTGCTACAAATCAATTGTATTGCTCTTACTTCCTATTACCACTAGTTAGTTATCATGTGCATATATGTTAGGTGTTTTCACGAATTTATAATTAGCCAGATAAAATTTATTTTCATGTTTGCATTTGGAAATAACTTCAGAATTTTTGTTCAATAGATTTTCTTTAGCGCTTTCATAAATATGTAAAATGATTAAAACAAAAGACATTTGTATTTGCAAGAATTTGTGTGTCTTTTTTTGTTGAATCACTTGATTTAATGATGCAATATTAATAACACAACGTTTCGCCATATCATATCTTCATGGCATCATCAGGTATATAAATACAAATTAAAAATTACAAATATATAGAGTTTGAGTTATGAAGATATGAAGCCATGAAGATACGGGCAAACATTGTGAAATCCCGTGCTTTTTATCGCTGTCATTTGTTGCAAATTTAATGAGAAAGAATTTATTAATTAATTATTAATAACAAATCAAAAATGGATTATATTGAGTATAAGCTCGATAAAAGTCATTTTCTACACTATTCTTTACACTTTTTTCTACATTTTTTTTACAAGGATAAAACAGATAAACAGGGCATAATATAGTACAGTATATATAGGAAACATAGATGAGGCAAATTAAGCCAGTTCCTGTTACTCAGAGTTTCAAGCTATCAATAACTATATATATATAACTTAACGAAGAATACAAAATTTGTCTTTAATAGAAAAGATTAAAACAATATATATACATAATAAAGTAATGAAACAAAGTAAAACTGCATCATTATGAATTGTTTGAAAACGCCGGGTGTCCTACGATTTTGTTTACATGATACAAGGAGGCCTATATATATTAAATATATCTGCCTGAATGCCACGAAAGCCATTTTGATGTGTATACAACGTACTAAATCTCTTCATTAGGTGTCAACACATTACCCTCTATATTATATAAAACTAGGGGAGAAAATAGTTATTTTACCTTCACATTCTGGAGCCTCTTTGCATCGACTCTTATCACACCGCCTACACGACAAAGCGTTTGTACTGGCCACACAAATAATTATAAAAACCAAAAACAAACAACAAATTTTATTGAGCTTCATATTAAAATCTTCACAATGTTTATTATTGATGCACTCCGTGTTTTGTCAGCATTAACACTGAATTATAGATTGAATGTAATTTTTAAAAGGCTTGGCTATTGTGTATCATTGATTAGTAACATCGACAGCCAAACATCTGAATAAGCACATCAATAATTATAGTTACCATAGCTACAATTCGTATGGCCACATGGCTTTAACATATTGTCATGGTAGCAATCTAAGATCAGTAAACTTTTTTAAACAGATTTAATAATTCAAACATTTAGCTAAATGAAATATATTAAAAAATTGATATTTCATTGAAGTCTCCAGTGTAGGCCTACAACTAATAGCATGTCCCATATTTACAAATGCAAAGGATTTTCTCAATGATCATTGCTTTAAAAATCTATGACGGGCTTGTAGCTCTCACTTGATTGAAACGGTATCAGTACACTTAAAAAACAAAATGATGGGTCGTACGTTATTGGTATTGAAGCGATTTCTAGTTCATATATATATTGGTAATCGTATTTCTTATTTTAAGAACATTTCTAGGCCAGATATTTGAAAACTGCTCGTGTAACAATGAAGATTTGAGAACCTTCTGTTAAATGGAAGGTAGCACGTATTTGCAGTGAGTATAAAAGAGATCAAAAATTAAAACATTAGTATGAGTACATAAAATATATTTTGCACGTTAAAATTTTGAGATAAAAATTCGAGAACATCAGTTTCATGATGATAGATATATATATAATAATGATAAATAAAAGATAATCGACAATTGAAATCCGGGCTCTGTATCAGAACATAAATGTATATTCCACGTCTATTAAATTTCAAAGTTGATTTTTAGATAGGCTATATATGTTTCAAGTAAATCATCATGCACATGCTTCGAGTTAATAATAATATACTAATTTAGTTAATTAACTACAATAGCATATTATAGTATGAGATATGGAGAAGTCATATTCGTTGGCAAAACATTTCTGATGAAATTTCATTTTTCTGAAAACATTTTCCTTTCTTACATATTGCAACGTGACCCTGTGATGTACCTGTATGGGCTTGGGTTGCAGTCGTTATGATGAATACAGCATCTAAAATAAATACAAAAAAAACACGAATTCTTTCATTTGGAATACGTGCTATAGAAGTAAAGTTGAAAACAATCAGATAATACGGAGGAGGGTAACTCCGAATAAAATTACCAAGAGGGTGGTCACAAAGTATAGAAAAATGAACTCCTACACAAAGAAAAACATAGCACATTCATGAACTCCTTTTAAACATCAATTTTATTCCTTTTCTCAGGTATCTTTGGTACATTTTCTAGCCAAATATTGGCAAATGCTATAGAAAATAATTCATTTTGTTAGGATTTAATGCCAATAACGCTCAAACTTCAAAAGGCACACAAAGAACAAGTGACACATGGCACTACTGTGCTATCATTTAAAAAGTGAAACACATTTAAATGAGCCCTATATTGGTAAAATCACACGCATGCACAGATTAATAAAGTTATAAATTAATTATGGCTATATACTGTCGTTCGTTATGAGAAACAGAGAGTGGAGTAAAATAACGAAGCCTGTCTGAATCACGAATGGAAAACACCCGGGGGGTAACTTCCATTGCGCTTCGATAGGGTCGTTCAAATGGAACTTTGGGCAGAATGACCATAAAAATTTTCTACATGATGAAAAAGATACCCCAAATATATTTTTATGAATGACTAATTTAACCAAAACAAAGTGGAAAAAGAAAAATTCATAGGCAGAAAATTTGTTTTGCCGAATGAAAAAAGTGCAAAAGCGTCAAAAGGATACCTCAAAGAATTTTCATGACTAAGCATACCCTAAAAATTTTTTCTGGATTTTGAAAAAGGTACACTTTAATATTTGAACGTCCCCGTATACCAAAAGTATGGAAGTTACACCCCCGGGGGAAAACATCGATTCTGAAGATAAAATAACTCGACTCTCTTGTCTGATGATGGTATTATAAAGATAACGAACTATTGCCAATCATATCTCTTTTATCGCTGTCATTTATCTCAAATCTCCAATAAGTAAGAATTTATTAATTATAATATTATATTTAATAGAAGAATCGATCAATGTATACATACTTTTTACAATCTCGACTACAGAAGACAGTATCTGCATGATGACAATATTGCCAACTCTTCCAGCTGAATAACCAGTAAGGAGGTGGCGGACATTTCTCAAGCTCTTTTGGTTCTAAAATAGAGATACGGTATAAAAAAAATGAGTGACTGTGTGATTTCTATATATTAAGGAAATAAATGGTCTAGTATAGTAGAATATAGATACAATTTCTTAATTTTATAATTTTTCAAGATCAGTAACAAAAGTTTATGAACATTTGTACTTAAATAAGAAATGTTTATATTGTTGTTTTAAGCAAAAAGGCACACAAATATTATATGTACAAATCTTAATATAGTTTCACCATAACTCTTATAGTTTCAATTGTAAAAAAAAAAATTAAAAAAAGGATTCATTTACGGTGCCGGACGTTACTATTCTCCCGGAATGGCGGTGATTTTGGATTTATATAAGATGTTGCCGGGAATGCAGCAGCTGGGAACGTATATGGCTCCATATAAAGTTCTGAAGTGGACCATATAACATCAAGTAATCCCCTGACTCCCTAGATAGACCTCCGTATGATAATAAATCAAAACGTTATTTTTGATGTGTCCTTTTGTTTACATATTATCTTCTGACAAATCATGTGACAACATTCAAAAATCGTAACACCAAAATTAAATTTTTCTTCTTGAATTTGATACTAATGCAACAAGTTAGTAAAGTGGTCATCGTCCTAGTAGACCGGGTTTCGACTCCTCGTCTGGTCTCAAATGTATTTTCCTTGTAAATTACAAAGTTCCTTGTAATTTATATTTTATGTTTATAAATGTGACTGCTGTCCCGTCCTTCGTTTACACGCAAACGAGTTTGCGATTGTGTTTACGGTAAATTACACATGTAGTAAGAGAAAATTATAAACACACATCAGACACTTCAAATATTCCGATTATATAACCGTAGAATCCAGCTGTACCACACGTCATGTGGGAGTCACTTGAGATTAAAAAGGCAGTAATTAACCACAATGATTATTACTTACCAATTGGCATTAGTTAGCCATAAATCATAACAATAGTCTAATTAAAGCAAATAATGCCCCGCCCATTACCTTAATCTTGGAGTGAAGTAATTGAAATCTGCTTAATTACATACTGCGTAGTAAATTAAAATTATACACACACACCCAGCACACTTCAAATATTCCGATTATATAATCGTGAAATCCAGCTGTATTGTGATTACTTACCAATTGGCATTAATTAGCCATAAACCATAACATTATATATGATTAGCCTAATTAAAGTAAATAATGCCACGCTCAGTACCGTAATCTTGTAGTCTGAAGTGAACAACTAAGCTTATCTAACGTCATTGCTTGGACGTTGTCTTGGCGAGTCAAAGTCTTGACCACAAAATATTCAAATATTGTTACCTCCTCTGCAAATACCATCTGCATTGAAATCGTTTTCATCTTTTTTTATGCAATCTAATCCTTTATCGCATGTACCAGTAATACCCCATGGACCACCACATCTTTCCCCTTCAACCTTTGCACATACGTCACAGCAACCACACACATCTAAAGCTATACCACCTAGAAATGAAAAAATAAATGCGAAATTTATTTTCGGAGCAACGGTGATATGTCTTATCGGGAAAATAGTGCTATGTATGAGCACGTTGGAAATGTATCTTTATTGAAAGTCAATTATCAATACCCCTGCGAATCAAATACCCAGAGATATATATTACGAAATGAACAGTCTAGATCTTTTACTTCAAAATGTTTTATGTTTGTTTGAACTGAAAACTTGCCAAAAATACGAAGGTAATGAATTTCAATAATATAGAAGTATTCAATAGAGGCGAAGAAACTTAAAACAAGCGAGCTCCACAATTACTCTTGCTAAAAACGAGGCGAGCGTTCGATTAATTACATCTTTATGCCATCTGATAACATTTGATGTTCTCTTACATTTTCTCTTCTTGGACTTCTAGAGATTAACCCAGCACAATCATGACAAAGGGTTCGCAAAATTCTATATGCACTTATCGTTATTATCGAGAGTAGAATTTGTAAGCGGTAACATTAGTGGAGGTGGACAGTACGTTTTATTTTAAATGTTTTATCACCTCATTTTCATGTCTGTTCGTTTTGATAATAATGATGATATCAAATAATAATTACTATAGTTAATATCTTAATTAAAAGATAAACGGCACGGGGCAATTTGGTTTCGAAATACCATCCCACGCGAGCATCGTTTTCCGATCTCGTAACTCTTAACCGTTAATCGTGTAGCTATATTTGTGAATTATTTTGCTAAATAGCTTATGAAGAGAATAACATACAGCCCTTGTCAAGTTTTATATTATCCAAGACAACATATGATTCCCTTAAAGTTTCAATAAAATGATCTCTCTCACAAAATAATATCAAAATTCAAGCAAAGGATATACATAATGTTAGGATTCAGAAAACAGAAAAAAGACAAATTAAAACTGATAAAAGTTGTCAATTGCAAATAATTGACTTTCTTAGGCCTACAGATCGGAATATTAAACTTTATTATAAAGCACTTTCTTATATAAAAACCCCGATAAAAACCCTTTAAAAAAACGTGAACCTGAGATTTCTTTCTTTCTATGTGGTGACATTCTAATGTCACATTATCTCAAGATTCAGCTGAAGATCAACAAGTCTGATTCAACGACCTTCAAAAAGATTAACATTCTAGAAAAATGTTTACAATGAATCTTACCTCGACAATTTTCAGGCTCCACGCAACGTGTTTTGTTGCATGGCAAACATGATAATGCATTTGTGCTTGCAATCATAATGGCTGCCAACACCAACATTGAAATGAAATTCTGTTGAAGTGAATTCATAGTGAAGGAATGTATATGATATAATATCTATTCTTCTCCTCTGTACCGTCAAAACTGCAATTACCGCCTATATAAAGGTACTACTCACTGGTGTAATACTTGTTACTGTGAGTTCTAGCATCTGTTACATGTCTTTTATAGTGGGGAACTTAATCAAATAATTAATCATCAGCTGATTGATCAATTAAACCAATGACCGTATATCCGCATGACCACACTATTAAGTGTAGTTGCCATAGCTATGCTCCTTTAATTACCCACGTGAAAAGAATGTTGTCACGATAACATTGGAATGTGTTAGTATAATCTATAGACATGTTTCAATTGAGCAATATCAAGCTACATAATAACTTAAAGCTGATATATGTTACTCCGCCGGATTCTACAAGAACACAAAAAGAATAGACCAGCCTCTTTGAATCGCAGTTACATTATTTTTTCACCCGATTTTTTAATTCCCTAATTTGACACAAATGTATAGTTTTTAAGTCAAATAAGAACGTAATCAAAATTTATGTTTCTGCTGAACTTTGTTACCATTTTGTTTTGTTGAGAAAAGATTTCAGTTCTGCAATATGCAACATGCATGCATTTGTATGGAAAAGAATCTAATTGCCTCATCTTTGTTTCGATTCTAGATTATGCTCTGTTTTATCAACCATTGAGCGCACTCACATACATTTGTTTACTTCAAATCATATTTACACAGTTTTTACTTGGAAAATCAGATATTAGTTTTGAGAAATCTTCACTAAATTAAATAGAAAAAGCTTATTTCATTTCATTATATAGTCGTAGCTTTTTAATTTCAAGCAAAATTTTACTTGTTTCGGGAGAATGTTTTCATGTTTTTAAGAACAAGCATTTCCAGTACTGTATTATATATTCAGCATTTGACTTCAAAACAAAAACAACTCACATTAAATGCATCACATTAAAAATTTAATTCACATAATTATTTCTACATACGAACATATCATTGTTAACTGAAATGTTTTTATCAATAAGATTATCTAGGATGGCTGAAAAAGTTACATTGCAATTGATTTTATCAAAATAAAAATGCAATCATGTAAAGTTATAATAATGCTCATTATCGGTGATTTCAATCTCAAAGATGTATAAACAATAAGCAATGATAAGCGATGCCCTAATTTGAGTGTTGCATTAATGAATTATTACACTGGCAAATTTTCTGTCACAGTTGTTAATTAGACAGAATTGTCCAGCACCCTATTATGGACTGGAAGTAATGCAACCCAGTAGCAAATTTTGAAAGCAGAATTACAGCAGTATATAGAGCAAGAACATTATTTTGACAAAAAATAGATATAATATCGATATTTCTGCAGTGAGAAGTTTGTAATGAGAACTGCGTTTGTGTATATAACGCGTACACGTTTTTTTTTAAGAAAATGCTTTAATAAGAGACAAAGATGAGGCAAAGCTTTATTCCGTTACTAGAAGTTTCACTTCGGATTTGTAGGCATAAGAAAGTCAATTATTTGTGTTTGATAACTTTTATCAGTTTTCGTTTGTTGTGTTTCGATTTTCTTGAATCCCAAGATCATTTTCTCCTTGGGATTATTTGATGTTTGTAAGAGGGATATTTTGATGAAATTTTTATAGTTACTTGAATAGTTTTGTTGTTTATATTATTTTATATATAGTTGCCTCAATTGAAATTGAAACCGGTGAAGTTAGTGAAAATAACATTTCTATGCCTATCTATTTAGTATTTGAAATATTTGAATACAGTGAAACCTATCATAACGGTCACCTCTATACAGCAGCCACCTGTCTATAGTGGTCTTCCTTGCAATGTCTAAAATTGTGTTTTCTATTGAATCAAACCTGTATATAAGACCACCTGTCTATAGTGGTCAATTTATCTACCTCTAGTAGCTGGCTGTTATATACCGGTTTCATCGAAATCTGAAAGTTCAAAAATACTGAAATTACGAATTTCTTAAGAAAGCTTCAATACTGGTGTATTCTAAACTTTATTGTAAAAAGAAACCGTGTAATGGTATTGGTTGATTTTTAATTACTTGAAACGCAAATTGTACACATTTTGAGCATGGAATCATATGGAATGGATGATCTGAGATTTACGCTCCCCATCCCCTGGTTGGGCGTCCACACAGGGGGCTCTGGAATTGACAGCTAGGCAGAAACATAAGATTCTAACATTCTAATGGCAGAATACAGAGATTGTACTATATTAAGTTTTAGTTCTTATCATACCATTTAGAAGAAGAATTTCTAATGCTGTAGCTATATACTGGAAAGCTGTAAATCTTGCATGGCATTATATTACGCTTTTCATATTCAACATAATAGTAGGTTCAATGGAGACACTTAATTATAGGTATTTTTAAAAAATTTGTAATTTCTGTTACTCTGTTATATAGAATGTCTATTCTCGTCTTCCTGCTCTTTGATGATCCCTGTCGATGTATACAGTATAACAGCTGCATAAATCTCAATATAGCTTCGGAATTGGGCGGAGATTAACTTAAGTCAACAATCTTAGAAGCTTTGGATACTTTCAGGCTATATACATAGACTATACAGGTCTCTTCGGAGTTCAGAAGATCCATTGATCTAATTATAAGGATAACTAAATAGAATTATATCCCATTTTCTTTTTGTGGTGACATACGTTAACAAAAAGAAGTAAGAAACTGGCAAGGGAGTCCAACACATTTGTTTTGGCTCGGATCGGTTTTTTATCGTATAATTCCCTTATGGAACCAATTAACGGAAGACATTGTGACCTCTTCCTCCCTAGAAAATCTTAGTTTTAGATTGGATAAGTTTGACTTAAGTAGCTACTGTAAGCACTCTCATTAGGCTGCACATCAGTGTAAATTATACTAATATATAATTTCCCTTTACTTGCCTGTAAAAAATACATCTGATGGTTTATTTTTTACAAATAAAAGATGAAATGAAATGAAATTTTCCGGTATTTCACAATCCGGCTCTAGCGCGTATAACGAGGGTCATATGAATTTGAAATGATGGATGATGATGACCATGATAAATGTGAATTCATGAAACAAGCTAATTGTGATTCTATTAATACAATATCTCAATGGACTATGATAAGCACATGATTTACACGTTTACTTCCTATAATATTGTTATTTTTAATTTGAGATTAGAAAACTCCTACGTTTTCCTGCTGTTATAACTTCTTCACATTTAATCTTGTTTCGGATAAGAATAATGGAAACAGTTATCATAAGTCGTTATATTTAAAACCTCGTTATCTTTATTTTGCAACCCAGTTTAATTTTATCTACTGTATTTTTATTGCAAAAACATTTCATGTTTTTTATATATCTTTCCCAAAGTAATAATAAATATAAATAAAAACTTCATAAATTAAATCCGGTAGCAGGGTACAATATATAGGAAATCTAGAAATCATTGTTTGAACATAGAGTTCCCTTCTATGTATATAACACGGTAAATAGGTAAAAAGTAACCTGAGAGCGCATCATGGCTACTTTATCGTGGTCTAACAATTATTCTTTATTTCTGCTTAATAACCCCTTGATATTGCATGCATTCGAATAATGGGAAGTTGAGAGAAATGATGCATAATTTAAACGCGGTAGAAATATCCTGAGAATGTATGTATTTGACGCTTAATGGAAACCATCTGTGGTATAATAGTGCTGTTTGATTATAAAAATTATGATATAAAAAGGGATATGATATCAATAGTTGTTGACTAAAAAATGTGTAGAATCTCAGTCAAGTAATTCATGTATATTTTCAAATTAAGAATAGCAAAAATTTCAAAAACTCCTAAAATTTCATCTTCACATATACAAATCACAAAAATACCTGTTAGAATATTAATTATTTCTATATGCTGCACATATGTAGAGCATAGATCTATATGTCATCATCTTTGACAAATTGAAGTTACAACACGAAAAAGAAGAGTTCTTTTTCAGGAAAACGTTGGACTTCTAGAAGTTATGTATATACAGAACTATAATTATAGTTGAAAATAGTTGAACATTAGACATTCATTTTGCTACTTAAAGTTTCACGCCTTAGTGATCATCAGGCAATTTAGGAATAAATTGCCAGAAATACATTGCCTGATGATCGCTTTAGACGTGAAACTTTAAGTAGCAAAATGAATGTCTAATTTTTGACAATTTTGAATTATATTACACGCTCTGTTGTATAGCATTGAGCACTATTACATTCAGTAAAGACAAATAATAAATATATTTATATATTTATTCATTTATTTAGAACTATAATTAGTTATAAATTTATACCGCCATGGCATTTCTAATCATGTCAAGGATATGAGATTACTGTATCTGACGCCCCGACGCTCAAGATAATAATACTGAGTGATAACAAGATATTGATCTGAGCTATTAAATATGATTGTGATTACTAAATTACTTCACAATAGAGATAAGTGATTTAATATACCATTGATACCATTTTTGTACAGTTGAGTCTTGAGCTCTAGGGTATATAACAGAGATATACGGAGTCAGAATTTTTATACGCCGAATCCGAAAAGTCCATATAGAAGCGTCTGACTCCGGCTCAAAAAATTTAAGAAAAATGGACTGCAGCTCCAACTACGTCTCCAAAGCTTTTCCAGAAAAGCTCCTGTAATTTGAGTCCAAAAATTAGTTTATCAACCCACTGAAGATTAAACACAACTAAAGATTAAGCAGCCAATACGACCTCCATGTAGAATAGCCATATAATTTCACCTTTACAATACTTATTGAAAATATTACCATAATTACATTCTAGACTCCGGCTTCTGCTCCTGACTGGTTAAACACTCACTCCAATCAAGCTCATGTTGAAATGCAAATACTCTTGTTGTAGTCGGAGTTTGACTCCGGCTCCGGTACACCTCTGGTATACCATATAACTCATTCCTGGGTATACAAACGTCAATACAGGGGTGAACGATTCTGTCTGAGAAAGGGATTAAAAATTTCCAACCACTTGAACTTGAAATGATAACTCAGAATTGTATTAACTTTAAACCTCAAAATTTGATTTTTCAGATCTTTTACAGATAAACAATCGAAATTGAATTGTTTCATTTGCCGGAATCCTAGCCTATACCTCTCAGAGCAAATAAAACATATGTGAGCCCACTTGAAGCTGTTTCATCGGTTTTGAATTCCCAATCTGCACCAACTATACGATAGAAAAGGTTCAGAGGTACTTTACAAGAATAATGAGACCTTCAAGAGTAGACAGTGTTCATTACAAGTCCTAGCATGAAAGACTAAAGTTATCTGTAACAGCGAATTATCAGAGAGCAGCAAAGTTAAGTATGATAATTAACTTTAATGTTTAAGTTAACGCACACCATTGTATACGTATAGACATAAATGCACTATGCTATTTTGACACGGTAACCTGCATTAACACTTTGTGGACGTCTAAATGATGTATAATATACTACACCTATATACAAACCATC
Organism: Haliclystus octoradiatus; assembly: GCA_916610825.1. NCBI lineage: Eukaryota > Metazoa > Cnidaria > Staurozoa > Stauromedusae > Haliclystidae > Haliclystus > Haliclystus octoradiatus. Next base: position 36,112,600 of record OU744446.1, read on the forward strand.
TGGAATCCTATCGACTTTTGAAATATCATGTATGTTGAGGCCAAGATCATCTATAGTAAATCATCGATATTACCTTATTGAAATTTGCGATTAATAAAATGGATGGTACATCAAGTTAAAAGAAGCCGTTGAACTATCAAATTCCTTTTTAGAGGTCACTGTATTGAGCCTCGAAGGTAGAAAGTATCTAGAGGAAAGAAATCACAAGAAAAAGCAATTGCGTTTGAATGTATCGAAGAGAAAACCCCCGGGGGAGGGGGGGTAACTCCAAGTGACGCATTGATGGGGGGTGCCATTTTGGAAAAATGTGAAGTACCCGAGAAGTCCCGAAAATCCCCTTTAAGAGCTACCCAACTTGTTTTAAAAACTTGAAGATGCCACCCAAAAGACCAAGGAGGGTACTTCCAGATAGGCTTATGAGGAAATGTTCCATTTTTATGTAAAAATTCAAATCCAGTTTTCAGTTTTCAGCCTTCAAATTCAGTTTTTTCCCAAATTCTCTAGAAAATCGAAATAGGACCCAAAACGTTTAATATTCCAAAATTTCCTACCCAAAAAGTATATTTCTCAGCTGGAATATGGACCCAAAAAAGTGGCACGTCCCTGTATTCTGCGGCAGTATGGGAGTTACCCATAGTCATTCCCATCGCCAGCAAGAGAATATCGTATTTAACTGGTCTTGAACAGTTTATTTCCTTTTATAATTCCAGATCTTCATCAAATCCGCTTCACTGTGGGGGTACCGCAAGGATCAGTGTAGGACCAATTTTATATCTTTTGTACACAGCTCCAATTTGTGATATTTTAAGAAAACACAATGTGCCTTTCCATCTATATACAGATGTGACATTCAAATTTTTGTAACTTTTCAACCATCGACCAATGGTAAACGTGAATCCGCCATCCATCAAATTGAAGTATGTGTTGCTGAATTGATAGCTGGATGTCGGCCAACAAATTAAAATTAAATAAAACAAAGACTGAGCTAATTTATATACATTCACGTTTTAGTCATCAACGTAGTCCAATTTCTATTAATTTTAGTGGTGAGTGTATCACCCCAACAAAATCAGCACTCAATATTGGTATTATATTTGATCAACAGCTATCGATGATACGAAAATACTTTGATATCACCACCACAAAAGTATTGATACATGCATTTATTACATCAAAATTAGACAATTGTAACTCTTTAAAATGGTCTTAATAATTGCTTAATTCAAAACTTACAACGCGTCCAAAATACTGCAGCAAGAAATATTACACTAACTCGAAAGTATAACAGTATAACACCAGTATTGTATGAGCAATATTGGCTCCCAATTGAGCAACGGATTACATTAAAAATAATATTTTTAACTCTCAAAGCATTACATGGCCTTGCCACTCTATTTACGAGATATTTTAATTGATTATTGCCCATCAAGATGTTCAACATCAAATAATAATTCATTAACTGTTCAAAAAGCACTTGAAATCCTCTGGTAACAGAGCAAGGCGGTAGTTGCTCCAATTTTGTGGAATAAAACCTTCCTGATGACTTGCTTAAGTGTCACTCTATAACGATATTGAAGCAAAGTTGAAAAGGTACCTATTTGGTATAGCCTATAAATAAATCATATATTTAAGTTTAAAATTTCAACTATCACAGGATACAGATATCATTTAACATAGATTTTGTTCAACAGAAAATGTACAGCACCTTGAACACAACGATAGGCTATATAATGCCTTTTATTATTATTATTATTATTATTATTATTATTATTATTATTATTATTATTATTATTATTATTATTATTATTATTATTATTATTATTATTATTATTATTATTATTATTATTATTATTATTATTATTATTATTATTATTATTATTATTATTATTATTATTATTATTGTTATTATTATTATTATTATTATTATTATTATTATTATTATTATTATTATTATTATTATTATTATTATTATTATTATTATTATTATCATTATTATTATTATTATTATTATTATTATTATTATTATTATTATTATTATTATTATTATTATTATTATTATTATTATTATTATTATTATTATTATTATTATTATTATTATTATTATTATTATTATTATTATTATTATTATTATTATTATTATTATTATTATTATTATTATTATTATTATTATTATTATTATTATTATTATTATTATTATTATTATTATTATTATTATTATTATTATTATTATTATTATTATTATTATTATTATTATTATTATTATTATTATTATTATTATTATTATTATTATTATTATTATTATTATTAATAAAATTTATGTTTATCTAATAGCAGATAATATAGGGCTCTATGTCTTCATTTGACAGAGCGGTAAATAATAATAATATATGGCGAAAGAGTCAAAGAATACACATTCTGTCTGAAGATCGCTGTGAAAAGCGTGAAACTTGAGTAACAGTAAAGAATGTGTATTCTTTGACTCTTTCGCCATATATTATTATTATTATTATTATTATTATTATTATTATTATTATTATTATTATTATTATTATTATTATTATTATTATTATTATTATTATTATTATTATTATTATTATTATTATTATTATTATTATTATTATTATTATTATTATTATTATTATTATTATTATTATTATTATTATTATTATTATTATTATTATTATTATTATTATTATTATTATTATTATTATTATTATTATTATTATTATTATTATTATTATTATTATTATTATTATTATTATTATTATTATTATTATTATTATTATTATTATTATTATTATTATTATTATTATTATTATTATTATTATTATTATTATTATTATTATTATTATTATTATTATTATTATTATTATTATTATTATTATTATTATTATTATTATTATTATTATTATTATTATTATTATTATTATTATTATTATTATTATTATTATTATTCCTGACAGTTTCTCTATCACGTGACAACGATCCCAGTCTATGAGTCTACATAGTCTGCGTGTAGACTAAAACATAAACACTTTCAGCGCTTTAGTCTGTACGCAGACTGAATCATTCCAATTCGCACTTCCGATGGGAAAATATTAAAGTCTGCAAGCAGGCTATGATCAGAGAATGTATGCTTATTAATAATGAATCAAATGGCAAAGAATTTATTTGATTCATACGGTTTTACCACAGAACTGTTACAATATACCACAAAGCTATCATTTTCGATGTTATCATGATGTTATATTGTCGTAATCATATTTTAATATAGAGAGGAATTGACCGCAGCTTCTATTACAATCTGAACATAAATTGACGCCGTTTCCCCGCCATTTTCAGCTGTTTTATTCCATAGTTCTTAATTATTTATACAAAAAATTGTAGCATTTTTCAGCACCTTTCAAATTATTTGGTTTGCTTTTTCAAATTGTCAGAAATATCGAAATATGTACTATTTGTTATAATTTCATTTTAGGAAATCCCACGATTTTTGGCAGATAAATAGCAAATGATCGGCTATTGAAATCGGGACCGTTTGTTTATCTTTAAGCAAACGTCATTCTTCCAGAATTTTCATCTAGAAGACGCATAGCCGCAATATCAACCAATCACAATGGAACAATAAATTTATGCAAATTATTCTATTTATGCCTTCAGCTTCAATTTCCGGAAATTGAATCTGCCCAATTGAGTTGGGAAGCTATAAGTATTGTGAATTGTTAGTGAAAATAATACTGGGCACCTTACTATTCAACAAGGCAGTTTTCATTCTCATGCCTTCCACGCTGTCGTACAACCCTTCGAATTCTTTCATCAGCACCTGCCCCAAATTTTGAGGTAGAAATACGAAAGATTTTCGAGTAGAAATTAGGAGGATTTCTAAACTCATTTGACTAGATATAATAACTTTATCATTTGTTGAAAACCTAATACTTCATTATGGGTGACAGAGACTTGCTTATTCAAAAAGCCAAGCTTGCTGAACAGGCGGAAAGGTATGACGATATGGCTGAAGCAATGAAAAAAGTTACAGAGGGCGTTGGAACGTTATCAGGTGAGGAAAGAAATCTGCTTTCTGTTGCTTATAAAAACATAGTTGGTGCAAGAAGATCATCGTGGAGAGTTATTTCAAGTATTTTGGATAAATGTAGCGGCGAGGAAAATGAAAAAAAGAAGGAAATGTCAAAAGAATACCTCACGAAAATCGAGAAAGAACTCGAAGATATTTGCCATGAAGTTTTACAATTACTTGACTCACACCTTATAACAGCACAAGATGCTGATGTGAAAACAGCACCAGAAGCAGAAGCAGCCGTTTTCTATTTGAAAATGAAAGGTGATTACTATCGTTATTTGGCTGAAGTTGCCGGCCCATCAAAACGAGAAGACGTTATTGAAGAGTCAAATAAAGCGTACGACCGTGCTGTCAAACTTAGTGCTGAACACATGAGGTCAACAAGCCCTATTCGACTCGGTTTAGCATTGAATTATTCAGTTTTTCATTACGAAATCCGTAACAACCATGCCGATGCTTGTAAATTAGCTAAAGAAGCATTTGATGAAGCTATTGCTGAATTGGATAGTTTACCAGAAGATTGCTACAAAGATTCAACATTAATCATGCAACTTCTTCGAGATAATCTCACACTTTGGACATCAGACAGCAACGAAAATCAGGGAGATGATAATGACGATGATCAAGAAGGAAATTAGTACAAAAAACAAACAATTCTTAGCAACAAAAATGACTGACCACATTTTGTGGGTTACTCAAATATGGAACATATAATTCCAATTTGATATATAATAAAAGCTGATTTTAAAAAAAAGGAACTGTTTTGTTGGTCGGTGAGTAAACCATTATGATATTGAAACATTTTTGCAAGGATCTTTCAAGGACTGGACAGTTGATATATAGCATGTGAAATTTTTGTCTAACTAGAAATAATTCCGCTTGTTTTCTCCTTTTAGTTAGATTAATATGTGTATGTATTGAGCAAGTGAGTAGGTTTTTGAGACACGAATTGTAAATTACTTTGATTTTGCTGTCGTAATTTTGAAAAGAGTATTTCTGTTGTGGATATTTTCAACAAAACTTTACATCTGAATGTCTAATTATCTTCTAAAAAGGTTGGTTGGTTTACTTAACTTAAAAGTGTACAAATTTGTCATCTGTTAAAATTTTTTTGTTGTTTTCATTATCTTAAAATATTGAAGCTTGAGTTGTTTTCTTTTGTTGGTATGCTCAATCTATGTTTATAATCATTGTCTGAGGAGAGATTGTACAAAGAGAGAAAAATATGAAAATATGCCACACCCATCTCTGCTGTAATACATTAACCTATTAACTAAAATACAATAAATTTGTGGTTCAACCATATGTATATACCCACTAATATTCCTAGTAATATAACTAAATACAATCTCTTTACAACATGCAGTTAATTTCAGCATGTCGAAGATGCAATGAAGTTTATTTTCTCAATTTGAGCCCCCCAACATTTTTGAAATGTGTTTTTTTACAGTAATAAGTGCTAGTATTGAGTGTGACTTCAGTCGTATACTATTCTGTGAACGTGGTACGTTTTCTGTGAATTTGATTTGTTAACATAATATATGCTGTGAAGTATGAAGTATAAACGTATTCTGTACTCTAATGTACAGAGTACAGTATAACCCGCTTAAATGCATCCTAAAACAGTAGGCCTATAACTCACTTGAATGCAAGTCAAAATTACCAAATCTTTTTATTGCCTTTATCCAAATATGGGCTTAGGTATTGGAATTGTATATTTTAAATATAATATAATAATATTATAAATCAAGCATCAACACTTTATTGTGCAATATGGGCTATCTAAACACCAGTGCTGTGATGAGGCTCGCTATAGGTGACCTCTTATGCCTTCCTGGATGCCTCAGGATGCAACACCCATGTTTATGTTACCCCTAATGCACAGAAAGTGAGAAATGTTTAATATCTGCTTTCCAGTTTACATGAACTCAAAGTCAGGTTTTAAGATAAGCAGGATTTTGCTAATCCAAATTGTGCCTGAACAGTTTATACTGTAGTAGCGTTTTGTTTATAATTTGGTAACATCTACGGCCTTTAGATATTCTAATTTGAAGCAATTTGCTCCAACGATTTGTTGGTATGTAACAGCAAAAAGGTTCAGATATTAGAACAAGTTATTTTTATATTATAACCTTTCTTTCAGCTGCATAGCATCTAGCCTGCATGCAGACCTACTGTTTCCTTTGTAACGTAGGGTCTATGCAGAAACGCTGCCAAAATGGAAGTTCATTCTCCCTGTGGCTTATCAAAAACTGGTAAGACCAATCAGCAACAATCGAATCGAATTCTTTTTTGTCATTGCTTAATCATTTGAAGTTTGTACCAATTCATACAATACATTTGTTTTTACTTCATTCTTCATTGTGAGTTGTGACTTCAATATAAACATGTATGTTTAAATTTTTGATAAAATGAATATGACTCTTGCACAAAGTGGTTTTGTTCTAGCATGCATAACTTTGACGAGATAAATTTTTTCAAATTTAGTCATTGGATGTGATTATGAAAGATAGGGATGCACCGAAATTCCGTTTCGGCATAAAATTACGGCATTCCGGTCGTTTTTCCGGCATTTCGGTTTGGCCGAAATTTGACCTTCAGTTTCGGCCGTTTCGGTTATTTCGGCCATTTTTTATAAACACATAAAATGTAACATTTAATCATATTTGATAACATAAATCAAAATAATAATTGATTCCATCCAGTTTTCGATGCATCATAAAGCCTTTACTGTCTTGAATAAGTCTTGAAATGGAATCCTACGAAGTTTTCCGCCGATCGCAGCCATTTTATTGTTTTGCCTCATTTTCAAAAAAACCTCGCTTTCAAATAAATCATCAGACCATGTGCTCAAATAAATTGGACGGACATGTTTGGTGCATGAAAATTATGTTTCCTTCGGATCAAAACATGTACTTTAAACAATGTTAATATACACTATGGAGGTTTCCAATAAAATTTGCATTAAATGATCATATTAAACAATGTTGGATTAATTTAATCGTCTATTTTATCCTAAATGAACAAAAATATTGTTATTTTTAACCTTCGATTTATTTTACGAAGTAGTACTACTGGAGTGGAGAAGAGATAAAATGATTGCCTTGTATGATTAAACATGAAATCAAAAGGGAGCAATCATTTGTATAGATGGTCAATTTGTTTTAAAAAAATTTCTATATTCCAAAGTAAGCAATTTCAACTCGTTTTTAGTGATCAAATGTTGCATAAGCACTTCAAACAAAAGAAAAAAATTGCTGAAACTAAACCAAAATTCGGCCGAATTCCGGCCGATCATACCGGCATTTTCGGTTTTTCGGCCACAGCCGGAATAGCGTTCCGGTGCATCCCTAATGAAAGATGTTCAGAAGTTAAGCGGAGGTCTGATGTGTAAACAAAAGAAAATACTTCCAAAAAAGTTTACGATACCTTTAAAGGGTCAAACAAGACACCTTTAGCTTTCGTATAAGGTTTTGAAATTGCATCTTGTAGCTTTTTATTTACTTCTATTTACTTCATATTATTTAAGTGACATGATATTTCAGCTGTGAATTTTGATAAGAAACTTTTTAATATTAAAACATTTTATTTTAATGGTGTGGGATGACAATCCTAGCATGCAGTTTGAATGTTGTTATTTGAAGATTATAAAATTAAAACACAAGACTCTCAGTCTCAGAATCCCTTATTTTATCTACCATCATGCACATCACCTCAAATATACTGGTTCAAAGCTTGAATACTACTTTCAATACTAAAATACAATTTCCATTAAAAAGTGCTGGACTTGCCATATAAAGGGGCAAAATTGACCGGCGACCGCTGCGAGATCAATTTGAATTTATGCTTAGCGTAATTCAACCGTCTCGCTTTGAAACTCTTGTTATACGCAAGCCTAATCTGTAATAAATTCATGTCAACAATGAACATTGTGTTATAAACAATAAACATGCACGTGATCCTAAGTGGGTAGCGCCTGTCGGTCATTTTTAGGAGATGCGGGGGCATGATATAAGATTCATTCCAAGGGTTATTGTCCACTATTGTCATAAAGTATGATAAAAATTGCACCTTTTATCAACTGTTTAACTTCCACGGAAAATAATGAAATTTATTTTTCTTCTGCTTATACAACTTGAAAGCTGTTTATCACATAGACTGCTGACGAAAATATGCAATGTGGGGGACAGAGATGGCTGACACAAAGGACTTATCGTTTGAACGCTCGTCTTATTGACAATTTCAAAATTATTTGATGTTTCCAGTTTCTTATTTCAAACTCTTTTGCAATCCAAACTCTAGACAATATGTCCTCAATGTCATATGAAGATAGTTTAAATAGGATTTTTCAGCCAGCGATTCGAGATTTATTCGTAAGATGACAATAATTTTCAAAATAATTTGTTAATAATTTAAAATCGCACTGAGGTACAAGGAAAGATAAAAATAAGAAAATAATTATTATGTACCCTTGAATATGATTGAAAAACAAATATGTTATCACAAGGATGCAATTTGAGACTGGAAGTCATCAATATGGCTTTAAATTTTTTGTGGTTTTCAAGCTGTTGTTTTGTCCGTTGCGTCAGCTATTATGAATGTCCATGGTCGATACGTTTCTTTGATGAAGTCTGTCAATGGAATCACTAGTTTATGTATGTCTATGATTTCTCTGCATGATTCTGAATATGAGCTAACCTTCTGGGATACTCAGTTCCAGAATCCCCCATTTTATCGAACAATGAACTGACATAATGCAGTATCTGTATTTATAGAATTAATAGTCGAATTTTAAAGATTTAAACCATTTAATGCGTCTTAATTTGGATTAGAAATAATGATCCCCAACTATGTAGAAGAGATGCTTGTAATAAAAGTAGTAATATGGACGGTGTCGCCCTACCGAAGGCACCCGTACCACTCCTCTATTTCTAGAGAAGTGGCTCTTTTCGCTAAGAGCAATGATGTTAAACGCTCCTTAGATCTCAGCCGCGACACTGCAGATCAATTTCAACAGATTTCATGGCAGATAGGCCTTGATTGTCAATGCGCAACGATGCGCCGCAGCTACTCACAATGCAATTCCTTCTGAACCATTCCATCCGCCATCCTTAGATGGTACTCATTTGATATTTCAGATAAAGTTAAGGCTGAGTTGACCTGAGGGGGATTTGAACCACAGTCGATCAGATATGATACGATCTGAAGTTCGGTTGCTCTGCCAACTGAGCTAATCACCCCTCGCCAGATATTATGAGCTAATCACCCCCTGAGCTAATCACCCCTCATATTCAATCACCAGATGCTTGTGAACGCACAAATGCATACAGATATCATTTATGATCAGAATCAATTGGTAACAATTCTTCTACTTTTAGTCGTATATATTCAATTTAGAACTTGAGGACAAAGAAACTGTATTTTCTTGTCTATACTTGCAATTAGAAATGCTTATTATCTCATTTATCTGTAATCGACTAATCTTAATTATTTTCCGCACAAAACAGTTTCTATCAAATTAGCAGATCAGTACAGAACAATCCAGGATTAGATATGAAAAAATATAAGTGGCTGCTCCTTGGGCTCTAGTTGTTGCAGATATGACAATTTTCAGACTTTTGGCGGATGTCAGACTATTTCCTCATTGTGAACTCTAGTTATTGCCTTTGCCCCATTGAAATAGATTACATGTAATCTAGATATACTTGATTCCAGACTATGTGTGAAATTTGGGGTTGAATTTTGTAATGCTCCATAGTTTTGAAGAATTGATCTCAAAATTGCAGAAATTTGACTAAGTTGGAGGCAAGATGCATGGATTCAAAACATAAAAAATATGAAGTCTGAAAATAATAAATTTTGAATAGGAAAATAATCATGATAAGATTGGAAACCTAATTTTGTGCTGGCCTTCCGAGAAGCAGGTTCCCAGGATCCCGCACTTTGTGACAGCCCATTTCTACCTTCCAATGTTTGCTTAATTATGGGTTGATAAGTCGATCCATTTTCGGACTTTGTATAGGGGCTTATTTGAAATATTTTGGAGCCAGGCACTGATGAAAGTAGGAATCCTATAATTCTAGACTCAATAATTTTATGATTTATTGGTCAAACTTAAACAACAACATGAAAAAAACTTACATTTTTGGAACTGGTCCCAGAGTCAAACACTTCTGTATGGACTTCATTCAGTTTCGGAGTAAATTTTTTTGACCCAGTGACCTAAATAATCTTTTTAGTAGTCCTAATATTATTGATTCCACTCAATGATAAAACTTAGAACTGTTGCTTCACAGCACTCATACAATCTAATCTATCACAGCTTTACTCAAGTTATTGTCTTTTAGCGATTGGATTAGCACTACATGCAAACCTGCTATAAAAGCTACCTGTGTATAGTGGCCGGTCACTTCTGAGTAACGTGAAAAATTGAGAACACCTGTCTATAGTGGTAAATTTATCCATCCCTATTATATTACATGTGGATGTTATATACAGTTATCAAAGTGAACTTTTCAAATCTGCTATGTAGTATAAAGCAATGTACATGAATATAATTTCCCTATTTTTAACCAAATCACTTTATTGATTTGTTATCATAAATAAAAAAATTGAAAATTATCAATGGTGGTCACTTGAAACTAGAATGCACTGAAATCTCTTTATTTGGTGGAGTGTTCTACGACTTATTGCACATTTGTGCATCCATTGCAGTATCCGCATCTGACATTGAGTCACATATACAATGTTTAAAATTATTGACACTCCTGAACGATACTGAACAGGGATTCAATATAACGTACCTTCCTTTATTGAGCATAGAGTTTAATACAATGTGATCTCATTACATGAGTATAACATGATATAACATACATAACATAATATAACATACATAACATAATATAACATACATAACATAATATAACATACATAACATAATATAACATACATAACATAATATAACATACATCACATATATAACATACATACATAATACATTGTGGAATCTTATGTCAGACAAAGTTCCCTCATTTCCTATAAATATTGCTTTCCAGTACTTTGAATTCTATCTGGATTTATTTTGTTTTCCGAATAAAATGATTCAAAATATGAGTACCCAAATGCAATGCCATGGTCTACACGCAGACTTACTGACATGACTTAAACTTTCCATTGCCGGAAGTACATAATAACAAAAACATCAGTGAAACCCTTGAGTGAAACAATAGTGAAACAGTCGATACAGAAAGCATGACCACACCTAATGATTGTTTCAAATACCGCTGCATGATTAACATAATTAATGCTCGTTCTTAATGTATGCAATATTTGAAATTTACCGGCGCCATGATGCTTTCGGGTCTGCATGCAGACTGGAATCTCGAAGAAAGAAATTTAGTGATATATTGAAGCATGATTGAAGTAACTATTCGATGTATTATGTCAAATAGCTTTTGGACGTTCAGGGTAAGACGTTGTCGGGCAATTTTGAGAAAATAGCAAAATCGTTCAAAGGTACTGAATTTTACCATAAGCTTAACACGATCGTGCCAGTGCCACACATTTTATCGGGCAAAATGCACTCATTTTATCGGGCAAATTAGAAACACCCCTAATAAGGACCAGGTTGCTACGGCTGTGCCTGTAAACTTGTATTAAAGTGTGCATAGGATATACCGAAAACTGATTACGGCTGCGAATGCTGTGGTGATCCGATCCGATTCGTACAAAAATTTCGAAATCCCGATTTCGAACGAACCCGATTTTTGTTGAAGACTTAGTACAGAAAAAGAGTTCAAATAGTTGGTTTACGGGGTTGTGACAATTTGTTTGAAATTTTTGGGGTATCTATTTCAGAATTTTTAAAACATTGGAAATTTTATTTTTCAATGAGCAAAAAATGTTGATGTAAACCCACGAAGCTGTAATCAATTTTTTAATATGCGTCGATAAAAAAATATTTGGGGTACACATTTTGGACTAAATGAAATGTGGAAAGTTATCTTATTTAGCCCGGGTGTACTTCCATATAGGCGCTATACGGGGATGTGCCATTATTGTGGGGTATCACTTTGGTACCATGCTGGCAATTTTGGGGTATCGTTATTTTCAATTTTGGAAATGGCACACCCTCGTACAAAAGGGTATTGAGTACCCCCCGGGATATTTAGGAAGCAAAATTTCTGTCCGTGAAATTTTTTTAGTTAACCCCCGCGATTCAACTTAAATCTAATTTATCAGCCAACAACAAGGTAGACAATCGATTTGGATGAGCATAATCAGGGGCGGATACAGGAAATTTCATGACTGACTCAAGGTGGAAGTAGTGGGGTGGCGAAGCCTCACCAAGTTAGGGGTCTGGGTTAGGGGTAAACTTTTTGAAATTTGCCTCAAATACAGATTTCAAATATTTATTAAGCCACTTTTTATAGCTATCTATATCGAACCAAAGATCGAAAAAAGGATTATAAGCATGATAATGTATTTTATGTAGCTTGATAGAGGAAAAATGGGTATAACGCCAGGCTTGATATCCCAACAATCTGTGAGCATTTAGCAAGTTCTATGAATGTTTTTTTAATTCATTAATATATTCGATCCAATTTCTATATGGTATGCAGTACTATTTATTATGCAATTAAGGTGGTCCATAAGTCAAAAACGGATGGAAAATATGATCACGGTTTCTTACTGGTAAATCTCGCTGGCTGTTAACATAAATGAATATATAAATGTTCACCTCGGTTCTACTGTTTGTTACAATTGTTTGTACTAATATTAATAGCATCTATCATCTTTCAAATGCAGATACAGTCACATTCAAGACGCACACTTGCCCATATGATTTAGACCCCTTCTCCAGTACGCAAGTGTAGACTTTTTGGTATGACCGGCCTTCTTTCCTGAGGATATGTATACGGTTTGGATAATTTCAGTGGCCTTTAAAAGTCTATTTGATGAGAGCCCTATACTGAAAAATTGTGATTCAAAGTGATGAATTTTAGTGCATGGGTTCCACTGTGATTTTGACAAATCATACAAGTGCGTGGTTTTCTGTTCTGTGAAGGTGTCGACAGATGTTAATTTCAATTTACTATGATTTGTCAAAGAATTGTTGGAAACTGTTTGTAATATAAATGACTAATGTGGACAGTGGTTTTTTGTACATTTTTGTAGGTAAATATGAGCAAAGCGATGATCAAAAGTTCAATTAAACCTAAATCTGTCAACACCTTCCCATTTCACATCTATTTTTAGCTTTATAGAGAACCACACACTTGTATATCCTGCATGTCAAAATCACAGTGGAAGCCATACGTTCAAAATTTCAAATGCATCACTTTGAAACACAATGTTTCAGTATAGGTTCTCATCCAATAGACTTTTAAAGGCTACAGTAATATCTCTGAGAGTAACCTGTACAGACATAAGAAATTGTTCAAAATACTTTACCGATATTTAATTATATATTTTTTTGAAATTTTGAAGCGTTTTCCCGTTGACTTGTGTATTAATTTAGAGGGGCATCGAGCGTCCATTTCCCAATATTTTTGAACTCAAAGTTTGAAGTTATGGTTGTCTTACCCACTAGAAAATTAAAATTGAGAATGCAATTCAACTCTCCAACTTTCATATTTTTTGGACCAGTGTAATGCATATGCATCAATAGGAGTAGCGGTATGTTTTTAATATTTTGTAAACCGTCTGATGATCGTAAAATAAACGAGTGAAACTTCGTGTAAAAGGCTTTTGCCTCATCTTTGTTTCAATTCTATATAAATAAAGATATAATTATGTTATATAGTTTAAAGACAACTAATCTACCTAAGAAAGAAATTATAAATTCCGTTTGTCTAAATCAGGATAACAATCTTTGTAAGTATACTTTGCTTGATCCAAGATATATTTCATTATTTCGTATCGTTCTAGTAAGTTCTTCTTACTGCTGTAATGGCTTTAAGGTGAGCAAATCCATTTTTAAAATATCATGAAGGTTTTCTGCGATCTGATTGATCGAAAGAGCGTGAATGAAATCCTAGGGTAAAACATGGTTCCGAAAATCAGGAAAAACCACTAGCTTAAAAAAGTTTGATCTGTGACAGAATACAGAGATTGTAACTTTCATAAAACAACTCAATAGACATCTCAATTACGGCAACGATTTACAAAACGATATTTATCTCAAGATGTTTATATTTATATAAAAGTGCGGTAAATGAGTTACTATTGGTCTTTTTAGAGAACTACTGTACAATTATAGAGAACTATAATAGACGCTCTTGTATATGTCTTTATTTAATCAACAATATCTATCTTGTTGTCATTGTGGAAATCCCCTTTGCTTGGTATATGAATTGGAATTGAATTTTAAATTGTGAATTCTTGAATTAAAGAATCGCAGTCCTATGAGAATCCGACATTTGTTTTATTGTAGAAAAGGGTTACCACACACTTGCAAATGTTTGCATTTTTATTTACTAAACTCGAAAAAGTTGGGAGACACTCGGGAAGCTAAAAATCACTCGCTCGGGGCTCGTGATCTTTTAGCGCTTCACTCGTGTTGTCTCCCATCTTTTTCTCGCTTCGTAAATATGAATACATTTTTTTTATTTTTATTTTTATTATTTATCATTTATCCACAAACCGGGTAAGCTTGCAGCTTTTTTTCCCCGGGGTGGTTGGTTAAATTGGTTAGTATTTTGAAGCTTGTGTGCATTTAATAGCCGGATGCCCTTCCTGACGCCAACCTATAATGCTCCGGCCAGGGATTGAACCCGAGACCCTGCGGGCTGTGGTCCAACGCCCTAGCCACTACACCAAGGCCGCACTGGCCGCACTTACAAACATGGCAAGTGTGTGGTAACCCTTTAATATAAAATGATCTTAGGAGATTTGGAAGTGCTGAAAAGCACGTGCTTATAATCAAATGTTTCTGATTCTCCCCAGACTCTTCTCAGTCACATGGTTGCATTATTTGAACACTTGAAAATATCAAATATTGATAATAACCATGTATTGTATCGTGTATGAGCTTTGAATAGTAGATCCGGGAAAGCTATAAAAACAATTGATAAATAATCCAAGTTTTGTTATTTTATCGAACAAACATACAATTTAGCATAAAAGTTTATTTTATTAATCCCATGATTTGAACAGCTTGATGGCATTCTTGATGGATGTATTATTTCCAATATACTGTCATTTATCATCCCCTGCGAGGAGGTTGAATAATTGGAGTGTTTGTTTAGTAATACCTACTTCTTTTATAAACAAAACCGACAGAATTGGCCAGAATGTAAATATCGATTAAAACATGTAACTGTTTCATATATTTTTGTATTACAACCACTGACGAAATTATGTAAACGTTTATAAATTCTAAACAGCACGCTACCTTTTATCTCGTATAAAGTTATTATTTTCTTACACACTATATAAGGGTGTATTTATACGTTTGAGCTTTCACTGTCATCAATCAAGGAGCAACATATAGAAGGCAATCATGTCGTACGCAATTAAACCTTTTCTGTACATCAGTTTTCTCGTAATTGTTTTATACTTTGTTGGTGAATGTCATGGCAATGAACATAAAGTAATTTGTAATGCACATTGTCAAAGAATTAGAAAATTAAAGAAACTCATGATTTCAAAAGGTTTTGGTAAAAGATCAATTTCAGGTTCAGAGAGCAGGGACGAAATATGTGATGTCAATTGTCAAAGAATCAGAAAGTTAAAGGAACTCATGATTTCAAAAGGCTTTGGTAAAAGATCAATTTCAGATTCAGAGAGAAGGGACGAAATATGTGATGCCAATTGTCAAAGAATCAGAAAGTTAAAGGAACTCATGATTTCAAAAGGCTTTGGTAAAAGATCAATTTCAGATTCAGAGAGAAGGGACGATATATGTGATGCCAATTGTCAAAGAATTAGGAAATTAAAGGAACTCATGATTTCAAAAGGCTTTGGTAAAAGATCAATTTCAGATTCAGAGAGAAGGGACGAAATATGTGATGCCAATTGTCAAAGAATTAGGAAATTAAAGGAACTCATGATTTCAAAAGGCTTTGGTAAAAGATCAATTTCAGATTCAGAGAGAAGGGACGAAATATGTGATGCCAATTGTCAAAGAATCAGAAAGTTAAAGGAACTCATGATTTCAAAAGGATTTGGTAAAAGATCAATTTCAGATTCAGAGAGAAGGGACGAAATATGTGATGCCAATTGTCAAAGAATTAGGAAATTAAAGGAACTCATGATTTCAAAAGGATTTGGTAAGAGGTCCATGTTTAGCTCAAGTAAGAAGAATCTAGGAAGCATTTGTGATTTACAGTGTCAGAGAATAACAATGCTTAAACAAAGGATAATTTCTCAAGGATTGGGGAAACGCTTCACGCCTGACGAAATTGAAAATCCACAATGTGATGAACAGTGTCAACAAATTAGAATTATCAAACAGTTGCTTGAAGTACAATTACACACAGCTGATCGTGGCCAAGAAGAATAAAGTTTTGTCAAGCGCGTATATAGTACGTAGAGCTACCAAGAAGCTATAATATTGGAAATTCATGAGTAAAACATTTCTATCTGTAAAAATGAAAAGCCATATGCGACCTTCTACATTAATTAACATAAGAAAAAATTATTGAGAATATGAATTATTATTAATTTATTACCCATGGTTAAATTATTTATTCGATAAAATGTTGTTCTTTGCGGTTATCATTCATATGTATTTTAGTAGTTGTATTTTATTTATTGAGTGTGAGGAAATTAATGGTAAAGGATCGTTAGTTGTCTATTTCTCTTTCTTTATAACAATGTGAATACGAAGACAGAATAAATTCTAATAAAAAAAAGCATCAACGCTAATCAACCCAGATAATATTATGGGGCAATATAAAATACGATTCAAAGTTCAATAGTATAGCGTTCGGATTAATTATGATGACATGGTGACACATGCTTATATCGTATGTATGTATGTATGTATGTATGTATGTATGTATGTATGTATGTATGTATGTATGTATGTATGTATATATGTATGTATGTATGTATGTATGTATGTATGTATGTATGTATGTATGTATGTATGTATGTATGTATGTATGTATGTATGTATGTATGTATGTATGTATGTATGTATGTATGTATGTATGTATGTATGTATGCATGTATGTATGTATGTATGTATGTATGTATGTATGTATGTATGTATGTATGTATGTATGTATGTATGTATGTATGTATGTATGTATGTATGTATGTATGTATGTATGTATGTATGTATGTATGTATGTATGTATGTATGTATGTATGTATGTATGTATGTATGTATGTATGTATGTATGTATGTATGTATGTATGTATGTATGTATGGATGTATGTATGTACTTTTGTAGCATTTATTTTATCAAAATTCCCCTGGTGTCGCGCCCTTCAAAAGCACATTAACAGAATTGAAACATTTATTATTGTCTACCTAAAATTTTTCTAGGAATCAGATTTATTGACTCGCTTCTGCTATAAAATAAATTTTGCTTGGTGTTTTGTTTTGAAAAGCTGAAATACACTTTCTCAACAATTTAGTTATTGTAAAACTAAATCACCACAAAACTAACCCCAGCAATGTGAGGGACTCATTGCTAGTATAACATATACAATAGATAAGTCACTACTCAATTTTGTTACTGCAACTTAACGTTTTACGCTTTATTTCGATCATCAGACAGTTAAAAAGAGTTAGTTTTAGCTGTCTGATGATCGCAATGTAGCTTGAAATTTTGAAAACAACAATGACAGCTGCAACAACAAACACAACAACACCAACAAAAACAATATCAACAACAAAAGGTATAACCGTATAAAGGCGTATAAAGGCGTATCACTAGCCTTCATATGAACTACGTAATACCTCTTGGAATTCCAAATGCAAATCACAAATCCACGCGTGTTACAATGAAGATGTTCTAACAGCTGCTTCAATACTCTTATTTCTGTTTTTGATTTCAACCCGGGATTTCAACAAAAGCAGGAGTTTAACTTCAAATAGATTTCAAATAGAAAACAACTAAGAGTGTCGTAAAGTGTGAATTTCAATGTTTAATGTGAATTGAGAATGAATTGCCCACTTTGATTCAAATATAAAGCTTTTGATAATAGATATTTGTATATATATATATAGTGCTACACAGATTTGTATCTGATGAAAAATTCAAAAAACATCTGGTCAAATAGTTTTGTTGATTCAGTTTTGATAACAGAAACAGTGAAACAGAGTCTTCGATTCAATCCATAACAGGAGGATTAGCTCAGATAGAGGCAGAGCAGCCGAACTTCAGATCAGATCATATCTGATCGACTGTGGTTCAAATCCCTGCAAGGTGAGCTTAGCCTTGACCTTATCTAAAACATCAATTGAGTACCATACTAGGATGGCGGATGGAACGGTCCAGAGGAAACTGCATTGTGAGTAGCTGCGGCGCATCGTTGCGCATTGACATTCAAGACTTGTCTGCCATGAAATGTGTTGAAATTGATCTTCAGTGTCGTGGCTGAGAGCAGTAAAGAGCGTTTAAAATCATTTCTCTTAGCGAAAAGAGCCACTGATCTAGAAATAGAGGATTGGCAAGGGTGCCTTCGGTAGGGCGACACCGGCTACTTACATTACTATAGCAGGATCACTATTGGTTGATTGGGAGCGTACTGAGGAAAGGCAGTGCCGGCCGTTATCTCAAGAGCAAATTTGAGATAACGGCTAGGGGTTTTGTCGAACTCGGCCGATTTTCTAGACAAGATTATTTTCGTTATAGAGATCACTCTCATATTGTCGCTCCATTGTCGTGATCACGTGCATGGGTTTTGTTTCATTTTTATCTTAAATTTGTAGTTATTGGGATGTTTTCGTTTCATACTCGTTGTACCGACTTTTTTGAGTCATTTGAATTGAGAAGAGTATAGCATTTTAAATCTAAGACTAAACTATTTCAATTAAATTAAATTCGTAATGAATCTTCAGCTTAAGATTTAAGATGTTCAACATGTGAACATCATAAAGTTGGTGTGGAAGTGAAAGCGTTTTTGGAATAAGATCCAGAGTCAGACAATAGTGCTCTAAAATTAAAATTGCCAGAGAAAAACTTTATACGTACATTGTATTTTTTAAGGGAGGGGAGAGTGCAATCATAAATATTGTACTTTCAGTCTGATACAAGCTTTGATGTCTTTGATATTTACATTTTGTTATGAATATTGAGTAGGATATACTCGAATGTACAAAGTTGGTGACACTATTTAATTCTTCACTTTGTATAATTAAGTAGGACATAGACCAAATCTCAAACCATACTTCGCTAACCCCGATAGCGATCGTTCTGGCTTTGTATATACAGAATGAACATATTACAATTTATTGTGTTGATATAGCAACTTTTAGTTTGTTCAGATAGACTTAACAGATTCCTTGATTGAGGCAGGCACATTGCACATGGTCATCGTTTCGCGTTCGGTTTAACTATTCACTGTTTTGTACATTGTCCGTCTGTCCGTTTCAAGTTTGCTTGATATTTGACCTTTTGACCCCGTGCTTGTATGATTAAACAATGTTTGTAATTTGTCGGTATCTTGTTTCATTGTTCCTGTTACAAATTACAGGCATAAAATTACTTCGTATATAACAATCCTTGTCTACTTTATGGCGCTGTTATAATGTCTAGAGAGGATGAAATTATATGTTATGTAAACATTATTCAACTAAGCTGTTATCTCAAATCGGCCATTACTTCTAAAATGACAAAAGCCGTTATCTCAAAGCCAATAAAATTTGCAAAATCTTGCAATTATCGTTTCAAAGTCGAAATCTCTCTATGTAGAATATTTATTCTCGTTTCATTCTCGTTCTATTCTCGGTAAGATCACTTCTGTTAAGTATTGGGCAGCCAATCAAAATAGAATGTATCAAGGTCATGTGTCACCTGCCTGAAAATAAGAGGAAAAATGGGACAGCAAATAATGGCATGTTTACCACCCTGCAGATTGTCTCCCTTTCTACCCCCATTTACGTTCTGTCAAACGTTATGGATGTATTTTTTTACATGTTTTAATACAAGAGCAGTCCATTTTGAAATAGCATATTCATTGGACACAGATTCATTTATCAATTGTCTACGTCGTTTCATCAGCAGGAGAGGTGCACCGAAAGAAATTTGGAGCGACAGTGGGACTAATTTTGTTGGCTCAAACAATGAATTAAAAAGTGCATTAAAGGAATTGAATCAAGAGAAGGTTTCCAATTATTTGAGAGAAGAAGAGGCAAAATGGCATTTTAATCCACCAGCAGCAAGCCACATGGGAGGAGTGTGGGAGAGGTTACTACGAAGCACAAGAAAGGTCGTGAAAGCTATCATCGGTGACGCTCTATTGAATGACGAATCACTCCACACATTGATGACGGAAGTAGAAGCCATACTGAACGGACGACCATCGACCAATTACTCCATTCAGTGATGATGTTACTGATGAAGAACCTCTAACCCAAAATCACCTTCTCACTCAACGAAGAGGTCCAAAAATCCCCCTGGCCATTTTACAAGTAATGACAATTACACTCGGAAGCAATGGAGAAGAACACAATTATTGGCGGACAATTTTTGGAAGAGATGGGTGAAAGAATACTTGCCTCTTCTACAAAAGCGACAAAAGTGGTGTTTTCCAACAACAGATATGAAAGTACATGATCTGGTTCTGCTTGCAGACGACATCAAAACAAGAAATCACTGGCCACTTGCAAGAATAACACAAGTATTTTTAGGGCAGAGACGGTCGCGTGCGCACAGTCAATGTTCAAACTAGAGGCTCCGTTTACACAAGACCAATAACCAAAAATTTATCAATCCTTTGAAAAAAAGTTTGTATAACTTAAAGGTTCTGAATAAATGATGATGATGATGATGAAAATTTGTTCGCTAGAAGCAATGCATGATTAATAATTATTTATTGGTTCCACTTTTTAAATGAGCTACGTTGCTCATTTGGGGGATGTTACCGACCATGCGTGAACATTTGTTTTGGTTTGTTGTTTGATATTTTATTGTTGTATTGTCACTATTGTTAAATATTGTTAACTATTGTTAAATTAGTAGAATAAAAAGCTTACCGGAACAATTTTACTCAGTCGAGCTGTAACCTTGCTGTGAACGCATATCAAAATTGAATTAAATAAAAAAGAGTATTAATGGTGCAGCGCAACACCGAAGGTAATTATATTTATCATGTATTGTAATTAAGTAATTCAATGAGTATGTTGTAGTTTATTAATTGTTGTTGTTGATTGTTGTTTAGAAAAAAAGTGATATATTGAAAATTTCTCTCGTATTTCTTGGCAATAAAGCTGGACCACATGTAACCGAATTCTGTCGGTTACATCAACCATGAAGTCGAGCAATAGATTTGTAGATTTCATGTTGAGCAAATGTGAGGTGTTCATTTAGCCAATATTCAGAGTCCTATGTACATATTTTACAAACATTTCCTTCTGTTGAATATATTTTAAATATACGTTACTTGGATGTAAAAGTGTACTTCAAAGATGCCTGCTTTCTGCTAGTTGTCTGCTACGAATTTTTGAAACTTTGTGACACAGTTGTCTGCTGTTCTCGTTAGCAACTCTTTACCTAGATCTTCAGAAAAATATGAAACCTAGGTGTCAAAGATCACAAGAATTACAATCCCATAATGTTTCCACGAAATCTCATTGCAAAGAATAACGTTTTTTTTCTTCAGAATTTTGAAAAAGGTACGCTTAAATATTTGAACGTCCCTATATTGTGTATACTGTGTATATATACAAAAAATGTGGAGATAGCCTACTGGGACAAATACGAAAATCAAATAAATCTTACTTTACATAAATAAAAACTGTCAGCCAGATGATTATATTGATGCCTATGTTCATCAAAGTTAAATATATACTTGGATATTATTCTATAGCAGCGAATGAAATTTCATCTCAAATTATACTTTATCATGAGCAAAAACCTTATTGAGCGATGATTGTGGGTACTATTTATTTTTAATTTTAATTTGTTTCCAAGTTTTTAACATCACAGAGGAGAATTTGAAGTGGGACATCTACGCTATTGATATATAAAATCAATGAAAATAAAAAATATGTGTGTAAATTCCCCAAACTCTGTTCACCCTCGAACATCATATGACTTGGAATACTTAATTCAGAATCATATTTAGCTTTACAACAACCTGATGAAATACATGGAAATTAATGGTACTCCTGAAGCATATTTTATCGCTGATAAATTGAGTGTGGAATATTTGCTTTTGGTTGTGACTATCTTTTCATTGTTATTATTATTGTTAGTTTTGTTTTGTAAATTGCAATGGATTGGTGTCGGTGTGTCAATAAACTAAAAGTAATACCTCAATGTCAAAATTGTCCAAAAGAATATGACTGGATTCTCATAGTTACGCTAAATCTGAACGTTGTAAACTTGTGTGACATGCGTGATGCTGTTATGTCGACCACTCAGGTCGGCAATTTATTTTTCAACAACAAGATGAAATACATGGTAGACATAAATATTTTTAAGGAACGTTTTGCCGCTGATAATTTGATTGAGAATGTTTTAATTTTGTTTGTGATAATTCATCTATTGTATTTGTACCGTATCCGTAATTAGCATTTGTTTAGAATCATCTTTTCCGTAGTTATTGTTTGCCTATTGTTAAAAAGTATAATATATTCCGATAAATTTAAATAGATATATAATTATTTCCCTATAAACACTCGTGTAAACTTTTTAACTCTCTCTTTTACAATTTGCCTGAAGATGAAATAAGATTGTTTCGAAAATTTGCAATTATATTGTGTGTTTTTTATCGCACATTACCATCATGATGATAATATTGAGTTTCGATGGATTTATTCATTAATGAGTTACATAAAATGTTCTATCGTCTTTCAATTGGGAACAACTAATCTCAAACTTCGTCTTTCACACTGTCACTGTGCACTTAAATATGTCATTATGGATAGAGGCTCTGCTGCCATAAATGGAAATTGTAAAGCATTACATTTCCCTATGTAATACCCTATAGTGGAATACATAAAGTCAATCATTATATGAGTCAATCTATTGAGTCAATCATTAGGGTACATCATGTAATTTTCATCAATATATAACGACATAAACTACTGTAACATATTTTATACAAATTTGATCAAATTTGATCAATATTTAATGAAATTACATATTTACAGATTATTATATAATAAAAATATCCAAGTATTGTATGACCAAATAAAATTGATATGTATATGCGTTCATCATCTCATTTATACGGATAGAACGTCTGGAACTGTTAAAAATCTTGGAGATTCTGCAGCATGGGCAATATTATCCTTGAAGTTGTTACTTTCCGCTGAATAATAATCCGAAAATGTTCTTCTTGCAATCATAATTGGACTAAGTCTTGCCGATAATGGAGTTGTTATTTGAGGTTTTGTATCTTCAGATGTTTTTGAACGTGTAAAAGTCAACTTCGACACTGTTAAAAAGCGTCTACGCCAGCATGTTAATCTCGTTAAAAAATGTACACATGGATTGATAATAGATGCTGATTGCAATAATAAAAATGTTCCAATTAATATAGCATGTTTATGTTGTGAAGAATAAACATCTTTAATAACAATAAAAATCATAGCACATGGCATGTAAACCAATGAAAATAATACGACGAGTAAGGTCGTCGAGCATATTAATGATTTTTCGCGTTTACTGATTCGTCTTTGTCCATCTATAGAATGCATACGAAACGTCTGACGTAATAGCGTCGAGCTACTTATAAATGCTAGAACAATACATGAAGAGGCAACAATTACTATCATTTGAGTTACATATAAAAGTGGTGATAAGATATAAGACCAAGGTTGATGGTTATGCAATATAAAACTCAAAAAATGAACTGTTAAAGCAACACATGTACCGAGACTCCATGATAAGCCAATTCCAATGTACAATCGACATCTTGTTGCTATGCGACCGTATGTCAATGGTTTCATAATGGCTACGGCTCTATCAATGCTCATAACAACAACGTTAAAATTTGAGATGATAGCATTAGCTAAAAATACTACTTCAGTTGTATCACGAACTGGGTTTTCTAGCTTCCAATCAATCACTAATTCGACAATAAATTCAATTATTCCTCCTATCCCGAGCAAAAAGTCTGCAACGGCCATATTAAATAAATTAACATCATAATTTCTCCATTTCTGACGACGTTTTAGCAACCAATATATTAAACTCTATTGCATTCAAAATTGTTATTATAAAGAATATAGGTACAGCAATGTACTCTCTGATTCGTAAAGCTGGAAGGTCTGACTTTGATATAACCAAAGGCTCCATTATATAATCAAAATTATGAGTATTTAGAATGTTTAGATAACGTTTTATTGTATTCAATAATTTCAATTCAAGTACTCTGATTTGATGCTAATATATTCAATTAGGAAAATTAATAATAAAAATGTGATGTTTTTGTTAGTATTTTGATCCAGACATCATGCAGCAGTAGTCACGATCAGAGTGGCAATGAATGTATACCATACAATTCATACGATGTAAATGAGGATAAAAGACACCATTCCTAATTGTTACTTACGGAAATAGTAGAAAGATATCAGAACAATATCACAACAATTAAGTGATTAGTGACACCATTCACTATAGAATATAAGAAAGGAGAATATTGTTTAGAATTTTCGAAAGCTACGAAACCGTGCGTGCTCATACACAACATTAGATCATTTTAACTTTGCATAATATGCATAATATGCATATATTTGCTAATTACAAAACGAAAGAAACTCGTATGTAAGAACTAATAGATAGTGCTTTAGAAAAGGTTATACCTGTTTTTCTGATTTTGTATATCATTTTCACAATTGTTTATAGACATTCTATATAAAGTCTTTGAAACAGATAACAAATGCATTGTAATCAATCAATGAAATGGAAATCGTTGACTATTTCTACCAATTGTTAATTAAAAGTCAGGATACTTGTATATATCCTATCATAGGGATAAAATCCATACTTTTGGTATATACGCGGAGACATTCAAATATTAGAATCTGCTTTTCTAAGAATTCAAAAAAGAATCATATATGCTTTACCAGAAAATGTATTCTACGTATTACAGAATTTAACCTAGTGCAAATTTTTTTATTTTTTATTTTATTATTTTTTGCCTGTCAAAGTTAAGCAAATTTGACCAAACATAAGTAATTACAAAAACATTATGCAAATATCATACAATGCTAAGATGATGTTGTGGTTCTACTAATGTCAAACATAGTTTCATTTAAACCAGATTTTGCTGATAACTTTTATTCAATATACATCTCGTAGATGAGCTAGCTGTGCTGTAACCACTTGGTGGAACTTTTGGTTCTAGGTGGCAAGGAAAAACCATTAAAATGAAAAATATTGCTTATATGCAACCTTATATTAATTGTTTAGTAATAGTAAAAGCTATCATTTTGTCTTATCGTTAATCGAGTAGTTTGAATTTTATTTCTCAAGTATCATATTCGCTTTATAAAGAAACCAAGCCCATGGAGCCAGCTATGTTAAAAAGTTGCTATAATCTATAGCTCAATAGTTTGTGTTAATATTACAAATTTACAAAGATAATATGCTTACATTGAGTTTCAGAATTTACCTTTACTTAAATGTTACTAATATTATAATAAAGGAATTATAATTTATGCATCTATAATACGAGACAAAGATGAAGCTAAGACTTTTTTTGTCGGAAAAAGGAAAAAGAAAAAGGCCTTGCATCATCTTTGTCTCGTATTATATAATGCTCTGTTTTAACCAACATTGAGCACTTTATATTATATGTGAATCTGAGTTTACATTCTCTATAATTAATCTTTTAATTTATAATTATAATTTATGCAACTATAGTTTTAAATCCCCATCATCAACATAAAACATAACCAGGTCCAAAAACTCAATCTATCTTGCTGTTCAAACATGGCGTCACGAATGAGAATTTCCAATTGGATCAATAAATTCAAAAAATGGATTAGCAAGGAGGTAATATAAAACTCTATAAAAATGTGCTATTTATTATACAAATCAATTGCCACTTCTATAGCTTTCTAACTTTCTCAATAACTTAGCTTTACATTTATTGAATATCGATTTCTATAAGCGGAAAATTGTAGTGGATAAACATTGAAAATTATGAAACTCATTACAAATTCATTAATTTACGTAACGTAACATAACAGCGGACATGATTATAGTATTCATAATTTTCTGATTACGTATGAATACAACACAAGGCATGATTGCGCTCGAAGAATTTATACTATGACGTCACATTTCCAAGTATATATTAGCTTCAATATGGATTCATCACGTAACTCTTAATAGCCGTCATCATTAATTATCATCATCATCATTTATTCAGGAACCTATGATAAAGTAATGTAAACTTTTTTTGAAAGGACAGGTTATAAAACTAAATCATGTTGTTTAGAAATTTTCAAAAACATCAACTTAAATCATGTTAATGGTTATAAAAGGTATGCATGTGATCGTACAAAGCAATTGGTTAATGTACTATACAGTATCAAATGTAATATATAATATATTAGATATTGTCTAATAGCGAAGGATAGTGTTTGATGCGGGGCTTGATGTCATTTGATAGAGCCAAATATAATAAAAGGAGTCAAAGATTACACATTCATAATTGTTACTAATAGTTTCATAATATATTAGATATTATCTAATCGCAAAAAAATAGTGCTTGATGCGTGGCTTGATGTCATTTGACAGAGCTAAATATAATAAAAGGAGTCAAAGACTACATTCATAATTGTTACTAATAGTTTCATGCTTACCCAATCATCAGACAAATGTTATTTAGCATATTTGTCTGATGATTGTGTAAGCCTCATTTAGTAACAATTATGAATGTAAAGTCTTTGACTCTTTTTATTATAGTAATATAATATACATATATAGCAATGCCAATACAAACAAAATACGCAATTTAATGTCTTAATGGCCCTTAACAAACTATGTTTAATTCAACTCAAACGATTCGTATATACATACATGCGTACACATATTTTAGCGATAGCTTCACTCTCCTTTGTTTTTGCCTGTCATTTTTGCCTAGTTTATTATTAAAACAAATGAATGATTGAAACAATGTTATTTTCTATTTTTATTCTTTATAATAATAAGAATGCTGGATGAACGATGATGTCAAACTTTCCAAAGTGCCTAAACACCAGGTATATCAACGATATTGAAAATACTTGGATCGATTATCCTTCGTTTAGAATTTGCCATTACAATTCTGAAAGATGAGATCGTTAGAATGGACAATACTTAAATACATGCTGCCTGTGTGATTTTGATGTCAATATTGACAATGTCAAACGTGAGTAGTTATTTTGGATTCCGTTGTGAAGTGTCAAGTTTGTTGGTGTTCTACTTGGAAAGGACACACTGATTTTATTCCCTCCGAAGTACGCAAAACTATATATATACAATTATACACTTCAATTTGATTTAAGACCGCTTTCTATTCTTAAAGCGCAAACTCCTAATTTACAATTCTCTCTTTAAACCTCAATTTGAATATTGCATCTCATTATGGGGTCACTCCAATATCTGAAATTTACCCTCATGAACGTGAGAACATGGCAATTCAAGTAATTATGTAAGTTAGCCATTCCGAGCCCTAAATGAAATGTCTTGAAATTTTGAAAATTAATTACCTTTTTCGTTGGAACTCTTTTTCTCTCTTGAGTAGATGTTTGTTTTGCCAATTTCTGCTTCCAAAGTTTTTGAAACAGATGTTACGTTTGTTAAGCAAAGGCACAGACACATTAACTTCCTGAAAGTCCGTTTGTCATTTAATCAAGGCCTCCATAGGCTCAAAGCTCACCTAATGATAAATTCCTTATCGATATGCATGGAACCATCTCCTTACCACTTATTCTGTCCCTACCAGTTTTCCCTCGTCACAGTTATAGTTTTAAATTCTATCAAATTAAATATTTCAAGTACTGCATATTATAGCCAGTATAATTTGATAGATTGTTATTTGTGGTATTACTAACTTTCATTTAATCCCTTTTCATTTCATTTTCTAATTATATTTTTTCACGAGGTTTTGAAAGCTTTTCTATCGATATTTTCATATTTTATTTTCTGAAATTTTACCCTATAATTATCATAATCAATTATAATAAGAATTATTGAGCAGTACGGATTGATGACGGCTATGGCCCGAAACAAGTGGTTGTCTTCTGCTAATCAATTACACATCTTATTTGCGTCTCCTGACAAACGAGCTACTTTGCTTATGGACTCCATGATGTCTATCAATAGTTAATTCACATATATATATGTGTAGCAAATGAAGTATGTATATATGCATATATGATTTGAGTATATGATTGAGATAAAATGTGAATGATTCAATCTTACGTATGAAAATTCATGGTCAATAGGGCACGTAGAGGTATTGTCATCGTTGTCAAAATTTGCGCTTACAGTATAATAATTAGAAAATGTTTGTGATAGCTATATGGATAAGATAGTATAACTTCTAACAATTAGTAAAAATTGTAAAAATGCGTTAGTTTTAAGAAAATTTTTGTCATGCTTAAGCACAAATGGTTTCTGTGTTATGCTAACCTTTCAAACATGAATTTCGGGGACATTTCGTTGCGAAGAATAGTCGTTGCGAAGAAAAGTCGTCGCAAAGAAAATGCTTCGCAATGATTTATTTGCAATAACATGAGCTCTATTTTCCTCGCAACGTGTTTCTTCACAATGAGTTTCTTCACAAGGAGTTTCTTCGCAATGAGTTTCTACGCAACGACCATTCTTCGCAACGGCTATTCTTCGCAATGAGCTTCTACGCAACGATATGCACTCTGAAATTCAATGGATTGGGCTGTTTTCTGCCAATAAACTTTGTGCATTATTACATTACACTTTTTCGTCAAAAGGCTTTATCTCCTATCCAGTTTTCTCTTCTTGTTTCTTTTTCTCAATAATTATGTAATCTACACCTAATTGACGTCGGTCTATTACTGCATCTTCAGATACAATCAAATCAAGGGAAATATTTTATCAAATTAAATGAAACCAATTTAAGAAGTTTGATTATTCATAATTATAGTTATTCCACAGTAGATTATCGATGTTTTTGATTGATAAAGTACCACAAGAGTCTCGAGTTTTCAAAAACAAGCACGATCTTTCAGAACAATTGTGTCAGATCAAGACATATCTGTTTCTGATTTAAAAAAGACAGCATATGGCAGAAATTGAACAGAATTTAAACAAGTAAAAAAACAGCTAACTATCAGAAATAAATTTAGAAGCATTAATTCAAAAGTTAAGAGGTATATAGTTATCGGGTCAGGTAAGAAAGTTTTCAAAATTCACGCTTCACGGACACCAAAATCTTGCAATTCTCGTTTGCTCTTTCTATAATTGTATCGATGATCGTAGTATATAGATTGCAAACATTATATGTTCTCTGTTATAGGTTTAATGTTTTTTTTGCTTAATAAGTTTGATAAGAAATTCTATCGCCTGTGTCCAAAACATCAGATGGCCTTGAAGCAATTTTGTTAGTACTCTTGTGTAGAAATAATCAACGATCAATGTTCAAATTCTGATCAGCAATCTTCAAAAATCTGTTAAATAGATCATATCAAATTCAGTTTGAATAATTCAAGCTAAAGTCCTCTGCCTCATAACATATGTACTTAATCTTTGAACTAAAGTCTGACCAAAACTGATTATTATTCATTATAACGAAGGAATTAGAACTCATATTTCAAGTGTCCTTCGCATATAATTTGATTATAAAGGCAGATATCATTAAACGCTAATCTTTGTAATACCTTATTTTGTTCTATAGTTATCACGGCGTGACGTAATTCTAACTTATATTTAAGAATTGTGGGTTTCAAATACATCTACTTTCTAAAAATGTTTTTGATCTATGACTCTTGAAAGTTCAACAAAGATCTCAGATCAGCAAGAATTTTCAACTTTTCTTTCATATAAAATTTACAGAAGCAAATTTCGTTACGCAACATTTTCCTTTTTGTAAAGTATTTAATATCTAGCATATTTATATCAAGTGTATAACAGATTTAGCGTATTTACAACAACACAATATTCCATTTATTATGCTATTAAATATTTTGTTATACGCTATAACAAATTTTATATATAGAAATATTTTATGGCTACATGTCAGTGAGGGTTTCAGTACTTTCCTTTGGTTTGAAGGCCTTTGGCGAAATAAATAAATGAATGAACATATATTATATTATTATATACATGTATTGTAGTCTTCATAGGATTTTCTCTACTTTTTATTATCGATACATGGTTATCTCAGTCAACGGCTCAATCTCATTAATTCAAGATATAACATATCTTCTTTTTATAAAAACAAAGTTTATAAGTTAGTTATAACACTGATCGAGCCTCGAATTCGAGCAAAATCAAGAATAATTACTTGACCTTGACCGTAATAAAATAAAAACAAATCCAGGCACAACTCAACTTTACACGCATTCTTATAAAAAAGGTAGTAGGAAATCTTATCATTGGGGGTAGTGACCTCAAACATATACACTATAGGGTTAAAGAATTTCCATTCCCCATACTGGCAATCTCATAATCTTGGATTGCTTTATACCCCCTTCTCATTATCAGTGCCCCATTTTCTTCCTCACCAGTGGGAAACGATTTCCTATTACAATCAAGCTACATTTTTAACATGCACTTTATAATATTTGGACATTATGTAAGGTTTCTGCTGATCAATCTGGAATTTTTGTGTATGTGATCAAGCCATTGGAGTTAATTAATTGCCATACCTGTCTGAAGTGTCTATATATTGAAACCATATGTATATTATTCACTTTCTTCTCTGCTTCTTTAAATTCAATTAAATTCAGTAATTATTTCCGATCTACCAGTATATACCAAAGTATGAGAAGGAAGTTATTATATATTGAAAACTAAGGAAATCCATTGTAGACATTCTATGATTGAAAGTTCTTATGTTATAGTGAAAAAAAAAAACATGAAACAAATCATTTCCCAAGAAAATAGGTTTTTCCATTTAACTTTGCATACAAGCCTGCTATTCCAGTAATCTTTATTCCAAGAGTCCTAATTTCAAACTTTCCAATACATCAACTTTCAAATTCAAATTTCAAACTCGTATTGTCTTTGTTTGCTAATAGACAATCTGTCTATAAGCTCCATATTACTAAATAATTACATTTTGCATTATTAATTAGATTTGCTAATGATCAATATGTTCAATTTTTTGCTACTGTAATGCAAATCAAAATTTCAATTCAAAACTGTCAGCGTATTTTGGATAACAGACATACCTATGTGATTGAAATTGAGCACATACAATGATTTGCTACGCTATAAATCTTTACCTTTGATAAAATAATAAAATATGAAAACATCACTAATTTTTAATAGATTTCATACAAGCATACTTGTATACTATCTATATATATATATATATATATACATATGGACCCAGGCGAGCATTTAACAAAAACGTCAGATTCCTCTAAA
Source organism: Haliclystus octoradiatus (assembly GCA_916610825.1). NCBI lineage: Eukaryota > Metazoa > Cnidaria > Staurozoa > Stauromedusae > Haliclystidae > Haliclystus > Haliclystus octoradiatus. The sequence continues at coordinate 36,144,370 of OU744446.1, forward strand.
AATATAGTAATTTTTCTTTTCAGCTCTAACGATCATGTAAATCTCGCCAACAGAACCATTTTACTTCATCATCAATGGTGAATTAAATTCTACTATCACTTAAACTATTCTTTCTACTGCTTTTAATTTGAACCTTTTACCAAGTATAGTTAAGCCCATATAATATTGGCATGTTCTATATTCCAATATCAAGCTTATGTCATATTGCGGTCAATATATATGATTATATCATTGTTGGAAATACTTTTTAATGGAACCAGACGTTATCAATCTTACATGTTTGAACATATTTATAAATATATGATAAGCTGATGAAGATTAGTAGTTTGTAATAAACAGATGCTTCTGAGGATTTGTTTTTTAACTATACGAATGAAACAAAACAAAAAGGGTGAGCTTGTTTTTATTGAAATTCGAATACCGTAATTCTGTGAATTTATAACTCACAGAAGTATGATTGGTTTCATTGGAAAAATCTTAATAATATGTAATTTTTTTTCTTGTCACCAAAGATTAATATATATATTGATATGATTGGGAAATTATCTGGAATGAAAATATCCTGGAGTTTACTTTTCTAAATTGTATATTGTTTGGACCAAAAATATGGAGCCTTTGGTTATTTCAAAAAACGACCTATCGGCTTTAATGTTCCGAGAATATATAAGTGTACCTATATTTTTCATGATAACAGTATTAAATGCAATAGAATTACATTGGTTACTAAAACGTCGTGGAAAATGGTGTAATTATGATATTAGTGTATTCAATATGGCGATTGCAGATATTTTACTTGGATTATGTGGAATAACTGAATTTATTGTTGAATTATCAATTAATTGGAAGCTAGAAAACCCAGTACGTGATGTAATTGAAGTAATATTTTTAGCTAATGCTATCATCTCCAATTTTAACGTTGTTGTTATGAGCATTGATAGAGCCGTAGCCATTATGAAACCATTAACATACGGTCGCATAGCAACAAGATGTCGATTGTACATTGGAATTGGCATATCATGGAGTCTAGGTACATGTGTTGCTTTAACAGTTCATTTTTTGAGTTTTATATTGCATAACCATCAACCTTGGTCTTATATCTTATCACCACTTTTATTCGTAACACAAATTATTGTATTTGTTGCCTACTCATGTATCTTATTTGCTGTCATAAGTACGTCGAAAAGTTTACGCCATTCTTTTCGTGCGAAAGGTCAAAGACTAATTAGCAAACGTGAAAAATCATTAATATGTTCAACGACTTTACTGGTTACGTTTTTTTCATTGGTTTACATGCCATGTGCAATTATTTTTGTTATGATCAAAGATGTTTATCTATCACGACATAAACACGTCATGTTAATTGGTAGTTTCGTACTATTGCAATCAGCATCATTAATTAATCCATGTGTACACTTTTTAACAAGGCTTAAATGTTATAAAAATCAATTCAAAATTGTAAGGGCTGATTTCATAGTTAGAATGAGAGCATTCACTTCGTGAAACAGATTATATATGAAAATATGAGTAATGCATACGTTTGCATGGTTTATTATTGCGTCTGACTATCCAAAATTACAGAATGTCTCAGAAGTAAACATGTTTGCCAGCAGCTGTAAGACCCGGATGCAATGACAATAAATAAAAGTAGACAAAATACAGATAAAATTCTATTGAAATACAATTACTGGTCCCTCTTCTGAATAAATCCCATCCAGCCGGGGGCCAGCGGCAACAGAAAACAACATCCAGTGATAATATTGTAATTTCATTTAGACAATGAAACTGTTATTCAAAACATCAAAATATTACATTGATTTTATTTTTGCATCTGCTTTGCACACCTGCTGATAGCAACTTTACATTTTGGTACAAAAGCTCACCTACATCAAATTACATTTCATCAAATTTCATATTACATGTGCAACAGACGTGGTTTGACCTTTACTGTTATTTTGAAATTTATGTAGAAACAGATAGAATAGGTATAATACGTATATGGATATACAATAATAATATTAAAACTATGTATAATAGTATTAATGAGAAGGTCATTGAAGAAAGACACACATTCTTTGATTGCAATTCCACCCCGCAGGGGGGTAATTCCACTAGGACGGCTATACGGGGACGTGCCACTTCTTTTGGGTCCATATTCCAGCTGAGGAAAAACTTTTTGGGTATGAGATTTCAAATTTTGGAGCTTTTGGGTATCCTATTTTTGGCTTTTTCAAGAATTTTTGAAAAAATTTGCATCATTTTTGTGTATTTATCTAAAATCAATCAACCTGCTAGAACTTTTTGGGTAGCATCAACAGAATTTTTGGAACTTTTGGGTACTTTACCTTTTTCCAAAGTGGCACCTCCCCGCCCCTAAAGAGCTGGAGTTATCCCCCCGGGAATTCCATGTTTCACGTTCTTAAACGATCATATCAGACAACAAGTGCTAACTACAACCCAGGGGGGAGGGGGTTGCCACTTTGGAAACGTGAGGTACCCAAAAAGTTCAAAAAGTTCTGTTGATTCTACCAAAAAAATTCAAAAATGCTACCAAAAAAGTTCAAGCAGGTTGATTGATTTTAAATTTTTTAAAAAATTCTTTAAAAGACTAAAATAGGATACCCAAAAGGAATCGAATTTCAGTTTATACTGTTATTTAATTTCAATGTTTCCTATTATTCTTTTTTGTTATTGTTATGACATTAATTATTACATTTTGTTTCAGCAGCTCAAAAGTTAGAAAGATAACATTTATTTTCGTGACGGCATTTTGAAATTAATTCTGACCTTTTGCTTGAAAATATTCTTTCTGCGAAAATATAGAGAATAATAATTCATAGGCGCGCGGAGATATGGGATTTAATTTTCCAGTTTTCAAGTCGACATCTTACGAGAGAGTCTGTATAGATATCAAAGGCCATTGAAATCATCAACACGTGCAGTGTAAATTGCAACTTGTTTAGAATGTTTTCAAAGATGTAATTTAAACTTTGAAATTGATACTAGTTACAGCAGCCATTCCAACAATAAAACCAATTAAGCACTAGAAAATAAATATTGCAAATAGTTATAGTTTGAGTTTTCTAAACTTATTTCTTTGTCGAAAACAGTAACTCTCTACGAGGATGTTAACTTTCCTCCATTTCAAATTTGCAACTGTGAAACACGCATTTTAGAAACAACAAAGGAAGTTGATGTCAAGGCAACAAAAGGAGTTCACTGATCGGTAAAAAGTGTGAGTATTTTCCTGGTATTTAACAATGTTTGAGTTGATTGATTGCTGGTCACGTGACGTGAATTAAATACTATGGCAAATCAACAAAGTACGCATCGAATTTCCAATCTTTATTCTTTGAAATTGAGAAATTATTTGATAATAAAGTTTCGCTTAATACAAAGAACGCAACAAAGTTTGTTTTAGTCTGTTCACTGAGTTTATAGAGGAAATGTTCAACAGTACAACAGAAAGCAATGCCGGATAGGCATTCAAAAAATAATTACCTCTTGTTACAGTACTACACCTGTGTCTTAATGCAGGGGAATTTTAAAGAAGCAAACGTATAGGAAGAAGCATTTATCAAGCAAATAAAATAATATCCTCTCAGCTTTCAAGAGAGTTAAAAATCTGTTAAGTGTTAGTAATCATGTGCAATTCTCAATTCTTTTACGTATCATTGTTATTGTTGCGTTTTTCAGTACTGTGTAATATGAATAATTAAATTAAATTATTACTATTGGCTGCGTCAATTATTGTCTAGTTAAAAATCATGAATTATACTAAAAAGCCCTAAATGTATGACTGCCTCTGGAGATAGAGCCCATTTCCCCTTTGTGCCGTACATTAAGCGTTATATTTTATTAATTAATGAAACATTTTTTCGGACGTTTTATTGCTTCCTATGTAGCTAATCGAAAACTGACAAGTAACAATTATCGAACGAGATAGAGTGTGACACTGAGAATTATCATGTGATAACGAGGATTAATAAATTCTGATTGTCATGCGAGTTTGATAACTGTTTTACTATTAAACGTATATTAATTAATACATACAATTAACACATTTACCTTGGTTAATACCTTGATAAGTTACCCTAAATCGAAACTTAAATTCCCAAGCGGACTCAATCTGCTCAGTATTGTTTAATTGTTAAATATCAAATTCTTAGCATGCAAATTATAACTACTCTATTTAATTTTCAAAACTATATATTATGTAAATTACAAACTCTATTGAATTCTAAAACCTATATATTATGTACCTACAAATTAAAATTTTATTCTCATTAAAATGGCTAGATATAAATTGACCGTTGAGATAAATTATAAAATCGAGAAACTGTTGCGACTTTTGCCTTAATATGTTTCAAGAAGAGGCTGCTTATCAAATTACTTCAAGTTGCTTATGAAAATTCACAGTAAACATGGCTCAAATGAAGTTACGAGAAATGTTATGACATTGATAAAAAGGCTATAGATGCGAGACTCCATTCTCAAAAGATTGAATGCAAAGGCTGCCGGTACTGTCTTACCCTTTATTTAATGCTATAGGAGTAGTCATCTACAGAGTGTATTTTTTAAATGGATCCAGTTTCAATGTTGTATCTTTGCATGTACACAAAGTAACGCTTACTGAAATCATTTGCAAAATTACAACACCTGATCAATTACACATCTAATTGCCTATATATTTCAGCAATACCTTCTTCGTGCGAGATTTTTCATCTGCAATAATACACAAGAACAATGTTTCATTATCTTTCAAACTTCTTCGTTTTATCATATTATTAACATGCACAGTATTATGCTCAATTTCTCCTAAATTCAAAGTATTTTAATTTCACATGTTACAAAACGATTATGTCCACCGTATATGGAAATCAAAAGGTCTTGTTTGACGATTTCAATTAAGGCAAGTTGTTTCCATTCAAAATTATTAAGCCTGTTTTATAAAGAATTCTGTATGACCCATGGCGTGGAAATATGTTTCCTCGTTGCTTTCCGCTAAGGTGAAAGGAACCAATTGATACAGTGTTATCATGCGATAGCAGATGCTTTCAAAGTCTTATTCCGTTGAGTATAAATATAAATGAATATAGCTTTCAAGGTCAGTTTATTGTAGCTTGCTTTGAAAGTGTTTATTTTTAATTGGTATTTTTGAGAAACAAATAAAGGATTACGAAGATGAATTTTTCTCAAGTTCTCTTTATTTCTACCTTCATTGCAACTGTTTGCATTCTTGATTATGGATCAGCTATGTCATGTAGATGCCACGACCCACGATTTAAAGTAGAGTGTAATCCGCCCCAAAATTGCAAAGGTTAGTACTTTAATCTGAATATTATCAATTATACAAAATGTTTCCTATATTCAAATACCACCATGGAATCTGGTTCCTTCCAACTGACATTTTAAAGCCATCACTAACATCGCAACGATCAGGACTTATTCCTAGATGCCATAAACACCAACTTCATCTAAATCTAAATCAGTCACAAGGGAAAATTGATTGTAGCCAACGCCGTTTAATGCTGGGGCATCTGCCAATCAAATTTGCAGTAGTTTCTTGGAAAAATTTACCAAACCATATTGTGGAGCTAAAGTCAGATCAATTTCATTTCTACAAATCATTAATTCAACAAAATGAAACAATTGACAGCCTCGAAAAAATAATTACAAAAAAGCTCTAAATACACCTCCATTAAATCAATATTACCAAGAAAACTAACTCAGCCTGGAAGAAATGTTTATGACTATCGATTTTACTTAAATAAACTCAATAATATAATTTTTTTTTGGTTAAATTTATATTTTTAATTTGAATTTTTTATCTTATTTCTCTTTTTCTTTTATCATACAGTATTGCAGTATGCTATTGTTCATTTGATAGCGATCAATTAAGATCTCCATTAGTTACTTTTTGTTACATTATCATTATTTTAAGGGTTAGCATATACTAGCTATACTTGTGAAAGTGTTGTGCTACCTGCATATACTTTTATCCTTTTAAATTATGCGAATAAATTCTATTCTATTCTATTCTAAGGTATTAACCAATGAGTCGGTAATTGGCTTTCCCCTTTGACCCCAAAATTTATTTTTATCGTTGCATCTAGACTGCTTCATGTTTGAGTAGGCTTCATTGATTGATTATATCCACGCACGGCTCTACACAGCTGATATTGGTGTTTCTTATGAATATTTAGTTAGTAATAGAGAAATCACAACTTCGCTATTAAATATGTTATGGATGTTTCGAATAAACGCTATTAACTTCTATATATATATAGGTGGATTGACAAAAGATGCTTGTGCATGCTGCGATGTCTGTGCCAAAGTCGAAGAGGAAAAATGTGGTGGACCATGGGGAATATCCGGTAAATGTGATGAAGGATTAGAATGCTTAAAGGAGGATCCGAACAATTTCAATGCCAACGGTGTTTGCATTACAAAGCCAGGTAAGAAATATAATAACATCTCAAGACTTTGTGTGATTAGTTCTCTTATGTTCATATTGCAAGTAATTTCATTTAAAGCATCCATCTTTCAAATGGGAAAATCCAAATCCCATTCTTGGATGTCTGATTAAAAACAATAAACTCCATCGTTCTCTCCGTCAAAACAGAACATTTTTGTTTGCAAGAAGCATAATATGAATTAGTATACACTTGCATAATGTTAGGTCTACCGTCTTATATTTTCAGAATATTGAATTCCCTAAGATTCAAAATAATCCAACAAGATTTACTGAGCCTTCAATCCATTAATACTTTCGAATAGTTTAAAAGTTACTATAATCTACAAATTCAAGATTTTTATTACTATAAAATCATCATCAATCAAGTCACGTAGACCTGGTTACTTGTTGATATCTGAAATCTATATTGCCGAAATTGTAAGATCAAAACGTTGGTAAATGGTATTTATTATAGCCTATTCGGTTTACTGACTAAAGTGACTATACTTTGGTAACTATATGTATATTGCGGACTCAGTATATTTAAATTGAAATGTTATTCGTTTCATTTCCAAGGTTCAGCTCCTGCTAAACCAAAGTGTCGTGTCCATGCGTTCATTGCATCATTGCCAGATTGGTTTTGTAAACCAGAAGAGCGCACATACTGTACAGGAGATTGTGGAAAGTAAGTGTTTAAATCACGAGTAATGCATTGGTATAGTCGAGCAGGGCCGAAGAGGAAAACTTGTAGTAAATAGTAGTCGAGGCTGTATCGTCCTACTGAAGGCACCCGTATACCACTCTTCTATTTCTAGGTCGCAGCACTTGAGACTCAGAGATCAATCATGATCAATTTTGTCTCGGAAGTGACATACGGCAGATTCATTTTAATATGTTTTATGGCATTTACGCTTTGAGTGTCAATGCCAAACAGTAACCCTCAGGTTTTTCATAATCCAATTCTATTTGAGCGGCCGTTATCGGAGGACAGTACTCATTTTATATAAAGTCAACACACTGAGTTACCCTTAGGAGGGTTGCAACTACGGATGATCAAATTTGAAAGTCTGTTTGGTCTTTCAACGTAGTTTATTCTGCTTCCAGCTAAACCTGTAGAAGGATGTAGGTGTCTGATGTAATTGATCAAATTTTGGAGGCTGATCATCATGCCTTAAATTTCTAGTTTTATCTACATCACAGTTCGCTATTCACAGTCACCCGATCATGTCTATTGTCTATATGTGAATAGCTGGTTGTTCATATTTACTTCGTTGAATGTCCTTTCCGTAATTGAGAATAGCATCACAATATGTCAGATTTTGGCATTGTGTGCATCTTTTTAACTTCCATTTAACATTTCTATGCAGCACTTAAAACGCCTGTAAAATTGATTTCAATGTCCATACGCTCTAATGTGATACGATTGGTGATCGACTGAACGCATCAACTGCACCATGAAAATCGTTCGCTTGGTACGATAGATACAATGCTGGCTAAAACAATCCATCAGCTTGCATAGAAAATATAATGAAACATATTGCTAATAAGCTATTGGCCCACAGTTTCCTATCAGCTATTGATATTGGCGGACGAGAGACGCGTAAGGAGAAAACGAGAAGGTATCCTGAGAAGATTACGAGCCACCTCGGCGAGTAATTTTCACCTTCGAGTTTTCTCCTGAAAAGGCTCGAATGCGTCAATAACAACAGCTTATTGGGAACTGGGCCCCAATTGTTTTGTGTTATATTTATCATTACCTTCACCAGCACTTACATGACTTTCTTTCTGATAAAGCGTGTTTGAAACCTCTTTATCAATTTGGAAATTCTCATTCGTGATATCAAGTTCGAATTGTTAGATCGATTGCGTTTCCCAACCGAGTTTTTCTATGATGATTTGGCAGTGTTGTAAATACTCGTTACTAAAGTAACGCGTTACTAGTTACTCGTTACTTTTGGAGTAATTTTAGGAGTAATTAGTTACTTTTTTGAGAAAAGTAATAAGTAATCTAATTGATTACTTTTTGAAGTAACGAGTATTATTTGAGAGAAAGTAATTGACGTTACTTTTCAAATTACTTTTATGATTAAAAAATATTTGCTTTGTTGTCTTGTGATAATTTTCAAAGGCGCTGCTGTCACTAAGTTCCGCTTTTTATTGTTCTGTCTGCGATGTAATCTCACATTATTTGCAGCTTTCACGAGAGCTATTCAAACCAGGTGAATTGTGTGATATATTACCAATAAACCCTATCCCATAACCTATTCTTCTCTGTTCTGACATTGTTCTGTTGATGAATAGATTCCATAGTTTTTTACTTTTTATTTGAGTGAGTTTCGAATATTGAAAAGATGATGTAAAATTTATGGCTATATGAATAAATTGATAAGACAAAAATAAACCATTTTGATAAATCAAATGAAACCATTTATTTGTCAACTTTATTAATAAGTTTTCAACGTCAATTTATGTTCTGCTGAAGTCACCAGTATTAAATTAATATTATCAAATCGATCGTTCCCCCTTCGTAAAAGAACAAGATGGCCGGCATGATTGTCAAAACGAGACATGTCTTTATCGAAAGGGAGGCAATATCTTTTGTTTCACAAGTTAAAGTAATCATGAAGTAATTAGTAATTAATTACTTTTTTTGGTAAAGTAATTAGTAATTGTAATCAATTACTTTTTAGGCTGAAGTAATTAGTAATGTAATTAGTTACTTTTGAGGAAAAGTAATTTGTAATGTAATTTATTACTTATCAAAAGTAATTCTCACATCACTGTGATTTGGCGTCAAACACTAAACCGATCAGATTGATCGATTCATTTTCATTATAATACAATAAATGATAATACAAATTTAGTCTATTGACACTTACTGATATTGAGGCTTTCAAGATATTTATGACATTATCCATGTTATTTTTTGCTTAGATGTTGTGTTCACTCAAACAGTTGTAATCCTGATCCCTTTGAATTATACGAAGGAGAAGAGAGATGCCTACGTTACGCATGAAATATCATTGCTATATGATATAGTATTGCTAATTTTAATCACATTTGAAATAATCATGGTTGTATAATTATTATTTTAGCAATAAGTTGAACGTCATTAATAAATATCCGTCAAATGTATTCTATAGAATAATGTGTAATATATGATTACATTTTAATAGTACATGTATATTATTTATTAATGATCGAATAATTGATTGACCCAAAAAACTGACAGATGTTGTTATTTTGTTTTTCATATTTGCTTATTTTTGTGAAATGGAAAAATTAGCGAGTCGCTAATTGTATTAACTGTATTTTGAAGTGGGGATCGATGAATAAAAAAGGTGATGAAATATAATCCAGGAGATCTTTGGATATCATCAAAATATTATCAAAATGTTACTATCATTTTGATGTATACTGGGTCATTTGAATGAAAGAGTCACATTGTACCTTTTCCTAAGTGAGTTTCCTAAATCCAATCCAGTTTTAGAAATTTCTGAAAGTTTCAATTGCATTTCAGAAATTTCTAACTGAATTTTATTTTCCTATTCAAGTCCAGACATTTTGTAGTCAATTTCAGAAATTCAATTGGAAAAAGTGTTGTGAACATATCTGATATACCTTTGGTTTTATCAATCCTGTGCCATATTTGCCGCTGATTGCTGGGCTATGTTTATTTTCTTTTATATAACATTCCTATTTATTTCCAACTAAACAGGATTAGATCCACTCTTTTGGAATTTTGTAACGTTTTTCTGAGTTCTTGACTTTGTTGGAATTAAGTTTCATTGATTTTATTCAAACTGTGGACACTTTTGGTTATCAACTTGTGAATAAAATGTCGTGGCATATAGCTTCAGCTCAAGAATGATCTACAGATTGAATAATAATGATTCGTAGATAGAATTACGAAGTGTTTTTGGGAAAAATTTTATTTTGTAGAATGAAAATTATCGAATTAACATAATTACTACATATTAATATGACTTGTTTATTATACACACCATATCGTTCTTCGTTTGTCAGAATTATGAGAGCACCTTATATGAACAGTCAATTTCAGTGACGTAATTAAATATTTTGTAAATACAGAGTGCAAGTGTATATCCCATCGATTGCACTTTTGTTTTAAATTTGATATGGACATCATGACTATCTAACAACAAAACAAATTGTTGATTTGGTTTGTGTGGTTGACAGGTTTTGTCCTATGTAAACAAACCGGCTTTGTCTTGAGGATTGGGGATGGCAATAGTACTTTTATATAGCAGAGATCCTTCCATATTAGCAACTTACTAATCATCATGCTTCAAGTCATTGTAAAATGGTGCGTACGTGTCAAACTATACGGACAAACATTGCCATATTTCCTCTTCAATTTCTGCAAACGCGTATATGTTTATCCCTCTAAAATTCCATTGTCATTTAAAGTGATTATTATGATTAAAAACATTGTTGTTACGATATTTGTAAATTTGTTTAGCGATAGTGTAGATCAATGCTATACAATTATCTTTTGACAGTTTTTGTCTATGAATTCGAAATCTGTTTGAATATGTTGATAGTAGAATACTTATAGAATCAGATTCAATGTCATCTAACATTGAACATTTGATTTCGGATAAACCAACCCTTATAATTGAAAATGAATGCATAGGAATGGTTATTGTTATTTATTAGTAGAGTTATCAAGCAGCACAGGTATATAATGTTGTTTAAGTAAGACTAATAACTTGCAAAATCACCACAAAATCTAGACGATCAGCTGATCACCATAAAATTCACGAGATATAAACACATGCTATTCTGAATTCAATATTATTTTATCTTTTTCATGCAGTTGCAAGATGAATATTAAAGTAATTATTATTTTTTGCTGGTTATTAGTGAAATGATGTGTACTGGTCAGTTGAAAAAGCCAATAAAAGAGAAAACAGAGGGACGAAAAGTTGAATTGGATTTGTTTGGCATTAAATCCAGACACCTCAAAAGTAAAGGTGGGAGTGTTGGAAAGGTAACAAAACAAGATCGTGCTGGTGATGCATTGTGGGCAAAGAGGATGGCTGCTTTCAAAGAGATTCTAATATACACTCTACTCTTATTGCGAGTGCATCATTAGGATTGTTTCCAGGCTGTCATTTTATCGGTATAGTATTCGCAGTTATCACTCTCTCTACAAGAACAAAAGAAAGGATGATTTAGGATCAGATTCAAAATCAAGTCGATGTCAAAATTGAAAGAAAATTAGCTGGTTATCATTACTCTAATGTTCAGTCACTTTTCGCGGAGTTAGATGCTGCAGCTGGTCTGATGGATAACGATAATCTCCAGGAGCGCAAAGCTTATGCTGTTAAAGTTATAGGAAAAGAAATATTTATGCTACCACAATATCATGAAGATTTATAGGGTATAATGATAAGTTGGCAACAATGTTCCCTCCGCGGATAATATATGCTATGGCAGCACTATTTGATCTGGTCAAACTAAATGCAATAGAGAGTTGCAACGTATCGAAATATATGCATCATTTTAGAAGAGATGCAGTTGATGCTGTCCCTGTTGTTTAAGCGTTATATTACTGTACTGCCATTGACAGTGAATAAATGGGTTGACCTACCGGGTAAAAAATATAGCCGTGTCACCTTTAAAGACTCGTTTACATGAAGGCAAGTAAAAATCACAACAAGGAATGATGGTGTTTGCATAGCTTGTAATCATATTCGAGACGAGGCACTTGTAACAATCAATTCTTCATTGATGGATTTGGTCAACATGCTTCTTGAGCCTATTTACTGCTTTGTTGTGAGTGCCCTTCCAAAATTCAAATGAGTGAAACTAGTTTCACTTACTGCGACAAATGCTATGGAGTGACCGAAGGAGATAACAACGGAAAATATGGCTTATCATGTGCTAAATGGGATGATGACGCTGATTTTTGGTGCGTGTACAGATCGCAACGAAATAATTGACACCCGATGAATAGCCTAGGGACACAAAGTTATGACTGGGATGGATGTAAACCAGCAGCTATTGCAGAATGCGCTAAATGAAAAACTTGTAATTGTTAATCAATGTATAACAAACAAGTTTGATTAATCATCTGAGGAGATACAAAGTATGAATAGAGATGATAATTGAACCATAAGTGATATAGCGACTCATGAGATTCAAAATATTTATCGTTCAAGAATATGCTTTCACTGAGTAAAGGTATGGTTGACTTGTTGTATTATTATTATTTCATAATATAATATATAGCTTCAGTAAACAAACAGGTGTATTGATTGTTAAAAAATATCCCTGTTAATGGTTGATATGCAATGAACAAACTATATAAAAACATGAACTAGAAAAGTGAATTGTGTTATTTCTATCTGATTCCATCTCATCCAAAATATACAACGCGGAATACATTAAAAATGATCGCTGAAGCTACTTACTCACAGTTCTGCACTAGACAGAAAGATAAGTAGTCTTGAAAAATGTCATAGGATTGTTTTCTTCACACTGCTCACTTCTCAGAGAAGCCCTTATATAAGATTAGGCATGTTAGTATACGATTGCTTATTTTCATTTTCATTTGGTTTGTTTGATATTGTTTCCAACTACTCTCACTTTCTTGAAAATTCTAAACATCACAATATGCATTTAAAATGTCTTGTCATCAATGCATAAATGCCGCATGCACAATACCTGTAACATGATAATAGTCTCGGAAGAGATTACACCAAGCTCATTTTAGATACAATAATCATACAACAATGATATATGTTTTTCCACTTGAATCAAAGTCACAGAGGAAGCCATACATTCAAATTCATCACTTTGAAGCACAAACTTTTCACCAGTACAGGTTCTCACCCAATAGAAGTTTAAATGCCTCAGTAACTTTTCTGAGATTGTTAATTTTATAGACTTTATTCAAAAATAGTTTACTGAGAATTAATTATATCTCTTTGAAATTTTGGAGCGTTTTCCCCATTGACTTTGTGTATTAATTTAGAGGGGCATTGAGCGCCTATTTCCCAAGACTTTTTTGAAGTCAAATTTTGAACTTACCTACTAGAACAATAAAATCGAGAATACTGTATTAAACTTTCAAACTTTCATTTTTCTGGTCCATTCTAATGCGCATGATCGCCACGTGTTTTCTGTCAATCGAATCAGCAGTCTGTGTAGGTCTATGTGTTGGAGAAAGCATACGAAAAATGATATTTGCGCCCAAACATAGCGCTGAAGGCATTTATCAGCAAAGAAATGATTTATACATCGAAAAATTTCACCATTAGCTTTTTCACGTCATGTTCTACTACATATGTGAAGATACCTGGGGGGTTATTCCCACTTTAGCTGTATTTAATGATCACTTGAAAAAATCACGAGTCATGTCAAGACAACCCACAAAACTCTATTTCAACCACAAAAATTGCACGTGTTTTCGTTTCTGGGTGTCTGTCAATGGTTATACCCGCCAATTTTTACTCATCAGCTAGAACGCATGTTTTGGAAAAGGCGAAGAGCCGCGACAAATTGAACAAATTTTCATAAAATCAAATTGAAGGTTCTCTATAATTGAAATTCAAGTTGGAAAATTAAAAAGTAACAGCTTGGGAGTTGCTATGTTCATGTTTATGATGATGATGATGATGATGATGATTTATTTTATTTCAATCAACTCGCATTGAACTACATAGTCTACAAACAATGAAGTTTCCACTATATGAGCACGTTTTACAGAATGGCGGGTTAAAATGTTAAAATCAATAATTAGTAATAATAGTAAGTAAAAGTTGCTAGAAAAATAATTAAATTAGTTTAAAAGTTCATGCTAAAAACATATAAAAATATTTATATACAGATATAAAAATGTGATGTCTACGGTTAACTTTCATTTTGAAATGTCCTTTTGTTGTACTTTATGATTTTAAAATCACCTCTTCTAGATGCCCTTGTTTTACGCTCACACTTTTCGAATAAATTGCTGACGTTTGCTGTTGTTGCTTTACCATTTTTTTAACACTTTGATTTATCTTGACAAGGGATACAAGATTCCGATGTCGCATAGTGTCAAAGTGGATTCGATGTTCATTAGTTTGTAACTATTACTATATCTTTAATAATGCAAACATGTTAAGAGTTTAAAAAACTATAATGCTGAATTCTTCACGTTCTATTTTGAAATTGTATTTGTAGGATTTTCATTACAATGTATCTAATGAAAATTCATTGACCCATTAAATTAGAAAACAAAGAATTTACGAAGGAAAATTGATTAGAGGTAATTGATATTCCAGGCAAAGGGTATGTAACATGACCATCAAAATGATAACATTAATATTGTTCGTGGGTCTAAATATCGTATTCCACTCGCATGCGTGTTTTATTCGCAACGATGTAGCTTCATATGAGCGTGACTGTATAATTTTCCTACAATTTATGGAAAAGTTTATCGAACGGTCCCAATTTTGTAAATGATTCTTATTTAGATGGGAGTTATCCAAATATAAATTTCCTAGGAAAATATCCAATAATTTTGAAATTTATATATATGTCTAACCAGGAGAATTTCATAAATGGTGTGACTACTGTAATATAAAGCATTCGAAGATTTTGGATGGAAAGGAACCAGAAAAGAAACGACACAGTCTAACTTTTTATGCAAATATTTCATGAGTTCAATCTTAAAATATCTGTAATTATTATAATTCCCTTTCCATGATAGAGATTTGGAAAAAAAGCTGAATAGCTTCTTAATTACTTGCATAATTATGTTAATGTATCGCAGATATATGTAATTTTTTGGTAAATTATACGTTTATACTGATGAGTCGGTCCGTAAAAGTGTTTCATGTTGCATAAATGCCAGAAAAGTAATTGCTGTATACCCTTTCAATGCTCTTGTTATCTTGGTATGGGAACCAAGCTGGAGTAAAGGGTTACCACACGGCTGTCGTGTGGTAACCCTTTTATAAATCGATTCTATGTAATAAATATTACAAATTATTAGTACTTTTTTTACAAAATATCGGACCACACTCCACTACTATCGAAACTGATAAGTTCATTTTCTCCTGAAAAGCGTCAGAAGAAATGAGAAGAATCTGACTAACCAATCATAGCAACAGGAATAACAAAGGGTCGCAATAAGCCAATAGGAATCACCGTTTTTCCTGTGACGACCGCGTGTCTATGTTTTTGCAAAAACGGAATTTCAGATGATCAGATCAGCTTTCAAAGTAATCAACATTTATAATTTTATCAACCAAAATCAAATCTTTCTAAAAACCGTTTAAATTTACAAATGATCTTATTTTGAAGATTGTATATTTATATTTACATTTGATATGGTACAATTGTTAAAGATGGAACCGAAGCCTGAATCATAATTAAAATTCATTGCTCCTGCTGCAACTGTTCCATTTTCTCTCGTCGTGTTTATGGTAACCGAACTCGTGTTTCTTTGCTCTTCCTCACTTCTGTTACGAAATGAATTGCTTTCTGTACTTTCAACAAGTGAACCAGAGAGAAATGTATTACATTGCTTTTATTGTGTGGTAGCTGGTCTGTTGTTGTGATGCTGCAATGTTCAGAGTTTTCACACCGAGTGGACGATTTCGGTACAAATATCGATCTGAAGGTTTCCAGTTTTGTTTTGGATACTGAAACTAGGTCGAACATTATGGAATTAATTTCCTCAAATAAATGGTATCTCAATGTCACAATAACATACTGTTGAAATATTCTTCGTACTTTTGGCCTGTGTTTCATTCAGAAGGACATACAAGTCATTACTTGTACAGGTAGGTAACCTTCGTGTTCCGTTGTTATCATTACTGTTATTATTAGGCTATTACTATTTGAATTTAATTCTAAACCAAAGGAACAATTTTCTATGTTTTGAGCTATTTTGAAACTTTTGTTTTGAACCTGGTCCAGATATCCCGCCATTGTTAGCATTGTCTGCACTGTGAGCTCCAAACATGACCATTAGCCAATCAGATTGCTAGAACAACATTCGACGATTTATAAACACACTTTCCAAAAGTGCTCTTACATTTACTTTATATGATTTCATTAATCAATCAGGATGTCTAAACTCGAAAAACATTTTCTTATGAGATAAAACCCTGACTTGGCCATTTGTAGTAACTATAGCGCAATGCGCTGAAGGATTGAGGTCAGGAGTGCATACAACTTCTTGGTTTTTTTTTTTAACTGATGTTGGTTCTTCGTATACCAAATTAAATATTTGTAGAGGAGTGTTGCCATCGAATGAATGTGAATGATCGATGTGTTATGAAACAAAGTGAGCGAATTATTTAACTAAAACCACAGTATGGGAACGCCGTCATTCAAACCCTACAAATGCCCACTTTTCGAATTATGATTAGAAATTATTACAACTGTCACGGTTAGCCTATAAAGAATGGTAGCCTGGGTACTGTTGTAAAGAACATTGCTTCGAATAAAAGTTCGACGAATCCAGCTTTTCTCGCATAGTTACCCACTATACCCATCACGTATACTTTTTTTTGTCCAGAATGAAATTTTTTAGCAAGATACAAAAATTGAATACACGTTTGAATTGCATTCTAAAACTCTATATAAACTATCATCGTCATAAACGGTTAATAACAATTTACAATAATAATTATATTGCTTGCTATATATATAGTAATGATAAATCAATCATCTGACATAATTACATCCGAGCTAATTTTATGTTTAATGACCGAGTTAGCATCCTGACTTCTCTTTTTGAACATATTTGATTGGGTTGGGATTGCAGTTGGTAGAATGAACACAGCAGCTAAAAACATAACAAGGATATCCATTATTTTACCATACAGTGTAACTGTCATAAATGGATTTCGGATAAATCAAATTACCACTCATTTACGTTTAGTTAGTTCCTTAATAATTTTGGTAATGAAAACTTTGATATGCACTTTATATATAATCGGTTTACACTATAGAAAGTTAAAATATTTGTATAGTTCTATTTTTACATGGCATTTTTATATGGACAAATATGGACTAGCGTTTGATTAAACTCATTTTGCTCAATCTTTTATCAACTTTGCATATAATTTTGCATACATATTATGCCAACATTTGAAAGTTGGAAAATTTTCATAAAAAATTATTCGACTAGTCACGACTGAGTTAAATTGTTTGTTTAAAATCAATATGATTCATGTTGCAATTAAAACAATCACTAAATTTTTCTAGCAGAACTAGAAGCTATGAATGATTGCTATACAGGGCCATCTATTTACAAGATTTGGGACACGCTTTCATGTGCCGCTATCGTCTCCAATTGGACAGATGCCAGTCACGTGATTTTTGGATGCCATCTTTGTTCTTTTGAAAACAGGTTCTCAATCATTTCAAGTGAAACGCGCGAAAAAATACAATACAATATGGCTGAAAAACACAACATTCTCCTGCACATGCGCACTGTTAAAAACGTGCTCGGGTCCAGGCAAAAAGATACAAAAATGGCAGAAGTGTCCCAACTCTTGTAAATAGATGGCTCTGTTGCTATACATTTTTTGTTACGATGATAAGATAATGTATCTCAAACATAGACCTACATAGACTGCTGACGAAAAAATTGCACCCTTTGGAAAATAGATGACCGACGCAATGGACTTATTTCAGTACTCTTATCATTGACATTTTCAAAATTATTTGATTGTTTCCAATAAACTCTCTTGCAATCTAAGTAAACTTCAAACAATAGGTTCTCACTGTCATATAGAAAGATAGTTAAATGATATTTTACAGCCAGCGAAGGGATATTTATTGGCAGGATCACAATTCTCTTACAGTCAATAATTATTGAAGTTTCTGACCTTTCGCAATCTCTGGAGCAGTAGACGGTTTCTTCTTCTGCGCATTGCCAATCAGGTAATCCAGCAACGAGTTCATGTACACGACATTTTCTCAAATTACTAGTGGCTCCTGAAAGCATGATAGTTTTGATTTTAGTAAGGAATAATTTCAATAAGATCATGTACATCATGTAAAATACCTTAAATAATTCTGTTTATTGTCGAGAGCATGTAATGTTGCTTATGGGAGGACATTCGCACACATGCTTCTATAGATGTAACGATTTATACATAGTCCAAAAATCGCACCCAACATGAAGTATGGAACATCTCCATATACCAAAATATATGATAACGCCTTTGTCTATTAATATGTATATGCTTTAAATTCGTATAATATAAAGCCATCATTATGTGTGTGTGTGCGCCTTTAGCCCCAGCAAAATGACTTTTTATTTCACCAACATTCATGAATTCAACAAAATCCGATGAATGTTGGCGAAATATATAGTCATTTGGCCACCCTCATCATTTCGGATTTTGTTGGCTGATGTTGGATTTCACTTTTTTTGGATTTTGAATACATTCGAAAATTTTGCCAACATTCATCGCATTTTGTTGAGTTCTATTGTTCTCTACCGATGCTGGCGAAGTGGCCAAATGACTTTTTATTTCGCCATCATTCATCGGATTTTGTTGAAATTTGAACCATCTTCTGATTAGTCAACAAAAACATCAAATTAATATCATCTTCTATGGTGGATTGAATGGTTCAGAGATGAATGTATTATGAGAAGCTGCGCATTGAAAATCAAGGTCTATCTGTCATGCGATCTGTTGAAATTGATCTACCATGTCGCGGTTGAGATAAATAATAATAATAATAATAAACTGTATTTATTTATAGAGCGCTATTTCCAATAGTTGCTCAATAGCGCTATACATGTTATAATATTATAAATATATATATATTTTATTTTATTTTTTATTACTTCAAACAGTGGTGTAAAGAAGTTAAATGTTGAAAAGAAATATACTGTAAATACTTTAACATTTAAAAGCAATTTTAAAAAGACTCGTTTTTATTAGTTGTTTAAAAGTTTCAATTGTTATTGCATAATTTGCGTCTACTGCGAGATCTTTAGAGAGAATTTACAATCATTGGTTTTAGCGGAAAGAACCACTTCCTTAGACATAGAAGGGTGATACGAGTGCCTTCGGTGGGAAGATACTGACCCAAACTACTACTAATTTTAGTGAAGGTCCAAAGCCCTACCATTACAATGCATCCACATTGATGATGATGAAGCACTTCAGAAACACTGTCTTTACCTTGCTTTCTTGAGCAAAATCCGTTTGCATTGAAGTCTTTGGGGTTTTCTTTGAGACACTGTAGCCCTTCATCGCATTCACCACTAATTCTCCATGGTCCTCCACAACTTTCACTTTCCACTTTAGCACATACATCACAGCAGCCACAAGCGTCTTTTGTTATCCCCCCTAGATATCAACACAAATGAAATAAAGAGAATATATGGCAATAATGTAATATTTGGTTAAGTTATGCTGTAATTAATCGAATGTTTTAAAGACGAACTTAAGAATTAAAAAATCTTGAACAAAAACATACTATGTATTATCAACAGATTGACCTTTAAAAAATAAGCTTCAATCAGAATATTATGGAAGAAATTGATTGGTATCAGCAGATGATGTATTTATACAGCCTTACTATCTGGACTATTTTAATCAAAACTAATTAAACTTTACTTTTGAGCTTTACAGCTAGAGCTTGTGTGATTTCCATTGCTCTTATCGCATGACATATAAATATCATGAATTAGAACGCAACTCGTCCTGCATGGGTTCTGTGATAGATTCTATTTTTCAGTGGCAAAGCAGCCAAAGATAATTCATAAATTTGAGTTTGAGTTTGTCTCTACGTGGTTATAGACAGATGAAGGCTGAGTTAAAGGATTTTGTTAAATTGATGCAAATGAAAATACTCATTATGCAGAATTCATCGAAAGTGAACAATGTATATATATATATGCATTAAAGAGTAGGTAATTGCAAATTATACATGGAAATATAATTCAAGTTACATTCTGATCAAATTATCCTTTATCTAACCTGCACTGCATGAAAAGCCAATACTAATTTGAACTTAAGCGCGTAGATAAATTATGACAATACCACTTTCATTGAAGACGTAGTGAAAACATTAACTTTGAGATTAATTTTAAATTATAAATTGAAACTTTCAAGTTCAAGATAAAGGATAGCAACAAGAAGTTATCAGACTTAGGCTCGAACCGTGTTTCGCAATAACTCAATTGCATCTTCAGGTTGAAAGGAATAAAGTCTTAAACGTAAAAGCCTTTCATGGTAAATATCAATGTGATTATAAATGTGGATAGGTCAAGACAACAAAGGAAATAAATAATTTACTCAGTGTATAGTGTTATTACACTATGATGTATTACACATCGCGATTTAATTAATTCTCCAAAATATTATATATAAAGAGTCATACCTTTGCAGTTAGTAGGTGTATTGCATTGAACTTTAAATCTTGGGTTGTGACATGGACATGACATAGCTGCTGTAGAATCCAGTAAGAGAACGAATGCAAAGGTAGAGAGAACGACAAACCCTAAAGTATTCATCATTAAGAAGTTTTTCCAAAATTCTCTTTACTCCTTTTATATGTGTTATAGATTCTCAGCGAAGTACAGATCAGCACTTCAACTGTTTTGATCTTCAATTTATACCTTGTTTCGTATTGATGTTTTTATAAACGTGGAAGTTAATTCTCACAACGTATCCATTGTTATTATTGAAATTATTAAATCTGCCAGGATATTAGCTGTGGTGCTCTAAAGATTTGCATATTCCAGGCAACAGGTGGGATTAGCAATGTAAACAAAAAAGGTTTGTGGCAAACTTGAGCGAAATTAATTTTCAGTGCATATGTTTCAATGAAAAACTAAATATTTAAATAAAGATTATCAAAAGCAATATGCACAGAAAAATCCACGATCTAGGAGAAATTTATTTCCTTGAAATGTTCGGAAAAAATGTACTATATATACACGACAAAATTTTGTAGATATGTATAAAACTCTTTTGTACAGTATGTATAGAATGTGTTTTTAGTTCAAGTAAGAGTATATATTTTTTTCATACTAAATAATATTTTTAACGAAAACTATTTTGAGTAGATTCCAAGAAAGTACTCGCACTTCCATGATTAGTCAAACATTTCATCTTCAGCTACATATGCTCATATTTGAAATAGAATTTAGTCAATTAATGCTTAGGTTTGATTTGCACAATACACATACATATAAAATAAATACTGTTTTATTAATTATCTTCAAAGTCTATTCAATTAATTTCAAGTAAATAGTCTCCATCAGCTGTTTCCATGCACCCCACATGGTATTTATTCGATATAAAGGGATGTCTTTTGGATTAAAATATATTATCGTGTTGCTTAACATCCTTTCTTTTCTCTTGCTGTGTTGTTACTGTTCGTTTATCCGATTCTATGTCAAACAATCCTAAGTGCAAGTTAAATATATATACCATCAATAGTCTATCATATTACACTGACATATCACTGCAGCTTGTTAGAAAAATGGAATCCACTATGCAAGATGATAAAATGAAACTTCATTATTCTAAACTCAAATACATTGTTTTGCATAATAGTGCGTCAAATAATATAAAGCCCCTGAACATCAAAAATAATTTATATCTACGCAGCAATTTATTTTATATACCAAGTATTGAGTAGCCTCAATAGTAACAGCTAACAGCATAACAAAATATATATACATATAAATATAAAATTATTAAATTGCCTGATGATCGTCTTGGCGTGATTCTAATGGTAGCAAATATGAATGTCTGATTTTTTCCTTTATTAATTATTAAACAGCTCTGCATTAATGGCATCGAGCACTATTGAAACAGCAAAGACAACACAAGTACCTTGATATTACGACATATAAATATATATAGTAACAATATGAGAAATATTAAACATTAATATTGGCAATTGGATAGGGATCAATGCTAGTGAATAGCAGTGCGTAAATAATAATAATAATAATGAGAAGGTCAAGAAAGACACATTATTTGGTTGTAACTCCAAGTTTCACGTTACTAAACTATTATCAGACAATAAATACTAACTACAATTACAAACATATACACATTAACACATAGCTAGAACAGAAATCTGGAGACTTTGAGTCAGGAATCAGGAAACTTGGAGTTACAACCAAAGCATTTTTCTTCCTTGACTTTCTCAGTATTATTATTATATATCTATATACATATATTCACATAAATAATTAGTTTATGTATTGAGTATACCTTCATTCTTCTTATTAATTATTGTCATATGCAAACGAGCAATTGTTCATGTTGAAATGCATGTAGGAACCTTCCTGAAACATCTACAACATTCTAGAACATAGGAGAACCTACATGACTCCCCGCATGACTCACAATGACCATGCATGATCTAGCACCTTCTAGCATTTATCTAAACACTATAAATACAGCAAATGAGAACTATGAGAACTTCATGTACATTCTACTATCAACATACAACTTGGAATTAATATTATTATTTATAAGAAGAAATATACAAATCAATTCAACCTACGTTGTTATTATTATTTCTTCAACATAATTCTACAGTTCTCATCAAGCGAATTCAAATAAAATAACAACAACAACAACAACAACAACAACAACAACAACAACAACAACAACAACAACAACAACAACAACAACAACAACAACAACAACAACAACAACAACAACAACAACAACAACAACAACAACACTGATAAACAAAGCAAACACATTCCATTCGAATAAAACCTTGTACATTGGCATACAATTAACAAGGCATATAACAAGATACATGAGTATAACATTTTCATAACGTCACCTTTCATAACGGATTATTGTTTATAGCGTATAGGCCTTGATTCCTTGCATTATTTAGCAGGTTTTCTCTTAAGAAGTATTGATTACAGCGTCACTACTTATTACAGATTATCTCTCGTAATGTCCCATTTTTTGCTTTCCGTGATGTAGTAAAATTGCTTATAACATTTACGATAATATTTTGTTTCATTATCAAAGATATGGTACGTCTCCGATCCTATTAGCTGAACGTGTTGTTTTCCATACAATTGTTGATATTTTTCTCTTTCTTTTTTTTTATTCCGCGTCAGAAACTGCTGAATAAGCTTAAATGGATGATTTGGAAATGTGTGAACATCAAAAGTACGTATACACAGGCATATTTGTTTAGAATGGTATGGTATAGAAGTTACTAATGGAAAATCAATCTATACACGAAATTAAACTTGCAAATATACGTCTATCAACTTCATAGGCATAACATGTTTTACATCAATATGTCAATCATAATCTTCACATCATATAATTTGATCGAATCAGAGTGTACTGTTCATCTTTCGAACGTTCCTCGTTTGCTGTATTGTGTTTCTACCTGCGATTGATATTCTCCAGTCAAGACTTTTTGATACAGGAAAGGAAATATTTAAGAAACAGTATAATACTCATCAACATAAATCGAAACACAGTATAATTATATTTTTTTCATTCTGGTCACATTAATTTATTGTTTTATATTATGTAATTAATAAATTTCGTGCCCTTTACAATCAAATAGATACATTTGAAACTAAGTCCTGAGCTGCTGACGGAGTGTTTCTTTATATTGGAATGTTGTGAGGTATACTGATCTATTTCATTTGTGTTTGTTCAATTATTTTGTTTTGAAAATTTTTATCTGGCTAAAAATTAGAAATTTAAAGTTTTCATGTTTTGGTTGCTTAATCCAAACAAGACCGTTAATCAATCAAATTGCTGGAATACCATTCGAAGTTTTATAACAGGTTTTCGTTAAATATAATTTCAATCAAATTCCTGAAACATCGTTACAAAATATCAAAACAGAACACAAAGAAGTCTACATACTAGCTTCACAAACATTTGTTTAAAGAAGTATAGTCTGCACTTGGGAAGGTAAAGTGTTCAACACTATTTAATTAATTGTTTAATATTGTAATATGTAAATATTTAAGTGTTTAATTAATAATTTGAAGTTCAAATTATTAATCAAACCATAATTACGGGAAGGGATTTTGCCTTACCTTTGTGTCAGCTCTAAATTATTAATGGGAAATATCTACATTTGTATATCGCAACTCCCAAGATGCTGCCATTTTTTGTATTTTTCGAGTTAAACTTTAGTTACAGAACAAATTTCCTTGTTCTGAAAGATCATCAACTTTGTCGCCGATCGTCGCTTTTTCACAAATATGTCTTTTATATGTTGAGCTATATACTATTGCGAGTAATGGCATTACGCGAGATATTATAATAACAAATGGAATGGAATGTTGTGGTTTGTCTTGACATAATTAAAAATAACGTGGTACAAATCTACCAATCAAGACCCGAGTATTTTCAAGTGATTATTAATAGGAATTACATAAAATATTTGATAACAGAAGAAGCGAAGGAAGGAATATATTTTGCTTTATAGTAATTGAAAGATATATTTTTACAATCAACTGTTTTTATAGCAGTTTCATATTGTTTACAATCAAATTGAAACAGTTACTAATTCTATCTGACAGACATCAAAGTTACATTTTGTATTGCATTGCATCGTCACGCATCTCTTAATTCATTGGAAGATTGAGCATCTTGTTTGACTTTCTACCATTTCTCTAGGGTTGGGATTGCAATTGGTTGGATGAACACAACAGCTAAAAAATAATAAATAGATTTTCTATTTGTACAGCAATACTATACAACTATTGTAATACCATGCAATTTCCGATGCAACTTCTAGATAAGCGAATTTCTATATAAATTATAGCAACGTTTTTACTATCATCTATAAGTTAGTTGAATGATATTTCAAATTCAAAAGACAGGCATAGTATTTTCCTGTAACATGATAAAATTTGTATTAAATGCGCCAACTAGGTATGCTACCTACGTTCAGTATCACCACCATCATCATTAATGCCACATACAAATGCCAGAATAGCATCAACAAAATTAAGATTAAGTTCACATAAATTTACAGTTCAAACATGAAGACACACAGGTGTTCCTTATAAAGACAGAAACTGTCCAGTTTGTAAAACAAATGACATTGATGATGAAATGCATCTACTCTTCTCTTGTACTTCTAACAATGATAATCGAATTGCTTTCTATAAAGCATTAAATAGACTGTATGTAAACTTTAGCAGCATGTCAATTGATGAAAAGATGAACATTTTATTTTCTAATCCACCTCTCATTATGAATAATATACTTGGAGCATTTGTGCTGAACTCTTTTGGTTCAAGAGATTTTTTAAACAATTGATATTTGAATGTTATCGAGATAAACTTTGTTAGAATTATGCATCTCAGAATTATTATATGTATTGAAAATAAACAACAACAAAAACAACAGCAACAATATATATAAAATTAATAAATATAAATATTCGTATTCTTATTATTGTATTGTAAATCTAAAGTGCATGTAATACAATAAAATTAAATTGTTAATGTATAATCTAAGTAAGCTATATAAATAGAAATAAGACATTCATATTTGCTACTATTAGTTTCACGCCAAGGCGATCATCAGGCAATTTAATCTGATTTAATATAATTATTAATTATTAAACAGCTCTGAATTTATGGCATCGAGCACTATTGAAACAGAAAAGACAACATAAGTACCTTGATATTACTATAAATAGAAATAAGCAGATTATTCATTTATATTGCACTTCCTGTACTTATCACACATCCTGTATTATTGGATACATTGATAATAAAGGTGCAACAACAAAAACATCATTATCATCATCATAATTTATCCAGTAGAAACCTGACAAGATTTTTCACAGGGCTTGCAGTGAAAAACTGATATTACATTGACACAGCATACTGATTAGCAGTTCTTGTTATGAAGTATCAGCCGAAGATATCAAGTTGATTAACTGTTGTTTATGTTTTTGACATACTCTCAATTTAGATATTTTCGTATCTGCAGTGCTTCATATAGTATTGTGTTTATTCGTAACCACCCCTGATCTGCTAGCAGCTCTATATCATAGTAAGGTAATTAGCATTATTACATTGATTTCAAGACAACACAGTAAAGCTTTCTAACCTTCCACAATCTCCAGTGCAGTAAATCGTTTTTTGCTGTTTACAAAATCTACCCTGTAAATGAGCTACAGATTCATGAATTCGACACTTTTCGAACTGATCGTTTTCTCCTGAAAAACATAAATATGATTATATTACGCAACATAGTTGGAGGAACATTTGAAAAAGATTCCATTTTCAAACATAAATCTTTCAGATGCTAGATGAATATCTTGCTTATATCTTTCTAAGCAGATCAAATAATAATTTATTGCATTATCTTAGAAGTACTTATACAGCTTACATGGTACAAACATGGCTAGAATCGTCTTTCTGAAAACGCATTAATAAGAACTGTGAAGTTTTATTACACCTCAAAATTAAGATTTATATATCTCAATGCAGTCTGCTGTGATTCATCTACAGGGTCACTCCTGATAACGTTAATGAATATTTTCCATAATTGCTCAGCGAGAGAAGAGCAATTCCCTATTATACTATGTTATATTAGCAATTCCCTTTTTTCGACGGGCTTATTGATATTTCGCCGGATATATGAGTATTTGAAGCACCCATATTGGTTTGCGGGTAAATGATTTATCAAGAAACAAAGTATATATCCTGCACTATTTACCTACATCAAAATCAAAAGTACCTGGTTTTTCTGTGCAAACACCATTTGCATTGAAATCTTTGGGGTTTCGTTTAATGCAGGCTAGGTCTCCATCGCAAGTACCGCTAATTCCCCAAGGGCCTCCACATCTTTCTCCTTCGACTTTAGCACATTTGTCACAACAATGGCAAGCATCTTTGGTCAGTCCTCCTATAAATTTCAAACATTCCTTCGACATATAATGTGCATATTTCGTATTTCAAGGTGGAATATACCATGGCTCAATAACTGATCTCTATGATAAAGAGCCGCAATCTCAGCGGAAGACGGGTGTGTGATTACTCGTCATTTCACCAAATCTATTTTATTTTATTTTATTTTAGCTTTCAAACTTTAAATGATCAAATACTAATATTTCTATTTGAATATCGCAACTCCTGAGATGTTGGTATTTTGCGAGCTGAATCTTATTACAGAGTAAACTTATTGTTCTGAAAGATCATTAAATTTGTCGCTAGGCTATACTCGACACAGCAACGAAAATTCATACGATTTTAGAGGTTGCCATGGATTTTCGTGGGAAGCGTTTCGATAATAAATTCAAAGCTATTCTGCTGATAATTGCTTTCACATTTTTGCTGAATGATGGGCTAAGTTCATAGACCTCTTAGAACATCTACATCGCTAATTTCTGACGTCACAATGTCCGCTCAAAAACCATCCATTGTCCAGACAAACCTATGATCTTCAAATGATTGGAATTTAATGACGAACAGTCTTCCAATGCTCTCACAACAACTTGTTTCCTTCACTCCATTTGCCAATTTCCTAATATTCTAAATGGACTTTTGGAAACCTGGCGAGGCCAACATGGCGGATATTCTTTGGTTTTTTCGAAATTTCGAAAATTTTCGGCGGGCATTCGATTTTAGGGCTTGTTAATGGATGACGTCAGAAGATAGCGGTCTAGATGTTTTAATAAGTCTATAGCTAAACCAGATGATACTTCCTCCTTTTCCTGTTTCTTAACTTTTGTTGGCGTTATTTTCATGGTTACGGAGTTTGAATTCGAGCATGGTTGTATAGCCGCTTGACATTCGGTGCTTCATAATACGGTTTTGTCTTTTCAAATATTTCATTTTCTGCTCGATAGATCAGAACTTTGGAAATTGATCGTCGTATGGCCGTATGGCATGAAACTCGGAGTAGCCGGAATAATAAACATTTTTGTGACAAAGATACCTACAAATACATACTTACATACATACATATATTCTATTATTTACATTATATAATCCCCCTAAGGTCAACTCAGCCTTGATTTTATCTGAAATATCAAACCATCTTCTGATGGCGGATGGAATGGTCCAGAGGGAATTGCATTGTAAGTAGCTACGCGCATCGTTGCGCATTGACAATCAAGACCTATTTGCCATAAAATCTGTTGAAATTGATCTGCTGTGTCGCGGCTGAGATCAACAAAGAGCGTTTAAAATTATTGCTCTCAGCAAAAAAAGCCACTCATCTAGAAATAGAGGAATGGTACGGGTGCCTTCGGTAGGGTGACACCGTCTACATTTATTATATATTCTGTTAAAAGTATATAGTGAGTACTCATACATACCTTTGCAGTTATCAGGTGTACTGCATTTGATTCGTTTACATGGAGGGCACGATAGCCCAGATGCATAATCCAAGATGGAAACGGTTGCAAGCGCAAAAAGAAGAACAAAACGAAACATTGTAATTCTTGTAGAATTTTCTTCAAACCGCATTTACCACTATAGCGACGTATTCAATTATTTTGAGCTATCAAGCGCTCTTTCGTTTATATATTTCTAAATTCTGACTGAGTATATTTTGAAAACACGGAAGCTTTATTATGAAATATACATCAATCTCTTTGAGTTCCGAAGGTGTAACCAGGAAGCAAGAGATGTGTTATCTGTTACTTTGTGATACTTTGTATAATAATCTCCTGGGATAGCAATTTGAATAGAAAAAAGACATTTCGTAGAATTTATAACAAAATATTTTGAAACCTCACATATCTCATTTGAGTTAAATTTTAAAAGTATTTTTGTTTATATTTTCTATCAAACGCCATTTGAAACTAAATTGTAATGTACCTGATGTGGTTACAGAGATGTAGGATTCAATTCCTCCTTACAATTGTCATGAATCTCAGAATAATAAACTTATATATGTAGAGTTGTGGAGAATTGAGAAGTATAGAGACTTTTGCCAGCATTTTCGTTACGAATAATTACATGAGTTTGCATAACAAGTTGTTTAATAGACCAGACAATCGGGTGCATTATACATGATTAATAATCACTTGAAACTCGAGTCATAATTGGTGGATTTGTACCACATGTTTAGCAGTTATATCATGATTATTAAAATGATTACATTACTCTTGTTCGTGGGCCACTCGGCGACCTCGTTTACGATATAGATTTCTCGTTTGTTGTTAGTGAACTCGTGGGTCTAAATTCCGATAAACCACTCACAAGAGTGATGTAATCCCTCATTACACGTTCATGATATAGGCCACAAGAGTGTAATTCAAATAATTCTAAATGTATGTAATTAACATGTACATGATAATGTGCAAATAGGGGAAAAGCAGACCGTCAAAGCATTGCGATTGGAAATATCGTGCTGTTCGTCTTTTTTTATGCACATATTATCATATTCTATATACGAAATCGAAATCATAAATTGAAATGGGTTTCGTCTTGAATGATCAGTGTTTCAATAATGTTTCAATATTGTAAAGTTGATACCAAATTGCTTTTAGAGAGCTCCTAAGAGCTTGAAATTTCAAAAAAAAATTCGAGGGACATGCCCTCGAACCCCTCTAGATTGTATCTTTTAAACTCATGGGCATTCGTTTGTATGACATCAAACCCCAGGAAGTGGGTAGCTTCCATTGCGCTTTGACGGGGTTCTTCAAATGGAACTTTGGCAGAATGACCATAAAAACTTTTCAGATGATGAAAAAGATGCCCCAAATATATTTTTATGAATGACAGATTCAACCAAAAATAAAGAAAAAAACAAAAAAAATTTATAGGCAAAATTTGTTTTGCAAAATGACAAAATTGAAAGTGTCAGAATGATACCTCAAAACTTTTTTTCTGGTAAAGACAACGTCCCCGTATACCAAAAGTATGGGAGCTTCCCCCGGACATCAAACCTAGTGAGGTTAGGGTTGCAGTGAGAGTACGACTATCCTCACTTAGCTTCATGTTGAACTATCCTTTACTAAGAGGCTCGAGCAGCCATTGGAGGTCTAAATAAATTCTGGGTGTCTGATGTCAACACTGACGTTAAGTTAAGACTGTTCAGACACACGATAGAATCTGTTTTATTATATGCATCTGAAGCGTGGGTTCTATCAACCTCACTTTTGACCCGACTTGACTCAGCTTATGGCGCCATGCTTCGGCATGCTTCAGGGATACATTGGCCAAGCTTACTGTCTACTGCTGAACCTAGAAAACTTTCCCCTCTTGCCTCTGCTATTGCTCGCTAACGTCAGATGTCTTCTTTAGGTCACATCGAAAGATCAAATACGTTTGCCCCTCAACAGCTGCACGACATCCTTCACTGGCAACCGAATGAGATGCTTCGACGGGGATATGGGAGAGTAGTATCTTTTCATAATGTTTTGTATCGTGATTTGTGTGATTTCCAAGTTTCTTTGTCAGCTATGTCTGACCGTGGTTTGTGGCGTTCTTTGTGTAAGAAATATGTAAGACGTAAGAGGGACAGCACACTCTTATAATTTGACTGTCTATACTACTACTATCCTTTACTAAGGTCAAGTTTAATGAATACAGTTGACTCTTGCAATTGTAAAAACAACTCACTTGCTATCGGTGCTGGATGAACAAATGGACAGCTTCTTCGGGGTGGGACGTGGTTCCTGGTTTGGGGACTGTGACTAGTCCATGATCCCAGGGTGTGCCTTCTATCGGTTCCCATATGTCTGCGGGAATCATAGCATCGATTTCATTGTTAGCAGCATCACGTCCTGCCAAGTAGATCGGCCTTAACGTTTGCCAGGTAGGCTTGGCATCAACGTCTAGTGTAATCTTGTGTTCATAATCAGGGTGCTCTCCTGGTAATGAGGAACATAGGCCAAGGAGACCTTTCGAGAAGTTTTGAAAATACGGTACTTGCAATGCAGATGCTGCCAGCGTGTGTGAGTGAAGTATCATTGCATGTGGGCGTATTATGTTCTTGCCAATGAAATGCATCCTGAAATGTCACCTGTGGCAGAAAATAACCAACTACTCCACGTACCGGTTGATGTCGTAACCGTACAGAGCTGTTGTGGTATATAATAGTGGGGCGTTCTTAGATTTGGCATTAAATTCAGCCACTGTCATGGCTGTTGTGTTTGCCACGGTGTCGACTTGTGCAGAGAAATCACACGTTGTATTATTGGTTCGAAAAATATTTGCTACAGCTCTAGCGGACTCCTTAGTAGTGGGCTCCCTCAAGTAACAAGGTGACAGTTTTGTGCAAATCGTGATACCACCGTGAAAGATGCACCTAACGAAAGCTGATACAATGCTGGTCATAATTAGCGTGAAACCCCAACCGGAAATTATATACAAAGCCAGATAATTACGATTAATTAATGATTAGCTTATTATTATTATTATGATTAGATAATGATTAATTTATTAGTTGTGATTAGCTTCTACATGTGGTGAAAAATAAAATTACCTTATTTTTTACCAAAATGGTTAAAAAATACCCAGAGATGATTTGGAGAAATCAGGTATGCTATCTGTTGCTATCTGTTAATCTCCGCAGTCATTTAATAATGATGCAGCAGCTTTTTAATAACTTCTAAATCTTTCGCATGCGCAATACAAAATTTATTTTACTTAGTAAAACTCTATTATCTATCAATTTTTTATTTTTTGAAGCACTGTCATATACCTCGAAGCATCATTACTTTATAATCTGGCACTCACTGTTAATGATTCTGGCGAAACAACCTTACTGGATAGATGACCATCATCATCATCATACTTTTCAAAGGACTGATGTGTTGCTTATATACTGTAGTTTATAGTTAAGCAATTGAAAAATAGCTTCTCTTCATCGCGCAGCGTAGCGAACACAGAGTTATTTTATCGGCATTCATTCGGATTCCAATGTCCTTCTTTCACATTTTTCTCAATAAAAAATTTGTCGGGCAATCTGTTTAGTGCAATTAATGGATAACCGTATTCACGTTTTCGTAGCAGTTCCTGCTCTTTCCAAATGATTGATCTCGATCATCGACATTGTTGAACAATAACGTGTAGTATTTGTTATCGGAGGTTCACGTATTCGAGTAGACGGTTAGTATTATTATTTCCATCGTTTATTTTCCGATTCTTATTGCAAAACCGGACAATAATAGTTAAAGTGTCAGGTTATCTTTGTTATGGAGAAGCCTGCTGAAAATCATCTGAAATGGTTGATTTTATCAGATATAAATGAAGACATAAGAAGCGTGACATTTAATTTATGGACGTTGCTGTTCACGTTGACAAACTATTAAAGAAGGCATCAGGGATATTCAATATTCGAGGTTGTACATTTAATAATTAGCGGGTTTTATCAGCAGAGTTTCCTCATCCGTACAATACAAATGTGTTGATCTTGGGTGCATGCATATAGTACTCGACTAAAGTAACGCCTGGAAGAAATTTTGACCATGGCTAAATTGAGGTTTCCTGGTCGCGATTAACAGTCAAGTTCAGAAAGTATTATATGAATGTTTTCGGCTGTCACGAAAACCAGCCTGTTTCTCCTTCCCTTTCTTCCAATGGTTTGTTGTGATTTGGCTCAATGCCAGACCTATATATCTCGGCTAGCTGTATTTATTGAAATATTCTTGCCGTATTGCTGATCTTTTATCGTAAAATTCACTTGAAGACATCTCATAATGATCATGACGGTATTATGCCATGTTATTAGCTACAGTTCTAATGGAGTCAAACAGATTCAAGCTAAACTGTTGGGTATCGTATCGAATGTCTAACAGCACAAATAGACTTGAACTACCTTGCCTACATAGAGAAATAAAAGGAGCTGCTATATGAAAAACTACTGACAACCTGACAAAATGACTTCTCCGTATATACCAAATAGTATACTATAATAAACTTTTCAAGTTTAAAATTTACCAACATGTGGTGTCTCGCTACTTTCAAGGCATCGCGGTCATTATTGTAGTGCACTGATATCTCCATAATCTAGCTGGGCATTTACCTTCAATTCCTCAGTGTTAATAACAAAAACAGCTAGCAAGCTGGACAATGTCCAGACGAAACAACGAGCATTCAAAAATCAAAGGAAATACAAAATTCAATCCTCCTCTACGGTATGACACAACTTAAGCAGCTATATTGTTCTTGCTAAACCCGATGCGACCAAGAGGACTGTCTTATTAATATTACTGGGGGTCAAAACTGGTAAAGTTAGTAAAAAGGACAACTAGAATGCAATCAAGTGAACTTTAATGTCATGGGCTAGACTCATATATCTGGTGCCATTGCCAATCATCGTGCACCAGCAATGACCTGATTAATTAATCTAATATTACAACAAACTGTATTCCAACATATTTAATGTCACTAAAACGGACATTCATTGAAGCATTATTAAAACAATACAAGTAAAGTATATACAAGGACCTGGTTACGCGGGAAGAGTTATGGTTAATTAATGATAAAAAAAGATTGGGCAAGAAACAGGAATGTACGGACATTCACAACGTTAAACCGGGATTGAACCATGAAGTAACCTTGCTGTCAAGATATGTAACAACATTATAGGCTTTGATTGAGGATAATTCTTATACAATGTTGTCCAAATCTAATGTAGTATATAATGCAGTGTACGATGTATTACATAGATACAGCAACTACAGCTCTGATCTGTTCACATTGGAATGCTGTGATTTAAGTAGAAATGGATAATTTATGAGCAACAGTTGTATTGCTGAAATTATATTTGGGCGGTATTGCTATTTATTTCTGCAAGATTATGATAAATGCAATACAACAGTCATCATATCAATGAATGAGTGAATGAATGAATGAGATCGTTTGACATGCAATAGCGTCTATATCTGGCAAATTGTAATGGCTCTAAATTCGGAATGCAGAAGTAGCATATTCCCTGGACCATGCTAATGTTGATCTGTAACTCAAAATGTTCAACTTTCATAGTGAGGTTAACATCCTGGATTACCATGATTAGTTAGAGATTTATACCACCATTCAGTCTTTATTTGTTTTTAATATTGTTTTACTTAATTGCGATTTCATTTTATACCTTCGATCAATATGACGTAATTGACGTTCTGGCCTTATAATATTGTGGTTTTCAAGCAGAATTAATGAAGATTCATTCTTTCCATGAATGTTCGCTTGATAACAGCAAATTATGTAAATATCATTCAAATAATGTAAATCAACGTTCTATCATCGCTATTCGACATGTTAATCAGTGTGTGAAAAACAATTATGTCGAAATAAGGATACAATACCAATGTGAAGAAGACCAAATAGCAAGCTGACTGTGCATGCGTAGTTATTTGTTCGTCTATATCCTTCGAATTTATGAAAATAAGATCGAAATATTACTTTTTGATTGATACCTGAATTTATTGTTATCATTTCACTTACTGGTATTCCAATTTCCGCTAGTTTTCGATGATAGTATTGCACCACATTAGGAGTTTCTGTAACATGCGGACGCAATAGAAAGCGGAAATGAAATTGGCATTTTGACTGGCTTCTGGTTGGCGCATCAATTGGGTCTCATGCTTATTTTGAAAGTAATCTCAAGAGCTTCCATTTGGTATATGTTTCATAGTGGTATCATTTTATGCACAAAGATTACCTTAGGGAGCCCCACTATTTAGCCTGCATTATGTGTCAGGCTAAATTCTTTTTTCTGTCGTAGTTTTTCTTGTGTATCCTTGCTTGAACATCTTAATCTCACTGGATAGCCAGTTCTCGGTTTGTGTCGACTGTTGTATCGTATTTGCAGTCAACAGCTAATTTAAGTAGGGAATTTAAAAATTCAGCTACAGTTTCACCTTGGCATTGCCGACGTTGTCGAAGGCCAAATATGGTTCGGCAATTATTCACCGGTACTGTAAAAGTGTCGCGTACAGCAGTAAAAAATTCATCGTATGTGGACAATGCGTTTTCAAGTGCAAAAGGATTTAAGGAAAATTGTACGAAGCCTGCTGAACCAAGATTCAATAACTACAAAATTTTCTTACCGGCTGTTTATCAGCTGACTTTCAGTGGTTAAATATTTCTTAACGGTCTTGACAGAGTGTCGAACTATTTGATCTACGAATGAGATGGCATAGCTGCATCTCCTGTATGTTCCATGAATGGACTTAGTGGACCCAAACCAGGGACTTTTGCTGCAAAATCAAATCTTTTTTTCCTTTGGTCTGTCGCCATTGTTATGTTTATAGATAATGTGACACAATAAACACACTTCTTGATCTTGTTTAATTTTATATTTATTATTAATCAATCATACATCTTCTCATCCCAAATCTACACTCTAATAATTAACACTTATAAATCTCGTCTCAATTCATTTTCTCGTTTTAATGTTTACATATAGTTATTATTATTATTATTATTATTATTATTATTATTATTATTATTATTATTATTATTATTATTATTATTATTATTATTATTATTATTATTATTATTATTATTATTATTATTATTATTATTATTATTATTATTATTATTATTATTATTATTATTATTATTATTATTATTATTATTATTATTATTATTATTATTATTATTATTATTATTATTATTATTATTATTATTATTATTATTATTATTATTATTATTATTATTATTATTATTATTATTATTATTATTATTATTATTATTATTATTATTATTATTATTATTATTATTACTATTATTATTATTATTATTATTATTATTATTATTATTATTATTATTATTATTATTATTATTATTATTATTATTATTATTATTATTATTATTATTATTATTATTATTATTATTATTATTATTATTATTATTATTATTATTATTATTATTATTATTATTATTATTATTATTATTATTATTATTATTATTATTATTATTATTATTATTATTATTATTATTATTATTATTATTATTATTATTATTATTATTATTATTATTATTATTATTATTATTATTATTATTATTATTATTATTATTATTATTATTATTATTATTATTATTATTATTATATTATTATTATTATTATTATTATTATTATTATTATTATTATTATTATTATTATTATTATTATTATTATTATTATTATATCATACGCCAATCATAATATATACATTATCTATGTAACATCTAATGTGAAGGAGTGTTATGCAATCACAAGTTAAAAAATAAGAGTGATCAAACTGCCACTGTAGCCATACTCCATTATTCCAGACAATTCCACCAAACGTTACAACAGGTCCTAACTTGTACGGACCGTTCAAATTTGTACGACCACAGAATTTATACCACCAACCACCATTACAATCAAATTTATCCCCAAATACTGCACAATTAAAATATGTAAAATAATCATTGTCTTGGTCTTTCGTGGTAAATTTCATTCCATTGGATGCATCAAAAGCAAGACCAGCATCACCTTTTAATAAAGCAATCTTTCTCATTATATTGTATTGTTCTTGGTTAATCTTTGTAATGGTAACACGTCATACTGATCTCATTTTATGCACCTCAATGTAAACATATTGTGCTTTTATTAATGGATTTATAATAATAGTATTGTCTGTTTGTAAATAAATATTTTGTATACAGTATTTGTATATTTATTTGTGGTCTGTCCGCGACTTATATACTTCTCACAAAATAATACAAATTATCCGTTGTCTGGAAATTATCCAAACATTTGTGTTGAAATAACCTTGTACAGTAATAGATTCGGTATGGAAGTAAAGATTTGTTGGCGTTGTTTTAAGATAATAAACTGAGTCATTTAATATGTTATTTGATATCATTGTATTACCAAATTCAGAGATTTTCAAAATTTCATTGGTTGATATTCTAGCGGGCAGCCTAATTGAAATCAAATTGAAATCTCCATAAAGAAAATATTTTGTTTTGAATGCTGAAATTGAAAAGTTGCTTAAAGTGTTCTTGTCAGGAAGTGAATGTTGTTACATCTGAACGGGCAATTGTAAGACACAAAACATTACTTGAGCTGAATTACTTGGATAAAATAACAAAAACAATAATTGAAGAAAATGATTCAAAATGATAATTGTTTACAACAACCCGTTTAATATTAGCTTCACATTTTTTTGAACAAATCAAGAATTGAAACCCAAATAAAATCATCATAAGAAGATGATTTTAACGTTATAAATTGTTGTAACACAACAATACGCAGGTCCACTGAAATTTAAGTATGTAATTTAAACATATCCATACGAAGATCAAAGGATAAGTTCAATATCCCCGATTTTTCTTTTTTTAAATATCGACAAACCATCTAGATATCTGACTTCAAATGACATTGCGTAACCATGGTTACGAAATGGCAATTTTTGATGGGTGAAGGGGTGTGACGTCATAACCCGGACTAAGTGGGAAATCTACTACTATCATGACTTGATATCCAAAATCGTTCATCCATCAATTCGTCATTTTTTATCCAAATTTTTTGTGAATAGCATAATTTGAACCGCTGATTTTTAAACGAGACAAGGGTAAAGTTTTGTTTCTTTTTTCGGTTTATCCTTTTTGTAGCGAAACAAAACAAACATTTTCAATATCTTTCTCTCGCGGTTCCCTATCGCAAACAAACGAAATCAAGTTTTCCCTATTCGATTTCTAAAAGCCCTATAAAATCCCAGGCTTTGCATCATTGACGCTGAAAACGTCATCACCAATCTATTGTTTCTCTTCAGTTCTCAGCCAGGCCGATCTGCACATGCACGACGTGTGAACACACACCGTTTTTGTCAAAGACCTTTTTAAAGTGTTCGTTCACTTCAAACCGAACTAGGCAGCATTCACTTGGAAATATATATATATATATACATTTGATATTTAGAGAAGAAACCTCACTCATATATAAACGGCTTAGATATTGCGCAATTATTGGTAGAGTACGGTCGTGTTTTTTTTTTGCTACGATGCTTCCCCGCATCTTAGCTTATTAATACTCATACATCAGCATTACCAATACAAATAAAAACAAATACATTCAATCAACTTGAATATCAATTAAATTGGAGTGAAACTGAAAAAATTAACGAAATGACGTCTAAGGTATCAACACGCGGATCGACCATAGCTACACCGATTCCATCGTTAGCTAAGAAAACAGCGTCATCTTTTACAAAGAAAGATATGTTGGATGTTTTTGCCTGTGATGAATTCAGAGATCTAATAAAATCAGCAGTGGCTGAAGCAGTAAAAGATATCAAAGCTGAACTTGAAGAGGTGAGAGATGACGTACTTACCTTGACCCTCAGACTAAGCCGGCAAGAAGAAGAAATTAAAAAGTTGAAACATACTGCAGTAAAACAAATAAAGTCAAATAATCTCAACTATCTCCGATTTGATGGACTACCGGTGAACGAATATCTGATTAAAAGTGTACAAAATGTGGCAAGTAATCATCTTGGCATAACTTTGAGCGAGCACGATTTCTCAGCAAAAAAAATTGAGCCGCCATCTTTGAATAATAGATTTCGCAATAAATCTAATACAAAAGCCGCTATAGTCAGTTAAACGACTAAAGTAGCGTGGTGACTAGGCGGAAGCCAACGGTCCTAGTCTACTTCAACAACATATGGAAGCGAAGGGCTGTCTATGATTCTAGAAGGAATCTAAAAGAGTCGAGAACTGGTATATTTATATCAGAACATTTAAGTAAAGAATCAGCTAAACTGTTCTACGAATGTAGAAAATTGTTAAAAGAAAAAAAAATTTTGGCTACTTGGACTTCTGACTTGAATGTTATTGTGAAACATCTGGACGGTCAGAATGTTACTATGGACGAAGATTCTCTCAATGAATTCATCGCACAATCTATTGAATCCCAACAACACTCAACGCATGAACCGCCATCACAAGGATAAGTTTATAATTTACAAAACCATCACTATGTGTAATCATTTACTTCCATTCCATTCCATTTTATTTTTATCTTATCTTACTTCCGATCTTTCTTCTTTCTTTACCAAGAATTAGATCTGCATTTGATATATTATCATAATCTTCATTACTGTGAAATTAGTTTGTACTTTAGATTAGCAATATCACAACAAACAGCCTTTGACATTTTAAACAATTATGACTACTACTGAAAATTTAAATCTTGATCACATTTACAGTCAGTGTGAATTGGTCGAGAGACTAGGATACATTACTAACAATGATTTATCTAAATCCGTCATGTCATTCACTACACAAAATGTCAGAAGCTTGTTGAAGAACAACGACAGCGTCATAGAGCTGATCAAAACAAGCAATATTAAGGTACTCGCATTGCAAGAAATTTGGCAAGGTGGTAGCATCTCTTTACAAAGTTATGATTATGTTTTTATGGAAAGAAACAAATCGCGAGGTGGGGGTGTTGGATTAGTTGTCCATAACTCTCTAAACTGCACTAAAAACGAATTATTATCAGAAGTCAATAGTGACATCGAAATTGTTGTAGCTGAATCCTTACATTTTGTGTTTGTATCAGTTTACATTCCACCACATTCAAATTTTCCGAATGCAATTTCAATTTTTTAGAAATGTTTTATCTACCTATTGCCATAGAACAGTGTTCATTGGTGGTGATTTCAATGTTAACATGTTGCTTGAATCTCCAAAACTGAATGATCTAATCACAAGCTGCATGGATTTCAAGTTTTTTCCACTCACTGTTCGACCAACAAGAATCACTAAAAAATCATGCACTCTCCTAGACAATATTTTTACGAATTACAAAAATAACTTAACAACAGGTATTATCACAACTGATTTTTCCGATCATCCATGTCCTTTTGCTTATTTTCAATTTAAAGAAAAGAAAATATCAACATCTGTTTCTTTTCGCAATACCAGTAATACCAATCTAGAAATTCTTAGAAATCACCTTTCACAGTGCAATTGGTACCTTCCAGATGATCCTATTCAAGCTTTTTCTCAATTCCATACCCAATTTCAAAATTGTCTTAACGATGCATGTCCAATTATTCACACAAATTTAAACAAAAATAAACAAAAAATTAACCCATGGATGACCAAAGGAATCCTAATTTCTAGAAAATGTAAAATGAAATTACATCATAAATGGATAACAACTCAAAATCTTGAAACTAAAATTTTGTATGACATTTACACAAAAATTTATTTCAAAGTTGTTCGTAAAAGAAAAATCTTATATTGGGACTATTTTTACAAACACTACAAAAATGACATTAAACTTTTATGGAAAGCCACAAACAACCTCCTTGGCAGAAATAAAAAGAAAAATCGTTTTCCTGAATTCTTTCACGTAAATAACAGAAAAATCGTGAACACATCTGAAATTGTTGAAGCCTTTAATGAATTTTTACAAATGTTGGACCTCAGCTTGCCAGTAAATTTTCAAACACTGACAATCTCAAGCGCTATTTGCCTCCCAATCCTGATACATCATTTAAATTCAAACTTGTTTCTCAAAATACTGTCTCCAAAGCTATAAAAAAAATGAAAAATAAAAACAGTACGTCTTTTGACTCTGTCTCCAATAAATGTTTGAAATATGTCCATGCTGAAATCC
Source organism: Haliclystus octoradiatus (assembly GCA_916610825.1). NCBI lineage: Eukaryota > Metazoa > Cnidaria > Staurozoa > Stauromedusae > Haliclystidae > Haliclystus > Haliclystus octoradiatus. The sequence continues at coordinate 36,185,359 of OU744446.1, forward strand.
TATCACCCTTAACCTACCTTATCAATTTATCACTCAAAACAGGATATTTTCCAAGCGAGTACAAACTCGCAAAAATTTTACCCATTTTTAAAGCAGGTGATCGCCACATCCTCTCGAATCACAGACCCATTTCTTTATTAACCACTTTTTCCAAAATTTTTGAAAGAATAGTTTATAACCAAGTTTACCCATATTTCGAAGAACATTTTCTAACTAAATTTCAATTTGGTTTCCGCAAGTCATATGAAACTACTCATTGCATTTTAAATTTTTTGAACAACATCTTTTCCAATCGATCTAGCAAACACCATATTGCCATCTTTCTAGATCTAAAAAAGGCGTTTGACACCGTCAACCACAAAATACTTTTACAAAAAATGTGCCATTATGGTTTTACCAATGTAGAGTTCCAGTGGTTTCAAAATTATCTTTTTCAAAGGCAACAGGCTGTCACAATTGACAATATTACATCTGCGCCTCAGACAATTACCTGTGGTGTGCCTCAGGGAAGCATACTTGGACCACTTCTATTTTTAATTTACATAAATGATTTGCCTTCAAATTCAAAATTCCATATAAGTTTGTTTGCTGATGACACCACACTTCAATTATCAGACTCTGATTTCACTAAGCTCCAGTACAATGTAAATCATGAACTTAACATTATTTCCAAGTGGTTTTTTGATAATCAACTAACATTAAACGAAAACAAAACAAATTATATGATATTTAACAACCCAATGAAAAGAAATCTCGATATCTCATTGAACAACTTATCTATTGAACGATGTGGGATTAATTGTTCCAACTCGTCTATTAAATTCCTTGGCATATTTCTTGATGACAAGCTTAATTTTAAACAACACGTTGAATTCGTCTGTAAGAAAATACGCAGACTCTGTTACACCTTGATTAAACTCAAAGACTTTCTTACCACCCGTCATAAAGCACAAATCTATTCTTCAATAATTCAACCACACATAGAATACAGCATTCCTATTTGGGGTCATGCTTCAAATCTTAGTCAGTTGAGCAAACTCCAAAAAAGATGTGTCCGCATTATTGTTAATGCTAAATTTTTGAGTCACACAACTCCAATTCTGAAAAACTTGAGAATATTGAAATCAGAAGATTTATATCTTTTCAAAATTTTTGCTGTTTTACAAAAAGTTGTTTTCAAACGTGCTCCTGAAATTGTATCTTCTAACTTTATATACATTAAAATTGATAAGAGAAAACGTGATATCTTTCACATCCCATTCGCTGCAACAACTTTCTTGCAAAACCTCCCAAATTATAGACTACCTTACCTTTGGAACAACAAAAAATTCTATGACATCGACCCTTCTTCAACAGACTTCCGGCATTTAATTAAAGATCACATGCTTGACAACTATGTCACTGATTGTGTGATACATGACTGTTATGTCTGTAACTTAACTTAACATCCGTATTTAGATGAGTAATGTTACTATATATCAACTAATATTTTACAACATTGCTATTATACATTATCTATTTAACATCCGTATCTAGATAATCTATTAACTAATGCTACTTACCATATCTCAACTAGTGTTTTTAACTTAACTATTATATACATCATGTATTTAACATCCGTAGGCCTAGAAAAGTTATATATATATATGTATATTATATATATATATACAGTAGGCCCTATATACATATTTCTTCCTTTTACATTTGCTTTTATTTTTTCACTTTACTTTCTTTTTATGACTTCCTCTTTTTATTCATTTGTTTTTATTGTTAAGTAAATCAAAATGTAAATAACTTTGTCCCCCAATAAACAAGCAAAACTGCTTAAGGGGTGACAACAATCATTGTAAATTCAATTACTCAATGTAAAACTTGCCTACTCGGTATGTACTTTTCAATGATTGAAATAAACTTCTATCTATCTATCTATCTATCTATCTATCTATCTATCTATCTATCTATCTATCTATCTATCTATCTATCTATCTATCTATCTATCTATCTATCTATCTATCTATCTATCTATCTATCTATCTATCTATCTATCTATCTATCTATCTATCTATCTATCTATCTATCTATCTATCTATCTATCTATCTATCTATCTATCTATCTATCTATCTATCTATCTATCTATCTATCTATCATCACTCGATCATCAAAGTAGTGTTATTTTATTTATTAATCTTCGTTCTTTTATTTCGTCTGTCATGCATCATCAACTGTTGGTTGTGTTATTGTCATCAGATTTACGGTGAAATCGCATTCAGTGTGCTTTTATTTGGATTAACAAACACTATAAGTGGACCAACAACGCTTTACCAATTCTAGATTTGGATTTATTCTAGTAAATCAGAACTCAAATTCAATAAAGTTGCCGTTTAAATGAAATATTTTACACATCGATCACGCATGCTACGAAAAATTAACGTCGAGGCATATAATTTTATGAAAACCGAAAAGCAATTTATGATTCATTTTGCATTGATTAACAAATATTTACTTGGACCAATGATTAATCATGCAGTTTGTGTGAAGGCAATGGACGATATTGATGTAGTAGCTATATTAGCTATATATCTGTGTTATCCCATTCATCGGCGAAGACAGCGAATGTTGTTTTTGTAGAATCATGGTAGAATCATAGCTACAATAAATTTGATCCTTTAATAGGCGATATGATTTGCGAGAAAATAACGTGGATAATTTGCTAATAAATGGTAGATCTTACAACTCCTTTAATTTATCACCCAACTTGTTTGAAATTTCATGTGTGTAATTTGAAATTCAAATAACTTGCTAAGCTACCATCCTTGTTCCTTCTCGCTTCGACACTCGAACCATGCTCGAACAAGGACAAAAACTACGTAAATTGATGTGGGTGTTTTGGAGCGATTTCCATTGATGAATATTTCAGGTCACCGTAATGAGTTTTTAGAAGTCAGTCTTCAATATTTTGAACCGGAACAGCAGTTATATTGGAAATAATTACATTCAAATTCGACGTTCAACGATACCAATAAATACAAAAAATGCGAAGGTCTCTATTGTTTAGCGGGTTGTGATTTCGTTCTGTCCGGGAAATGACGTCATAATATAACAAGCCAATCACAAATCGTTTTTACGTACTACGATATTTTTGGATCTAAAACTCAAAAATGAAGGGTTTTTGGAATTTTTATCAGTTTTATGGAATTTTGCGGGTATGATATACCCGAAACAAGAATAAATCAATTTTTAAATTTTTAGTGGACCTGCCTATTGTGTTTACTCCCTATATTGCGTATATTTCTATTGTTCTTTCAACATCGCGTATTACGTTAATCGCATAATGTGTTATTATCTTTGAGATCCCAACGATTACGTATTATGCATTCTTGACAGTATACCAATATATGTGTCTGAAAATGTTTGGAAATTAATTTATAGGCCTATAAGAATTATATCCATTTCTTTATTTTTTTTTTTTAGAATAATTACGTAGCATGCTGTTTTACACACTATCCGAATAACAAGAATTTTTGAGTTTGAAAGTAAAGCTTTCGAATGAAGAAAACTTCAAAATAAAATAAACTGATTACATTGAATTATTTGCAAGCTAGCTTACCATCAACGTACGCTGAAACAGACACTTCATACTTTTGAATTTCATTTCCAATTTTAAAGGAATCATACAATATGTAATGTTCAGTATCAACATCGAATATACTGAAATTTACTTGTGCTGGCCTATCCTTAGTCAAGCCATGAATAACTTCGTTGCCAATCCAGAATTCACCCGTAGTATTTCCAAAGCCATATTTGTAGTCATTCCATGTCCGATCAAAACTAACGGAACCATCAAATCTTCTCTGGATTGCAATTGAATCTGTAGAAATGAAATATTTGAAAAGATTGTTACGGTGTTGATAGCCCATTGTAGATATTTGTATTATTCAAAGAGTCAAAGTTAAGACATACTATAGATGACGCTACTGGGAGTTTCACATGATTATCATTATCATTATTTAAGCTCATCGTAAAGATATTTATGAAATCTCAGAGGCCTGTTATACTTCAAAGTGCTACACTCAGAAAAGTACAGAATAGAAGGGATAGGTTTTCTACTTTATTTGGTACGGCCTACGATTATATTGGAGAGTTCTAAATTTTGAGGACAAATACGTTATGATGATTATGAGTCTGCAGAAAGCACTGACATCGTTATATTATGATATTCGTCTATAACAGATTCACGTATGATCGCAACCATGAATACACAACTATATATAACATATAAGGCTCTAAAAAAAATATATTGCATAATGTGGCTATAACGAGGTTTAGCGACTTCGAGGTATACCAATGAAGTAACATAATTCAGATTATCTACGTGAAAACACAATAACAATATGGCCTTTCTATATAACTCTTGGAAATGCAAATTTGGGCTGCACCATCTTACTTTCTTACTATCTTACTTGTTGTTGTTGGATTTATTATCTTACCACAAAACGGGGAAAGTTAGTTTTTTTTTCACCAAGGTAGTTGGTTAATTGGTTAGTATTTTTAAAGCAAGAGCGAGTTTAATACTGGAAGTATACCCTTCCTACCGTCGATCAATAATACTTCCACCAGGAATTGAGCCCAATACCATGCATGATGAGGTACATCCCGTATAACTACTACGCTTTAAGGTCATATTTTACTATATTTTTTGGCATATTTTACTAAAGTTTAAATGAAAAATGATGAACAACTCTTAGTATTGAAATCACATATTTGCACGAGACCTGAAACATCATTACATGTGTAATGAAATTTCTAGGAAAATTACTTGATTAAGGGTAGTCAATTCTCCAATGCCGTTTTTAAACTTCTTTTCATTTTCTGAAAAGGCACAACTATAAGTTTGTTCCATATTCAAATGATTCTATAAAATCATATAATTTAGTAGCATTTTATGTGATTCTAATTTCTAGAGAGATCGTGTCAGTCAATAAATAAATGAAAACTAATTATATAGATAGAATAGGAATAATGAAGTTTTTTGGCATTTTTTACATATTGATTATTGACATGTGCCGTAATCATGAGTTTTCAGACATTTTCTGAAATTTTCATTCATGAAAATTGTTTAGAGATAATAAGCGACCGCATTTCAGATTATCAAAAGCCTATTTATTAACAGCCATTTTGTGGTTATAGAAAATATTAGTTTTCTGGTGATGGGCGCATAGCTTATATTCGGACCCCATGCTTAATTTCCTATCAGAATTCATCATCAGTTCTTCAATTATAATTATATAATATAATATGAATTGAACACATGCATGTGAGAGTGCTCAATGTTTGTTAAGACAGAGCATAATATGGAATAGCTTTGCGTTCATCAGACGGTTTGATGAACGCAAAGTGAACGCATGAAACTCCTAGTAACGGAAAAGGCTTTTGCCTCATCTTTGTGTCTATTCAAAGTTCTTCAATTATAAATGAATTCTTTAAATTTTTAATATCTTCCATTACGTCTGTTGGTGTCTGCTAAATTAACCATCAAATTGTAATAAATGCCATCGAATTTGAATTGATAGAGTCCTGGTTTTGTGATTGCACTTGCGTCATCTACATCTAAAATGAAAAACAAAAATATTCAACTATCTTCAATTAATTCCATATAGTAATATTACAAGGAATACCTATATATACCTTGGTAAATATACACATGTATAATAAACTCAGAGCCTTCTACAATATATAAGAGTTGAGGGCATACTCTGAACACACAGCTTCGTGCGCTGATTGGTTGAGCGCATTTCACGTGATTAAAGGACTCCATTTTTGTTCAAACTTTTTGCGCGAAACAAAGTATGTGGTGAATGTTTCGTAACTTACTTTTACATCGTATTAAATTTAATTTTGCATCACCATTTATATCTATTTAATCAGATTAAAGATACTAAAACGAAATTCTAGCTACATTATTTACATTCTGAAAGTTTTTAACGTTAAAGGCATCCTTAAAACGATAAAAATCAAAATCTGAAAATGATTACAAATCGACAAGACCGAGGAACGGTGACGATGATCGACAGGATTTGATAGATATAACTGACTGTAAAGGGCCATTTACACTGCAGAAAAATAGACACGGTACTCGTCAAAGGTGTGAAGGTGTCAAGGGGCTTTGAGCACGGGCCAAGCAAAAGCACTGTCTATAAACGGCTTTTTCAGACATTGAAATGCGGCACCGTGCCTACTATTTTAATCTGGCCGAGATCATTTCACATATTGGAGAAAATTAGCAGCTGGTGTTTGTGTAATACAGATGCCAATTTAGAATCACTGCCGAACTCAATCGCGGATGAATATAAGAAATTGATAGAAAACTGGCATGCCATCCCGTTGCTTTTATGAGCTCGATGTACAACTTTTAGCCAGAATTATTCCGTATATGTATTTCTCATTGCATTCTAAACCTTTAAAACCTAGCTTTCGACAAGTAAAAGCATATTTTCGTGTATTAAATAAGCCAATTGCGCTGACACATTTCTTCTAACATACCAAAGTTTTGACTGAAATGCTGCGTGACGAAAAAGTGACGTAATTAATTTCAAAAAAATTATTCTTGGACCCACCCCACGGTACAATTGCTGCTTCCGTATTGTTTACTTTCATCAACAACTTCCAACCTTCTCAGATTTGCAGAGTTTGGGAATAGTTAAAGCTATGTTGCTTGAAAACATGTCGAATAGAGAAATTCTAACACATACTTACTAGTACATGGAGGATTTGAGCAAAGGATCAATCTTTCTCTTTTTCCAAAACAAATGTGGCCATTGCACGATGGAGCTGGAAGACTACAGTCACGTAACTGCATTACATGTTCTCCACAAGTCGAGCCACATGATCCAGTTTCAGCCCAATTTGTCCAACCTCCATTTACTAGAGAAATATATGATTTTATAGTTATTTAATATTCAATCGGTGCACAGTTTCCTACGAGCTATTACTAGTTGGCACAGAAGAGACACAAACGACGGGGTGACGCATTGTGATTATCCACGTCGATGTTTCCCCGTGATTGGGTCGAGTACACCATTATGCAATTGCTCATAAGAAACTGTGTGCCAACTGCTTTGTATAATAATTAGCATCATTTACATTTACATAAATACTTTCATGACATTCTTAGTCATAACTTGGTATTTTCGAAAATTCCTGTTTAAATGGAAATTTTCTCGTTTGTGATGTCAAATTCGAATTGCATTGCCGGATATATTTCAATTCTGATTTGGAGTTATAACCTTAAACCAACCAGGTCTATCGAATCAAATTCGTTATGCCAATTCTTATTTGCAACTATAAAATGTATACTGTCTTTTTGCTATAATAACAACAAATATCTAGCGTTTGGAAGTGGGTTTGTTAAATTGGCTGGAAATTAAAACTTTTGCCAAACAAGAATACAGGTTATTTTAAACGGATTCCTTAGATACCATCGGGATACTAGAGTTCTATAATCGTTAGAGTCTGATGATAGATGTATATAGGCTCGAGAAATGTTGAACAATGATTAAGTACGTATCACATTTTGAAATCTCGCTTCCAAACATAAAATGACTTTAGGTAAACTCTATAGCTAGTGAAAACTCTATAAATATCCAAGTAAAAATCTCGAAAAAGTGAACTTGCCTGCATTTGTGGCATTACAGTGTTCCTAGAAACAAGAAAACATGAAAATTATAGAAAACATCAATTTCAATAAAGCTGTTTCACAGCTATCCCTCGATAATTATTAAAGAATAGATTGATACAGTTTGTGGTGTCTTTCCAAAAGACCGTGGTTGGGTTGTTGAGTACACTACCATTTTCGATATTAAATTCCTTATAAATTGAATCAAGCGTCAACATTCAACGTAGGCTTAGATCAAAAGCTTTCCTGTCTATCGACGGAATCAATCCTCCTCCAAAAAAAAAACACCAACAATAATACTCCAATGAACTGTAACGGGCAAGACATGCATACGTTCTGCTAAAGTGGTTATAATGCTTTTTTTCTCTCTTTTTTTAGTATTCTGTTATTCTCAACAAACCTTTGTACAATACACGTATGAAACAATTAAATAACTATAGAATATGGATTTATCTGCTATGCAACTAACTATAATATTGTATCCTATCTATAATTTTACGAAAAAATTATCCCTTTTTTGAGTTAGTTTGCTCTCTGTCCGTTGTTCAGAGTTCCCATTCTGCTTGTGGCATTTCCCCCTTTGTATGGCAATGCTTACTTTTTGAATAAATAATGACCTTGCAAGTTTTTCCCCTGTTTATTTAATTAAAATTGTTCCAGTCTCATTAAAAATTTATTTTGCCTTGAAGGGAAGTGGCAGAATGTGCCCAGAGTCTCTATTCCAACTGGTTTGACATGATAATTCTTTGATAGATCTCAGTATTCTTTACTTTCTTTCCCTCTGTTTGGCTAGCCATTAGTCCTGATTTTTGCTTTAATAAAGGCACGTTCATTGCAGCTAAAGTGTCCAAGGGATTTGCGTCAAGCCATCGGTGGCTTTTCAGTCTTCTCTTGATAAACCTGCTGGTTATAATATTGACGGAATGTGTGCTGAAGAGAGGGAACGATGGATGATTTTATTCACCTGAGAGTGTCTTGACAACCGACCAGCTTATCTTTTACATGCTATACCGTGGTGTCCATCTTCTAGTACATGCACACCGCAACGACAAATGTTGTTCCTCACAGATTTTGAGACCGAGTTGAGCGATTTTTAGCAATACGTAGTTGTTGATTTCCAATAGCAGCCAAAGAGATGAAGAAAGTAGAGCATTCCGCCAGGCACCGTTACATTGGCAGGCAAGTAATAGCTCTATCAATGAAAGAGCATTCCTCCAGCAACTTCTCTTCCTCTGCTGTTGCGAGTTCATTATACCATTATTTTTCCTTATTTGATGACAACGGTGGATTTGCCTTTGTTGTATCTCTCTATCGTTTGATTGAGACATTGTACTCTAGAACGTTCCTGCTTTTAAGGGCACTAGGGAGGGGAGGTTGTACCAAGATTCCAGTTCCAATCACTGATGCGGCGAATGCCGCAGGGGCAAGGTATATTGCAGATCTTATGTCAATACAACCGTGTGATACTGGTTAGGCTGCATGTTCCCATGCGTTAGTATTTGTTTCTATGTTTACGATATCCTCAAGAGCTTCATGATATTGTTCGTCCCAATATTTAAAATCCTGGACATTATCAATGCATTAAGATGAGTCGATAATGTGTAGTTTGGGAAATTAGAAGCAGTGTTGAAGTTAATAATCTTATCCAGTTTCAATATAAATTATTGAAGAAAATACTGTTTTTCCTTTTTGATTCATGGTTACGTAAGTGACCTTGAGTCTATGCTGTCATGGTGGAAACGTTTTCATTTCATTTCATTTTTGACTAAATCTATTGTTCTTTTGAAATAACGTTCAACACACTGCTTTGCGTGCTAACAAAGGTCGAACAAAAAACGATTCCGCAAGAAACACCATTATATTGTTAAAAATACAATGGGCATGCTGTGTGATTATTCCCAATTTTTAGCCCAATTTTTTTGCCAAAATTTTTTTTCCATTTCCCGCCATGATGGCCGACTCGCAGCTTAGCGAGATTACAATTGCAATATTAAATAAATGAAATGTTTTCTAATACTCCTGGATTAGTTTACATCGTGATTATCTCTTCATTGGTAGAACACATGATTGTTTTCTTCTTCTCGTCATTTGAAATGGTTAATGGAAGGTTTTAATCGTTCTGTAACATCACTATTTTTAGTGAAACTTCGAAGAGAATTGTTGTTGTGTTTCGACCATGAGAACTTTTAAACCGACAATTCATCATTTGTTTGGGGGCTTAGACAAGACAGTATTATATATTTATTGTTTGTATTGTTTTCTGAAGTTAATTTTTACATCTAACTGCTAAGCCAGTCGTCATAGTTTTATTTGGTTTATTAAAATGTTTTAATTCTGCTGCGACATCAGCTTAAGAAGAGACAATTTCGCACGTCATTTACAACTCACACCTGTATTATAAGTAGTGAAAATCACTTCATTTGTTACACCGTGGTGTGGTCTAGTGGTTAAGCGTTTGCATATGGCGCGCGGGGTCCAGTGTTCAATCCCGTCGTCTTAACATTTTTTTTCTTTTTTCTTTGATTTATTATTTGGATAAATTTTTCTTTATATTATTATATTATTTGGATATTGTTATAATTTATTTTATTTGATTGAAGTTGATTTTTATATCATTCGAATGGATTGATTTACTTTTTTGAATTTGATTTTATTTTATTTTTCTTTGCATGATGATTTGATTGATTTGATATTCTATTGAATTTGATTGATTATTTGATTGATTGATTAGTTTAATTGATTATTGTATTATTCACCATGAGTCCGAGCGTAGCGGAGCTATTTTTCTTTATATTATTATATTATTTAGATATTGTTATAATTTATTTTCTTTTATTGAAGTTGATTTTTTTTTTATCTGATTTTTATATCATTCGATTGATTTGATATTCTATTGAATTTGATTTCAATTGGTTTATTTTGATTATTATATTATTCATCATGAGTCCGAGCGTAGCGGAGATCTTTTCAAATTACAAATTTGAGTACAAAGGAAAGTGTGTAATATGCAACAAAAATTTCAACATGTCATAAATACTTTCCGACATTAACCTGGGCAAGAGGTTCCATCCATGAAAGTTAGTCATATTTCGAGAGTATTGACGAGTCACTTGTGTATGACAGCAACAACTTTCCATTGCAACATGAATTGTATTTGCTACAATTCAGAATCGTTGGTCTTCTGGTACACCACGACAGTATTTATTTACTTAATTATGCAATTTGATTTATGGTATCGGCTCACTGTTCCATCTGTACTTGAACTACTGGTTGAACAAAATAAACAACACCCAAGCTTCTGAAAATGGAAATATATTTTGTTGTTGTTGTCACTCCAACTGATTTTGTAGAGTAATACTGTCTAGTCTCAAGATGCATAAAATAGCAATTAAAGCAAGCATTCACACGGTTTTCTTCCGTTGCTCATCAAGTGACAGGATATTTACAGCTTACAGGACTCTGATAGCAATCCTTACTTTTCCAGCAGTTCATCTGTCCACAAATAAACCGATTCAATGAATTAGTATGGTACTTTTCGGTCGTCAAACAGTTGTAATCCGCACACATACCACATCGCGGAGTTGTAATTTTAACTGTCTGCTATCGTTTTGTCGAAAAGTACATTTTGATGAAGCATCCATTGACAACGTCAACACAACACATTGTTTACGTTAAATCATCAATATATGAGATAGGTGAATGGTGACCACTATAGACAGGTGTCCTCTCTGTGGAAGGTTAGTTAAAGTTAATAAAATGTTGGAATTTGGGTCTCTCATTTATGTAATATACTGTATCAAATTTCAAAATCACCATTCAATGATTCATGCACAGATCCACTGAATCGATACAGCAATAATGTTTACATACCAATGCCTTTCATTGTGAAAACCAGTTCATTAACTGGTTAACTAACATATAATCCATATTTATTTCATTCGAACTGTATAGTCAACATATCATTTACTTATATACATAACCCATATTTATTTAATTTTGAATATGTAGCACAACAGAGTATCAATCTGATATTTACTATATACTTTACATGTATGTCTGAATTACCTATCAAAAGTGAAATTCATTATTAGCGTTGTTTTGCATTTTTAATTCCTTTCATGAATCTTTTGTTTTATTGGCATTCTCTTTGACAAGTTTTACTGCAAGCTACTGAAGGGAGCGAAGCCGAATGCTGACCCTGGCCCAGAGCGCAGGCCGCAAGCCGAAGGTTTGTTCATAATAGTCTTGCTTTAAATAAATATTCAAATGAATATATTTACATTTTTACATTTTTATAACTGAAAAAAATAGACTAGTATAATACTAGAGGTGGTCCGCTGCCCTCCGAAAAAAATCAAAGTCGGTCCGTTTTCGGCACTGAAATTGTTTAGAACTTTAATGAAACTGCTTGGATCAGACACAAAGCGAAAATATGCACAACATAGTTTCATACATGTAATCGATGCAATACTTAAATATCTATTTTTTTTTTGTTATGTTTTATTTTTATTCCATTTTTTCCATTTCGGCAATTCATTCTTAAACAGTGTTCAAAACGATATCTGATAATATTTTATCCATCCTTTATTCTTGTAGACAAAGAAAAACTTTCTTTATATTTGAAACAGGTAGATTTTTTACGAGAGATGAAAGAAAATCTTCCTGAACAATCGAAGAAATAACCAGCATGAGAAAACTATATTATAGGAGACAGGTCCCAATATAGCCTATACTATTAAAAATGATTTTTTTTAACAAAGGGGATATTCAACGGTTGAACTCGCTTATTTTGACGCGGATTACACATACATGATATAAATAGTACTGACGGTGTGTTTAATGTATTGAGCTTTCTTTTTGACTGATGGTTACGTAGTGTTGTTCCACCCCAACGGTCTGCATAATTAGTTTCTCCTTTTTGTTTTATTTGATTTATTTCTTTTTACTTTCTTCAACTTTTATTTTAAGTTATACAATAATTATTATATTGGTTTGATTAATTTTTTTTTTCTTTGATTTTTTTGTTTTAATTTATTTGATTTGATTTGATTGTTTATTTTATGCTATTTTATTGAAGTTGAATTTTTGATTTGATCTGATTTTATATCATTCGATTGGATTGATGTACTTTTTTGAATTTGATTTGATTTGATTTTTCTTTGCATGATGATTTGATTGATTTGATTTTCTATTGAATTTGATTTTAATTGATTTATTTTGATTATTATATCATTCACCATGAGTCCGAGCGTATCGGAGCTATATTTTTGCATTTATCATTTAGCCACAAACCTGTTATAGTAGTGGAATGTCAATCTTAAGTATGAAGATTAATATTAATTAATGTCTTTTCCAATATCCACTCTGTTTTAATCCTCTTTCTTGCTTACTTTTCTTAGGGAATGGTTTTGAAAAGAGACTTTTGATTAAGAGAATTTTATAAACTCTCGTAAATTTTAAAATTATAATTCATTGCGGTCGAAACTATTCCAGTTTATGTAAGATGAATGAAATTAGAATTAAATGTAGAAATTAATAAACTTAATGATCTAGATTTATGTAAAATTATACTATTGGGTCAATCTTAAACATTCTTGGGTTCTGCAGTTTAATGATCGATATCACAAACTTAGATAAAGACTAAAATAATATTTATATGTAATATCTAATAATTCGTTGCGTATCACTTACAGGTAATGTCAGTATAGTAGTAATTGATTGCGTAGATGACACCATTTTCTCCCAGATTCTTGTCGCGTTGTACAATTTACAGTTAGATTCGTCCACATTGGATTGAGAAATGTTATGTGTAATGCCAACGCAATCCTTTCTCTGTGTACAAGCAGCCCTACAAACATGCTTCGTCGATACATGAAATTCTGCAATAGGCTGTGAATCGTTAATGGCTACACCACGAAACATTCTGCCTTTGTAATCCATTTTGACGTTATCAGTCGAACATGTTTGAATTATCGAGTCAGCGAAGGAGTTATCACTTAGTACGAGAACTATTAACATGAAGGAGCTTGATAAATACATACCTCTGATTCTTACAAAAATCAACTGAACGTGTTAATCATGATTTATAAAATGAAGTATGCAATAACAACATTGATTCCATTAATCCAATTGGTTTACTTAGAGATACAACACTAAATCACCATAACAACGCAATAACAATACCAGCTTCGAAAATGTATTTGTTTGAAAAATGCTAAACGCAGTCGATCTTGCAATTTGAATATGGGATTACAAAGGAGAATTTCTAACTTGATCCGGAATGCAAAAATATTGTCAAAAATTTTATTTAAGTTTATTTTATTTATTTTACAAAGTACTTGTCGAACAGTTCTTTTAATTCTGCTGCTTCTCTCGCAATAGAAGGCACATTATTTGAAAACTGAAAGTGACAATCACCACCTTGAGGATTCCTGATTATCTGATTCATTTTCGTTATGTCATTATGTCTATGGCTCATTGATATTAATCGCCAATTTCTTGATATTTTTGCTTTATTTTCAACTGGTGGTTTTCTGTTATATATTATTGATATTGCTTCTTGTTTAAAGCATACACAGATGTTTCGGAAACAAAGATCTTATTAAATATAGAAATTAAAGCGTTGGAAAATTGGAAAAACACACTATTCTTCTATATTTTCTTTAGAGATATCTCTTGAAAACTTATTCTTACTGCGAGACTGTCTTTCTGCAAATATTGCAATCCCGGACTGCAATGCTTCTGATCGTCTTCGACGTCTTAGCGGTGCGGCTGTGTTCATAAAGGAGCATCTGCTCTATACGACCCATTGAAACTATTATTCTATACAGAATGGAAATCAGTCATAATTCAAATTTTGCAAAAATCATAGAAAATCGAAAATCAAAATGTTAACCATAAGTTGTTGTACTAAATGACTTGACTACTTTGCTAAATTTTTTCGATAAATGGATACATAATTTTTGAGTAATAACCATTTGAAAAATTGAGAATTTCAAATCTTGAAAAACGGTGAATGAAAGCCAAGTGACGTCATAATGCAAAAAGTTTTATCACGACGAGTGAGCACGATAAGATTACCACAACTATCAGATATTCGTTCGTGCGAACAAAATATTCGAAAATCGTGTTGTTGTTGTTGTTATGGACGAATGCTCGATAGTTTTTGTGATTGTACTGTCTCATAAATCGATTTAGAAAGTATTTATTATGTAAACAGCTCATATAAATCTCGTATTCACATTTCCTTATTGTTTACTTATTTTCGATATTATGAATTTTATCATTGATAAATATAACCTTAAAATTCACGCATTTTAAATAAATAACATGGAATTTAAGTTAACAAATAAGTCGATCTTGTATGCAGAAAAGAAATGGTACAATAACTACGATTGTAGCTAAAGCGACAAAGTTTGATTGTAATACAAAATACATACTCAACGAATCCAATTTATGCTTTTGTCAGAATCGAAGTGCTTTCATATATTTTAAAGAAAGTGAAGAACTCGTTAGAAGCTTGGTTATTTTACACTGTTTCTTGATATCTACAATCAATTTAGAATGCAGTTTTATATAAAACAATGATTATGTAAAAATCTAACTTTAATGTGGGTAAGAAAACTTGATATAGTCTTGTCAAAGCATCTATTGTTTCTAGGCTTAAGTTAACTCGTAAAAATATAAGTAAACTTCCTTTGAAATCGGAAAAGCCATTATATATAACTTTTGAGATAAAATCAGCGTTAAAACTCCCAGCCATGATGAAATAAAATGCTTCACGTGCGATGCGTTTGGACAGCCTTCCATGTAGCGGAAGTCTCACCTATTCAACCGACAATCGCGTGTGTGTGTATGTGTAATATTTTATTGTGCTTAGTAAGCAAAATGCAAATGTTTGTTCTACATAGATACGAAGAGAGTTGGAAAGAACAACATAACGTAAAAATTAATCAATGGGCAACGATCATTCATTTAAACTACTTGCTATATCATTCCACTTGCTTTTTTCATCGGCAGAGCAAAAATGCAATCATAAAAGTCTGATAGATAACTATAATGTAATTGCAAAGCATAATGTTTTTAAATAGGAGAAAGTGATTATTTCAATTTCTTCGAAATACTTTGGAATCCTATGACGTGAACGGATAAGTGTTCATCTTTTTAAATCCATCCATGCATATGGCAATAATAATAATATACGTATGTAAGTGTTAAACGGTGCCTCAAAACAGCGTTACAACATTTGTAATGGACTTCAATGTTACCTCAAAAGATTTTCTGGTCACGCTGTGATTATATAAATCAATGATCACGTGAACTAGACAATTAGAGAAATGTGGAAAAATCTTCAAATCAAATCACTAGTCATAAATATTGAGATCATTGAACAAGCAGTTTTGAAAGCAGATGATGTTAAACAATTGGCACTCAGTTTCCTATGAGCCATTGATATTTGGCGCACGAGAGGAGAAGGAGAAAACAAGAAGGCATCATAAAATTACGAGGCACCTCAGCGAGTAATTCTCGCCTTCAAGTTTTCTCCTGGAGTGACTGTGGAGAACTGTTAGCAGAGTTTTTACAAGCATTAACATGACTTTCCTGCTGATAAAATGTTTTTGAAAACGGTTGCTGATCAAATTGGAAATTCTCATCCATGATATCAAATCGAATTGTATAAGATCGAATGTGTTTTTCTATGATGCTTTGGCGTCAAACTCTAAAACAATCAGATTGATCGAATCATTTTCGTTATAATACGAAGGGGTATAGCTTGATATGCAATTCGCCATTTATTTTATGCCACTTTCATTGGTGTGCCCTGTTTTTTGAACAAGCTGTTGATGTATCTATGAAACTTTACTTAAATAACGTTTTTTTTTATCTATATGATTTAGCTTAGTAAGACGTATCTCCTTTCACTTCAATTCTATAAGTGCTATTCTTTTTAATTTGAACATAAATTAAAAGCTTTATATGCTGCTATCATTGTAAGCACAATCAATTTCCAAACCCAAATAGTATGTATTTCTTTTCTGTGTTTTGACATCTGTAAGAATATCATAACAAAAATGTTTCTACAATTAAAACTTAGAAAACGCTTATCTGCAGAATATAGTATGTATTTCTTTTCTGTGTTTTGACATCTGTAAGAATATCATAACAAAAATGTTTCTACAATTAAAACTTAGAAAACGCTTATCTGCAGAATATAGTATGTATTTCTTTTCTGTGTTTTGACATCTGTAAGAATATCATAACAAAAATGTTTCTACAATTAAAACTTAGAAAACGCTAATCTGCAGGATATTATATACCTGCAGGAGCACTATAAAATATTGAATAACTAAATTGGATGTTCATTGGTATTCCGAAGTTGAATTAAGAAATCTATTGTTGTTTATCATTCTATAAGTGATTGTTAATAGGTTTCGATAAAAGAAAATTTCAATTTGTATAAGTTGAATTGAAACATCTAATTCAAAATTAATTTCATAGAAACTTAAAAATAATATAACTTGGAATACAACCTGATTGTAATCATTGCAGCTTTCCGACATTTTGAAAGAAATTATTGTCAAACCAGTGAGAATGTTTTTTTAATATTTTCAAAGAAAATTGTCAACAATTTTTATGAATAAATATTGCGGCTACAGGTCATGCAAATTAAATCAATTTTGAATTATCAAGAAGAGGTGAATTCAAGATTAATCAATCAAAATGAACGTATTTCGATTCTGTTTTCTTGCAGTATTTGCATTAATTTTTCTTGCTGAATATGCATCTGCTTTCTCATGTCCATGTCATAATCCAAGATTTACTGTAAGATGTGCACCAATTGGGAACTGTAAAGGTAAGTATAGTGAGTAATTGAGATGCTATCTCCGCCTAACGAATGTACGCCCCGATATACGCGTACCACTCCTCTATTTCTAGACGAGTGTCTCTTTTCGCTGAGAGCAATGATTTTGAAATATTGTGTTATGGGCTTTATAAATTTACAATTCGGAACTCTTCTAGGAAGGATTTCAATTGCTACACAACCCAAAAATGTAATTTTACTCATTGCTAAAATTTATTACACGTACGCTTTTTGGTAAATTTTTATATGGTGAATAGAACAAGCAAACAAATAAATAAATAAGATAAGATAAATATTCGAAGAAAAATTGCGTAGTCCTAATAGATTGAATTACAGGTCTAATCAAATTTTTAGTCAAGACAAAAATAAACAGAAGTTGATTGAAGCACCAGATTTTTACAAGATATTCTTCAAACATCGCAATTGCTTTCTGTGTAGACAGAATAATGACATGATACCTCAACACTATTAATTGCATTGATGAACACGTATTGAATGTGACTTTCTCTGAAGAGTTATTCCATATACTAAAAAAATCAGTCAATCTTGACCTTATCACCTTTCACCTCACCCAAACCAGTGAGTATGTCATTTTATTTGTCAAGCATTTTGTCAATCTCAAATTCTGGAAGAGCATTGATTGATCGAGTAGGAGGTCCAATATGCAGAAGTTTTAATGGAATAGCTGTGCTGCAACTCGGTATAGTAGGATCAGTATAGGATGTATCTATAACAATAAGCTGAAAATTGATGTTTCTAGTACGTGAATATACATCAACAAAGGTTGAACATTTGATCGGTGTTGATTAGATTACTTGACATTACCGGAATAACCAGAGATTTAAGGTGCACATGGCACGAAAAAATGTTAATACAGATTCGTGTAGCTGAAGCTAAATGATGAAGAACGATGACAACGACTTCTTAGTTTGGACGCGTATAAGCGGAGATATTTAATGTTGAATCTACGCTAATTATGATCATCAATGGTTTTCCAACTCGGAAAAACAGTCGGAATGAGAAGAAGGCTTACTATAGAAAAAAGATGAAATCAGAATTATAAAATATTGTATCTCCCTTCACGCGAAATTAAACGTTTCTAACGTCCACGTCAGCTATCACCTCTGGGACACCTTTTATGCTTGAAATAAGTTTAGTTTATTGGGAAGTACATGAAGTACAAGGGTTATTAGTTGTTGGATTTACGATACTGTCTCAAAAATGTGTCAATCATCCTTCGCAGCCTGCGGTTTTGACTGCGCACCCGTTGTTTCACGTACACATCACCTCGATTGAAACTACAGAAAAACGATATTTCAATTACTAAATGTCCTTGTATCTCATGTGTTTCTCTGCTAAATGAACTCGTTTTAAGCAGAAAGGAGTCCCACTAAAGGTGTAGGCATAGCTGACTTGGATGTTAGAAACTTTTAGTTCCGCGTGTATGTATATGGAGACTTTTTAAAGTTTTCAATTATCCTTTTTCCTATAGCCCTCTTGTCATTCTTACTATTGTTCCTAGTTTGGCAAAAGTGACTGATCAAAGATAGGGTAGATTCAACATTAAATGTCTGTGCTAATACGAGTTCAAACTAAGAAATCATTGTCACCATGCTTCATCATTTAGCTTCAGCTACTCGAATCTGTGATAAAATATTTTCGTATCTTGTGCGCTTTAATTATACACGTATCTGTTTCTCTATTTATAGGTGGATTAACGTCAGATAACTGCGGTTGCTGTGATTCCTGCGCCAAAATTCAAGGTGAAAATTGTGGAGGACCATTTGGAATATCTGGAAAATGTGATGCAGGATTAGAATGTGTGAAAGAAAACCCCGAAGATTTTAATGCAGATGGTGTTTGCATTAGAAAGCCAGGTACGTATGAAAATATTACAAGGGATTGCGAGTAAATATAACGAAGGTTGTAAAACCCAGTAAAACTCTTCCATTTACGGACTTTCAGTTTGTTTACAGGCAAATAATGGAAGTCTTTTTACAATACGTAGCCCTTTCTTATAGCATTATAAAGCATAATAATTTGATGTAGTCATCGACTATAACAGATCGGTACGAAAATTAAGCAATTCGTTTGGTCGAACAGCGGTCAATTCTACAGTCTTATTGAACACTCCGTGTTTTTACCGTTATGGCTTAAAAACACGGATAATTAAATTGTTAATGTATTACAATAGATTAAAATTCATGTTATGATGTGGTTATATAGTGAAAAATGTACCAGTTAGCCATTGACTAAAACAGTTATTGTTCTTAGGCTTGATAGATATCAGCCGATACTCACCTCACACAAGCGCAGACTTTCGCATTTATAGATATAGACATTATGATTTAATAATTATTCAGAATTTTGTTGATAATTGATGAATATTTGCACCTCTATTTTAATTATTCATCTCAGATTCAAGAGCTTCGCGTCCAAATAGACCAAATGGTAAACCAAAATGTGAAGTTCATGAACTCGTTGTAGATTTGCCAGCTTACTTTTGTAAACAAGAAGAAAGTATGTTCTGCACTAGGGATTGCCAAAGGTAAGAAATTACATTGTTTTTGTTGTATTGGTTAATTTGAATATCAGAGGTAGACAGAATAGACGTTGTTTTTTTGGAATTTGAAATCTGGTGAAATCAAGATGCTACAATAGAACCAAAATAGTCTAGCTCAGATTTGTGTTTTAAAGAGTTTTAAACAGGCCATAAAATTATCTTACATTGTGAAAATCAACCAAATAAAATGTATTTAATATCCTCAATTATTGAATAATTCAAATTTGAAAACAACATCTTTTGTCGGGGTCATATTATCAAACAAACAAACTTGGTTCTTGTGAAAAGTAAAACATTTATTCGTGTGGTTCAGATGAAATCATGAAACCCAGATCTGTCTGATTTTTGATTATCTGACCCCAGAAATCTTTTCGCATCAAAACGAGATGATCGTAAAATAGCGTTTGAGGCCATTCTCAATGATTCTGCCGTGGCAGAAGGGATCAAAATGTTTGGAAATGATCGATATTGATTCAACAGAGATAGACTATCGATATCGGACGAAGATGTTGATGATGATGTAGATGTAGATATATTAAGCCACATAAGTTTGTGGTGGCTATTGAGATTTGAAATGTCATCATTTCCATGAGTTATGCTGTGTGGGTAATAATGTATGCAAGACAGCATTTGCATGGCAAGCCAAGAGAATGTAATTGATATCTATAAGTATACATAAGTTGGTTAATTGAACCACCATATTTCTGGTTTATGGCACATTTTCAAACTTTAGTTTTATTAGGACCTCATTGGAGCGCCGCACGGAAATGTGGGCCGTGATGGAATGAGGCTAGGTCAATATGTAGATGTTTTGTTATTGTTGTTGTAGATGTTGTGTTCATTCTAACTCTTGCAATCCTAATCCAATTGATTTTGTCAAAGCTGGAGAAAGGTGTGAACAAAGATAGATTTATACATCATAGTGTCCTATAGTATAATACTAATCAGAGAATCAGACAGTCATATGATTGCTATTTGAAGTTTCATGTTGATGTGATCAATAGATCTCCTGATAATCACCTCGACGTGAAACTTGAAGTAGTAAACATTACTGTCTGTGTCTCTTACCATTGACAATGATGCTGTGCTATATACTGTATTGTTTATGTCTATGTTTAATCAGTAATACATCATAGTATGTATAGATTGATATAATATACTCTCAAATGCATTATCAATTTAACTCCTTTCTTTTTTGTCTTTTATCCTTTATTGCCAATATTGTATTTATTCCTTGGGTTAGTTCTACGACTTTTAGACAACACTATAATCATTTATAGAAACTTTCTGCAATTAGATATGATCCTTGCCAAACTGCAATCAGCATTTGCAACATAATAATTGCACACACCTGCCAAACGTCTATTTTACATGCATGGTTGTGTAGCTAGCCAACAGCTGTGAACCCGGGGGGTAACTCCCATATTGCTGCTAAACGGGGACGTGCCACGTTTTTGGGGAAGGAATTCGAGCTGAGAAATATACTTTTTGGGTAGGAAATTTCAGATTATTCAAGGTTTTCTTTTTCTTCAACGTAAAATTATCTTCCACTTTGATTCTATTTTCGATATCATTCCAACATATTAATCTTGGAAAATAAATATTGGGAATAAACATCTTTTAAGGTTGCTAAGCTTCTATCTTTATAGGAAAATCCTTCCCTTTCCGATAAAAAAATAAATAAAAAATTTAAGAACAATCAGAATTCTAAGCAAGACAAAAAATACTAGTGCTCTTGAAATTATAATGATTCAAGGTGCTTGTCATAACATCGATCAAAATTCTTTTCAAGAAATTTACTGATACGCTTTAAATAAAAACAACGAATATAAGAATAAATAAATTTTGAAACAAGTAAAATTCTCTCCGTTAAAACAACGCTTTGCCTAGCGTATTGTTTGTTGCCTATCGTTGGCCCGGGGGGTAACTCCACTAGGACGGCTATACAGGGACGTGCCACTTTTTTTGGGTCCATATTCCAGCTGAGAAAGAACTTTTTGGTTATGAGACTTCAAATTTTGGAGCTTTTGGGTATCTTATTTTTGACCTTTTCAAGAATTTTTGAAAAAATTTGCATCATTTTTGTGTATTTGCCTAAAATTAATCAACCTGTTAGAACTTTTTGGGTAGCATCAACAAAATTTTTGGAACCTTTTGGGTACCTTACCTTTTTCCAAAGTGGCACCTCCCCGTCCCTGAAGAGCTGGAGTTACCCCCCCCCCGGATCGCTGGTCATCGTTCTGGAATTTCTTTTGCACCTTGTTTTGTTTTCAAAACATTGGTTCCCATTTGAAATTAAAATAGGAGTAATGAAATTTGTACAAAGCTTCATGATTGAGCCCTCATCTCCGTACTCCGGAGCTCAATGTTATGAATTAGACTTGCATGAGCATCCATCGATCCTCCTGCAATTACGAGATAATAAAATACGTCAAATCAGTGGTATGTTTACTTTCATTAAATTCAAAAGACTATCCTATCATACAAATACATATATATATATATATCCGAGAAAGTAAAAATGGTGTGTCTTTCTTGACTCTATTATTATTATTATTATCTGAGAAAGTTATACATTTTCTATAATTGTTTCTTTATTACTGGCGAAACAATTTTTTCAAAAATCAGTTGATTTGTCTACATAAAATCACTTATAACTGCTAAAAAAAAACAGTTTTGAAAAAGCAATAAAGTTGCAGCCAGCTATACATAAAATACTAATACTGTATCTACAGAATATTGACTATATGTTATAAAAGTTAGAGTTCTGTTTCGTTACTATCGTTCACGGCAACTTTCTCATCGGCAAGTGAATCAACACTGCAAGCAACACTGCCTAATTCTGTATCTTCATTGTAGTGCCAACTTCTGTTGTATTGTGCAGATGGTAATGGCGATGATTCATAATATTTATTCATTGTACCAAACGCATCCGTACTTGATTCTAAGGGATCATCATCACTGCTAACAGTATATAATATGTGAAAGCGGCGTGCTCCTTTGAAGGTGTCTTGATTGTAGCTTGTTTGATCATCCTATGTTGAAAAAAATGTATGTATATATGAAAGGAAAAAATGGGGAAAGAAGATGGGAGTGCTCGTATATTTAATGTTCTGCAATTTTTGCTATGAAATCTACTAACACATTAACTTCCGGTGTGTTTCAATGGCCATTTATTGGCTTTTTATACATTGAATTTCTTTTGTAGAAATTTCTTTGTGATAAATATGTGGTGTGTGTGTGTATCTTTGATTATAACTTTTTTTTCCAAGGATGCTCGGCATTTCACATTAAAAGGGATTCAACACCGCAAGTCAACAAATTGAATAGGTCAGATTTCCTCGTGTTTTGTAAAAGTCCGCAATAGTGTTAGTTTTGCTCATTCTCGAAGTAGGAAATCAGACACAGTCCCCGGAGAAGCATAGGGTGTTTGTAAGGCTGGATTTTGATCGTGGGAGAAGATTTTGTTATGGAAAAGATAGATGATCACCTCGTTCCAATGATGCCTTAACCTCTGGTCAGCCATAACAAAATGGATTATCCTGGATGGTTTGTCTGAATGAAAACTTAAATTTCATTTAAATATTATTACTACAGTAACGGGTATAGAACTAAATCCAAAGAGTTCCTTTGCAATATTAATATTACATTATAATATTATAAACTGGATTTGAAACAATATAATACTACACAATCAGGTGTATAAACTCTTACAGTCGATTCGTATGGTTCCAAGAAATATGCTTTCGATCCTTGGTTGTCGTAGTGTCTGAAAATAGAAATACAAATGCCGTTAAACATGTACAAAAATTATGGTCAAGTGTTTACAATAGAATAAGTTCTTGAAGTTCTGACTGTTATGAAATTTTGGCATAGTTGATATCAAGTCACACCTACATCAAGATAAACTACTAAGACTCAACTAGATTTTTTCAAAATGGCCACTCCAGAAGAACCGTGTTTGATTATTTTTCAGTGTCAAGCCGTTGTTGTTATTTTCTTGTGATTGGCTTATAAAATACGTGAATGGATTGTCAAGGTAATTGACAATTATCAAGGAAAAATTAAAATGTAGTAATGATAGGAAGCCATATATACCACACGATAACAATTTCAAACAAATTGGAAAGCGATTTACTCCGCTAATTCATCGACTAAATATGCAGAGAAAACCCTAATAATTAAAACGCTGGTTAAGGCTAAAGTAATTCAATATAAAGAAACCACTCACAGAGACGATTTAGCGAAGGCTGCAATTGCGTCTGATTCCTTTTCTGATTTGCTCTGTGTATGTCTAACAAAGAATACAAACACATTTTTGTAAGTTAATGATATGTATATTAACTTTCATAATATACATTTGACGTCAGTGGCAACAATAATTTATTTTAACAACGTTTCGGCTATATTCGTTAGCCATTTTGAAGTTATGGTTTAAAAAAAAATTAAATCTGTTTTATTTACATTAAAGGGTTACCACTACGGCAGCAGTGTTTGGATCGTCTCATCCAAACACGAGGGGTGCTGGGAGACACGAGAAAGCATCAGAAAAACAAGGGCCCGTAGGGAGTATTTTCGCTTGTCCTTGGTTTCAATATCACAATAAATGGGGATAAAATTACACAATAAAATTATACGATTTAGCTATTTATATATTAGATACATTAGATATCAACCTAAACGTTGTTCTAAATATTAACAAAAATCAATTATTTTGCCTTCGAATATTTATTGAAATGTTTTACAAGGAGTAAGATTGTTTTGAAAATCAATAGGCATATTTCATAGCTCGATAAATCTGTTGCTCGATTTCTGAATCGATTTAAATCGTCACTTTATCACTTGTCATTTATTTATTTATGTTGTATACTTACGGTCGACGAACGAAAAGGCAGTACAGTATAAATGCCAGTAAGAAAACGCCGATAAGAGCAAAGGCCAGGGCTATTCCCAAACGCAGATTTTTATCATTGCTTTCATCTAAAAACGGGGA
Source organism: Haliclystus octoradiatus (assembly GCA_916610825.1). Lineage (NCBI taxonomy): Eukaryota > Metazoa > Cnidaria > Staurozoa > Stauromedusae > Haliclystidae > Haliclystus > Haliclystus octoradiatus. Next base: position 36,210,450 of record OU744446.1, read on the forward strand.
TGATATTGGCGCAGAATTCATTGTGACGTTCCAATCAATCGTCCATTGTTTAAGATTTCCAGTTGATTTTGTGAAGAGTCTACGATAATAGAAAGACGAACCAATTATATTGATATATTTAATAGCGTGCGAGGTTTTTATGACGAATAGATAAGCAGTTTTAGAGAAATAAGGGTTTGGAAAAGTGATAGTTTCAAATCTTGGTAAACGAAGATTCAAAGTTAAGTGACATCAACGTATCTAAATGCTGGTCACGATATGATATCGACTACTTGATACGACTCGTGAGCACGATATGATCTTGACAGATTTCGATCATTCGCTCATGACAATGAAATATTCTAAAATCGTGTTGCTGTTACATGGACGTTTCATAATCTGAATGTCACCTTTCCAACAAATGCTTATTTCTTGAAAACTGCTCATGCATTTGTTTGCCATGAAAACTTGAGAAATAATCAAGGCACTGCCAAATCGTTAAGGTAAAACCTCTTATTCTAGTTTTATATGAGGAAAGCCTATTAAATTTATGGCGTATATTCTCTATGCATAAACCATGAGAAATATTAAACCCACAAAGAATTCCAAAGAGGCATAATTTTCTTAGTGATATGTTTTAGTATTCTCACGATTTTCAGCTTTATAATGTATATAAACAATTAAAATATATATATGTGAATAGTTATATGGAATAAAATCAATTAATTTTAGAAAATTTTTAAAAAGAATTAATTGGATAAGATTAACATAGAATTCCCTGTCCTATAGTGATGGCTCTACAATGTCCACATGCTTCTCTACCTGACAATATCGTCATTTGTCAATATGTTTCCATTCGTTTGATTAACTGCATGAATATGAAGAATTGTTCTGCAACATAAAAATATATGAATATTATATAGATTCGGGCATAGAATATTTTGAATTCGGAAACTACAAATGGCACGGATTCCTATTAACCTAAATTTCCCAGCTTCACAAATAGTATGTATATATACAGTGCATATATTTATGTTTATATTTAATAAAAGTCAGAGAATCAGACAGCCATGTTTGCTACTTGAAGTTTCTTGAAGTAACAAATCTGACTGTCTTATTGTCTGACTTTTATTATCTAAGCTCTGCTATATTTTGCATTAAGCCCTATGTTCAATCAGTAAGACAACGTTTTACAAATATGTTTATATTTATACTTATATTATATATTATTTCATGTTTATCACACTATGCAGCTGCATTAGAATTACAGAGTTGGAGCTATAGTATACAAAATAATACACCATTGGTATGAGCCCGACATGGTGGAAATTAGTTATATGTAGCCAAGAACGCATACGCAGACAGTAATTAATCAATTAGGTGAAAATAAAACAGAAGATAGTCTGTTGTTTGCATGAATGATCCATTCATAACAAATAGGAAAATCATGTTTCCTATATATATACATATATATATACATATAGGAATCTTTCGAGGTAATGTTTGAGAAGAAGGGTTCTAATGTCTTCAATCCCATGAATCGTTCATTAAAATTGACATCTTACAATCGAAATGTATTTTACCTCATACAAGTTAATATACATATTGTAATGTGTATATCAAGTTGATATCTTTATCTAAGAGCATTTATTGAAGATCAGGAGGCCTATATATTACTGACAGCTCAAGAAAATGTGCAACACAAAGTTCAACTACAAATTACATGCCTTCTGTTTCTTGATTCAGAGTGAAGCACATGTAATGTATACATGTAATACCTGTAAGTGTCTCCTGTAGGCTCAACTTTGTTAATAACAATGTGAAGATTTGGAACAGAATTGTCCAATGACCTATATATAATAAACAAGACAGCATATCTATAGCATAATTCTCAGCCATTGATGAAATCTGCTGAAAACAACGAAGTGAATGTTACCTTTTTGCTATGCTAATTCCATTTAATAATTCATTGCTATTCAAATGAGAAATCCCAGTAGCAATATGTTTCGAATCGATCACGGTTAAAGTAACTATCATAGGTTTTATAGCTTGGTTATATGGTACATATCCTCTATTATCACGGCATGTAATGTTTATTGTTGTTATTTGTCCGATATCATTCATTAACCATTTTGAAGTCTTGATTGGTCCTGCTGGGTCTAATTCGAAGAAACCAGGATTGACGACTTTTAATGGAAGATAAGAGAGCAAACCAAAATACCCATCATCACGATCGATGGCCTGTAAAGAGGAAATATATTACAGTCAAACTTGTTTAACATCCCCCCCCCCTTGGTACGGATAAAAAGTGGGACAGATTAAGCGAGGTGGGATATAAAGCGAGGTAGGAATATGAAAGTATGTATTGAGAATGGAAAATAGAATCAGTTTTATGTAGGGACTATATTGAGCAAGGTGGGACATTAACAAATTAAAGTAGGGGAAATTAACCAAGTTCAACTGCATTGTCAGGTAGGTACCCCCTTACTTCCCAATACGGAAGATGCTTCCATAGCATGTGTACATTTCTATAATGGGGAACAATTTGTTAACATTTGTTATGACAATAACATTTGTACTGTGGAGATTTTACAAATGGGACACCGGCAAATCTCATTCTTAAGCGAGCCTGTTGAAGGAAAGATACTATTTAATAAAGGACCGAGCTGGACAGGCAGATCATAGTACAGCAGCTCACATGTATTTCCACATATACAGGGTCATACCGGTGTGGAACGCTTTGCCCGAGGAAGTGGTTAGCGCAACCTCACTTGTTGTTTTCAAATTTAGATTAAATAGCGTATCATTAGCAAAAATTTTTTAATTTATTTAGGCTGTATGTAAGTGGGATTAATTTGTCTTTTATTTGCCTTTTAAATTCCAATTCTCGATTATATCATTCATTTCTTCATTCGTTCATATGCGACCTTTTTATTTTGCAGTATTCCCATGGATGACATGTACTTTGATTGACAGATTTTAATCTCTATAATTAGTTCTTCAATATTTTCTTGCTATTTTTGAAACCCTTTGAGTTTCATGATGATAATAGTTGATATTTCGATTTGCCATATTTTCAAATTACCTGAATTGTGGCTACTGTTGATCCAAATGTAATATCGTGACGGACAGCTGTTAAAAAATAATTATTTCATATTATCGCTACAGTGAGCTATTTTATAGTTATATGAATTGCATCACCACAAAAATAACAATTGAAGGAGATAGAGTTAGATATAACATGTTCATTAAAACACCAGGATTATTTGTGATAGGATGAGTGAGTCAAAAATGAAACATTCTAGATTGCGATGCTTCAATTTTTCGATAAGATGATCATCAGGCGATTTATTCAACTTACAATTTAGAAAGATAATTTAATGAAAAAAATATTGGAGCTGACTTCTAAATGCCTTCATGAGAACAAAGTTTTAGCTCATTAACCTAAAAAGTAATTGAGATGGTAATGCCTTACGAAAGGCACCCGTACCACTCCTCTATTTCTAAAAGAGTTGCTCTATTCGCAGAGAGCAATGATGTTGTACGCTCTATATTGTTCTCAGCCGTGACACTGCATGCATATCAATAATTTCAACAGATTTCATGGTAGATAGGCCATGATTGTCACAACCCTAAATATATCCTAGCAATTAATGCCAAAATTGTAAAGAATAGATGGCACAATGAAATTAATAAACGCAATCAATAAACATAGTACAGTCAAACCTGTTACAACGGTCACCTCTATAAAGCGGCCACCTGTCTATAGTGGTCACTCTTCCAATGTCTAATATAGTGTTTTCTATTAAATCAAACCTGTATATAAAGGCCATCTGTGTATAATGGTAAAAGAAGTAGTGTGGACGGTGTCGCCCTACCGTAGGCACCCGTACCACTCCCCTATTTCTAGAGGAGTGGCTCTTTTCGCTAAGAGCAATGATGTTAAACGCTCCTTAGATCTCAGCCGCGACACTGCAGATCAATTTCAACAAATTTCATGGCAGATAGGCCTTGATTGTCAATGCGCAACGATGCGCCGCAGCTACTCACAATGCAATTCCTTCTGAACCATTCCATCCGCCAGCCTTAGATGGTACTCATTTGATGTTTCAGATAAAGTCAAGGCTGAGTTGACCTGAGGGGCATTTGAACCACAGTCGATCAGAAATGATACGATCTGAAGTTCGGTTGCTCTGCCAACTGAGCTAATCACCCCAATGGTCAATTTATCTACCTCTCGTAGCTGGCCGTTAAATACAGGTTTCACTGTAGCTCATATAGAGTATGGATGGATTTTTGTAGTCTAGTTGAAAAAAATCATCTGCGGATCACTTTATGACGTGAAACGTGAAGTAGCGTAATCTAATCGTAATGTTTCATTTTTGATTCTCATTCATCATAGACATAACTTATTCATTTCAGTAACAAACCTTCATAGAACTTGTTTCTAGTAAAATATGGAATGTTATCATTTTCATCATCAACAGCAATGCTAACTTTTGTCTCACCATACGAATCTATAATCCCTGAAAACAATTTTGAAAAACCGTCACATTTTAATAAAGAAGAAGCTCAGTTAAAAAAAAAAAAGAAAACTCGAGTTTTGCATATTATCGTAGGCTACTAATAACATGCCTAAACAAGTAATACATTATATTAATCGAAAAAGAAGTAGATATAGTGCCAATATCAAAGCAGGAGCCTGTTCAAGATATAAGCAAACGTCTTCGTCCAATTTACTGACTCCGATTCTTTCCAAGTTGGCAGAAGAACATATTGTAGAAATTTATTATGTTAAGCCTGCAGTTCTTAAGAAAATCCGATGATCAGCAATTTGCTACAATTCCTAAATCAAGCACCACTCATGCGCTCAGGTAAATTGGACAGGAAAACAGACATGTATATATAGGTCTTATACTAGTTAATATGTATAGTAAAGCATTGCTTGTTCATTCAATTAAAATTCGTGTCAAGAAAAATTGGCGTCAAGAAAAATTGGCGTCAATAGAAAGTGAAATCAAATTACTATATCCGGCAATCAATGATAGGTGTAAAGAAAGCGTGAACAGCACACAAGTGGCATCAACTATATGCCCCAGTGCAAATCACCCCGTTGCATCCTTTTCGTTTCAACATTACCTAGCATTGTTGCTCGTTTACGAATTCGGGAAGTAGACTATGCACAAGCATCCATCAAAGAAGATAAAGTATGGAGAACTTACCTATGTGTCGTCTACTGCGACTTGTTATTGATTCTTGACTGTAAGCTCTAATGATCAATTCGTAATGAGCCATTGTTTCTCTATCGATGTGTTTTGCAGCGAATAATTCTCCTGTAGTGTTGTCAATTCGGAAGTTTTCTAGAGAGCAAGTAATAAGCAAATTTAGAATACAACATAGACAATATTGTAAAGTATATATAGCTATTAAGTATATACGATGGTATTAAGATAGTGTGCAGAGATCGTATATTTAGAATTACTGAATGAATTTGATCAGTATATCAAATTGAATTGATTGGCGAATAAAGAAACAACTTTAGCACTACCTCTTACCGTAAAGAGCAAAATTTTTGATGTTTGCAAGTATATAGGTCATATCAACTCAATTTGCTACATCAAATTGCTCAGATAATGAATAAAGTTTAACTAACAAGGTTTGAGTTAATTAGGTTTCAATAACTCTTTTTCTTTTGCTTGGATCGGAATCATTATTATCCTTTACCGAGTTAGTGGAAAGTTCAATACTGCAAGTTAGCCAATGGCCTCTCTTACGCTGCGAAAGGATCAGATTTTATCCTCCTCAAGAATACCCGATACAGGTAAAGTTTTGAGAATTTTACCTCTAAAATTTCCGCTATGAATGGTATAGATAAATTTTATCGAGGAATCTCCTGCATCCGGGTCGGTAGCTTGTAGTTTCCCAATGTAAAATCCATTCCCAATATTCTCAGGTATGAAATATCTAGAAGAAATGTCACAATAGTATATACGGACAGGATATAGCACTTGTTTCTTGGAAAGGTGTTGAAAACCTTCACTACAAGAAATCTAATTCAATGCCACATTAGGTTTTACTTATGAGTTATGACGAATATGAAACGCACAAGCTATCTACAAAATATATACAGTGAAACCTGTATATAACGGTCAGCTACGATAGGTAGATAAACTGACCAATATAGACAGGTGGCTGCTGTATATAGGTGACCCTTATGACAGGTTTGACTGTAATTATATTGCCAAAAATTTTCAAATTATTTTGAAACATTGACGTATGTGACTTAAAACATGGCACAAGGCAATCTTCTTCTCTGTCCATACTTATTTAATCTCTTCCTTGCTCCTATCTGCAGTGATTTCTTGAATATATAATGATGAATCATGTAACATATCCCTCTTAGTGGATGATTCAGCAAGGAGACAAAACACGTATACTAAGATTATGAACATTATTGTTTTATTTACCGATATAAAGATTGAGCGAATGTTGGACTAAATTCATCAACATCAATGACTTCAATATTGATTTCCATCTCATCTGAATGTCTGATTAAATTTCCACCGTCATGTGCAGTTACAAAAATCTATCAATGAAAGTAATCATGTTTCCAGTTAAACATGTTTAACATCTCGTAATGAACATATAAGTTATGTATCGACTGACGCAGTTTCGTCCTTCGATTCATGATGCTGTTGGTGCTGCTTTTCATAATATTGAATTACTTAGTTATGCACAAAACTGTTCTTTTCTTTGATCCAATCAATTTCTAACCTCAGCTGGAGCATGGCCGGAGACGTTGATAGTAAAATTCCAAAGCCCGCAGCTCCAAAAACAGCATAACAGCAAAGGATGCAAAAAGGACGGAATGGAAATATGATAGTATATCCATTGCATTTTATACTCCTCTGCATTGAGCTCTAAGATTGTTGGGTATTGATCCCGGTATTGATATCAGCATATTGACTTCGATAGTTTCCTAACCATATCCATGCATTTTTGTTTGCAATGGGAATTGTATTTTGTTGAATATACGTTTGTGTTTTGTTATATAGAACGAATGAAACTTTCATTATAACCTTGGAAAACTGTAACACTGTCAGTAAAGTGTGATGCAAAACCTTTTTGATTTGTGATTTGAAAGAAACATGAATGTGAAGATTCACCCATGACGAATGGCAGCCCAAGTAAATAAGAACATTTCTTCAAGCCAGGTTCCACGCTTTGAGATTTTTCTGGTACGAACACGATACACTAGTGTTGCCTCATGAGACAGAAAGAAATTCTTCATATGCTTCATATCGAAGATTTGAAATTATAAAATAGTAAATTACTTACTTTACAGAATTGTTTACTTTCTCTATCGAGCGGACATGATGTACTAACAATTCCATACCGCCAATGAATAGTAAAACAGTGGGAGTTTTCTCCACTTTTCTCATAGTTAACAGAATATGTGACAGCAGAATTGAGACCCTAATATGCAATACAGAAATGAATGATAAACAACTTTTCAGTCCCTTGTTTCGTCTAATCCTTAAGACATTAAGACATGATTCACATAAAGAGGATCAGTCAATCTGTAGTTTGTTTTCTTGATATATCAGATGTCATCCTCGAGCAATTTCACTGAGACTTCGAAACCTTACTCTATACACATTCCTTGTACAAGATCTTTCACTATTAGATTAGATTGTGTTTTTGTTTCGAACGATATTTTTACATGGTCAGTCTTGCCTGTCTGGTCATGACTCGTTTCGTCGCATTTGTATAGAAAATATATGTAAACATATCAGAGAAATGGAAATGGTGCACTCGAAAAATGAGACCTTCAATTTCAATTTGGCAATTCTCAATCGTATATGAATGTCAGTGATGTTTGCCACTTTAAATGAACTATATCCTCAGATTAGCCATTACAGAGTATCACATTTTGTATCAAAATAAACTTGCTTTAATCAAAATTAATGTCACTGGTTTTATATCATCAAGAAAATTCAAGTAATCCTTTACAATATAATTAATGAGAAATGAATTGCTATAACAGCAGACTGTAATGTAACTGACAACTTTAGAAAAAATCTGAGATTTTCAGACTTAATGTCAAAAATAATGTTATATCTTTAACAAAGGTTGTACTTTATGTATATAGTTCATTCGTGTATTTGCTTGTTGAATATAGTTTTCATGATCGATGCCTTGCACCAGAAATTTATTTAGCAGTATATAACTATATTTAATTTGAAGAAGCTTAGTGTAGGCATTGCACATCATAGGAGGATCATAGGAGGATTAGCTCAGATGGTATTGACAATCAAGACCTATTTGCCATGAAATCTGTTGAAATTAATCTGCAGTGTCACGGCTGAGATCAATAAAGAGCGTTTAAAATCATTGCTCTCAGCGAAAAAAGCCACTCCTCTAGAAATAGAGGAGTGGTACGGGTGCCTTTGATAGGGCGACACCGTCTACACTACTTTATTACATCATACCTCGTCATCATCCAGGGCTGTTACACTTGCTATCGCTGTACCCACAGGCAAATTTTCATTAACTTGAGCACTAACATTGTTCTTTATAAACACTGGTGCATTATCGTTTTCATCTAATATTATCACGTGACATTGTCGTGTTGACCATAATGTAAAATCAGCTTCAAAATTTATGGCTGTGACTTCAATGAAGTATTCAGAGGATATTTCCCTATCCTGTAAAAAGGAGAATGATAAAAATTACTTTAATACTGATCCCACAACCAATACAGTGTATCCCAGAGCCATCTGTTTACAAGAGTTTGGATAGTCTTTCGTGTGTAACTCTCAGCTCCAATTGGACAGATGCCAGTCACGTGATTTTATGGACACCATTTTTGTTCCGTCAAACCCAGACTCGCGAAACTTGAACTAAGCACGTGAAAAAAATATCATGAATTCGAAAAACCTATTTTGTTAAAAAGCAAATCCTTCCTGTCATTTCAAATAAATGTAATGTTAATTTAATTCTGTTGAGGGTATAAGAAAAACATATCTCTTACATATTATAGAAGCTCAATATCATATACAATGATAGATATTATCTATTTGATAAGTATACTGCAAGAGCGAGGTTTTCTAGACGATACATATATTACTCACGCCTATAACTGCACTGTTTTGAATAATATTTGACTTAGTTTAAGACTCGCGAAGCCATCGACGAATGAAACGAATAAATTTGATATTATAGCCCATCATATTCACTTACGCATTCCATTACATTTCAAACCCTTACCAGAGCAATGTTTGTGTAGAATTCACCAGAATGTTCATCAATATTGAAATTTAACGTATCTGGAAAAAGGCAAAAACAACGCAATAATTTAAAAATGTTCCATAACAACATTTATTTGCCCATAAAATCCATTACTACTAACCAATAAAAATGCATGGTTAACTATAGGTGAGAGTGAAGTTTTCCGATTATTTTGGTTTGAGAGATAGTATTGCCCTATCGAAGGTCAACACACCTCTGTTTCTAATTGAGTGGCTATTTTCGCTGAGATTCATGATGTTGAATGCTCTTTAAGAATCTCAGCAGGGACACTGCAAATCTATTTCACGGCCTCCATTGCCAATGCACAACTATATGCGCTGCAGCAAGTCACAATGCAATTCCCTCAGGACCACTCCATGCACAATCCTTGGATTTGTACTCTGGATTTCTCAGATAAAGTCCAGTAGACCGAGCGCCACAGAACTAAAACGACAGGTTTTTCCGTGCAACTTGAAAATCACATAAAAGTGTTTATAAAAACATGCTAAACAATTCCCCATTTCTTGTTTCAATTGAATTTCATTGTGAACCCTCCAAAACTCCAATTTATATTTCACGATTCACGGTCAAAGCTTTCTTATCGTTTTGAGAAAATGCTGCACGTGAGCTTCATGATCTTTGATTCTTTTGTTCTCTGATCATTTTGCGAGTCCATAGAAGCATGACGAAAACACAGCATGTATGAATTAAGAGGGCTCTGACCGTGAAATGATTTATAAATTTATCGTTGGTGAGATCCACAATAAAATTTGCCCAAAATAAGAAACAGGAAATTATTTATGGTATTTTTATGAACATTTTATGTGAATTTCAAATTGCCCGGAGAAACCTGCCGTTTTAGATATGTGTGGCTCGGTCTACAGGCTCAGTTGGGATTCGGGGAATCCGAACCACAAATGGTCAGATATAATCAAGATCTGAGGTTCGTTTGCTCTGCCATCTGAGCTATTCCTCCCATAATTTTGTCATTTATTTTGATTATTTTTTATTTCGATTCATTCGCTAATGAGCTTGGATTCTAAAATGCAAAAGTTAATTTCAATATATTCTCATGCTTGAAATAATATCTTATTAGTTAAACAAGGTTATTCTACCATTGATTTCCATTCTGAATGTCTTCTGCATTCCAATGTCAACATCAGATACGTGAAATGTTGTGATTAAATAATTAACTGGTACATATTCAGAAATATGGAAGATGCAATCTCTCTGCGGGATGAAATAAAAAAAGGTGTATAGTGATGAGCAAGTGAACCAAAATGTAAGGATTCTTGGATTTTGAGATCTTGTAGAGCAGGGCATATAGGATTATTTAACTAGGATTTAGCATTTATACAGTATTTCTTTATGTCCGAAATTTCATGCATCACTGGATTTAGATTATCAATTACAATTGTGTTCATCAGATTCTGAAACAGAAACTAGCGGACAAGAAATATATTTACATAGCTGTTATACAATCTTGAAAATTAATGAAATTGCTTTTATTTTATTTTTAGCTATTCCAATTTACGGTTGCTAAATATATATGATAAATAATAACGAAGTGATTTTCGAAAAATATGCTAGCCATCTGATGTTTATATGCTCAATAAATAAGTACACCAAAATGACATATTCCAATATCCAAAAAATCATATGATTTTAGAAAGTTTATAAATGCATGTAAAAATATCAGTGAATAAAACTGGACTATGGAATAATAAACAATATGGATTTCCATTGATAATTTCGAGATTAATATTATTATCAAAGAGAAATCGACTGTTTCGAGTATTAAGTCCATGTTTTTCAAGCCACTTACATTTTCAAATGATGGTGCATTGTCGTTCAAATCTTCAATCATAATATTCACGGTCACGTAATTCATCACCATGCTTTCCTTGTAGTTCACAGAAGCTACCATCTAAGTAAAAACATAAATAGCAAAACTGTAAAATAAGGAGTTGAGTTTCAGAATGAAGCTGATTTGGCGTTGTGACAGAGTTTGGTTTGATTTTTGTTTTTTATTTTGTCCAGACAAACATAAAAATTTTCACAGGTAAATAAAGGGAGCCTGAAAAATCCATGATCCACTTACTTACAGCCTTGAGGAAACATTGAAGTTATAAAAATTCAAGTAACTGTTACATTATTAATGACTATACAATTCATTGATTTTGATATATATTTTTTTATAGATAAAAAGGCGTTTCAACATCTTTTGACAAGGCATTCCACCATCATGGTAATTCACGGTGACAGAAAAGATGTTTGGTAGTCGCAAGAGTGATCTTCGATATAAGCTTAGTTGAATGTTACTTAATAATCACTTGAAAAAGACGCGAGTCATGATTGGTGGATTTGTACCACGTGATCTGTAGTTAAGATAGCCCATGACACTCCATTGCAGCCACTAAAATAAAATGGGTTTTCGTTGCTATGTCGGTTAATGCCATAAACTTCACGACGTAAACCTGACATTTATAAAACATATCTTTCCATTGAAAAAAGGTATCTGCAACTTAAAGGTTTTCTGAATAAATGATGATGAGATGATGAGGATGATAATGGTAATACAATGGACAATGATCATTTAGGATGATGCACCCTATTTTACATGCCTAAACTACATCCTTTCTTTTTCAATTAAAGTGTGAAACGTATACACTTACGGAATATCCATCAACAGTTTCTCTGTCGAATGGCATCTGTGATGAAATCGTTCCAGTACCATTGATTTTAAATTGACTCAATGAACCGTAACGAATAGAGAAAATGACATCACTGATTGTCTTTCCAGCCGATAAAATTGGTTTCAATGTGAGAATTTCAGTTCCAGCATTCATGTTCTAGCAAAATACCAATAAAACTAAACAGTTATAAATATCACAACAAAAGAGGAAGACAATACAATTATATGACATTCGACCTTGCATTAGATTCAAGTTCTCCATGATGCTTCATGCATATATATATATATCAATTGCATTTGAAAACTAATTCCAATAAGGACTTCATCATGCACTGGTAATCGTGCTTCATAGTAAAATTTCACGAATGATGTTGGGAGACATGAGTAAAGCGTATAATGAACAAATAAGGAAAACATATAGTAATGGGGAATTTCCATTGGGTCCGATATCAATTGCCAGGGAAATGATTTCAAGGATATTTGCTGGCTACAGTGCTTCACTCTTTCCAAGTCCATCAAGCCATGTTACAGATCAAAAACTGCTTGAGACTTGGAAAAAAGAAAGAGTAGCTTTCACTAAAAACAATCAATACGGATAAAGCGGAAATCTGCAGCATTTTGTTGGTATCCTGAAATTGTAGCAAAAATCACACATTCCTTTCCCATCACATAGCTCAAATGAATATACTCAATTACCTCTTTTATAGATCCTTCAATTACGTGGGTATCAAGGTATGGTGCATTGTTATCCGATGATGTTATTATAACATTGAAATATACTTGATCTCCTCTTGAAACTGGCAAACCAGAATCTCTAACCAATACAATAAATGTCATGTGCTCATTTCCTGAGGGAAGATTTCCGGAGATTGTCACAGAGCCACTACTTGTGTTTAACTGTAAATAATCTGTTACAAAGACACAACGTGATATTGTTAATTAAAAAAGATTGATTGTGATCAAGGTACGTGGTTGATAAATCTGAAATGGGGTCTAAAGAGAAAACTTGTATTGTATTTGAGAATGAGCTTGTTTATTCGGGGTATTATCATCACATGTGGATTGTATAAAGGAAATTCAGATTACTGTTTTGACGTATTAAAATAATCTGTTACAACAGTAAATGATATAGCAATAAAAGCAGACTTTAAACGCACATCTCCTATCTACTGCATGTTAATGGTGTAAATACGTTGAATACAAGCTTGACACTCAGGTAAACTCAGAGCCTCTTTCACTAATAAAATCTTACAAAAAATACAGCTCATTTTATTTACTGCATATACTGTACATTAACCCTTCTTATCATCGTGATTTATTCCGGTGAATCCTTAATCCGCACGCAAAGTTTTATCTAGAGTGCTACGTGTGTTACCATCATCGTCATTTATTAATTCAGTTGAAGCCTTAGCTTTTGCAGTAATGTTCTTCCTATATGGAGTGCTAGAGATAATATAATTGCATCACACAAATAACATTAGCCTGCGTACCAGCCCCGAGGTTTTTCTGAAACAATAGGGTCTAGGAAATAATCTGTGATTTTCAGGCCAACACGTTTTCATGAATTTAGGATATAATTTATGCATTACGTTGCATTATCGTTAAGTTCATTGTCACTGCTGTAACTATGACGTGTTTGACGAAGATGTGATTTTATGACCATATAGATCTTTTGTGAAAGTGTGTGAATTGGGGTGTGAATATAATCATGGAATAATTTACAAAATTTATGTAGTTGCTATTTTCGATGGGCTGAGAATCACACATTAGTTTACAGAACCCTGTGGTTTAAGAAACAAACCTCAGTGCCTGTACGGAGGCTAAAATAACACTAGCATTGTAACAAACTGATAATGTTTCAAAATAATTGTCTAAATTTGCTTTCATGAGCCATGAGATTCTCACCAGGGAATGGTGGTGACATTGAAAAACTCAATTCCGAATTTTGACCTTCGTCTTTGTCTGTTGCTTTGAAATGGATAACCTCACTTCCAATTGGCGCAAATTGTGGAATGACGACAGAGAAATCGTTCAATGCTGATATAATTGGAGTGTGGTCGTTCATATCAAGCACTTTGACTGTCACCTAATAACAAACATTTACAATGTTCACTATACAATATTTTATGGAAAATGGTGTTTGTAAGTATACCTGTTTAGCAATACACAGCTTTCACATATTTAATTACGAAACAAAAATTTCGGAAAAAATATTACTGTAAAAAAGGTTTTGTTGGACAATTTTATCTTAGATAACTTTCTCTTTAATTCTTCCATTTGTAAGAAATATTTATCAGCAAGAAGTATTGTCACGTGGATACTTGTTCCTAGTTTAGGAGTGGCTCTTGAACAATGAAGAGTGCAATGATGTTAATCCTTATCTCAGCCGCGACACTGCAGATCAATTTCAACAGATTTGATGGCAAATAGGCCTCGACTGTCAATGCACAATGATGCGTCTTCTGAGCTAATCCTCCCCTCGTTCTATTCAATATAGTATGTTTTTTATGATGAAAACGTATTTCTTGCATCCTGTCAGCAGCCCCAAACACTAATAACACCTAGATCAATTGAGCCATGTATAAATAAGCGGCACTCAAATATGCAGATTTGTAAATAAGCAGCCCTTATTTATATAGAGTTCGTTCAATAGAATATTACTTTCATAATATTCGCAATATTGACAATTATAGAAATTTGATCACTATGTGAAGGTGACAGCTACATAGATGTTCGATAAAATAACGTTACGCACCATCGTCAAGTTACTTCTCGGATCACTCTCTGATTGGTCGCTCGCAATGACAATGAATTCATGAATTGATTTCTTCTCTCTATCTAAACCATTCTCAGCTATGATCCAGCCAGAAACTGAGTCAATGGAGAACCTATATCAATATTAAAGTACATAAAATGGTGTAAATTGTGATTTTTCCTTTGATTGTTATTACCAGTATACTTCACAATTCAAATGAATTATAGACACAGTTTGGCAGACCAGCCTGGGTCGCAAGCTTGAACTTTGCAAGCCCTTCAAATATTCAACGTTGAAATTAATCCCTTATTTACAATAAATCTAACATCTTATGTAAGAGCATAAAGATCAACTCAGCTTTAATTTATATATTACTTATTTCGTTGGATAACTTGGAAATATGAAAATGAAATTGATAAGAGGTTGGAAAAGTGAGGCCTGCCCGATGATTTATGCCGAGCTGAAGGTGAGATGAAATTCCCATGTAAACAAGTGGCATAGAGATCCTGAAACGGGATATCCCGAATCATATAAGCACCCCCTTACAGACTGTTTCAATATTCGATCGAAAATATTTGAAGACTGCAATAGAATCAGTGAACAATCGAATGTTCCTTTTCATAAACAAGCTAACTGTTATCATATAGTTTATTCATGACAGCAGCAAACTCAAAAATTATGTAATTGATTCAGCAGGATTTTCGATTCCTGCTTATTCTTGCTTATATGAAATTTTCATAAAAAACAATTAACAAAATATTACCCATTAAAAATTCCTCTGAGACTGTAAGATATATTCCCGTTTTGACCAATATCTTCATCATTAGCCTGTTGAGAAAAACAGGAAAATAAGCTGTTACCATTCCAAACTTAACTGGTCTCTATGTTTATAAATTACAGGTGGAAAGCTTGATTTGAACCACAGTCGATTAGATATTATCTGATCTCTGAAGTTCGGTTGCTCTGCCATTTGAGCTAATCCTCGATCATGATGAACTGAGACCAACATTCGTAAAAGCTCAACTTAATAAATTAATATTCAAACTTAATAATTTATGTGATTGCTGTCTGTATCACTAGTTGATAAATCCAAATGTTTGCTAATAAGTTCATCATGAGATCAATATAACTGTAAGCAAATTGAATCGCAAAATTATTATTTTCTATGTTTTCTAGTTTAACTATGTCATCATCAACTGATCACCATGTTTACCGATGCTAGGGAATTCGAAGGCAAGTCAGTCAGCATATATGGTTTCTTATTGTAATTAATTGATACCAAAATGAGGTTATCAAAAAAACGTAGAAAAAGGTGTTTCAATATACCTCAACTTTACCAACTGTTCCATTAATAACGTTCTCTTCTATTTCAAAATAATATTTCGCTGAGCTGAAACTGGGTGAATTGTCATTAATATCCAGAATAATTATTTCCAAGGTAGCATTAGCTGCCTAAAACATGAAAATTGTTATAAAATCATTGTAATCATCATTAATTTAACGGTGAGGCCTTATAGTGTAGTTGTTAAGGTGTTGAACCTCTGCCGGAGGAGTATTTGTCTCAATCCCTGGCAGAAGCACTACTGGTTTGCATCAGGAAGGGCATCTGCGGGGGCATCCGGCTATTAAAGCTTACACAAGCTCAAAAAACACTAACCAACACCCCGGTGAAAAAAACCTACTAGCTGGTTTGTAGTAAATCAAAATCCCAAACAAAAAAAATCACTAACATTAAGGTTGACAGGAAGCAATGACGTGAATGAACCTGACAGCCTCTAGAGCTTTATTATCGTTAATGGTTGTCATGTTTTGATAGTGATGTAGATTAGGTATATATGTTCATAGTTATTTTGAATTGTGGTAGTGGACTCATTTTGTACAGATAGAATATATAATGTACTAGCAAAGAGTAACCCGTGTTTGCTTAGTTAATTTAAATAAAGGAGGTAAAACTACAATAATGCACTAGTCAATTGGTATCACTGTCCACACAGACCCTCGGGAAACATCAGGCATCGACTAATTTCCCAGGTATCGAATGGGACTTATTACACGTTAAAGCCCTTCATCAACTGACCTTGTTATTGTAAGGACGGAATTGCAGTGAATTGGGGGGATTATGATTCGAAAAATTGAATAAATATACCTTTTGCAGAGCTATTTTCCGATTGCCCTTTTTTACGTGCCATTTATGGCAAGGGATGATTCAAGCTTTTCCCAAAATGTAAGAACTGTTATTAAATTGCTCCATCACATCGTATTTTACGGCTTTCATGATAATCCTAGCCTCATGGCAAGATTCCGACTATCTTGTTATAACCGTGTGACTGGTGTGATGTTCGGCTATTTCTCGGGGTCGGAGGGCCATGCTGTCAACTGATTAGTTCATAAATGTCTCAATTATGTAGATATTTCCTTAAAATAGATTTTCTACGTATCATACTAATACAACTTACCAGTCCTCCTTCGTCAGTTACATGTATTGTCAATGAATAGAAATCTTTCATCTCACGATCAAGTTTTTTGTTCAACTTCACAACTCCTCTGGATTCATAAAAGAGTATATTAATGTATATTCCAAGATAAAAACCTCTATTGTATATATAATCCTTGATTTGCTCTAAGTCTCACTTATTTTATGACGATTTTGATATGTTGGTAAGTGATATGCCGCTTACCAACTATCAAATCTCGGCACATTAAAGTAAACGGGACTTGGAGCCAGTCAAATATGATCCAAACAATTCAAAAAGTTAATATTCGAGAGATCCAACAACGTCTATTTTATCGCTCACTTTTATTAAACAATAAAAATTCAAGCAAGAATTCCTTAAGGTGAGAAATCTGGAGAAACGTTGATGTAAACACGCATAGGTATTTTTATCTCCAAGGCACTTTATTGGCGTAGAGATTGATTTTGCTTAAAATGGGTAAAATAGATGGAAGGAAGGAATTTTGTAAGTATAGTTCTCATTTTTATCCACTTCATAAACATAGACAATTGACATATTTAAACCATTTTATAAGACTATAAGTTACAATGTGAACAGACATTTTGGTCCAAATATTACCTTCCCTTGTACGAGTGAATTTTAAACGTCCCCTCTCCGTTTCCATCTGAAATTGAATAAGTTAAGATCGCATTCAATCCATCATCCATGTCTTCCGCCTGAAAAATTATAAAATTTATCAATATCATTGTTGTTGTCAAAAATGAATTCAACAAAATCCTATCAATGTTGGTGAAATAAAAACCATTTAGCCACCCCCAAGATGTTGACAAAAACCGACAACATCCGTATGACTAGATCCTATCAATGTTGGAAAGATAAAATAAGTAATTTGGATGGGGCTTTATTGAATTAAAAGTCCATTTCTATTATCATAAATTGTAAAATTTTCTTACAAGAACGTCTTACAAGGAAGTCTTCTTGTTAATCTATTTTCTATCTATATATAATGATTGATCAATCGTATAAATTTAACTGCTCAATATATATACCTCTATCTCATATATGACAGAATTTAGGTTCATTGCTTCAACAACTTCAATTTTATTCATCGAATGTTTGAATGTTGGTGCATTGTCATTCTCATCCAAAATTGTAACACGAATTGTAGTAAAACCGAATCTAAAGAAGAAATATACCAGCCTCTTTCAGGAAAATAAAGTGAACCATACAGATGCCAAGATGTCGCATCTTAATATTAAAACTGTCTTAATGGCAAATCAAGCATAGTTATTCTCATTGCTGCTTTATTTAAATGAAGCTCTTTCCTCGAGTAAACAACATCAGATAGAAGCACACCGCACCAGCATGCGGCTTTAGTAACACAATAAAAAATCATCAATTGCGTAAATACAAATCTACCTAAGAGAGACGATGGAACAATATATGAAGACGAACCTAGTGACTTCTGATATCATAAAACAGATTTAGGTGAGCAAAGGATGCTGGTACAGCTTACTTCTTTAAGCACACAGGATATTACCAATTTATTCATTACTTTGGAATCTAAACTTCATAGTATCGTCTTGAAAAAATTTTGAGGTATCTATTTCAGAATTTTCAAAATATTCGAGGTGTTGTTTTCAATGAGCAGAAAATGTTAATGCAAACCCATGAAATTGTAATCAATTTTTAAATATGGTTGGTTCGATAAAAACATATTTGGGGTATACGTTTTGGCCTGAATAAAGTATCTGAGGTATCAATTTTGTAAAAACAAATTTTTGAATTCAAATTGGCACCCCCCTTCCCCTCCAGGATAAACACTACCATTCTATTTTCAACTGTCTCATTTGTTACATGGGGAATCTGAAATACATTACCTTTGGAAACCATCCAGAGCTTTATCTTGCGCTCTTACTAGAAATGTGTAACTTGAAATCACCTCTCTATCAAGAGCTACGCGAGTTGAGATGAAACCAGTCTCTGAATTTATCATGAAATTCCTGGAACTCTTCTCCGTTGATATATCAAATGAGTAAAATATTTCACTATTGATACCCTCATCCTTATCTGTAGCAGTAACCTTTTGAAAGTGAAATACGACATATTATTTCCAAACAATGCATAGGGGAATAACCCCGGAATTTCCTTGAAGCAACCTGAGTTGGATATTACATTTGATCTTACCGCGATAACTGGGACAGTTTCATTTTGATTTTCTTTCACATTGACATCGGTAATAGATTTATCAAAGATTGGATTATTATCATTGAAATCTTCAATAGCTATGTCAATTAATGTTTGTGTTGAATATTTTTCATCGGTTAATGTCTCCTTGGCAATAATCTAAAAAGATAAAGTCAAGAGTTTTTCAGAAACGTTTTATAACTGTATGCAACGTGTATTTTCTTAATGATAGTAATGGACCTGTTTTAATCTGAAGGGAAGATTTTTTGTAGAAGCATCAAAGAACTGATGGTTTCATGCACGGGAAAAATGTTATACTTGCAATAATATAATATTTTGCTTGTTTTAAGTCAAAAGTTGGACATGAAAATTAATTATGGCTGGAAACAAGCCATTTTGGCTCATAACAAGAACTTTTTGGTTTGCACAGGAAAATTTGACTTGGAAGAAGCAAAATTATTTTGCAAAATTGAAATTCTTTCTGTGATGGAGAGGAGATGAGACCTTAAAGCTGTGGAGAATGTTTTGTTTTGCTCAAATCAGGATTTGGAGCACTCACAACACGAAAGCGCAGAATCCAACGCACTGTAAAGCAATAGCCTATTATTGGGTATATGCTTCTTCCTTCCAGTTTTATATGCCGCATAAAAACTGAACTAAGAGAACACCGGAGTGACTGATGCATTTCTTTCACGGATTTGAAGTTGTTTTACAAGAATAAGGAGGAAGCAAAAGAGTTTTCCTGTGACTAAGGGAGAGGAATGATGATCAGCACTCAGCAATCCGATAAAAAGTTTAAAAAATTTAGACAACAAATAGACAATGCTATTAACATGGAGATGATAGTGTTGTCAGGTAAAATGGATAAATAATTATAATGATGACGTTGATGAGTATCATGATGTCATACCTGGAATTGATAGGATGAAATTGTTTCTCTATCCAAATCACCAATTACATTAATTTCACCATGATTACTAATTTCAAAAATGTCTGTTGCTGGTGAAAGTTCGTATCTAATGACATTATTGATTCCCTTAAAAAAAAGGATGTGCCATATTATAATTCTGACCCACAAGTGGACCCACAAGTCACATCTGTAACCTGACCGGCAAACTATTTACAAGAAAAAGCGTTGATCTTATTTTGAGCAAATGCATATGCTCAATTTACTAGTAGGTACTGGATTACTTAAAATCTACAAGTTATCATATGTCAATTATAGTGCTTCTATTTACTATAGATATATAGAACAACGTTCTTGGTAAGATTATCTCAAAACAGCAACGAAATAAGGAATGATATACTCTTAAATAAGACAGGAATGCTAATCGTACAATAAGTTATTAACCAAGTCAAGAATGTTTTTCTATAAACATCTTTTACAAATATTATTTCAAATCAATAGATGAGTTCTAATGGCAATAAATTAAACTATACCAAAACAATCACTACTCCTTTTATTACTCCTTAAAAATTTTGAGCTATACGCTGTTGAGGTGAACAAAACTTGAAATACATTTTGAAGAATGACATATATAAAGTGCTCTGTCTCGAGTATCCCATGTGCTTGTAAAAGTGTAATTGGTACACTTTATTGTACTTGGTTTTACTTCTCAAAAATTAAAGCTACGTTATTAACCGTATTGCTTAAGTATGTGTAAACATCGATTGACAAAAACACTTCGCTTCAGCAAGTGTTGCATATAAAAGCCATCAAAACTCCATAATGTTGAAAAATGTGTAATTATTACAGACTGTTTTCATTAAAATTAAGGTCGGCTGTACCTTGTCTAAATCGCTTGCTGTTATTGTTATGACATGACCACCAATACCGATATTTTCACTGATTGTCGAAGAATATTTTGGTGCTTGGAAAATCGGTCTGTTGTCATTCCGATCTAGAATCGTAACTTCAACAGTTGCATAGACAGGATTGTGTCCAGCTGATATTGCCTAAGAAAAAAGGAGAAGGAAAAGTTGAAACAGTTTGGTAAAATAGTCTGGACCACTTTTTTCATGGCACGACAAATAATAGCAACAACGACGTAACAATTAGTTAAATTTAGCCAAGCATTGTCTCTCTTTTACATTACTTTATTTTAATTTTATATTGTATTTATATTTATCTATTTATCAATTAGGGCCGTACATAAATGCCGATGTACCCGCTCCCTCCAGGTATACTAACGGTATAAATTCAGAGTTATTCCACTGATCAAGCTTAGACTAAAGTAAGTAAGTACTCATACCTCGATCATGATGATAACGAAATCAATGCTTTCACGGTCCAATGATCCATTAACATAAACAAACCCAGAATTTTCATCGATTAGAAAATTATCTTGATCAATAGTTTCTACAAGAGGAGTATAGAACACACAACAACAAAAATTTAAAATTTGGAATCAATTTGACCAAACAAATATCCCATCAATGGAATATTGTACTGTATTTTATAATCAATTCCTACCATGTTTAATTTTATACGTGATATTATTTGGTAGAATTTGGTCTTCGTCTTTAGCGAAGATCTTAGTAAGGAGCTCCATCTATGGAAGAGAAACAAAAAAACTGAAATGTATATTTATTGTTGTTAAGATTGGAGACGATCTATATATTTGATAAAGGTTAATACTGTTATACGCTGTATGTGTCTACTGTCTATTCGAAATGTCAAAGAGCTGTTTTCAAAATGTAAGTTATCAATGGGAGGATTAGCTCAGATGACAGAGCAACCGAACATCAGATCGGATCATATCTGGCCAATTGTGATTCCAATCCCCTGAAGGTCAACTCAGCCTTGACTTTATCTAAAAGCATCAAAATGAGTACAATCCAAGGATGGTGGATGGAATGGTCCAGAGGAAATTGCATCGTGAGTAGCTGCGGTGAATCGTTGCGCAATGACAATCGAAACCTATCTAGCATGAACCTGTTGAAATTGGATCTGCAATGTCGCACCTGAGATCAATAAAGAGCTTTTAGCATCATTGCTCTCAGTGAAAAGAGCCACTCTTTTAGAAATAGAGGAGTGGTACGAGTGCCTTCGGTAGGGACTTACCGTTTCATTGCATATTAAGTTAATAATTAAAATGATTTTGTGCGCCGACAAGGTATCGAGATCCGGTCTTCTGTATGCACATGTACAATAGCCTCAGTGAAAAAATGTGTATCTGCTTCGATAAGGTTGATACGTGTCATGATGATAGTTTATGTGGAAAATAATGTTCGCATCTGATCAGAAAAACAATGCAAAACCTATATGGCAATCATTGTTATCCAGGATGATTTTCATATAAATACCTGACATTTATCTTAGATGTGTATTTCAATCTACTTACAACGTATTCTCCTTCTGTTATATTGACTACGATGAACTTTTCATCAAAAACAGGCCCGTGGTCATTTTCATTCAATATTTCAATTTCCAATGAAGCGTAGCTTGTAAACTTTACAGATTCAAGAGGCCTTCCATCCTATTATGTAGATAAAATTGTAATAAATTGTTATATGAAGTCATAATAAGATCGACGGACACAGTGGTTCAATTACAATTATCAAATGCATCCACTATATTAATCGATCCCACCCATTAATTCGACTCTGATTTAGGTAACTACTTTTCAAATATATTTTCCCACGTTCATATTTATATTTGTTGTATTAAAGTGGTGTATGTTATAACCCTCTATTGTATAGATGGTGCCCACATCTCTCTCTGGGGGGGCTCTCTTCCTTGAAACCAATGATGGTATGTGAACAATACTACAGATCAGGGCGTACAAATCAATTGCAGCATCCATATTTCATGACATGCGTAAGTAGGCTGCAATTTCTTAAAATAATTTTCAATGGATTATTCCATATCCCATCACAAAATGGTAATTACCTTTCGTGGTTTTTGAACAGCAAAACTTCGTTCTTTGTGTCTGAGTGCGTTCCCATTTCAGATAGTCCACGAATCCGTTTATTACAAAATTACACAAAAATTTTTGTGCTTATACTACAAGGAATAACTTTTGATTTTTACTTTGTGTACAAGTACAGTCAAACTTTCATTGAAAATCGTAATATTGTAAGTACGAATTTTCTTACATTCTAATTATTTTGATATAAAAAATCCTCAAATAAAAACATTTTATTTACACTCTAGCCATGCATTTTTCTGTGATGTTGCAATTATTCAAAATCAAGAAGTTATAAAATACAAGTGCTTATTTTTCAAAACATGCCATGCCAGCGTCATATGTATAATGAAAAATGAAGAGTAATACTTCTGTAATGTGTCTTACCGTCACGCTTATATTTAGCATGTATCTACTTTTCGTTTCAAAATCAATTCTACCAACTGTCCAGAGCGAGCCATCAAATGGTTTCATTATGAACTCACGAGCCTATTGCATAACAAGGGACACAACAATTAGGAAAATGCCTCGTAGATATCTAATATCATTGATAAAAGAAGGAATTATGAAATTAGATATACAATCAAATAATTGTTGAATTACTTTATTAAATGTCTCTCTGAAAAACATTTTATAAGGAAAGCAATGGCTAGAAGAAATCACTCGATGAGAATTCTGGTTTGTGTTCAATGTTTCACATATTGTGCACATTCTAAAATGTTGAACACTGATTTTTTCCTTGCTATCTTTTCTTATAAAATATTTTAAATGATGTATTTCTCTCTAAACGATAAAAATACAGAGGTTTACTAGAAATTTTGACTACAAAAAATGCCTAATTATATACTTGAAACCGACTAAAGAAATAAAACAATAATTTTTACTCGCTATTATGAATTATATATCTAAATACTTATAACACATATTAAGGTCGAATTGAATAAATTGGAAAATCTACATTTGCTCGAATATATCCATATGCAATTTCCATACGAAGAATATCCAATTGTATCTGATGCTACATATTCTGGCGTTAGCGATAATACTTAATAGTATTTTGAGTTAACAATATACATTAAAGGCAAATTTTCACTAGGCAAAAATTTCTCTTCGGCGAATTTTTCGCGGTGAAATAAGCTAATACACATGCTTAGTGTGACGTTGAAGCCATGCAGGAACGGCTGTGGTAATTCGCTTCAGGGGAAGTTTTAGTTGGCACTGTTCCTACTTTCGATGCGCTTCGGAGAGTAATACTTGAAGCCAATCAGAGCCTTGCATTGATGTTGTAATGGTATCAGGTCACAGGCGCCATGATGGATTTACAAAATTTTTAATTTCGAAAAAATTTCGCGCATCTATAGTGGAAATCAGAAACGAAATTTTCGCCGCGAAAGTCCCATTTCGCCGCAAAGAAATTTCAATTTGATGTTATATATTCAAAGTTCTATTTGATGATATTTATATTCAAAATATTGAGAAGGTCAAATTATTTGGTACAGCTTACTGAGAAAGACTAACCTCGTTCTGATTGACGATCTCGTAAACAAGTTGAGGATTTACATCATCAGCATCAGTTGCATGAAATTTATAGACAAATGTCACATTTGCAGTATTCTACATAAAAGGAGATAGTAAAAGTAACATAGAGTAGGCATGAAACTGAGCCTATTCAAGTAGTAATTACTCATACAATAAACAAAATGATATACTATATACGCCATGAGATTTATTGCGTTTCTTCGTGTACATACTCATTTGAGAAGGTTTGGAGTAGTATAAAGCCAAAATTTGCCTTCTTTTGGATATTTTAACTTTCAAAATAGATTTAGAACTTTGATAAAATATATCATGTATATTATATCATATAAGATAGAGCATGAATTAATCATAACATTCGTGTTCCATAAATAAATATCATTAGATGTCAATAGATTAATTGAAGGAGGGGCAAAATATTAGTCAAGATATCTATATGATCCAACAAAGTGAAGGATGCGATGTTTCACGTAATATTAAGCGATCACTATGAAGTTTATTAAATATGTTAAGCTAGGGCCAAACGGACGAACATTTTCATAGAACATCCAACGAACATGAATGTTCGTTGTCATTTTTGTTTGTTTGGCAGATTTACAAAACAAAACATTCTGTTCTGTACAATTTTCGTCGGACACATTTGGATGATCTGCGGATGTAGTGGAATGTTGAAGACACTTCGTCTCCATTTGTGTAAATGTTCTGTGAAAATGTTCTTCCGTTTGGCCCTAGCTTTATACGTAGGTGGATTGTTTCATATCTATTGTCTTATACATAATAGATATTTCCTTTGTTAACTGTAAAGCTTCCGTTTTAATCACATATACCTTATAAATGTAAATCATTGTCTGTAATGTATTAACTCTCTTTACGTCTGCCTTTCATGGCGACAACACCTACATTCGCAAAGCTGGTCCACGTTCACAGAGGCTGTGCATGGTCATCCATGGCTATATTAACCCTTCAATATAATCCTGTCCCTGTTAGTGGCCAGCTACAGTTATTATTATCATCCAATATATATCTGATCAACTTCTATGTACGCGTGTCGAAGTTCATAGTCCGTAGTATCCGTTACATATTATCCGTTTAATTGAAACTGAAGTTTATCGATATTTTCATTAAGTAAATAATAGAAATGTCTCAACAACTATACAATTCATTTTAAATACCTCTCTTAGCTTAACCTCGTTGACCTCTTTCTCAAATATAGGTTTGTTATCATTGATATTTGAAACAACAACAATCACATTCGTTGACCTCTGCAAATGCAACAAGACTGCATAATAAATAAGAGCTTGGGGCAAAAAGAAAATGAGAAATGCTATGTTTAAAACTGTGCTTAAAATAAGAAACCATCTTCTTAAGAAAAATGATTTGTACTTTAACTGGAAGAATGGACATACAGTAGAACTCGGTTAATATCCCCTATTTTAATGTCCCATCTTGCTTAATATCCCCACATAAAACTGATTTCTATTTTCAATTCTTCATATAAACTCTCATAATCCTACCTCGCTTAATATCCCACCTCGCTCAATGTCCCGCTTTTCATCCGTACAAGCAAGGGAGATAATAAGCAAGTTCGACTGTACTACCAAACTGTCCAATAACAGAATTTTAATGATACGGATATTGTCGTTTTTCGCCAACATCGTGGGGTTGGTCAAATGAACTTTTATTTACGCAAACATCGATACGATTTGTTTTATTTCATTTTCATCAACAGTAGTGATTCTTTGAGGGTTGATGACTAGTCAATCGAGCCCGCCAATCCTGATCCTGAATCGAGTTACGTCATTGTCGACCAATCAGAAGAAGGCTCATATTTTCATCGAATTCTCCCGATGATGTCAAAATAAAAGTAATTGGGCCACTACGCCAACATTTGTGAAATTACACTGAGAATAATAGATTATTCATGATGTTAAAAATGTTTGATCGTCTTCAAAATCAAAAAAGTGAAAATCAACTCAAGCCAACAACAGCCAATATCGTGAGGGTGGCCAAATGGCTTTTTATTTCGCAAAAATCCATAGGATTTGACCAAATATTACCGATGTTAGCGAAATATATAGCCATTTGGCCGTAGCTTAAGAGTCCAATAGACATAATTACATTTTTTCACATACCACTGAAGATTCTCCAATAAAATTTGCCAGAGCTTTTACTTGTATGGATTTGATCACCTGTACCATAAAAAAATAATATAAATTTGATTAAGATTCGTAATATAATAAAGATATAATAATATTGTAATAAATAGCACAATATAATTCCTTTTAAAAAATTAATTGTTAAATCTACAATTGTATGTACACATTAAATATCTGACAAAGTTTGATATGATTCTTAGCTAAAGAATTTTACAAAGGAATATCAGATGTAACCGCTGATGCCTGAATGTTTGGTGTGATAATAAAATGAAAAATGAAAAATGAGAATGATACTCCAACTGCATTATTCATTTTTATAGAATGAGCATTTATTGCTGATTTAATATAGTTATTAGTTACTACGTCAAAGATTATTTTCAATATTGCATGCCGTGTGGGGTGTTATAAACTGCGTACGTAGAAGTAAGGTGTTAAAGAAAGTTATAAGATGGATCCGCGAGTCAATGCGTAGCATGCGTACCAGCCCCTAGGTTTATTTCTAAAACCTATGGTTTCAGAAAAAACCTAGGGGCTGGTACGCAGGCTAGTCAATGCGAAGCTTTCAGCTCCAATTTCAATTTGGGGAATTTCAAGGTTTCAGGAACGTTCAGGATATTTGAGAATTGCATTCATTACTTCATAGCCAATTAACCATTCATAATACTATTGCGGCGCTTATATAGATAGAAGTGCTTTGACAGAGACTTTTTATTCTATTACAATACATGATTTGTGATAAAGTTCTAATAATTTACCACATTTATGTTGGGTGTGGCATTTTCACCAAATTGAAAGTCACCGATTGATTCATAGGTTCAATTATTTCCAGAAAAACCTTTTGGCTGGTACGAAGGCTATATATTATCATTATATTTCGGATTTGTAACTGTCCTATAGGCTATTATTCTACCTCATAATCAAGTCGAGATGTTAAAGTCAAAATTCCTGTTGTGGCATTTATATCGACGAATCCATTGTTCGTATCCTCATCCAACGAGAAGACTGTATTTGTTTCACGTGTTTGTAGCTGTCCAATCAAACTCTCTGCATGATAGAAAATTTGTAACACTATTTATATGTATTGTGAAAAAGAAAATTACGTTCAGGGGTGGCACCAGAGGGGGGCAGGGGGGCTACAGCCCTCCCGTCGGGGATGCTCAGCCCCCTGTCGGGGAAGTCCAAATTATCTGTCGGGGAATTTTTTTAAGATATTTCGTAAAAAACAATAGGAATTAGCTCCATTCCAGTAATAGAGACTATTGCCAAATTGTTTCTATGTAACATGAAAATTTGGCACATTCCCCCTGTCGGGGATGCCAGCCCCTTGTCGGGGAAATCCTGGTGCCACCCCTGATTACGTTAATAACAGTTTTTAATAAGATTTACGGAAATTATTTTGAATTTATATAGAGGCAAACGAAATACATAAATATTACAGGACATTCTTTTATTTAATACCCAGAAAGAATTCCCATTGTTTTCTTGACATATCTTTTTCAAGTTAGCCAAGCAATTGCATTTATCATTTCTCAAATGTCGAGAAAACGATACCTCCAATGGAATGGTGCAAATGATGTTTCTCACGTGTGAGAAAAATGATACGTCCAATCACGATTTACCTCGGCTTGTCTTGCAAAAAAGTTTAAAATAAAGCGAGTAGATCTGCGTTACAAGCTATATGGTAGCTGTAAATCTACTCTGTCTAATTTGTTTTTGTTTAGAGATTGGTAAACAGGAGAATAATATTTTGCTTGATTCAACGGCAATATATTTCAAGTAAAGCTTACTGCACATGCGCAGCATTCCAACATTCGCTTCTCATGAACTAATCTTTTTATTTTAGAGCCAGCGAGATTTGAACTCTTAATAGTGAAGAATATATATTTATGATCTTTGAAAGTCAGAAAATTGGAGATTGTTGACTGCTGCGAATGGTTATGAGACTTGAATAAATATTTGCATAAATTAATTACAAACCCTCGCAGCAAATTTATACTTAAATTTTGCTCCTTGGGTATTTCTCAAAATGGAAAGGAAGACATTATCCTTGAATGTTCGACAACATTGCCGTGTCGTCCTTCAACTAACCTGGTGAATTCAGCAAGACGAGGAATAAAAAGTAGTTTACTTGTTTACACCTTCTTTGCTAAAAATTATTACAACAGTTTTACATTTTTACTTGTCTGCTTTTCGTGTTTATATACTCTTGCTTCTTAGAAATAAAATCTTGGTAAGTCTCCAATCGATTCACTTTATGGTTAATTATTCGCTAGAATCCCTGTTCAAAGCGCAAATGGCAACAAACAAAAACCATACTTGCTGTTTACAAGGTTTGTTTTCCTGAGGCTTTTCAGCTTTCATGCGAAACAAGAAATGGATTTTGATTTGTTATATCGTTTTCTCACATGTTAGAAAACATCGTATTAGCAATCTTATTGGCTATATCGTCTTTTTAAATGTGAGGAAAATGATGTAAAGACATTGATTGGTTGGCTATTGGTTACGTCAAAAAACGGGCAGAAAACATGTTCACCCTTTCTCCCGGGGGATAAGCTCCATACTTTTGGTACACGGGGACGTTCAATATTGTTCATTTGTTCGACTCAAATTGTTCATTTAAAGCTCATGTAAATAACGTTATTCGTACAGCTGGGTTTAGACTCTCCAACATCAGTCGAATAGCTGCAGATCTGCCACCTCACATTTTAAAATTGGTCATTGAATCAAAGATAATTACACCAGCTCTCTATGCCCTGCCTGTTTGGTCGTCGTGTAATGTCACACTGCAACAGAAACTTCAAAGACGGCTAATAAATTGGTCGGCTAGAATTTTATCTGGTAGAAGAAAATTTGACCATATTAGTGATGTCACTAGAGAACTCGAATGGCTCAAAATATCTGATGAAATCGAATTACAACTGTCATCAACAGCCTACAAAGCAACCCAGCAGAGTTATATCGATTTTCGTGTTTATATACTCTTGCTTCTTAGAAATAAAATCTTGGTAAGTCTCCAATCGATTCACTTTATGGTTAATTATTCGCTAGAATCCCTGTTCAAAGCGCAAATGGCAACAAACAAAAACTATACTTGCTGTTTACAAGGTTTGTTTTCCTGAGGCTGTCATCAACAGCCTACAAAGCAACCCAGCAGAGTTATATCGATTCACCTCTGAAACCATTACTAACAGCAAATTCAACAGGTATCAATACTCGGCTACAATTGCAACAACCATTCCTTATTCCGAAGTCACGCACTAATCATGACGAAAAACGTTTCAGTTGTGCAGCTCCAAAACTGTTGAACAAATATCACGAATATCGAGGTCTATCGACAGAAAAATTCAACCTGAAAATGCGTAGGAGACTATTAGAAAGTCCTGTATAATTATATACTATAGATATTTAAAAAAAAAAAAAAAAAAAAAAGTAGATATATATGATCTACATTAAACTTCCATTGACATAGTTAAAGATATTATTTTCACTCAGATATGTAATTATGTAAGCCCGTTTATATGTCTTTAAATACATTGCTCATTGCTCAATATTAAAGGGTACCTTTTCCAAAACCCAGAAAAAAATGTTAGGGTATGCTTAGTCATGAACATTTTTTGACGTATCCTTTAGACGCTTTTGCAATTTTTTCATTTTGCAAAACAAATTTTGCCTATGAATTTGTTTTTTCATTTGTTTTGGTTGAATCTATAATTCATTAAAATATATTTTGGGTATCGTTTTCATTATGTTGAAAATTTTTATGGTCATTCTGCCAAAGTTCCATTTGAACGACCCCATATCGAAGCGCAATGGATACCCGAGGACCCTTTCTTACAGACAAGTCCCGCTGGCTATAATAGAATAAAGGTTTTATTCAATAAAATGAATTTTCAATGTATGTACAATGTAAGCATAATTATATTTAAAAGGAAATTTCTACGATTGCTGCTTATCACTATTCCAGATTACTAGAGCATAGTATAAAATTGAGACAAAGATGAGGCAAAGCCTTTCCGTAACTCCAAGTTTCACCTGTTTATTTCACGATCATCAGACGGTATACTAAAATATTAAAAAATCATACGACTATACTCCTGTGAACATACATAAAACGCAATATATGCCATTCTTCTAATACAAAGGTTTTTATTTATTTATGTTTTTTAATATTTTAGTATATCGTCTGATGATCGTGAAATACACACGTGAAACTTGGAGTTACGGAACGGAAAGGCTTTGCCTCATCTTTGTCTCAATTCTATACAGTCTTTATATATTTTAAGCAACGCCAATTCTACTTTGAAGTTTATCCATCGAATCAGCTACATTCTACATATATTGTTTGAATCCAGTAAAAAAGATACATTTCCCTATCATTGACCTTTCTTATTCCGTGACCCGATTACTTGCTTCCTTGTCTCTATGTAGTATTTCTCAGACGCTTAGCGTACGCAAAAGAATGAGCTGCACTCTTGTTCCAGCAAAAGTATTTCCTATATCTAAATCGTGCTCATACCTAATGGTTCTTCTTCCTTCATAACGAATATATATGGATGTCTTTCAAATAATGGTTGACCTTTGATAACTAGATGTAAATATCATAGAAACGTTGATAGTCATATAGATAATCACATCATGTATTTTAGATTCTAGGACAATGTGATTTTTCAAAATCAGACAAATAATTCATGGTTATTACAATAAATTATAGCTTGTGAACCATCCGAATGATTCTATGTTATTCCGAATGTCAATAAATTGAAAACAAAAGCAAGCGAATGTATGCAGAGAGCAGATCATGTGCAGAAATATATTTGCTATATGGAACCCGGGGGGGGGGGTATAACACCAGCTCTGAATGGAGGGAGGGGGGTGCCACTTTGAGAAAGTGAAGTACCCAGAAAGTTTCCACAATCCTGTTAATGCTACCCAGAAAGTTTCAAAATTCTGGAAATTCTTAGTTGAAAGGAGTCAGAAAATGAGACGTAAAAAGTTCCAGAATATGAAATTTCCTACCCCAACAGTGTTTATCTTTTTTAACACATTTTTAATTATAAAAGTGGCACGTCCCCGTATTTTTAGTCGTTATCCTTGGGGTATACGGTCTACTAAAGAGCATCGCTTTTACGATTCCTGGACTTTTTGGAAAAATATAAAAAGTCGCTAGTAATTCAAGAGGATTTAAAACGGAGACCTAGAGAAAAACTACAGAAAACTGTTTTGTTCCACTCCATGGTCAGTTTAAAAAGAAACAAAATATTGAGTTGCAAATTAATGAATATTTATAGGGCTGTATAAGTCGCTAAATAAATTAATGAGTCATTAGATACATGATTATGTAAGCGGCCGTCCAGTTCGAATTCAGCATGAACGCGGTCTCTGGTCGAATGACTGTATATAGTCAAATGGGCAAATATTCGTCATAATCTTGAAATACTATCAATAAATTTGACGTCAAAAATATATAGCGTATTAAAGTGTATTCTTGAATTATTGGCAAATTTAAAGAAATGACAATTTAAAGATCATTTGAAGAAATAGATTGCGATACACAATCACGGCCACTTTTCTATAAGATGAAATAATGTACACACATACATATTATCAAGCTGTACAATACTTCCTTCAAGTATATTGATGAAAGTGAGTTCTGTTTACTTCAAATGTAATTTATGGTAATCTATTATCGTGAATTAATTTGAACCTACCAACGACGAGTACTCCGATGAAAAGATAACTCATAATTAGAATCCGTTGACGTCCCATTTTTAATAGTTTTTCTGTAATTAATCTCAAAAATTATACTCCGAATCCTCGCTCGACGAATATTTTTCAATATATTTTCATTTCATATGTTGACGACAGATCGTTTTCGATCTTAAATTTATTTGTAATCAATTCTATTCTAATAAATTTCGGAGGTTTTTAATGTTACCATAGAAACAAATAAATACGTATTTCTACCCGTAGGATTTCATTGAATTGTGAAAAACAATTCAGCACACTAGAAGCGGAAAATTACATACATTTTTTTTTAGATATTCTGAAAATGTTCATTTTCTGTAACACATGCTACATGCATTTACCGTTTATAATCGCTATATGTAATTAGTTCAATTGGTTTTGAGAGTATAGGCAGAAACTATATCACTTTGTTGAACTTGTTGTTCAACCGGGACTGCGCATGCGATATGCACTGAGGCTGTCACCATAGCTAAATACACGCATTTTGCGTCTCACAGTGTGAAATAATAAAGAACAGCAATATGATAAATTAGCTGGTTTAATGTATTTTATATATAATGTTCTTCCGATGTTCTCTGTCTGTTCATATACAGGCTGAGCTTGCCTCTTGCAGGCATATGATCATGATATACCTATGTGCACCGTGACTAGTTCCAGGCTCTCAACGTTAAATCTCAAAAACTGTCATGTGAACAGACGTGGTTGGCATTTAAATTGAAATGCGAACAGACCCACATCGTTTTTCTATGGTTTGCATAGATATGGGTTTGCATGCAGGCTTCAACGCCTGGTGCATATTTTGTAAATATACAAGTCAATATTTGTAAGTGGGGATCTGGGGCTTGCCCATATTCCTATACTGAATTTATTATATGCACGTGTGTGAGACGGTAAGGCATTTGTTGGGCGTAGGCCATTGGAATTAGATTGCTGAGTATCTTATAGTCCTTATTGTTAGAATGTTTATTTGTTACATACCCTTGAGAAAACAGATTAAAATGAATCTACACACAGGCTTACAGCTGATACCCACGTGTTCACTCCCTGCTCGCGTCCCCAACAGGCCAATTCCGTTGCACCTGTCTGAAACCTGAACTATACCTATTTAATAGCTGCTATTAAGTTAACAGGTAATAAGCATTAGCATCAAGCTTGGTCGGAGAAGCATCGTTCAACTGAGCAATTGGCTTCTAAATTTTGTCTTATATTTTGAAGAGAAATTTGGAAGTCAATTTGCTAAAGTTTTGTGTTTGCTTTTGCCCCCTTACATGGATTTATAAATGGCGCATTTTGTTGTTTGAAGGGTTTTAGATTTTATATAGTCACAGACTCATATGGATTTCGA
The DNA here is from genome assembly GCA_916610825.1 of Haliclystus octoradiatus. NCBI lineage: Eukaryota > Metazoa > Cnidaria > Staurozoa > Stauromedusae > Haliclystidae > Haliclystus > Haliclystus octoradiatus. The sequence goes on from OU744446.1 coordinate 36,244,500, forward strand.
GTAGTTCTAGCTTTTATGCAGCGATTTGATGGGGATATTGCCACACTGAGGTATGAGATACACAAACATAGGATGAAGTGTCTGTGCTAGAAGTAAATTGCACTGTAATAGGCTTTACTTTATTCAAATTTTTTTGTTGTTAATACCGAATATCATATAGAAACTGCAAGTGTCCAAATCCAAATGCTAAAGTACCAAACGCAGTTGAGTTTTGAAAATTTTGCAAGCAACTCTCGTCAATGTTGTGTTTATATATATAATTGTTAGTACATTAAAATTCGATTAAAATATACACCCTAGAAATAAGTCATTTATTTTTTAGAACAAAGTGTGACTTCCGTTTCAAGAAACGACAAGCCAATCTTGTTCACGATATTTCCGAACTTGTAACGGTGGCGATGAAGACAACATCGACGTTTTAAAAGGTCGGGAACTCATGTAGGTAGTAACTAGCAACAATGTATTTTGGAAATAGGAGAGTTAAAAGGTGTGTAACTTTATTAGTGTTACAAACTCAGGTTACGAAAGTTTGAAATATAGCCGAAGCTGCAACCCAGCTGCAAAGGTCTGCAACCCTTATTGAAATTTCGGATCTCTCAAATCAGCTGAGGTCCTCTTGTTTCAAATCGTTTTAAATCTTTAATGATATCTTTGTTGGTATGGTAACTGAGAATTTTGTTTATATATTTCATTTACTGCAAAATCATATGTTTAACCAATCAAGTGTATTTTCTATTTACTGGTAGTTTACTTACATTTAAATTGGTTGTAAAATTATGTATAATTAGCTAAACATACCGTAGGTTCAAAGATAAATGAGTAAGGGGAAGCATATCAGTTGTTTAATATATCTCACTGTAATTTTACATACAAGAAGATGGGTTGCCGTCCGTCTAAAAGTGTTGACATAACTTCTACATCTCCTTCTAGTCCCAAAAGTCTACCAATACAAAACAACTTAACAACTCAACCAACTCGTCAAAGAACATCTTCAGAGTTGAAATTCGCTGAAGTTTCACAATTAAAACCTGAAGATCCCGAAGAGATGTGGGCAATCGTTTCTGGTACATGTGATAAAGAGAAAGTTAAACTTGAACCAACAAAAAATAGAAAAGGATGGAAAACTATTCGTGTTTTTGTCTCTTCAACATTCAAAGACTTCCATTGTGAAAGAGAAGTGCTTGTTAAAGAGGTACAATGTTTATTTTGTAATTTGATATGGGATGCTTTTGCTTTAACACCTCATCTGCTGAATGAGTGACAATTCCCAATTTCCCTCAGTTTATATATTGAAGATGAAGTTAATGATATATATATAGGCTATTAATTGCAATAGCCAATTGTTAGGCCTTCTAAGCTAGCAGATGGTAGATTGTCATATTAGTTCTGCATGGTATAAGAATGTGATGTTTGAATTTTGAATAGTACTAGCCTAAAGTTGCACATATGGCATGAAATGGTAGTTATGCTCCCTCAGAACCCCCTCAAGGAATAAGCCCCTCAGAGTTTCTCTAGATACGTGATTGTCTTAGATTTCCCAAGGGAAAACCGGGGGATAAAATGTGCATATGTTTTCAAGTAAAATTCATGAATGCTGTTTGTCCCATTGGAGAACAATAGATTTGAGAAACTCAGGCCCTGTTTACAAGGAGGAGGATCATCCTTCTAGAAGGATGTTCCTTCTAAGCAACAGAGAAAATTATTTGTGTTTACAAACGAAGGCACCTCATGTCATGGGGCGGAACAGCTTTTCACGCACGCGTATTGTCTGAATTTAAATTCAATTTTACGTCATTTCCTGTTTCGATTTATCCTAATATGGACATTAAACGTTTGGGTCCGACAAAAAGTTGTACCGGCAGCCAGGATCATCCTCCTGGAAGTGTTTACAAAGGCGACACAACATGAAAACATCTTTCGGGTAGGAGGATCATCCGCCCTCGACAGAAGGATGATCCTCCTAACCGAAAGCAGTTTTCATGTCGGTTCACCCTTGTAAACACAATGCATAATAACAATAGAGCCGGATGACTCGGCTAGGAGGATGATCCTTCTAGAAGGATCATCCTCCTCCTTGTAAACAGGGCCTCAGAGGGAGCTTATGCTCAGTGCATCACAATTCTGTTAACAACTTCACAACTTCACAAAGGAGGATTAGCTCAGATGGCAGAGCAACCGAACTTCAGATCGGATCATATCTGATCGACGGTGGTTCAAATCCCCCTAAGGTCAACTCAGCCTTGACATTATCTGAAACATCAAATGAGTACCATCTGAGGATGGCGGATGGAATGGTCCAGAGGGAATTGCATTGTTAGTAGCTGCGGTGCATCGTTGCGCATTGAAAATCGAAACCTATCTGCCATGAAATCTGTTGAAATTGATCTGCAGTGTCGCGGCTGAGATCAACAAAGATCATTTAAAATCATTGCTCTCAGCGAAAAAAGCCACTCATCTAGAAATAGAGGAGTGGTACGCGTGCCTTCGGTAGGGCGACACCGTCTACATTACTTTTTATACAACTTTGTCAAATGTCAGGGCTCACACATCACATTGAAAATAAAAATAAAACAAAGTTGATTGTAATGGAAAATAACTAAAAAGATTTATTGGTCAGATGTTTTTATATGTTTATTCTGCCGCGTATTTATTTTTATGATGTCACTATTCAATTTTTACTCTGACTACTTCAATGACATCACAAAAATAAATGCGCGGCAGAACATAGACAGTATTCCTCCTAGCAGAACTACCCATTTTTAAAACAACTGAAATATTACTGAGAATGTCCTGAACAGGGCCAGTGAATTGTGATAACTCATCTCAATACCTCAATAGCTCTTAAAGTACAAATTTCATATAGAAACCTCTGCACGCAGTGACCGATAAAAGGTTTTGCCTCCCAGAGTCTTAAACAATGTTGTACATTTCCTTCTGAATTTTTTGTTGAGGTTTGACCTATAAATCAGAAAATTATCAATTTTCTTCTGAATTTGCTCTAACCTCGTTGGATCTAGGATCCCAGGATCCCCACTTTTGTCAGGACCTGTCTGCAGAAGACTTGAAATGTACAACCAGCTGAAATATCCAGCAAATATCTGTTGACTTTTTTAATGGTTCATATATAATGAAAAACCTTGAAACAATTTACTTTGAAATTGATTGGTTCAATTCCTAAATCAATGAAATTAGAGCTAAATGTTCCATTTCACAGCTCAAAGACTAATTAATAATATTTACTTGTTAATTAATTCTAATTATAAAGATACTTAATTGGATATAATTAGTTTGACAGATTAATGAGCTTGTTACATAATTGGTATTTAGATTAAATTAAACGCATTCAGATCAGAACAGATTCTCGGATAGAACATTTTGTTGACATTTTGGTAAGCCTACTAGCATCCAAAATCCTATATCAAATGAGATGGCAAACCTCTACTACTGATGTGCATAGCCTATATGCTAGTTATTCAAATTTGCAAATTATCTTTTTTAAATTTTATGCATGCCCATGATTATATAGAATAGAATATAATAGTATAATATATTTTAAGGCCTTTAAACAACTTAGGCCTAATACAAGTATGAATCTACGTTTTTATTTATATTTTAACTAACATATATTTCGTTATTTTGCTGTTGTTCCTAGAAGCCTGGTTTTTATTAACTACTTTGGTTTATTTTGTTAATTTTTTAAGAAGCTGATTTAATTTTCTGTTTATATTTACTGTTACTATCACGATGTAAGTCGATATATTTGTTCATAAGTTTTGCACCACGAATATACACTAGTAGGCAGGGCCTGAAAAAACGTTCAGCCTTCTGGAATCCTTGAGGCATTTCAACATATTTTTCTGAATGTTTTCGTTGAAGTTTGACCAATAAATTAAAAAAAATAAAAATAAGCTTCTGAATTTGCTCTAACCTTCCGGGATCTAAGATTCCAGGATTCCTGGTTTTTCGAACCCTACTGGTAGGCTAGATTTATATATTTATTTCAATCATCATTCATACAAATGACATACACCATGACAATCACTACTACTTTCAAGATGACTGATAATTATAGCCTACCATCAAGAATGATTCTACCGGAAAGTAAATGATTCGTTTATCGTTGCAGGTGTTTCCTGACTTGAGATTATGGTGTGAACAACGTAAATTACGACTAGTTGAATGTGATCTAAGATGGGTAAGTGAATATTTGTGTAGCCACACAGAGAACCTAAATACAAGGAATGTTATATTTTCATTAGATCCAGTACAGTGAAAATTGTATATAACAGCCAGCTATGAGATGTAGTTGAATTGACCGCTATAATTGACCGACCGAATTGACCGTTAAGAGGAGGATCAGCTCAGATGGCAGAGCAACCGAACTTCAGATCAGATCATACCTGATCGACTGTAGTTCAAATCCTCCTAAGGTCTACTCAGCCTTGAATTTTTCTGAAACATCAAATGAGTACCATCTGAGGATGGCGGATGGAATGGTCCAGAGGGAATTGCATTGTGAGTAGCTGCGGTGCATCGTTGCGCATTGACAATCGAGACCTATCTGCCATGAAATCTGTTGACATTGATCTGCAGTGCCGCGGCTGAGATCAACAAAGAGCGTTTAAAGTCATCGCTCTCAGCGAAAAAAGCCACTAATCTAGAAATAGAGGAGTGGTACGGGTGCCTTCGGTAGGGCGACACCGTCTACTTTTTTTTTACCGCTATAATATGCAGGTGGCCTTTATATGAAGGTTTAATTCAATAGAAAATACTAATTTAGACATTGTCATAGCTGCCACTATAGACAGGTGAACGTAGAGGTGCGTAGAGGCTAGGGATGCGAATCGTCAGTCAAAACGATAATCGAATCTTTGACAGATCACTATTTGATTCAATCGAATATTAATCTAAATCTATTGTTCTATTTTTACCAACAAAGTGATCAATAGAAACACAAACAAAACGTTATCCACAACTGCAAGAAATGTGTTCGAAACATCAAATTCAACTTAACTATCTTTTCATAGATTTTGAATACATAAATACAACAGTTTGTCTGCTTAGTTCACTTTGACATTAGTTTACAGAATTTGTGTTCCATGTTTTATCACATTTGTTCAATCAATTAATTATCATAGCAACATAGTCTGTTTTATCACGTCTGCTCAATCAATTAATTGTCATAGAAACATAGTCTGAAATAGAGCTAATGGCGAGTGACTTTAGATTTTCTTTATTTTGGCAATTAGATGGAGACCTGTATCCATTCAAACATGCAAAACTGGAACGATATTACGATCCTTCATACTGGAACGGTTCACCCAGTGCCATACGTAAAGCAGACTCTCTGTATATATTTCGCCGTCAGCTTAAGCATTATATTTTTAACAGTTCAGACATGCATTAATTTATTTTATATTTCTCATTTTTAATATTAGAACTGTACAGCGCCGTTGTGGAGATTATTCTCAAAAGGGCACTATATAAATACACACTTATTATTATTATTATTATTATTAATAGATGTCGCTGTGAATTATATTGTGTGTCTGTTTCGTATTTTATATCGCGAATAGTTTATTTTATTTTAAAGAAAATTTTATCCAAAAATGGTTGCCTCATATTTGGAAACAAGCATATTTAAAATTAATTTAAATAATCACAATTGTTCAGATATAATCAGATCTAAAATCTGGTTGCTTTGCCAACTTAGCTGATCATCCTCTGGAACTGTCTATGCGAATATTATTTCACAAGCATTTCACAGATAGTTGATAAAACGTTTCTAATTGTTAAATTGCCTGTTTGACATAAAACCCTCCATAAAAACGTTGCTGTTAGGTTATGCAGAAAATTCTTTTTTTTGTTTTACTTTGCTTATCCTACATTTTGTTTTGATGCATTTCTATTTTGCTTTGTTTTATGCGTAGGGTGTGCCAAAAGACTCAACAACAGAGGAAACAATTAAAATATGTCTTGGTGAATTAGATCGATGTTATGAAGATAATGTTTTGCCATTTTTTCTCAATCTGGCTGGGTAAGATACTATACTTTTTTTATCATCATTTATTTTCATTTAACACAAGTTTGTCCAAACAGTGTAAGCATATTTCTGAATGCAGGATTCGATGAATTGATTGATTGGAAATTCATCAAATTTGAAATGACACGCTTTTGAATTCATGAATTAGTTTTGATAAAAGTTATGTTAAATGTGTTGTTCTTTTTCATGAACTTATTGTCCAAACGTTGGGGCCCAGGGTCCGAATTTAAATAATTTCTCCTTCTTTTACATCAGATTTTACAAAATAATTCACACCAAATTGTCTTCAAAATATATGTATGTTAAGTTTTCTAAGCTGTGAATACTGTACTAAATGAATTGATTTTCTGCCGAATTTTGAGGTTTGTCGAATCGCTGCTGTGTTAGTCCCATTGCTTTCATGTTTATATTATGTTAACAATTAACAATTTGTGGCTAAGAACGCTGACTCTTACTCCCAACATATATCACACTGCATTTCTCCATGACATGAATAGTTATCTTCTGTGTTGTGTTGGATCTTGCTAAGATCACTCTTGTACTCATGGGCAGAACCTGGGTGATATTTACCAAGTTTCAAGTTATTGTCTCATTTTTCGTTGTACAGGGAGAGAACAGGCTGGATTCCTGATTTCGGCGATTTGACAGTTAATCTTGCATCTCAATACGGATGGGTATATGGATTGTCAGTGACGGAGATGGAGATTGTTCATGGAGCATTTCGAACATTGAATCCCAATGGTAGGCTATGTTGAATAACAGTGTTAAATATAGTAACTGGAAGATTAACCTTTGATATATCACAAACATTATGGAATATACTGTCTTTTCAAAATAGTTACACACACAATAACGGTTTCTAAGGTTATTGTGTTAATTTGAAAGATGAGGCTTTTATATAATTGGTCAGTTTCCCTGTGAAAACAGTTCATGAAGAGTTCATGAAAGGTTCATGAGAAAGTTCATGAAAGGCAGGCAATTTTTTTTCATTTACTTTAGATGAGCTGTTCATGAACTGTTTATAAGGTGTTCATGGACAATTCATTAATTTTTCCAAGAACACACTTAAAGATGGTGGAGCGTTGTATTTGTTTTAAACAAATGTGCTATGCAAAGTTATGATTTAGATCACCAGTGTTATTTCTTTGTTAACCACGGTTTGTATTAAACGATCATATCTCTCCAGGACAACCATCTAGAATTGGAAAATACCTGATCAGAGAAACCCAAGTCTCACGTTTATATATCTATTCTCCAGTCCACCGGTAGCTCAATGATAAAATGTAAGAATCAACTTCTACACAATTGTTCCTTATTCATATTTAAAAGTTCACTTGTTTTTGTTAACATCCCCTGATTTTACATTACAGTATATGCAAATGCCTACACAATACAAGAAGTTTTGTCCATTTTTCTTGCAGCACTGTTTATGATTAGGTCAGCCATAGATATTGAGGGTCTTCCTAATCATCTTAAAGAAGATTTCCGGGATCCTGATAAGTTTTCCCTTGAAAAACTCCAGACATTGAAACAAGTTATACAAAAGTCATTCCCAGTAAGTACAACTAAATCTAATTATCTACCTACATGTATCTTTAATTCTGTAATTAGGTTGCGTAGCCTCCCGTGGCTACTGGTCAAGATAATTTAATTAGAACTAAGATAGTGCAACTCGAAACCGCAATTCTACAAGTATTGAATAGGTCAATGTTTTATCTTACCTAATAAAATGGACGATATAAGCCATACTTAAATTCGCCAAGCAGTAGATAACATTTTGTAGAAATAATTATTTAACAAAACTAATGTAATGCCATTAAATTTGATGTTTTTGATAAGGCATTTCATATACATCGTCAGTTTTTATATAGTTCGAGAAACGGCGAAATTAGAATTCGTTTGTTACTATTTTTAACTTGGAGACTGCTAGGAGCGTCAAAATCCAAGTTGAAATAGTAACAATTAAATACTCATTTCGCCGTTTCTTCAACCCCAACCTATAGCAAAATTGACGATTTATAGGAAATGCTTTCTCAAAGTAAGAATGTCTATAGAAATCCTACTAAATTTGTTTTATAAGAATCACAAACTTTAGATTTTAGTCAATTTCTCAAATTTCTGGGATTCCAACTTTCTTATACACTGGGCACCAAATTAATTGATTATGACATATACTGTAGTTGCATTTCTAATTGTGTTTGTTTTTATAGTCGTCTAATGTCCTTGAATATTCAGCTAATTGCACTGTCAAAGAAAATCAATCTGTTGATGTACAGGGACTGTCTGGAGAATCAGATTTTAGTCAAAAGGTATATAAACTACAGTCAAACCTGTTATACCGGTCACCTCTATAAAGCGGCCACCTGTCTATAGTGGTCACTCTAGCAATGTTCAAAATAGTATTTTCTAATGAATCAGACCTGCATATAAAGACCACCTGTCTATAATGGTCAATTTGTCTACCTCTCGTAGCTGGCTGTTATATACAGGTTTCACTGTAACTTTAAATCTATTTTAAACATATATGCATGTTTAATATTATTGTGTGTGCTATACAAATACAATGTGTAGAAAGCACTAAAAATAGTATCACCAAAATTTGTTCTTTAAACTTATATTCAACATGCCTTGATTACATTGGCAAGTTTTACAATGATTCTTTTGTTCGAGAAATGAATGACATTTTCATTTTTTGAAACGAATACCCAAAGTTAAGCGACCTCAGTGAGTCTAATTCCTGGCCATGGCGAATAAGTGTGCTATCATCAAGACAGCTATATTATATAGCTTACGTAGAATGTCATTTATTTTTATTTTTATTTTTTTTACATATTCTTTTTATTTTTTTTTTGGGGGGGGGGGGGTGTTGTCGTCTCTTCATCTGTGCAAGTGCACAATATAGATAACAGTAAATTTAAATGATTATTTCCAATAAATCTAACATTTCAGATAAAAACATTAAGATCAAATTGAGCTATAATTTATTATTTGTTATTTTCGCTGAAAAACTTGAATATGTAAAAATAAAATTGATGAGGTTTGATAAGTGAGGCCAGCCCTGTGACTTAAGCCGGTCTTGAAATGGAATCAAATTGTCATATAAACAGGCTGCATAAACAGCCTGTCTCACCATCAACCTGGCTAGCCCGACTCATATTAACACCCCCGTTAATGGTGTTAATGTGCATATTAACTACGATAAAAGACTGACAGTCAGAATCCAACAAAAGGTTGAGCCTTCAGGAATCCTAGAAACATTTCAACATTTTCATCTGAATCTTTTTGTTGATGTTTGACCAGAAAATCATTAATTAATAAATTTAATTAATAATAAAATTATTAATTTTCTTCTGAATTAGCTCTAGCTAGCCGTACGGAATATAGGATTTCAGGATCCCTAGTTTTGTCGGACCCTGCTTACAGTTAGGCTTTTTAAGCTCCAAAATGAACATATGTTGATGTATTACTTTAATCAAATGTATAATTTATTATTATCTGCTTTTTATAAAGGTGTACAGTTTTTTCAAAGAAAGGATCGAATTGCTTTATCCGCTTGATCCTAGCCCAGAAGATCCATTACAAGTTCAAAGAGATGCCCATGAGGTAAACTTAGCATCGATTATTAGTACAATTCTTGCCAAATACAGTAACATGTAACCCTAAGTCAACAGGTTTACCATTGGTCGTTTCTAAGGCCTATTCTAAGGAACAAATAGGTAGCTAGGTCACGGCTGTTTAGTTCTATTAAAATATGATAACACCCTCTTCCCCTCTGAAAAGCAGTTCAGGAGTTCATGAACAGTTCATGAAACTTTGGGGCCATTTAACGTTCATGAACTGTTCATGAACTGTTCATGAATTTGTTACCATGGCAACACTATCACCGGCTGTCATGGCAACACAATTTTAAGCTGTTTTGCAAGTCGTTTTTACTGGTGATAAATACTAGCTAAACATCAAGTTTATTATTTAAAGTTAAATATTTTATATGCGTGATAAAAAAAGATTCTGCTTTTTAATGTAATATTAAAACAAACATAATTTTAAAAACATTCCTGTCTGATAATCTCATTTCACAATTATTTGCTTGGTTGATTCTAATGAAAACAGAAATTTGAAAGGTGATAACTTTTTCTAACAATAGTACAGAAGGTGTTGACTTTCAATGCAATAAAAATATATGCTTTGTTTGCTTTAATGAAGCTTCACAATTGATTCGAAAATGGGAAAGAATATATGTCGAGATAATTTTCAAATTAATATCGGCACGAACAAAACAATATAAAGGACACGAGTCCAGTGAAAAAAATAAAAAAATTTGATTGGAAAGAAGAAGTGCGATAGATCGCACAGGCGTGTGCGTTTGCATGCCCCGGAATAAAAGCCATGGTGACAATGGGTCTCTACTGCCGGTATTGACAATGTGCCCAGTTAGTTTTGTTGATATTTATTTGGGTGTCTCAATAATGTAATTCGTTAATTTAGTAAGTTCACCTTTACTCATAACTATCCATTATTTGAAGTCCTTAATATTGAGCTAGATTTGATATTATCTAGTCTAAACAAAATTTCCAAGTGGGCTCAAATTGATTTGACTAGTACGACCTGTTTATTACTCTACGATGAATAGGACCCTGCTTCTATAAGGCGAGGAGGATTAGCTCAGATGGCAGAGCAACCGAACTTCAGATCGTATCATATCTGATCGACTGTGGTTCAAATCCCCCTCAGGTCAACTCAGCCTTGACTTTATCTGAAACATCAAATGAGTACCATCTAAGGATGGCGGATGGAATGGTTCAGAAGGAATTGCATTGTGAGTAGCTGCGTGGCGCATCGTTGCCATTGACAATCGAGACCTATCTACCATGAAATATGTTGAAATTGATCTGTAGTGTCGCGGCTGAGATCAACAAAGAGCGTTTAAAATCATTGCTCTCAGCAAAAAAAGCCACTCATCTAGAAATAGAGGAGTGGTACGGGTGCCTTCGGTAGGGCGACACCGTCTACATTACATCTTTATAAGGCAATTCTCTAAATCACCAAAATGACATACGGTAATTAGGCATGATGTCTCCTGCCCTGTAAACATAACTACATGGCGGATAATACTGTTTGAAGATCATATATTCTACAAATTTGATCCTCCATGCTTCTAGTAAACAGGAACATTATGTGCTAATTATTGGCCTAATCATGTAAATGTGGCCAAGGCACCAAATAGCAAGCACCAAACACTTCCATTACAAAACTTTGCTAAATACAGTGAAACCTGTATAAAACAGCCAGCACGAGAGGTAGATAAATTGACCACTATAGACCGGTGGCCTTTATATACAGGTTCGATTCAATTGAAAATACTATTTTAGACATTGCAAGAGTGACCACTATAGACAGGTGGCCTCTCTATAGAGGTGACCGCTATAACAGGTTTGACTGTATTGCATAATTTAATCTCATTTTAGACTTTGTTGAAAGTTCAATTCATATTTTGAGAATAGGATTGTAGTGTATAAAAAATCAGACATCGTTTAGCATTTTCCTAATCTTTTTTCCTATTTCTATGACCAATCTATATGGATTTGAGATTAGAAGGGTTTGATCGTAAACTTACTGTTCTTGTAAAGGGTTTTACTGCTGTGATTCTGTTATTTGATCGGTGCAACACCTCGACTGCGAATTGTGAATTGGACTAATGACATCGATTCAAAGAAATGTTTTATAGACATACAAAGACACACATTTATATTCATTTGAATATTTTCTTTTTGCAGACATTTCTTGACAGTCGTTCACAATGTGTACTTGGCCGGGATAAAATTTTAACAACAGTAAGATTTTTTTACTGTTTGCTTGGACTAGCTATTGTCTGACTTTCTTGATATTCCCATACAAAGCTACACTTTCCATCAATCTGCAACATATATGTGTAGCAGTGTTGTGTGTGTATTATGCAACATTGATATAATTTCAAATAATTTAATTTTGCAGTAGTCCAGTCCTCTGTATGTACATAATAGTTAGTAATAAATCCAACACTATTTTGATGCCTTATGGAAACATTTCACATGCAAACCAATACACATGGTCTAAAAACTCTTATTCTAACTCGAATTCTCCTCTTTCATCTAACACATTTGCTACACAAAGAGCCCTACAAATCACAGTTAGGCACAAAGAAACTTCAAATATAAATATTTCATAACATGAAACATTGCCGTACGGTACTACCTGTCATAAATGCAATTTGGATAAGTAAAATTCCTGCTTATATTCAACACAGCTTTGAACTCCTGTAAACTGTTTTGTAATCAAGTCCTTGCTAAATTCTGAATAGTGCGAATTCGGTTAAATGCAATGAAAATCGTTGACAAGTTTGACTTGCAAGTAAGCTGTTTACACTATATTCAGAGATGAGAGTTGTCAGACCTTTAGCGGATTTCAGACTATTTACATCCTTCTAAACTCTATGTATTGCCTTTTCCTCCATTGGAATCCATTACAACTTTCTGGATTCCCATGATTTCAAACTATTTTTGAAATCTGAATTCTCATGTCTGTATACTTGCAATTTTTGAAAGTTTATACTTTTAATCAAGTCAAGTGATACATGTTTTAACGTATATTGTTTTCTGTTCGGATATCTTTAATTCTCATATCTGCTTAATTCCCTCTTGTTTTATATTAGGTTGATGAATATATATGTAACACAGAAAGCAAGGCACCTCTTTTAATTATTGGTACAGCTGGTGCTGGTAAATCAGCTGTAATGGCAAAAATGGCGCATGATACGTATGTCAAAGCAGAAAATGATAAGATTCCATTACCAAGGTATACTATTTTTCATGTAGACATCTTTCAATGCACCCTTTTTCTCTTTCCGAGATTCAAATTATTAATTCCAAAATGTTTTGAGTTATGATGTTGTGCACATGTTAATGTTTCACAGAACGACTTATTTTTGGAATTTTCTTGGTTTGATTGATGAAAAACTGCACTATTCTCATTTATCTTCCAAAGAAAACAAGGCAAATTATATTCTCAAGAATAAAGAAACATGAATACAACTATTTTCACCAAGTCAGTCTTCCAATTGTGTAATTGTAGTTGTAATTGTTGATCCATAATGTTAGATTGAGTGAAGATATTACTATAATGAAAGGTTGACTTTATGATGAAAAACTCTTTTTTCAACAAGAATTGCTGTTATTATTTCAATTTGAAGAATGTGGCATACCGACCACTAAAATATGTATTGTGTGCAGAAGTATTACGTTATCAACAAATTAAACAGGCTACAACCCTAATATACATTATGATTTTTGAGAAACTGACAACAAGAATCTAGATTAATGTGTCTGATGTATGTCAGGTATGGTTTCAGTATCCAAATCTCATTCCAGTATGCTTTCAGTAGGTTTTCAGTAGCGATTCAATATATCCAAGATTCATAATGATATACAACAGGCACAATTTGTTGATTGATTTTAGAATCATTAATGTAATGTAGACGGTGTCGCCCTACTGAAATCACCCGTACCACTCCTCTCTTTCTAGATGAGTGTTTTTTTTCGCTGAGAGCAATGATTTTAAACGCTCTTTGTTGGTCTCAGCCGCGACTAGGTCTCGATTGTCAATGCGCAACGATGCGCCGCAGCTACTCACAATGCAATACCCTCTGGACCATTCCATCCGCCATCCTCAGATGGTACTCATTTGATGTTTCAGATAAAGTCAAGGCTGGCTGAGTTGTCCTTGGGGGATTTGAACCACAGTCAATCAGATATGATCCGATCTGAATTTCGGTTGCTCTACCATCTGAGATAATTCTCCCATCATTAACTCCCACCATAGAATCATTAACTACTACTTGATTCTCTCGGTTGCTCTCATATTTGAAATGTTGACTTTGAGCCCTAATAGTCAAAATGATTCCACCATAGCGATACAATTTCTGATTATTGGTTGGATGCAAGTAATTTATCTGGAATTCCACTTCTAAAAAACCACATTGCTGTCTTGGACCCTGTTTGTCATTTACCTTGTTTTTGTTACAGCAATTTTAAGAAGTGGCGGGTATTTTTCCATTTTGTTGGAGCAACTCCTGGCTCAACAGATTTAGCATTCTTTCTGCAACGGTTGATGAAAGAATTAAAACCTGACCTGGTAAGTTTCGGTCAATCTTCAATCTATGTATTAGTACAATGTAGCCTGCTTAAGTGCAAGTCAAAATTTCTAACAATTTCAATTACAGTTATCCGAAATTTACACTTATTTGAAATTTTTTAACCATGACTTTACTACAAAATGGTTAATATGGTTTCAAAGATAGGTTGCACATAAGTGTGAAATTCGCTTATCGGATTACACTTAACCGGATTGCATTGACATGCAGTCTAACCAGTTCATAATGTCATGGTGAATAATTCTACATCATTTCCAATAGCGATCTAATAGTCAATGCCCTGTTTGCCTGGTTACATTTCTGGTGGACTAAAGGCTACAATACTATTGGCCCGCGTACCAGCACCAAGGTTTGTTTCTGAAATCATAGCGTCTGTGAACTAATGTATGATTTTCCGCCAATCGAAAATAACACCATTTATTCACAGTTATTCACATCCTGATTCACACATAATCGCAAAACATCAATGGTCATAAAATCACATCTCTTCATCAAACACGTCATAGTAATCAGCCGCAACAATCATCTTAATGATAATACGACGTAATGCATAATTATATCCCCAGCTCATGGGAATTTGTTTGGCAGAAAATCACACTTTAGTTCGCAGACCCTATGGTTTCAGAAACAAACCTCGGGGATGGTACGCAGGCTACAATACTACTATTTAGACCGTAGATTTACTTAATTTTTTATATTTATTATACAGTAAAATCAATATCACATACTGTAATAATTGATCTCAAGAACCCAGTTAAATCTAACATATTATGCAAACATGGAATTATGAGAAAAATGAACGCATAAGACGTGAAAAATGATGTGAAAATCAGTAACTGTAATTGGTTTTACTCAGAGCCATCTACCGTATTTACAAGAGTTGGGACACACTTTCATGTGCCGTTATCTTCTCCTATTGGACAGACGCCAATCAAATGATTTCTGGAGGCCATTTTTGATCATTCGGATACAGGGTTCTCATTTCAAGTGAAACTCGCGAAAAAACACAACATTTCCCTCATGTGCGCACATTGTTATAAACGTGCTCGGGTCCAGGCCAAAAAGATCAAAGGTGATGTGAGTGTCTCAACTCTTTTAAATAGATGGCTCTGGTTTCATTCTCTAGTGTATTGACTTGAAAACAGCTTTCTTTGCTTTTGTTGTGTTGCAGAAAGATATTGTTAGTGATTTGGAATCATTGATTCAGCTCACAGGAAGTTTATTGTCAAATCCAAACGTGAAACCAATGATTGTTTTTGTAGATGCTGTGAATCAGGTAAAAACCTTCTTTGAACTTGATCATGATCAATTTGACTAGAAGTTAGATGATTAGAATGTAAAATGATAAGCCTAATAGATGATACAGTATCACATTTTAAAGTCAATCAATGGCAAATGAGGTTCTCCTGTTTAAGTTTTACTGATTTAGAGACATGTTTTTTGGAAGTATTATATTATTTCATCAATGACCGCTAAGACAGCCTTCCCTAGTTCAGAATCTCCCCTCTCAAAACTGTCCCCCTGAAGACTTTATGGACTTTGAATAGGTCATGAACAGTACAAACATTTCATGAGCTATTTTACAAAACGTAACTCATAAATATTTCATCAACAAGTAATTTGGAAGGTTCATAAATGTCACATGGTATACTTTTAAGAACAGTCCATGAACTGTTTAACAATCATTCATGAACTGTCCCTGGAGACGTTTATGAATTTTTTTCATGGGGACAGTAGATATAATTCATCTGTTTTAGAAACAATTTAATATATGTCCTATTCTCTTTTTAGATTGATGAAGACAAACAACTCTATCTAAATCGATGGCTTCCTGAATATTTATCACCCAATATTCGTGTTGTTGTATCGATGATCGAAGGAACCCAAAGTCATCAAATGTTACGCCTATATAAATCAACGCCAAAGGAAGTCATCTGTGGACCACTTGATCTGGAATCTAGATCTGTGAGTCAAACGTTTTCCAATATTATTTAAATTGTTAGACCCTGGATGGCAACATTTGTGCAACTTTTAAATCTGCAAAAATCCTTGTTGTTCAGCCTTTCTTTCAATTTTGTCTGACATGTTTGAATGTCCTAACAAGTTATTAAGGTCCTTCAATGACTTTAGACTAGCCCTGATGGACTTCAAGTTATCTGAAGAAACTTTGTACTGCCAGGGCGAATTTAAGTCGCTTGCCTGCAACTCAAGCGACCTTAAGCCCTTCTTCACAGAGACATATGGAAATAAAAACAATAATTGGTATATAGTAAAGCAAAATAAAAGAGGATTCAATAAAAAATAGCATTTAGACATGTGTTAGCTATTATGTTTAGCTAGTTGTCGATCACACTGTGTTAATTGGCTGGGAGAGTATTGTGTGTTAGTGTCATAATATTTCTCCTAACATTTTTCCTAGAGTTTTCACTTTTTGAAATTGGTTTTATTTCAAATTTTTAGGAAATTGTTAAGAATATACTCTCCACATACAATAAACGGCTTGATGATGACCAAACCAACGCGTTATTGCACAAAAAAGGTTCATCAAATCCATTATGGCTAACGTTGGCTTGTGAAGAACTTAGAGTGCATGGTGATTTTCAAACTGTATTAGATAAAATCACAGCGTTACCAGATGAACTTATCAGGTATTTAAAATAATTATAATCTGGTTGTAATCACGTCTAATACACTAAAACCTATTATGACAGCCACCTGCTCATAATGGCCACCTTTGTTATATACAGTGCCATCATGCACTGATAGTCTACCCTGCACATAGAGACCACCTGTCTATAATGATCAACCAACTGAACAATTCCAGTCCAGTTTATATTAGTAACGTTTTCTTGTTCAGATTTCTAGAAACGATCTGATATAACTGGGTTAGTTCAGTACATCATTTAGTTAAAGTTAGCTCAGTATTGTTACTATTACTGTAATAATATTGTTGCTGAGTTTTTATTGGCTGTAAATTACAGTAATAATTTAACTGAAGTTAAACTTTAGGATTGTCAGCAAATCGATTACAGGCCAGAAATGTGGTAACGGTCTACTGAATATTAGAACTCATAATCAACATCGATCCTTTCTGACGTCACTCATCAGTTCTTAGGGTCTAAAATTCAAACATGTGTTTCACTCGCTCCTAGGTCTGTTAGGAAAACGTTTAGCTGACCTTGTTAAGTGAATCATGTGACAACAACCCAGTTGTGTTTATCTACACGTCTAAATCCTCATTCATCGGTCACCGACCATGGCACAGTGGCTTCTGTGGAGGCTATACAAATTGATTGTTGCATTGTTGTAGGTCAAATCCTGTTCAAAAAATTGTATATTTTAATTCAATATATTTCTGTTTCTCAACAATTTACAAGTCTAACAATGATTGTTATATGCATGCGTCTAATAAGAGCGATGTCATCCATGATCTGTAGAGATAGGCCCTGGTGGGATCGATGTTAATTATGAATCAAGGCTGACGCAAAACGAGTGTATTGTGATTTTTGAAAAGGTGCCAAAGAGGAACTGGGTAAAAACCTGTGATGCTCAGTTGATAAGGTTTGATCAATAGAGGGCAAGGAGGAAGGGGTTAGAGGGAAGTGTCCTCACTCGTTCAATTGACGTTGTGATATACAGAAATAATTTTGCGATTATCGGGCAACAAATTGCTTGACAGTATACAACAGTAGTTACAGGTCATTCCGACCAAGTGTGGCCTGGCTTCGTACATCCAACCTAGGACTGGAATTAGATAAGTATATTAGGTTTCTCCATTGACATAAACATGTAACTTATGCTTTCATGATGGCAGCAGACTAGGCAAATTAAGTCTTACCGATAACAGGTCGAAACAAACAGATCCAGCATTCAGATCTCACCATTCAAGCAGCAAGGCCAAGGGTTTAATAAGTGTTATTATTTTTTGCCTTGTAGTTTGGAGATGACTGTTTTCAGTCGTTTTGAAGCTGAAGCAGGTGGCGAATTAATGGTAGCAACATTATGTTTACTTGAAGTATCTCGTCACGGACTTGTTGAAACAGAGTTACTTGCTCTACTTGGGGATAATAATAATGTTAAACCTAAACCATACGATCCTAATGCTGAAGACGAAATTGTTGCTAAAGCAGAAATGACTGTTCATTCAGCTTTAACACTTGATGTTGATATAAAAGATGAGGCTGAAAGATTAACAGAAAACTTTTCAAAGTTATTAGATAATTCATATGTAGTTACTGGTAAAGATGACGATGATAAAGACAAAAAAGATAAGAAATCAAGTAGGTTGTTTATAGTAAAACCTGTTATAGCACCCACCTGTATGCATATCATAATCATACAGTCAATATCGCATACAGTCAAACCTGCTACGGGCTACCATGTAATCCATGATTTAACTGTATTGCTATTAAAGTGTAGCACTTGCTTTATTCAATATACTTCAGTAAAGGTATTCAATTTCATTTGTATGAGCTATTGATATTTGGCGCTCGTGAAGAGAAAATGAGAAGGCATCAGAAAATCGCAAGCTGCCACAATCGCAACTCCTGAACTTTTTTTTTCGCAGGGCCACATCAGTGATAAGATATTCAAAAAGCATTACTCTATCTATTGAATCAACCCTTTATATCACGTCACCTGTCTATATTAGCCAATGTACCTACATCTTACGTGTGGATGTTATCAGGGTGCATTGTACCACATATAGGATGGCATCGAAATGCTTTTCACCAGGCCTTAATGGCATAATTCACTGTCATTGTTCTAAATGGTGTTCATCTATCATTTTCAGGGTTACGAGGAAATCGCAAACAAGTCGATTTTCTTCCGGCAAGACAATGGGCTATTATATATAGAAATTTGAAACCTTTATTACGACCGTGTGGGGATCTTGGTGAAGGAAGATTAGATTTTTATCATCGTTCATTGAGCAAAGCAGTAAGGCAAAAGTAAGGATTATTTTGATATTTTGTTGGATTAATTACAAATTTTCAATATTGCTTCATTTTGTTATGGTTTTGGGCCATTACCTGCGATGTCTCAGGCTCAGATCATCATACAAGTACTATTGGTTTGACTTCAAGATGGAGATATGCCACAAAATGCATTTCACAATGCTCAATTTAATAAGATAACCCGGCATGCTCATTTTAAGGAGTTCTCTTGTGTTCATGTATAACATTTTAATTTTTATCTTATCTAATGATGGTGACTATGTCAAAAAAAACACACTTTTAATTGCTGTTACTTGAGTTTCACACAGTGTGCGGTCATCAGACAGTTTTTATTCAATAACAGCTCTGCCAACGTCTAATTGATATTGAGCACTATCACATCTGACGATAGATAAATCTATTTTTATTAATAATTTTTCATCTCATAGATACTTTTCTGGAAATGAAGGATATGTTCGTCATATGTACAATTATTGGCATGGCGTCTGCGCTGATTTTTTTGAACGTGTTGATGATATGGACAGAAAAGCAGAGGTCAGATTCTGTTATTTTATTATGCGGCCATTTTGTTGTAGGCCTACAACTTGATCAAAATTTTCATTCCGTTACGTTATATGAAAAAGTAAAGCACTAATAATAAGTCACCCACATTGCTAGGTTAATTTATCAGGTGTAAACAATAATAAATATAAAATATATTTAATACAGTCAAACCTGTTATAACGGTCACCTCTATACAGCGGCCACCTGTCTATAGTGGCCACTCTTACAATGTCTAAAATAGTATTTTCTATGAATCAAACCTGTATACCTGTTTATAGGCCACCTGTATATAGTGGTCAATTTATCTACGTCCCGTAGCTGGCGGTTATATACAGGTTTCACTGTATTATATTGAATTCCATTATTTGTAGAGGATAAACAGCGCAGTGTTAATTGTAAGCATGATGCAACAAATGTTATCCTTTTCATTTTTGATTATTTCTTCAACCTAAACTTTCCACTGTCTAGGATCTTCATATTGAGTTGATTTTCCATAATTTGCAGAGAGATACAATACAGTGAAACCTGTATATAACGGTCACCTACGAGAGGTAGATAGATTGACCACTATAGACAAGTGGCCTTTATATGCAGGTTTGATTCAATAGAAAATACTATTTTAGACATTGCAAGAGTGACCACTATAGACAGGTGGCCGCTATATAGGGGTGACCGCTATAACAGGATTTTCAAAACCTAGTTGCCAGGTCGTCATGTTTTGTCTGACCTTGCTTGTAAGCAATGTCGTTAAACACAATTTTAAATTTAATGAAGACCTATGTTTCTGGCATATCCCTTAATGGAAGTGAGGTTATTGATTGACTGTGGCTTCAGTTATACACTTAGGCTTCTGTTCCTGTATCAACTCCCTCTTCATATTTCAAGAACAATATCTATATAATAATATCAAGTCAGCATATGCAATACCTAGTCATACACTGTCTGACAAAATGTTTAACCTTACTGAATCTTAAACAGTATTTTAAACGTTTTTCTTTGAATTTTTTGTTGAGGTTTGACCTATAAATCAGAAAAATTATCTATTTTCTTCTGAATATTTTGTTGAGGTTTGGCCTATAAATCAGAAAATTATCCATTTTCTTCTGAATTTTTTGTTGAGGTTTGACCTATAAATCAGAAAAAATTATCTATTCTCTTCTGAATTTTTTGTTGAGGTTTGACCTATAAATCAGAAGAAATTATCTATTCTCTTCTGAATTTATTCTAGCCTTCTGGGATTTAGGATCCTAGGATCCCCACCATTATCAGACCCTGTAGTCGTCTAACAAATCATATATCTAAGTTCTATTGTAGAACGAATTAATTTACAATGTGTGTTTCTTTTTAGGAGCTACCATATCATTTGGAACATTTATTAGATAATAACCGTCTCATCCGATGTTTATTGGAATGGCCTGTCTTTGATCGTTTATATTCAGAGGATTTCAGTATTGATCTACTCCATTCATGGCAAAAGGTAAAACATTTCTATAAATATATTTTTTATAAAATAGAATGAATTTATAATAAAAGTAAACGATAAAATAGACGTTGTTTGAGCTTTCGACATTGCTTATGTCATCTTCAGAAATTTATTTAAAAAGAAAAGTTACTTAAAACACATGTTTTTAAAAGAGTTTTACAAAGTGCTAGAAGCGAGATGCGTTAATAACAATAGCATATTTTACACAAAGGCAAGAAAAATAGTTTTTCAATATGCTGCTGGAATAAGCTTGTCTCTTACTTTTATTACAAAATTAATAAGTAGAAACTTACTGATAAGAATGAATTTAGCTTTCATTAAAACCCTAATGTCGAAACAATGTCAATAAAACACCAAGCAACCACTCTGCAATTTGTGATTCGAAATAAATTTGAATGCTGTGATTTTAATGTCGAACAGTAACCTAGGCAAAAAGAACATTGCTTTGAATTATGGTTCGGGGATTCGAGCTTTTTTCATATTGAACGATACACGTAATAATTTGCAACCAATATGGAACGATGCGTGTGATAAATTACAACCAATATTGAACGATGCGTGTGATAATTTACGACAATGTTGAATGATACGCATGATCGTACATGCAAGGGAGGTTTTGTTCAAAACCTATAATATATTTATATTTTATAAATCAAGTATTAAACACTTTCCTGTGCAATGTGGGTTATATAACACTCGGGTGGCTGTGAGGCAATAAAGAGGCTTCTAGAAAATCACTCTCTGCGGCGGATTGTGATTTTTTACGCCTTCCTCGTGCCTCACTACAGAACATATTTACCGCAATACAGATGCCTTCTACAAATGATGACCCCAGCGTATGAGGCATTAAACAACCTTCACACGGATAGCAACCTCTGCAAAAAAGCTGTTGAGTCCAAGAATACCTTAAAAAGCTCAAAATTTTACGAACATTCATGGGAATAGGGTTATCTAACTTCCATGAACTGTTTTCACAGGGAAATGATTTTATTCTGAATTTTTCATTGTTTTATATCAGTATTTAAATTATTTATTTGATACCATTTAATACCTCTTTTATTTAATACCATCAAGGCTGGTGGATATGCTGTTGCCTCTGCTATGTATAGAGAATCCATAAAATTACTTCGTACATCAGGAACACTTTCATTGATTGATTATGGCGAACAAATGGAAAGAGTTATCACATTTTTGTAAGTTCTAAGAATAAACATATTCTTTACCCGTATGTCGCAATTTAGCATAGCAAGCACATCGTCATCATTTATTCAGAACCTGATAAGCTTGGAGCTTTTTGCACAGGACTTTACATACAAAATATAGTAGAATCCCTGCGAAAAACAGTTCAGGAGTTCATGAGCAGTTATTTTCATGAACTGTTGATGAACCTTCACGGCCAGTTCATTAAAAGTTCATAAACAGTTCATGAGATTTTTGGGTCATTTAACGTTCATGAACTGTTCATGAGCTTCTGAATTGTTTTTCGCAGGGGCAGGTTATAATATGTTATAATAGGATAAAAGTTATTACTTACATAGAAAATAATACATAAGTAAAGAAAAATTTAGTAAAATGTGTTGTTGACATCATATTTGATTCTTGAGGATATTTCAACCCGGTACTGTCACTAGAAACAACCTTCATCCCAGACACAACGCCATTCCACTTACAAGCACCTGTTTACTAAATAATATACTATGATAGCACTGACTTAGAAAGCACCCTTGTCGTACGGTCTGTAAATGAACACGGAACAATATAGGATTAAATTTGTTTGGAACAGATTCCTTACTTTCTTACATTAATCAGTCCTGTGAAAGATTATTATTGTAAAATTGATCAGGTTCTGAATAAATTATGATAATGATGATGATGATGATGATGATGACGATGATGATGAACAACTGTTCAACATAGGCATTTCCATTTTCTTCTATATTGAGCTATATGTTATTGTCAGAGAACAGGGAATCAAGTTACCAAACTCTAACACTACATCTTGTGCTTGCATAATCATTGACTGATCTATAAGTCCCGCTTTGATATACCGCAATGTGACAAGCGGTAAGCGGGACTTATTCCCTTCGTACAGCGTTGTGCAGGATTCTGCACAACGGCATTCTGTTTGATCGTATTGTTCTGACAAATTATCACGCATTTGATGTACGCGGAAAGACGGGTTCAACATTACGTAAATTAATGAAAGATGCAACATGCAAGCCAAAATAAAATGAATTAAATCTATATGGAAACTTATGGTTATTAAATCAAGTCGATTAACTGATTGCTGTGAAAAATTACAAACTTATTTCAACATCATCAATTCATCATTCAAAATACAGATGGCGAAATTATCTGTAAATGTTTTTACCCTTCAGGATTGTTTAAGATTGTATCATTGTGATTGCTTTGGGCTACCATCGAAAATTGAGCAGTTCCATATCGTGTACAAGAGCAAGGGGAAGATTTATTCAGAATATAGCAACATTCAAGTGTAGTGTTTATCATTTCCACAATGAATCATATTTCAATCTGCATTTCGATCTCCAACGAGCGCTCAAAAAGTTTGCAGTAAACAGCAGCGTTCGCTGAATCAATGACTCGCCAGAATCAGTAAGTTAGAAGAATAAAATCAGTTTTCCAGTTTAAGTAGCTCCAATACCCTGAAATATATATACAACAAGTGACTCAAGCCACTATTTCTGTCAAATATTTTAGCATCTTTTAAAATTTCAGGCTTATATATTTTACGATTCGTTCGCTGTTGACTGTTGACACCCTGGAATACTCAAATAAAACTACGTCATCGACGCGATTCTGTTGGCGGTTTCTTTGTTTTCTAAAACAATAGAATTGCCAAAGGACACAAGTCTCACTTACCAACATATCAAAATCGTCAAAGTAAAAGTGAGACTTGGGCAAGTCAAGCATAATCATTGCTATTATTTATACCATAATCTTAATATCATATTTTAATTTCCCACAGAATGTATTTCTGAGGGCTCCACCTCTTTGATATGGCTCTGTAGGCCAGTTCAATCTTTAGAAATTGGATGGTGTTGTTGTCGAAGAGACAATCCGGCTCTTTTTCAACTTGAGGACCTTTCAATCCCTTGTGAAAACCCATGTGAAACAAGTCATGTGCGTTAAAAAGCCTAATTGTTATTAAAGGGTTACCACATACTTGCCATGTTTAGTAAATATGAATGCAAACATTTGGTAGCATGTGATAACCCTTTTCTAAAATAAAACAAATGTCGGAATCTCATTCGACGGCGAATTTTCAATTCATGAATTCATAATTTAAGATTCAATTTCAATTCATAAACCAAGCATGAAGAGAATCCCACAACAAGATAGATTTTGTCGAATAAAGAAAGACATATACAAGAACGTCTGTAATCTAAGTGGTACAATAGTTCTTTAGCAAATTAATGCAGTAATTGCTATTTAAATTTTAGGTTTACCTGGAAACAGCATAGCCTATAATTTTCTTTCATTCTGTGTTTTTATTTTGCATGTTACACAACCAATAACTCATTTACCACGCTTTTCAATAAATATAAACATCTTGAGCTAAATGTCGTTTTGTAAATCATAGCCATTATTGAGATATTTATTGGATTGTTTAAATTGTTCAAAAAGTTATAAATTCTGTATTTTATCACAGATGAAACTTTTTGAAGCTTGCGGTTTTTCCCGGTTTTCGGAGCCATGTTTTACCCTAGGATTTCATGCACGCTCTTTCGACCAATCAGATCGCAGAAAACCTTCGTGATATTTTAGAAAAGTTTTTCATAAACGGTTATTGAACAGTTCACACACAAAAGTTATGTAAAACAAATCATTCAATATTTATCAACTGTTTGTAAGAAGGTGTTCACGAACAGTTCATGAATTCAGCAAATTGTTTTGCAGCAGAGATAAACCAATGATTTAATTCAAGGTATCCTATGATTACTCATACACATGTTTATTTATGAAAGAAATGGAATTTCAATATGTTTTGGGTAATATGTATCTAATCTTTAGTATTTCTTATGTCGTTATAGAATTCAAGCTGGACAATATAGTGAAGCATTTGAAGTTTTGGAAGATAGAAAAAAACTTGAAGAAACAGAACTTGGGAGTCGCCCTGAAGAGATGGCTGATGTTTTTCAATTGATGGCAAAATGTAAAAGTGAGGTAAGTCACAATGATAATTGGGAATTTACTCATATTGTAGCACTAGCTCGATATCTGAAAATAACTCAGCATTGACCTGACCTGAACATCAACTTAGTATAGTCAAATCTGCTAATATGGATACCTCTATATAACAGCCACCTGTCTATAGTGACCACTTCAATGATCTACAAAAAGTATTACTGTATTCTATTGAATCAACCCTCTATATCACGTCACCTATCTTTGTATTATAATGAAAATGATTCGATCAATCTGATTGGTTTAGAGTTTGACGCCAAATCACCATAGCAAAAGTTGGTTCGAAAACACAATCGATCTTGCAATTCGAACTTGATATCACGAATGAGAATTTCCAATTTGACCAGCAATTTGAGCAAGAAAGTCATGTAGATGCTTGTAAAAGTTGTGCTAGTTATAATACAAAGCAATTAGCGCACAATTTCCTATGAGCTACTGATATTTGGCGCACTTGAGTCATTTCAGGAGAAAACTCCAAAGCGAGATTTTCTGATGCCTTCTCGTTTTCTCCTTACGTGCCTCTTGTGCGCCAAATATCAATAGCTCATAGGAAACTGTGCGCCAATTGCTTAATAGTGGTCAATGTATCTAGATCTTATGTGTGGCTAATATAATTAGGTTCACTGTAGCCTACCACATTTATGATGGTAGATTGAATGGTTGAGATCGACGTAATTATCAATTATCGTCATGATACACTTCAACAGGGTCCGATAAAAACGGGGATCCTGGAAACCTAGACCCCAGAAGGTTCAAAAATTTAGAAGAAAATTGATAATTTTATGATTTATAGGCCTAACTTCAACAAAAAATTCAGAAGAAAATCTACAATGTTGTTTAAGATTTCGGAAGGTAAAACCTTTTGCCAGACACTGCACCTGAAATCCTATCAATGAGCATGACACCAGAAACAGTTCAATGCAAATAGTACAGTAAAACCTGTCATAACGGTCACCTCTATAGAGCGGTCACCTGTCTATAGTGGTCACTCTTGCAAGGTCTAAAATAGTATTTTCTACTGAAACCAACCTGTCTATAATGGTCAATTTATCTACCTCTCGTAGCTGGCTGTTATATGCAGGTTTCACTGTATATACTACAGTAGAAACTGTTTGTAACGTCACCTTTCATAATGAGTTACCGTTTACAGCGTAACGAACTCAACTGATCTTCCTGGTGACATTCGGTATCTTCCTTCTTATGAATAATTGGTTATAACGGCACATGGCCGACAGCATACTATCTGAAAGTTCCCTCTAGAGGTACTGTTATAAACAGTTTCTACTGTAGTGGCATCATAAAGAAAAAGTATGAAACTCGTACAGTGAAACCTGTATATAACAGCCACCTACAAGAGAAAGATAAATTGACCATTATAGACAGGTGGCCTCTATATACAGGTTTTATTCAATAGAAAATACTATTTTAGATATTGCAAGTGTGGCCACTATAGACATGTGGCCGCCGTATAGAGGTGACCGTTATAACAGGTTTGACTGTACCACCAGGTGATGAGTATGCTATTTATGACTGGACATTTGGACAATGTAAAATTATCAATGTTATGACAACCTGTAAATTTGACACGAAAGAACAAAAATATATTTTGAGGAAAAGGGTGGATGGGGGAATGAATAGATGTACTCCACAAATCACATTTTACTGCATCATAGTCCCACCATTGATTCTAATCATACAACTTCTTTACTTATTGTAATTGTAATCTCCTTGTTTTGTTTTTAATCTTACAAAAAAACAGGTTGTTAAAAATCATAATTTTGTTACAATGGATCAGTTAGAAGAAGATTTGGAAGTTGTTGAGTACTGTAAAAAGAGTCTTGTATATCGACAGAATCTGAATGGAGAAGATCATGATGTAAGAAAAGATCTATATAATAAAATTAGTAAATAGTAGATCAACGACAGGCTGTCACAAAGTGCGTTATCCTGGGAACCTGGTTCCCGGAAGGCCAGCACAAAATCAGAAGGTTTCCAATCGTATTATGATTATTTTCTTATTCAAAATTTATTATTTTTGGATTTCATATTTTTTGTGTTTTGAAATCCATGCGACTTGCATCAAAGGAAGTCAAATTTCTGACATTTTAAGATCAATTCTGCAAAATTACGAAGCATTATAAATTCAATCCCAAAAGGTTTACAATCGAACAACACAGTTCCCGGAAGATCAAAACTTTTATTATACCCTGATCAAAGATCACGAGTTTACTCCGTTACTCTGCGTTTCACGTAAAGACGCTCTTATAAACCGTCTGAAAAGCGTCTTTACGAGTAAACTCGTGATCTTTGATCTACTATTTATATTGCTCTGATTTTAGCATTGAGCACTCAAATTGAAGGTTTGCCCATACAGTACAATTACTTTATAATAAAATTATAGATAATGTTTTGCCATACAATGATATTATGTCTAAGTTCTTGACTGATAGGAGATGACTTTATTGGCAGCACTGTATGCAGCAACTCACAGTTCGTTCAAATTGGCAGATCTGACGTCTGCTACAATATCGGCATAACATAGAAGTGAGACTTGAGCAAGTAAACTTGAAGTCAACTAGAAAGCACAAACAATGTACAAGCAATTAGAACTACAAACATGCTTATGATGAGATTACCGGTGGGACCCGGAAAACAAACAACCAACCCCATTGTCCAAAAATTAAAAATCAATATCAAAGATTTGTGATTCACTGAAACGTCGAATTGGTTAGATATCAGATAACAACAGAATACTAAGATAGATTATGTAATACCAAGATAATACAATTAGTGTTAATTAATTAG
Source organism: Haliclystus octoradiatus (assembly GCA_916610825.1). Classification (NCBI taxonomy): domain Eukaryota; kingdom Metazoa; phylum Cnidaria; class Staurozoa; order Stauromedusae; family Haliclystidae; genus Haliclystus; species Haliclystus octoradiatus. The sequence continues at coordinate 36,272,720 of OU744446.1, forward strand.
TTTGATAACAAATGCTAACGCTAATGATTTTATTATTTGGACAACGTTTTTTCATTTTCAGACACCTTGAAAATTCATTAGCGTTAATCTGAAGACTCTAATTAAAGTAATTATTTGTTCTAATTATATTATCTTGGTACATATTGTATACAATTGTTTCTTTTTTAGTTCAAACGTGCAATGATCAATGTTGTTATAGCACATCATTTAAGTATTTTGGCAGATCTAAAAAAAGAAGATGCTGTACGCGAGGAAGGATTTACATTTATAGATAATGCCATTCAAATCTTCGAAAAGGTATGTACTGTTTAATAAATACCTGTATTTAACAGCCTCCTATCAGGGTGTAGATAAATTGACCTCTATAAACAGGTGGCTGCTATTTGCAGGGTTTATTCAATAGCATAATTGTCTTTTCTGAAAGTGATTGATCTAAACAGGTAGCTGCTATTTAGATGTGACCGTTGACCCAGGTGTGACTGTACAGGTTTACCTGTCTATAGTGGTCAATACTATACGATATCATAGTTTTCTGTGATACGGTACCAATTGGTGATATTTTCTGATTGCATTGCTCGCCGCTAATACAATGATTTCATTGTATATAATCTTTCATTGATTTACAGATGAATGATATTGGCCATCTTGCTGAAGCAATCATGACAAAATCATTTATAAATCCAAGACATGCGATCCATTTTGAAGGAAAGAAAAAAGTATGTAATTTTACTCACTCTGAAATTGCAGGGTAATAACTTTTTAACTGTTAGACAAACTGATCTGTTTGCTATTTTCAATTATTTACAGGCATTCGCTATCTTTTACAAATAAAATACAAAAATTGCATGTGCGTTGCATATGTATATAAGATCCTGGCTCTTGCGCGTATGTAAAAGTAATCCATTAGGCCATTGCAGTATTTTGGGGAAAGCTTTTTAAGCTAAAATGCCTAGCCTCCTTAACTTTAAGGAACTCAATGCTCACTATCACTATTCTCCTCTTTTAGGGGAGCTGGTTCCCCTCAACAGGGAAACCATGACTTTATTAAGTACGTATGCATATTATGAAGTCTGAGAATCCTTCTGGCTTTGCAAAATTGCCTTGAATATCTGTAATTGTAAAATTTAACTGATTGAACTTCCCTTTCCTTGGGTCATCTCCCTGAATCTCCAGATTATTGGGGCACCACTGATATATTAATGTATTTGTTGTTTTTTGTCTCAGCAACTTCTTTTAGCTCAAGACCTATGCATGAAAGCATATGGAGAGAAACATTTGTTGGCATGTCGGCTATATTTAAACATTGGAATTTTATATGAAGACCATCGTGATTTTCAAATGGCTTATGATTACTTTGTCAAATGGAATAAATGCTGCTTGGATGTGAGTATTTTCTTTACATGATAAATATGTTGAGTTTAATTAATAATAATAATAATAATAATAATAATAATAATAATAATAATAATAATAATAATAATAATAATAATAATAATAATAATAATAATAATAATAATAATAATAATAATAATAATAATAATAATAATAATAATAATAATAATAATAATAATAATAATAATAATAATAATAATAATAATAATAATAATAATAATAATAATAATAATAATAATAATAATAATAATAATAATAATAATAATAATAATAATAATAATAATAATAATAATAATAATAATAATAATAATAATAATAATAATAATAATAATAATAATAATAATAATAATAATAATAATAATAATAATAATTATAATAATAATAATAATAATAATAATAAATAATAGTAATAATAATAATAATGAGAAAGTCAAGAAAGACACATTATTTGGTTGTAACTCCAAGTTTCACGTTATTAATCGATCATCAGACAACAAATACAAATACGCTCTGCTATTCACCTTCATTGAGCGCTATTCAATTGCCAATATCATGTTTTGCCAATATTAAGTTTTGATATTTTTAATAGTATTACTATAATAATAAAGATAGATTTATCTATCGTCAGATGTGATAGTGCTCAATACCGATTAAACATTGGCAGAGCGGTAATACATAAGGAGAGGATGGTGACTGAGTCAAAGAAAACACATTCTTAATTTCTGTTACTTTCAAGCAGTGTGCGATCATCAGACAGTTGATACTCAATCAACGCTAAATCAACTGAGTATCAACTGTCTGATGATTGCACACTGCGTAAAACTATAGTAACAGAAATTAAGAATGTGTTTTCTTTGACTCAGTCACCATCATTATGTAATAGTATTGCTATATTTATTCATGTATGTTGAGTTTAATACACTCAGGAAGATAGACTATGTATTTTATTGATCATTTTCATTATACACCGGGTAGGCTAGTAACTTATTTTCACTAGGATGGTTTGTTGATTGATTAATATTTTTGGAGGATGAGTTGACGCCAGGCAATAGTTCTTCTGTAAGGGGTTGAACTTAAGACCCTTTGTGTCGAGGTCCAGCGTCCTAACCACTACACTACAGACATGAGAATTTTCAGACTTTTAGAGGATTTCAGACTATTTTCACTGTTTTGAACTCTTTTTATTGTATTTTTCCCATTGAAATCCATTACAAATGATCTAGATATCCTAGATTTCAGACTATCTTTTAAATTTGAATTCTCATGTCTGACACTAAGATATCACTCTAGATGGAATGAGACATTCAAAATGCTAAATCAGTCGTAGAAATGACCAGTACACAAGATTTTTAAGTGTCATACGGGGAAACAAAAATGAAATTTGAATACCCACTCCTATTATATAATTTTGCAGCCAGGAATATTTTGCTTGTGAAATTGTCTACCTCGAGTCATTAAAGATCTCACTCTACTGATTTCATCAATACTTTTTTTGATAGTAATCGAATCTTAATAAACCCTTATGAGAATATTGCAATGTGAACAATACAGCACAGTGAAAGCCTGTCGATAGAATTGGTTCAATTTAACTATTGTAATTTTGAACACTTCAAAAGTGATCACTGTGGACAGGTGGCCGTTGTATACAGGTTCGACATTAATAGATCCGTGTGTGTAACATTGATAAAGTATCATACTATCCTATATACAATTCCGGCCTATCACATCAATATTCCTGCCAATATGTAAGACAGTAATTACTGTTAAAAGTCTCAAAGTTTATGAGGTCAACTGAGAAATTTCTTTTTTCCGCCCCTCCTAGCTTATAATACTTAAAGGTAAGTTACGGTAAGGTAAGGTCCTATTTACAGTTTTTTGGTTTTTATATACTCAACATGAAATCATTTTATTTTTTGAGCTCAGGGGTGGTACCAAGATTTCCCCCAACAAAAGAGGCCATTTGTGGAAAATAGTTAAAAACATGCTTGAAAAGTATCCAAACTTTCCTTTTCAATCAAAAATGTTCCTCGACGAGCCACCATTGTTTGTTATCATAATTCTATTTGTTTCATATTTCACGTTTTTAGGTAATGGGCCCAACTCATCCGAAGACAAAAAGATCTGAAGATACATTGAAAGAACCGACTTATGTTAGCATCAAACGAGAAAGAGACCGTATGGCGGCAGGCACCGCCTAGTCTGCATCATCCATGCCAATATATATAGTGTATATGAATACCCATGTTTCTCAGGCACATACATTTCTTCTTTTTGCCCTTTTAGGCATCGTTTTTTCATATTTTATTTATTTTATCTCTTGTAAAAATTATGAATGAATTTTAATTATATTTCTTTGCGCACGTTTAATCAATTTATCAATTGGAAATTTTCTATAATATATTAATTGTGTGATTGACAATCGCAAATTGACTTAACAATTTGTTTTAATGAACATCAAAAGAAGTTTTGAGTGTCTGGACTCCGGCTCAATTAATATGGAATTCAGGTCATAGCTGATAGGCCATAGCACCCTGTGTGCATAAAGAAACTGGCGGCATCGCTTGGTCCTTTACGACGAAAATTATTGTTATATTACGCTAGCCTGCTCGCAGACTCTTTACTGTTTTACAGAATTTACATTTTTCAGTCTTTACGGGCAGGGCTATTTAAACCTGCTGCTGCGCCAATGACTCGAAAGGACTATACGGCCGGCGTTTAATAATACGAGAGTTTAATAGAACTGTTTTGCGAAGTTCAGCAATTCTAAAATACACTTCCAAAAAGGAACAAGTACAGTATGCGCGCAAGCTACGAAGCCCCGCTCGATTTATTTGGTTTGTCTTGGATCCGATCATTCATTTGATCCTATGCTCAGATCGACATGTCCGTCAACGCCGACTTCAATCACAGATAGTCCTGCGACTGCGATCGTTGTGTCCAGGATCGTTCAACCAGGATCGCTGTGTTCAAACTTCGCAGTTTATTCATGTCAATCGGTGACGGAAAGCGGGAAAGATTGATAAGCATTTAATTCGATCTCGCAGACCTCTGCGGGAAATATTTACATGAATATATTCTTTATTACGGCTGACGCCAGCTGAGATGTCTGATAACAAATTATCATACCGAACAAATATACAAAATCACGTGATATTCATGTGATCATCTGTTAGCAAAGTCATATGTTTAGCAAAATTTTAAAAACTACAGAATATCAGATATACGATATCACAAAATGGCAAAAAAACATCAACAAATAGAAGCCGCTTGCTAATTGATACTAATCTTTAAATCCTGTAAAATGTGTCACTTACTAGAATTCTAGCAACACTTATGGAATAATTAGGAAGTGATTGCAACTTGTAAGGTGTAAATTCGACAAGATGTATGTTCTTATTGTGGGCGGTGTAGCTGTAGACAATTCGAGTCAAAATAGAACCGTCCAAAAGCTAGGAAAATTATAGAGGAAACTTAATAATTAATGAAACTGAAATTGTAATCCTCAGTTGTTTAACATTTGGACTTTTGGATATTTGATAGTTCTGTATTGGTTGGTTATGCGATTCTTATCCCGCGTTTTCGTATCGATTCGCCAGGCTATATTAAATGGCTATTAAAAAATTTCACGTACTGTGTACTGCGTTTTTCCTTGGCAGACAATCAATGCGTCAGGCAAATACTTCATCAATTATAGCCATGCAGACTCCTGGCATGTCGATAACATTTGTAGGTGAAATGGACGAAACAGCAAACCTATGGAGACTGTCGCGCCATATTCATACATATTTATTTATTTTGCTTTGGTATTAAACGGTTGCCTCTTGCGTGTGTGCTGCAAGTCCCGTGAAAAATGCCTGAGACACCGGTAGCCCTTTGACATATCGGAAGTGAGTATTTTGTCACTTTTTGTCTGAAGTGTAATCAGTCTTATAACAAAGAACTTGTGAAGTTGTCACATTGTCGGCAGCATCAAATTTCAAAGCATTTTTAACTACAAAATTTAGATTATCTCTAGTGGAGATGATGTCAATCGGGTTTTTGAAACATATTTCAAGAGATTTTAATAAAGAAATTAGAAACCAAATGAAAGCCATTAATTTTCAAACACTAGACATGTTTTGAAATAGTCCAGACAGAAAATGAACATTCTTTCTCGCAAGTCTCTGAGTACGTAAATGTCTGGGAGCCAAAACACCGCTATTTTGTAAGAACAATAAACCGGATATAAGTGATCAACGCGACATTTGTTATCAAGTATTAAGTGACGTCACACTGAGAGGCAAGGCAACAGTTCCCTTAAAAAATGAAAATTTCGTGTTTTTTTTAAAGATATCTCAATAATAAATTCCCATCATATGGATAGTATTTAGTAGGACATACACGCGTGGTGAACTTTGTAGCTATAACAGTAATAAATTCTTAGAAAATATCAACTAGCGTTAGGGTCAACGCCCTAGCAACTTAAACCCAACCCATTTTTGCAAAAAAAAAATATGTTGAGCTCTGTAAACGTAGACAACAGAAATCAGATAAATGTTTTCCCTACGTTAAGAAATGCAAATATAAAACTTACAGATTTTTAATATTTGATTTGTCAATTCTTGTATTCACATTTTGAGCAAACACCAAGTAGTTCGTTTGGAGTGTGATTAACATAACAATAGCATTTATCACATGACTTGCCTGTGAAAGCATTGTGATGAAATGGAATTCCGTGCAAAAAACCTAGGGGGTGGCAATTGACAAATAATCAAATTTAAGCACAGTGAGAAACCCAAACGTACAAGAGGTAGCGACAGGCATATACACACATACACCATTTGATTTTTAATCAAAATCTGTGAAATGACGCGTGATTCAGTCGATTTGGAGAATCAAGGCACAAATATTACTAGCAATAGTAGCCTGACAAATTCACCAATTATTACAAATCAATTAAATAATAATAATAATAATCATACTATTATAAATAATAATAATACTAACAATCTAATCAAAACACCATATAATAATACCTCAAACACCAACGAAGAATCGTCATCAGATAACGACAACACCAGCAACATATCAGAAGACGGAAATAGCATGGCAGAAACACAAATTGATAATATAAGCAACAATGATGAAGAAAGCATTATCAAAACAGGTAAAGATGCAATTATTGGTTTACCAAATGAACAAGCATTGCTTGATCTATTAGAAAGAACTGGCTATACTATCGTTCAAAATAATGGACAAAGAAGGTATGGTCCAACTGCTGAAAATATAACACCAGGAAGGGGTTGCGAAGTTTTCGTTGGAAAAATCCCTCGTGATTGTTTTGAAGATGAATTAGTTCCTATATTTGAAACGGTCGGTTGTATTCATGAAATACGTTTAATGATGGATTATAATGGTCAAAACCGTGGTTATGCATTTGTTGTCTTTTACAATCGTAAAGATGCACAACGGGCTGTAAAAACACTCAATAATTTTGAATTGCGTAAAGGTCGTCTTCTCGGCGTATGCCATTCTGTTGATAATTGTCGTCTATTTGTTGGTGGAATACCTAAAAAGGTCAAACGAGATGAAATCTTACAAGAAATATCAAAAGTAACAGAACAAGTTGTTGACGTTATAGTGTATCCCTTAGCTGTAGATAAAACAAAGAATCGTGGCTTTGCATTTGTTGAGTATGAAAGTCATCGTGCTGCAGCCGTAGCAAGAAGGAAATTAATGTCTGGTAGAATACAATTGTGGGGTCATCCAATTGCTGTCGACTGGGCTGAACCAGAACAAGAGGTTGATGAAGAAATTATGGAACAGGTATATTATTTTATTGACATAAATTCAATTTTTAAAAATGGAACCGCAAAAGTTTTTATGTTGTTGAGTGATTCTTCCAAATATATCCTATCTATATAATTTGATATCATAAAACAAAACATAAATTTAGCTTCGTATTTTGTTGTTTTACACATTCAACGCGTTTTTACAAATTTATAAACACGGACGGTCAGTATATTGTTTTTTTCAAACGCAGAAAGGTCAATATCATAATTTGAAAATTAGATAATTTCTTAACAATGGTTTGTTAATAGTATGTGTGTTATTTTATAGGAATTACATTTAAATCAATGTATCTGTTTTAATTTCCTGTTAGGTCAATGTAGTACCGTTATTTTCGTTTCGTTTAGAGTTTGATCTTTTTGAACGACACAGCTGTGTTCTAATCCTGTCCACCACAAACACATACATTCTGTGGTAAATTGAGATTGATAGAAAAGCACGTGCTTCTTCTAGATTGCGCGGTCATTTTCTCACATGCAAAACAAAACAATGTCCGCGATTTCTCATTTCCATTCAAATCATTCAAAATATCTTACGTAATTATTTATTTGACGTGACAGAGAGGGAGATAAGATTTTAAAGTAGTGTTTTTGACCTTGCTCCTATTTTGAAATAATATAATACATGTAAAATAATTATTTTGTATAGATATGTCCAAATTCTCTCACTTCTTCTGTCGGGAGTGTTAATTTGTTGTTGACAAGTTCTGATAAGAAAGCAATTAGTAAAATCAGCATGTTCCGTGTTCTGTAGACATGCCACGCAAGAATATAATTGCGGAACATGTATTTCCTTGTTATCATTTGCTTTCCAAAAACCTACATTTGGCAGGCTACTCTCAATTAATTACAAGACAACTTACGTAAAAAATATCACAATAGCAAAGAAATGAGAAACATTTTATTGAAATTAATCTTTAAAATTCCTATTGCTATTTCTTCTTATCAAAAACTATTTTATCACCAAATTGCGCTCTATCAATCAAACTTCCAGTTATTGTATTTGAACTTTATAGACCTTATGAAATAGTTTACAGGCACTAAATCTAATTTTATTATTTTATTATTAGGTGAAAGTCCTATACGTCAGAAATCTCTACCTTAGTACAACGGAAGATACAATTGAGGAAATATTTATACAGTATGGAGAAGTTGAACGCGTTAAGAAAATTAAAGATTATTGTTTTGTTCATTTCACGACAAGAGAAGGCGCAAGAGATGCAATGAACGGCATACAAGGTATTTTACTCGCGTCGAGTCTGCTAGCGCATTCTTTGGAACCCAAAATAGTTATTACTAGTTTTTTTATTGACATAAAATAAGACAGTGTCGACAAATTGATAATTAAACAGCCTTCTTAAATTGTTTAACTAGTTGATTTGATGTGTTAATATGTTTACATTTCTTGAAAAGAAGTGCCCTTTGATCGAGTATTTTGTAATAGTACTATTCATTGAGAGTCGTTTGACTATACAACGTCAGGTTAAAGATCATGTTGAAATCTAATCGGATTGCAAATTCCAAATTAATTAACTGGTTATTGTATCCGATTTCAAAATACTTAATCCAGATCAAAATTATAATCCGATTCTCATTTTAATTGCTTTAATCTATTCTTAATGCAGTTGTAAAGTAGGTTTTATAATGAGATTAAGTACATTACAGTTTCGTATAATATATCACTAACTTACAACTTGTAATTAACTTATTAAACCCCCCAGGTGTAACGGTGTCCCTTATGAGATTTTTGCTGGAATTCGGCCTAAAATCTTTTGAAATTTCTCTAGTCTTCTAGGATCTTGAATTTCAGGATGTGGGGCCACTGGAATCCTGCAATTCTAGAAACTAGAAGGGTAGAGCGAATTCAGAAGAACATTTATATTTTTATGATTTGAAGGCAAACTGCAACAACAAAAATTCAAAAGATAACTTTGAACTGGTCATGGGTAATTTTTATTTAATTATCATGGGCTTTAGTGGACTTGTAGCTCAGTTGCAGAGTGGCTCAGATGCAGAGTGTCTACATGTTGTGCAGGCCAGAATTCAGGGTTCGATTCCTCGTCAGTGATCACATCAGGGTCTGACAAAAGTGGGAATCCTAGATTTCGGAAGGTTTTGAGTAAATTCAGAAGAAAATTGATATTTTCGTCATTTATTGGTCAAACTTCAACAAAAAAAAATTCAAAATAAAATGTTTGAATGCCTCTAGGATTCCAGAAGGCTGAAACTTTTGTCGGCCCTGGATCACATGTTTGAATTTGTCTGTAAATACGCCCCCAAATGAACAAGCATCTGGGCTTACGGGGTTAGTACAGTCAACCCTGTTATAACGGTCACCTCTATAGTGTGACCACCTGTCTATGGTGGTCACTCTAGCAATACCAAAAATGTATTTGCTATTGAATCAACCCTGTATACAAAGGCCACCTGTCCATAGTGGCCAATTTATCTACCTCACACAGCCGGCTGTTACAATACATACAGGTTTCACTGCACCAGTTATCCTATAGATAACTGAAAATGAAATATTATTATTATTATTATTTATAGTCACGCCCTTTGCCCAAACCAGGATGAATATTAGATATGTGCCACATCCACGTTCCCATGAACTCCACTTTACCTACGGCTGTTTCGTATAGAGCAGATGCAGAGAAAGTAGCGAATTAGTGGGCCTTGTGGAACTACGTTATATGGATAGTGTACTTTATAGCTGACCCCTTTGCTGCTGGTAGAAACCTACCAAACAACAACACAAATAATTAAAATAATGATGTTGAAATGTAAGGATTCAATGTTGTGATTCTACAGGTCAAACAATTGATGGAGCAGAGGTTGAAGTAACATTAGCGAAGCCAGTTGATAAGGAGCACTATCGTCAACAACGTGCTGTTGCAAAATTGATGCAAATGGCGCAATCATACAATAATTATAACTGTGTACCAGAAATGCCGCAGTATGGTTACCAGTATGGTGCACAATTTCCAAGCATTGTTGGATATTCACAACAAGGAATGCCTATCCACAGGTACATTATAAATATCTATTTTTGTTTGCTAAACGATTCATATCATAAGTGGCATCAGGATTTCCCTGGAAAGGGGGCAAACTCCCCTTAATACGGAGCTATTTAAGGAACGTATTTGAAATATTGCATTTTTTTTCGCAACAAAGAGATTAAGTATTTCGACATTCTTATAACTCATCTGGACAACTTCAAAATTTGAGATATATTTAAGCAGTGTTTTTGGAATTCTACAAAAGCGTTGACTTTTTATACTGGATTTTTTGTTTATGACAAAAAATTCTACCTGTTTTGGCAGAATCCTTTGTTAGCGGTAAGTATTTAGTAAAGTTTGATTGTAAACAACTCATTCCTGGACTTTTTTGGCTTACCGTTATTCACAGAATACCGTTAAATTAGGAACCGTTATTGCCAGATTTCACTGTATGTAGGAGTATGTCAGGGTAAGCTACATATGTACTGTAGGGATGTCTCTAGCCGTTTCCTATGCCACTGTGTGTACAGTATTGTCATCTTCACGTTTTTCTTCAAAGGTTTCCTACTTATAGTCGTGATCCAGTTAATGTTGGCAAACCAATGGTGCGAGGTAGAGGACGTACTGCAGCCGGTTCAAGATCAGCTGGTGGAAGGGCATTTCTATTAAATGGTTTCTTACCATCTCTCAATGCAGTTGGACCAACTGGTTTTCAAAACAACAATTACTATTCATATCAGAGACGTGGAAAACAGGTACCTGAGGTTCGTGTACTGAATGTTGTTTTACCTATATACAAATTTGCACAAACTGCTGGGTCTGATTGTACATTGCATACCTTCCAATTTGAGAACTGAGAAAAGAGTGAATTTTAGGGGCCAAACCAAAGGAATGGCCCATTTCTAAGGAGTCTGGGGACATGCATTTTGTCATCTATTTAAAATGGCAGGAAACAAATATCAACAACAAAATTTACTCAAAACTGGATTTTTTTGGAAGAAAGTAAAAGCTAGCATGAGACTGTGAGATTTAGCGTAAAATTGTGAGCTCACGGTAAAGGCACAAGACTTGGAAGTTCTGCAAATGTTGTTAATCCTAATGATCAAATAACGACATAAATAAACTAAAAGGCCACTGCAGCTCGTGATTTCTGATACCTTTCTTTTGTCTCATTACGCACCTCTCGTGCTCATAAAAACCTATGCAAAGACGGCTTTCGTTTTGCGATTGCTTAGTATGAACACAATTGATCCTTCTTGATTTTTGTTTGGTTTGATCTAGATCATAAGAATATCAGTTGATAGAAATAGTATCTGTCACATCCCTTAAATATTAAAATGTTTTTTTATATTTTTATTAGGATCGTCTTTATGATATATTACCTGGAATGGATTTAGCACCAACCAATCCTGTTACATTGAAACATCATTCATCACGTACCCCAATCCAGGTATGGATTCAATTGACTGAAAAATTAAAATGGAACAGGCAATGTTAAATTAACAGTATGTAAACCCATGCATGAATAATTTACAACATCTACTTTGGTGTTATTTTTTGCTGGGCTGGGACGTTTAGCAAGGTCTGTAATGAGAGTAGAATGTACAACATTTAGCAATGGTTTGTTGTGTCGGTGCTTCACTATGTCTTCAAGCTGTGTGCTGATATTGGTGATGTGACTGAGCCTTGCGAATCATTGTGCGGAAATAATATTTTAAATTCCTTATGTAACTTACAAACAATTATCAATTTCTTGTAGCTTTTGGATGATTTTTGTCAAAAGAGTAACCTTGGTACACCAATTTACACATTACACAGTACATTGAACCAAGACAACCAACTTTTTATGTACAAGGTATGGTATTAATTTGAGAACTTTCTTTTTTCACCCAGCAATGACAATAAGACATGCACATTCAGTACCTGATGCCAATGGCGACACTGCCAAACAATTTCTACAGATTTCACGATAGGCACTAACCGTCAATAGCCGCCATGCAGGATTACGACCGCTATACAGGATAATGCTGTACCTCTTTCTTAGTTCCATCTATCATTCACAAAGAGACTCTCAGTTTGAGAGCATTGCTTGCTCTATTTCATTGTATAGGTTTACAATATTTACGGTAAAAAAATACCAAGATTTGTGGTCTAGGTTTCCAGAGATAATATTTTGTCGGTCCTTGCATATACAAAAATAAAGTTGCAATAAATTTTCGTAATTGCTGTTTACAATATTAAAACGTTTAACATGTTTCTATTCTTACAGGTTTCAATACCTGGACTATCACAAACATTCCAGCCACAGAAGCTATGCCGCACTATTGATGATGCCAAGCTATTTGCTGCTGAATATGTTTTGGGCAGAATTGGTGAGTAAATTATAGAAAGTAGTTTTCACAGAGAATAGTTTACATTATACGATTATCTGACAATAACATTTTTGCATGCTTATTAAGAATTTTTGGAAAATACGGCTACATCCTAGACATAATTGAAGAATAAGTAGTAGTATGGACGATTACACGATAGCCTAACATATTTCCCATACAGAGAACATCACTAACCACAGTCAAATCCTAAACTGCGTAGGGGAGACCGGGGTGACTTGGACCTAGGGAGACATGGGACAAGAGCGTTCCTGCTTACCCATGTAAATTATCTTCTAATATGTTGTATATCACTCCATTTCATGTTGTTTCCCTAAATTACAATAAGCAACAATAACTAATTGTCAAGAAATTTTAGTGTACTAGCTTTTGATGACCGTCATACGTTTTGCGGTTCCTCTTTTGATTCAATTAATTTTAGAATAAGTGTTTAATTGCCATTTTGAATGGTGCCATTGCAATGGATTCACTTTGATGAATATTTTGATATAAAATTTTTGAATACATTCCTGTTGATGAGGAGTGCCACCTCATTTTTACTGGGAGTCAAACAGGGAGACATGGAACAGCGCGTTTTAGCATCAACGACAAATAGGAAACTAATCGTATTTGGTGGAGATATGAGTTTGTTTTCATTTATATGCACTATATTTGACTTTTTTACTTCGTGGAGATAAAGTTGCTAAATCAATAACAATTAGACTGATGACGGGTGCGTCAAAAATAATATTCTTTATTAATGCTAAAATTACTTCTTGCTGGCTCGTTTTTGATCAAATGAACTCCCTAAGTCAAAGCAACAGCTGTAGTGTCTGATACTGGAAAGTTAATTTGTCAGTTATGTAATGAAATTTTGATCAAATATGCATGATCCATGTCACCCCACCGTGTCCCAAGTCTCCTCACTAAAATGGTCGGTCTTCCGCACTAAATCTTTTAAAATTTGCTACATTTATGTAATTGATATTCTTACCCTTTTGAATTGAGCATGTTGGCTAATAAATGATATAAAATTTGCTACATTTGCACAACCACAATAATTTTAATAATTAAAAATGTGAAAACTGGTCAAGTCTCCCCTGTCTCCCGTACCAACCCTGGGGCTTGTTTCTGAAACCATAGGGTTTGTGAACTGAAGTGAGATTTTCCGCCCAACAATTTCCCATCAGCTAGGGGTATAATTTATGCATTACATCGTATTAATAATCACTTGAAAAAAACTTCTATCATGATTGGTGGATTTGTACCACGTGTTTAGCAGTTATGTCAAGACAACCCACGAAATTCCATGGCAACCCCAAAAAGCGTGCAGGTATAGGTCTATACCCGCACGTGTGCGGTTATAGACCTATACCTGCACGGTTTTAGCCAAACAACTAGAACACATGTTTTGAAAATGGCGACTAGCTGCGACAGATCGAATATTTTTTCATAAAAGCAACTTAAATGTATACTCTGTAATTGAAAATTCAATTGAGAAATTAAAAAAAGTAACAACTTAGGATTTGCTACATATTTCTAATATTGCAAACATATTGAATTCTTTGCGTTATATTTTTAAATGATATTTGTAACAATTTCATTCAAATTGCATTTCATGAAAAATCAATGACCCATTAAATTAGCCAAAACAAATCATTGTTGTAGTGAAATTGATGAGAGATAATTGATGTTCCAGACAAAGGTTATGTTACATGATTATTAAAATGATTACATCACTCTTTGTTCGTGGGCCATCGAAATTTAGACCCACTCGTTCTCTAACAACAAACTCGAAATCCATATCGTAAACGAGGCCGCCTCGTTTACGATATGGATTTCTCGTTTGTTGTTAGGGAACTCGTGGATCTAAATTCCGATAACCCACTCACAAGAGTGATGTAATCCGTTATTATCATTAAGATTACTGTTGTGGCTGATAGCTATGACATGTTTGAGGAAGAGTACCGACTTTATGACTATTGATGTTTTATGATGATTTGTGAATCAGGGTGTGTGAATAATTTACCAAATTTATAAAGGTGTTAGTTTCGATGGGCGGATTATCACACGTTAGTTCACAGACCCTATGTTTTAAGAAGCAAACCTCGGGGCTGGTACGCAGTCTACGTCAATCAATGTAAAATTTTCCTACATGCTTTTGGTTGGTTTTCCTCTAAAATTACTATATGACAAGTCAAAAAAACTAATAGTAGTGGCAGTGGTAGCAGTTAACAATCACATTAAAGGGATTAAATTTGCCATCTGTCCTTTGCCTAACATGTTTGCTACAGAACACCACTAATCACTGTCAGTCATAGCAGAAATGTTGGTTGGTCTCCCTCTATGTAACAGGAAGTTTCATTTTATATATTATTATTATTATTATTATTATTATTATTATTATTATTATTATTATTATTATTATTATTATTATTATTATTATTATTATTATTATTATTATTATTATTATTATTATTATTATTATTATTATTATTATTATTTTGTTTCAGCTCCAGCTGATTCATCCCCTCAATTGTCACCAGTTACGACCAATGCACCATTTCATGTCCGTGCTATGCCGCAAGGTAAATACAGCTAACCTTTCATTTTAGCTTCCCAAAGATTTTCAATGAGTTTCCATGGCTTGAATACATACATTGAAATGGTCTAATCAAACTTGAAAATATATTACCAATACTTAGCTTAGAGACGGGGTATGACCATCTAGGAGCTGCAATTTATTTTAACCTTGAAAGAAACTAGCTACATGTTCAGTCATTCTCTATTTAGTTGTCATAAATATTTACATTTCTCTGCAAATTAAAAAAATAAATGTTGTATTGTCAAACCTGTTATAAAGGTCATCTCTATAAAGCAGTCACCTGTCTATAATGGTCACTCTTGAAATGTCTAAAATTGTATTTTCTTTTGAATCAAACCTGAATGTAAGGGCCACTGTCTATAGTGGTCAATTTATCTACCTCTAGTAGCTGGCTGTTATATACAGGTTTCACAAAGTGGGAATACTGGGATGAGGAAAATTCAAGAGAAAATGTTAAATGTTCTACGATTGATTCCAGAATGGCTGAACATTTTCTGTGACCCTGATTGTATTTATTGATCAGTATCTGATAGAAGCCTTCCGAAATCCTAGAGCATATGAACTTTAATCTTAATTTGTTCTGGTCTTCTGAGATCTAAGATTCGCTCCAGTCCGGCTCCTGTTGATTTGTGGATACTCCTGTCATATTCTGAATTTGAATCCGGCTGCTGTACAGTTCATATCTAACAAAAGCATGTATCCTGAAAGACCAGTCTCCGGAAGGCTAGAGCAACCTCAGAAGAAACTTGAATTTTTTATGATTTATGGGTCAAACGCCAACAACAACAAAATTCAGAACAAAAAGTTACAATATTGTAGGATTCTGAATGCTACATCTATGGTCAAAAGCAATAAATTGATTTTTCTGCTATTACACTTATTACATACAGTCGAACCTGTTATAACGGTCACCTCTATACAGCGACCACCTGTCTATAGTGGTCACTCTTTCAATGTCTAAAATGGTATTTTCTATTGAATCAAACCTGTATATAAAGGCCACCTGTCTATAGTGGTCAATTTATCTACCTCTCTTAGCTGGCCGTTATATACAGGTTTCACTGTATTAATTATCATAAAATTTTGATAGGTGTAACTGCTGCTGTCAATGGAAACCGTTCGCCAGGTGACGCTGCAAATTTTGCTGGTTATATTCCAATAACAACTGCTCCAACAATGGTTGCTAAAATGTCATGGCCTGCTGGCATGCCTGCTGGACCCGAAGGTGTCTATGGCAACTATGAATATCCTGATCAGCAAGCATATCAACAAAATGTCTATCAACAATATTAAGGAATTGTTTCAAACCAGCGTTTGAAATTTGAATGTTCCACTTTGAATTTGCTATAATATTCTTTAATAATCCCAAAATATTATATTTGGTTTTATTTTTTCCATCTTCTATTTTACCTATATATCATTTACAATTTATTATTTACGAATTAAACAACGTGATATCATTTCATTAACATAGTACATACGTCTTCATATGTATAAACATAACATATTATTTAAAGCTGGTTTTTCCATTTTGAATCGTTGAAGACAGTTGTTTCAATGTTGGCCAATATTTTAATGTTCCATTGTTGAATGGTAGGTTACATATAACGTGCCAACATGTGATATTGAATGCAAAGTGGAAAACAGCTAATAAACATTAACAGCGTTAACGTAAGCTGTACAATTATTATTATTATTATTATTATTATTATTATTATTATTATTATTATTATTATTATTATTATTATTATTATTATTATTATTATTATTATTATTATTATTATTATTATCATTATCATTATTATTTTCATAATATTTTATGCTCTTATATTTTTATTTCGCTCAAATACTTGCTTCTATCGAAAATATATACTTTGAATTTTATTCTTTTAATTAACCCCCAAATAAGATTGGCATAAAAACGCAGCATCGAAAACAAATAAATAATTATTGCACATACCAACTCGCCATCGTGTTTAATCCTGAATTAATTATTATTATTTTTTCATTATCATGTATATGAAATATAAATTTTAATAATTATAAATATACTTATGCAATGCTGTTGATAACATTTGATTTAAGACAAGCTACTATTTCAAAACTTATATACACGGGCAGTAACTGTAGCAAGCAACTTTGCTTTAATTAAAATTCTGAACAGTACTCCCAATAAATACTACCGATTTATATTTGTAAAAGAAGCTTGTATCAACTATTGAGATTTATATTTATCCGATTATTGCATTTCATCTTTCAAAACACAGTATTATTATATTGTTTATAATGTATTTAGTAGGACATGTATTCCAACTTAGTTTTCAAAGGGGTTTTTATTATTTGTTTGTATAATAATATTTGAATAATATTTTAAGAAAAAAAGTTGTTATTATTTTTTTATATAAGAAAAAACAACACACAGAAATATTGTATATGCTTTTATTATTTATCCAGTTTCGAGATGTAAAAATGTTAATGTATTTTTGCTAGTTTTACATCCTGTATTACATTTCATATGTTTGCTAATTGTGTTGTGTTTTTATTGTTCACTTACAGTTAAATGTTTCTCTGCCAGTGCAGTAGAAGATACACTTGTTAACGCCATGTTACTTACAAACTCTGTTGTAACCAAACACAGGACAAGACTTGTCATATAACTTTTCAACATTCGGAATATGACAGCCAAATTATTACATTTCGGAAAGAATAGGTGACTGAAAAAGCGAGAAAAATTTATTATGCATCATTCAGAAGCTACAGATTTTTGCTGAGCGATTGAATAAAAGAACCAAATGTAATCACACCGTGAAACATTTATATGAGAGATAAATAAATTGACCACTATATACAGGGTTGATGCTATAAAATATATTCTTTTAGCCATACTGGTATTAACTATGGGTAACAACTATAGAGAGTAACCGTAATAACAAATTTGAATGTACAGTCAAACCTGATATAACGGTCACCTGTCTATAGTGGTCATTCTTGCAATGTCTAAAATTAGTATTTTCTATTGAATCAAACCTGTAATAAATGTCACCTGTCTATAATGGTCAATTTATCTACCTCGTAGCTGGCTGTTATATACAGGTTTCAATGTAGTGTCAATAATGTGCTTAACTGTATATGAAAATAAAAGGCCTTAATAATTTTCTTTTACGAATCTACTTTTTTGGAGCAGTAATTGAAATTGTATTTAATTCACCAAACGCTGCTATTGTTCTCCCTACACGGAATGCGGGATCACAGCAGAAGCAGACTGGAAGGCTTTGATATATTTGTGGTCAATCTCTTCTTAACTAAAAAGCATATAAATCAGGCAAGAATACAATTTAACCTTATCAAAATTACATGATGCCAAGGTAAAAAATTTAGGAAATTAAATTTATAAAAATCCTTTCTGAATCGAGCGAGATGAGGTCTTGAAAGTCATAACAGTATTTCAGAAATAGCAAGTGTTTGTATGGAACAGATTGAGAGCTTGCCGCTTGAGTCAAGCTGTGTTTGACATTTGGATCGCGATACCACGCTTGGTGAATTGCTATTTCAGCAATAATAGTGCAGTGCTGGTAATATTCTTGATAAGCGGCAACTCTTAGGATAGTAATCATTCTGAACAATTTCCCTAAAAAAATTTACTTCTCAACCCGCTTCTGAATTTAAACTCTGGTTCTACTTGTCTCCATTCTAGTTCAGACAAAACTCCTGTAAACATTCTGACCTAATTAACATGCAACCTGGCAAACAAAGAAAGGTGCAACAGTGAAAAAAAATATCTGGAGTGCTTATCCAATTGCAGCCTATTATGTCTATCAGTGTATCAAATATGGCCTACATTTGAAGTCCATTTAAAAGAACACATTGACCTTGCTTTAGTCCCTTCCACATAATGATTATTTCAGAAATGACAATTATAGCAAATACTAAATTTGAATCAACCCTGTATATAAAGACCACCTGTCTATAGTGGTCAATTAATAAGCTGGATGTTCGGTTGTGGTTCATATTATTATTTCTGTGTCTGAAGCTTGAAGCAAAGATTTGAAATTCGCTAAGCTTAATTCAAACTCAAGCTCGTAAGTGGCCACTAGTCAATGTTTCCCTTTTACTAACTATAAACTATATGATCAATTATGTTGCATTTTGTGAAAAGTAGCAAGCAGTAGTTGAGATCTCAACCATTTGTAACTTTTAGAAATTAATTTTTTGTCAGTGATTTGGAAATTACTTGAATTGTAAATATTATACAGTTTGTATTCAACTTCTCATGCTTTTGGGCTACGCATGGGCTACCACAGGTGGGCTACCGTGCGTTGCCATCACAATCGTGGTGATTTAGTGGAGAAATGCAAAATACAGGATGAATAATTAATTAATGTAAAACAATTACTGGAGACTGCAATTCAATTTGAACCTCTATAAGTAAATATTTGTTTCTTTTTTTGAATCAGGTTGTTTGAAGAAATTTTTTTGAATCATAAAAGGAAACGACCTACTATACTACTATGGAACAAAGAGATACGGATATGATTTAATTATGCATACCTTCTCCTAATTGCTGCAGTAAACATTTTTTTCTCGGCTCAGTTTCGACCCATATAGTTTGTAGTATGTATCAATAAATATACATTTGTCAAACAAGTAGCTGGACTTGACATGTTGATAATTGCACCTCTGATTTTCCTAAACGCTTTATCGTTTGCTGTAGCCAGATATATTTTTCAAAAACCACAAACACGTGGAGTCCAACACTTGACCGACCTTCGAGCGGGCCTTCGAGGATCCTCGTTAATAATGCATTTCCATAGTAACAACAATTTATTTTATTTACCTTAACTACACACGCAAATTAATGTAAAATTATAATTTGAAGACAAAAATGATAGGATGCATATTAGTGTGATACTATAATAATGGGATGTTCAGCATCAAAAGGAAGGTTAATAATTAGTACATTAAATAATCCAAACAGCAACAACAACAACATTCAAGTTAACCTCGCTGCTAATCGTGAGCCTCAGATTTTATTAAGTGGGTCTCCTTCCACAAAATCTGCAACAAAATCTACAGCTCCAATTCCTCATCCTATTTCTCAAGTAAAAAAGATCTTAAAAGAAGAAACTAAAGAAGAAAGAGCTGCATTTTCATCTAAAGCAATTTCTAAAGCAATTTCTCGACCTGTTAATCAAGCAAATAAAGCTTTAAAGGAAGAAACAAAACAGCTAAATTCAACAATTAAATCTACCGGAATTCCTCAAGCTATACATTCTGCACAAAAACTTACTCAAGAAGAAAGCAGACACAGTAAGCCTGTTAAGCAAACTACAGAATTATCATACGAAGAAGTTGCAAAGCAACAGCCTACTTCAATAGGTGAGATGTGGTCTTTAGTTAAAGGTACTTCTGAGAAACAATCTATACATATTGAACCAACTAAGAACAGAAAAGGATGGAGAACTATTAGAATATTTGTGTCATCTACATTTAAAGATTTTCATGCTGAAAGAGAAGTTTTAGTTAAGGAGGTAAGGCAGGAAAGAAATTTATCCCAACAATCACGCTATAAAAATGCACACACATACACACACCATATAGCGACATTGTTATATTAGGCAGAGCTTCCAACCTGGAATTTTTTAAAAGAGGGAGGACACCAAATTTTCCTGACAAATTTTGCGTGATTACTATACTATTTGTATTTTTATCGCGAACCAAGGCTTGGTGAAATTTCTACCTTAATAAATTGTCAAAGAACTAAAAGTAGTACTTAAAAGAGTTGAAAGTTGCAAGAAAGCTCAAAGGCACAATATAGTAGGATACCCATGTAACAATTGAATATAAGTAATATCATTGATAGATAGTCTACTCAACGCAAATGAAGTAATACTGTACAGTACATATAAATCAATCAATCGTAACATAAGATCAATTTATGGATTTTTTAATTTTAACTTTACAGTTACTGTAATTTATTTCTTCTTTCTGTAGCTACCATGCTTTTCATTGTAATCACGGGTTGCCTTTTTACACTTCTCCAGAAGTTCTTTAGAAGGCTTCCATTGATAGCATGGTGTTAAGTTTTCTGGTATATTCATTTTGATGAGCATAATCGAAGCTAGGGTTTTGCCAGTGTCCAATGATGGCCGGAAATCCGTTTTGTTTCTCCCAACCAACGAAAAGACACGCTCTTCACCAGCATTACTGTGAGGGATTGTTAAAATGGACAACGCAACTTTTGCTAGATTGGGGTACACATTTTGTAAATAAGCCCACAATATATCCATCCTATGATATTGTGTGATCACTTGATCGTTTGCATCTACCTCTACTTTTACAAGAGCGTCATCCCACGTAGATGTTGGTATACACTCTTTTTCAAGAACCTTATAAGCAAGGAACTCTTCCTCCAACACATCCATGATTTTGGGGTCAACCAAACTGTTACCGTGGATTTGAGGGAGCTGTTCCATTGCTGTTGTGACATTGTCAAACGATGCAGCACCTCTGAATTGGAAGTCAACAAATTTGCAATTGTTGATAAGCATATTTTCTAACGGGAGCCACTTCTTACAATACTGAAATGAGTTCAAGTAAAAAGCTCTAACGCTTGAATAAAAGGTATCAACTTCGTTTTCTGTGATATCTCCATTTTCAAACAGCTCTCTCAACCGTTGCTTTGTTTTAAAGCCGATTGCTAAGAATTCATCTTCTTTCTGATTACCCAGTTCCAAAGATAGCGTTTGATAAGAGCCACCTTTCTGCTTCTCTTCTGTCAGTTTATCGGGATTTACAAATTTTAGAATCAGTTTCTCCATAAACTTGTCCATTTGTTCTTTCAATAGATGCAGAAGCGGATCCTCCCTCTGTAAAAATTTATTGAACACACAAAATCCTGTTAGGCACGAATTGAAAAACCATAAATATAATTCCGTCATTGGATTACTGAAAGCCTTTGCTAGCCTCTGGAATCGTGCTTGAGGATGATCCTCTGATGCAAAGTATGACTTTAATCCTTCGTACTTTTTCAGTTCTCTATCAACACACTGCTCTAAACTCAGCCATCTGACAGAAACATGCTTAAGTATTGATTCATAATCAGAATCACAAAACTCAAAATACTCCTTCAAGCTGTTTTTTCTTTTAGTCGACTTGTCGAACCAGAAATACAGGTCAACAAGGTGGTCTTCCACATCAAATTGACAAATTTTGGAAAATTGGGTAGCACCTTTTAGTGAAGCATTGTGAATAATGTGGCAATGACATCCAGCAATGAATACATTATTGTTCTTTTGCAACACCCTGCTCTTTACCGAGTTGTGCTCCCCAATGTTGGCGTTTGTATTGTCCACCCCAAGTGCGGTGACATTTTTCCAAGAAATGTCATGCTCAGCAAAAAGTTTGTCTACACTTGAAAAAATACTTTCTGCAGTTGCTGATGATTTTCCACTTATAAGGTTGATATCGACAAACTTTGTCATAATTCGGTTGTAATTTACATCAAAAATACGAACGGTAATGGGGTACATTTTATCAATACTAGAGTCATTTGTTCCATCAATCATGAAACTAAAAGGATTCTGCTTCATTTGAATGATAACATCCTCTTTCAATGCTGCCCCTACACAATTTACAATTGCAGACGTCTTTGTTTTTGCGCAGGAAAATTTTTCAGCTGCCTTAGAGCCTTTGAATTCCTGCTTGATAAACATTGTTAAATGATCAGCAAGGCTAAAAAATGTATTATGCTGCACTATCATCATTGCCATTCTCACTTCTGCTAGAATTGAAGGATGAGAAGACACAGTTTTCTCAACTCGCGGTCGACTTTTACTGAAGAATGCAGAAATCCTTGAGCCCTTTGCATGCTTTTCATTGTTCTTGTGTTTTGGAGTTGCTGCAAAAGTCAAGAGTAAAATATAATTCAAGTAAAAATGTATTTCAAACAATGACATTATAGTTAATATCTGAATTTGAGAATTTATTTGCTTTGAATATTCATACAAACAAAAACATTGACAAGAACGCAAGACAAAGAAAAGATAGAGAAGCAATATTGCTTCGATATTGGAGCCAAATATTGTGGCTTCATTAGGTTCGAAAACAAAGATTACGGTGTACATTCTAAATAACTAAAAATTTAATTTAATTGTAATTTACCTGCATGCTTCTCTATGTCATTGATCCCTCCCCGAGAACATGAAAGCACAGTGTTACAATAAGTGCAGTGAAACTTGTACTCAGCACTAACAACAGCTTGCTTTGAACAAGGCTGAACAAATTGATATTTAGAACACCAATCGCTGCTAAATCGTGTTAAGTATTTTTTCTTCTTTGCAAGTGGTTCTTTAGAGCTGGACGAACTTTCCTCATTGTCAATGACATCGTCTACGTCAGAACTTTCGACTTCAGAATAATTAGCGTCAATAGAATCATTTTCGGATAAATAATCAGCCATCTTGCAATATTTTGTTTGATCGTGCTGCTACGCAACCAGAAGTAGTGCAATGAATGTTTTGATAGTGAGATTGGTACCAAAATAGAGATTACATCATCTTCAGAAAAGGTGGAACAGAGGCAATTCAAAAATGGCGAAAAGAGGTTAGCGAATAGACTCGTCGGGAACATAAACAGTCACTGTCTACGACGGTAATAAAATCTTTACAAGACTTTGATACGCTCAACAGCTTCAGGATTTTTTATATTGAAAAGTAGCAAAAAAGGCAACAAAATCGGGAGATTTGTATTGAATTTTAAAAAGTCGGGAGAGCGGGAGAAATGTGTGAAAATAGGGAGACTCCCGATTAAATCGGGAGGGTTGGAAGCCCTGTATTAGGGGATATTTTTCTTCTTCTGTTTTTGTTAGGCGGCAGATCACCCAGCGCCAGCCGTTATCTCAAAAGTAAATTTGAGATAACGGCTTGGGGTTTTGTCGAAGTCGGCCGATTTTCTAGACAAAGTGATTTTCGTTATAGAGATCACTCTCATATTGCCGCTCCATTGTCGTGATCACGTGCATGGGTTTTCGTTTCATTGACTCATGGTTACGTAAGTGACCTTGAGTCTATGCTGTCATGGTGGAAACGTTTTCATTTCATTTCATTTTTGACTAAATCTATTGTTCTTTTGAAATAACGTTCAACACACTGCTTTGCGTGCTAACAAAGGTCGAACAAAAAACGATTGCGCAAGAAACACCATTTTATTGTTAAAAATACAATGGGCATGCTGTGTGATTATTCCAAATTTTTAACCAAATTTTTTTGACAAAATTTTTTTTCCATTGCCCGCCATGATGGCCGACTCTCAGCTTAGCGAGATTACAGTTGCATTATTAAATGAAATGTTTTCTAATACTCCTGGATTAGTTTACATCGTGATTATCTCTTCATTGGTAGCACACGTGATTGTTTTCTTCCTCTCGTCATTTGAAATGGTTAATGAGAGGTTTTAATCGTTCTGTAACATCACTATTTGAGGTGAAACTTCGAAGATAATAGTTGTTGTGTTTTGACCATGAGAACTTTTGAACCGACAATTCATCATTTGGTTGGGGGCTTAGACAAGACAGTATTATATATTTATTGTTTGTATTGTTTTCTGAAGTTATTTATTACATCAAACTGCTAAGCCAGTCGTCATGGTTTTATTTGTTTTATTAAAATGTTTTAATTCTGCTGCGACATCACCTTAAGAAGAGACAATTTCGCACGTCATTTACAACTCACACCTGTATTGTAAGTAGTGAAAATCACTTCATTTGTTGTTATCTTGGTATGGTCTAGTTAGCCTCATTCCATCGCGGCCCTCATTTCCGCGCTGCGCTCCAGTGAGGGCCTAATAAAATTAAAGGTTAAAAAATGTGCCAGAAACCAAAAATATGGTGTGCCCAATCACAGCGCACCTTGGTGTCATGTGAGTTACAGCCAGGTGTTGGTTGGTTGGCCCATCGAAGAACAATACAACGAGGTGTGAACAGAAATTGAAATTTACTGAATTCAGCTATTTTGACTTTCAACATTTTGTTCAACTGAACTGTTATCACGAATCGGCCATTACTTCTAAAATGACTCAAGCCGTTATCTCAAAAATTTATTCAGACGAAAGCGTCTGCAAATTAACCCCAAAGCCGTTATCTCAAATCGGCCATTACTTCTAAAATGACTGAAGCCGTTATCTCAAATCAGTCATCGTTTCTAAAATGACTGAAGCCGTTATCTCAAATCTATCATCGTTTCTAAAGTGACTGAAGCCGTTATCTCAAAAAATTCTTCGTACAAAAGCGTCTGTAAAATGACCCCAAAGCCGTTATCTCAAATCGGTCATCGTTTCTAAAATGACTAAAGCCGTTATCTCAAATCGGTCATAGTTTCTAAAATGACTAAAGCCGTTATCTCAAATCAGTCATCGTTTCTAAAATGACTGAAGCCGTTATCTCAAAAAATTATTTGCGAAAATGTTCGCCAGCCAATCAAAATAATCTTGCGAAAAATCAAGCCAATCAATAGCTCTCCTTCAAAGCGAGGCTTTTCTAGATAGAGCAGCATCTTTATATAGAATCGGCCAGATTATCTGGCCGATTTGAGATAACGGCATTTGAGATAACGACTTTGAGATAAGGGCTGGCTCTCCAGATCACCAACCTGTAGTCTCATTCTGATACTCAAAAAGCAATAAAAGCCTCCATTTTAACTGTAAATCTCTCCGCGTCTTCCGTATTCCGCGTTTGAAGGCATAAAATTGACCGGTGACCTTTGCCCTTTGTCTTCAAATATGCATTAATTCATTACACTAGTTGTGGCTTGAAAATGGCATTCATTTTTCAACTTTGAGGCAATGGTCAATTGTATGCCTTGAAAACTTTCGTATGAAATGGTCATGGATTTGCAATGGGAATAAAATCTGCAATTTAGCAAACGTCTGTAACTGAAAATTTATTATTGCTTAGTCAGAACTCAGCAGTGTTGAACATTTCTTGGTGACTGCGCCTATTGAATATGTAGAATATTTCTTCTTGAAGCATTTATATTTGATGGCGTTAGAAAAGGGCATCCGGCCATCAAACTCACACACACTTTGAAAACACTAGCCAACCACCCTGTGACATTGTAAAACCTACTTGCTAAGGCTGTCTGTGGTAAAATAGTTGATAAATAAATAATGTCATCCAATGTACGTATTGGTTCAAAAAATTAAAGCTCTTTGAGGATTATACTGGCTGCCACTGGTATATGGTTTTCAAATGAGATAAAAATAAACAGGGTTGCCAATTCTTACAAAGTATTCTTGAATCGGAGTTTCCTATCATAGTAGCGTAATCTGTATCGTTTCTATGTCATGAATTCACATCAATTGTTAAAATTTTTGTTCTATTTGCGTAATCTCTAAGCCTATCACAAAGGACTGCTGGACTACCAAAACATTGGTAAAGGTCAAAGGAAAATGATTATTAATGCAATCCTTTTCGCCATTGTACAGACTTGAAGGATTATTCTGTGTGTGTCAAAGGCTACATATTTTCAACAGCCATGTTAGGCTATAGATCCATGATTTACTGTGATGTTAGAATTTGTTACATTTGTTTTTATTGATTAGGTATTTCCTGATCTTCGTCTTTGGTGCGAGCAAAGGAAGTTGAGACTTGTAGAATGTGACTTGAGATGGGTAAGATATACCGGTAGGCCTACTATCATTTATCCATATAGAGGAGTAAGCCCTTTGTCAATCGACAACAGCTTTCATGCAACAAATCTGTTTTTTGTCTGACATGTTTTTTGTGTTTTGAAACATTATTTTAAAGAGGTAAAATAGACCCAACTTTCTCAATTTTTTTTCTTGAACAAGAGCGTCTTGACTGAGCTCAGAGGAAGCCATTTATAAGCTACAACATCGAAAGCCTTCAAGAAAGTTTGGTTCGAAATAGATTCAAAAAGGATGACGAAGATGTTCAATTGAAAATATCCTTGGAAAATGTTTTATGGCCATCAAACACATACAACAAATAAACTATAGGATCAACAACATCAGACAAAATCGAAAGAGGGGATAAACGACAAGTATTTCCGAAGGATTTAAAAGGCAAGGATGTTGTCGTCACTTGCCCAGGGCCTTACGAAAAGGCTCTATATGATTAGTTTATTTTTAAGCATATTTTATTCTGTTATAATGTTAATATTTAATAATACAATATAATATGAGGTGAACACATGTATGTAAGAGTGCTCAATGTTTGTTAAGACAAACCGTCTGATGAACGCAAAGTAAACGCATGAAACTCCGAGTAAAGGAAAAGGCTTTTGCCTCATCTTTGTGTCTATTTTATGATGTTAATATTTATAATTATTTCCATTGATTCGATACAGGGTGTTCCAAAAGACTCTTCAACTGAGGAAACTATTCAAATTTGTCTTGGTGAATTAGATAGATGCTATGAAGATAATACAGCTCCCTTTTTCTTGAATCTTGCTGGGTATGTCTGAAGGATACTAAGTGTCGTGTTGTATTGATAACTGAGAATTAGATCTGAGTTAATGCTTAATATATATGATGGTATGAAGTTTAAATCCATCAAAAGTCAACCGAACCTATTGTAGCCTACCATCTTTTTGATGCATATCAAAGCCCTGTGGAAAATTAACTGAGTTTATAAACAGTTCATGAACCTTACCAACATTCATGAACTGTAGCGATGGACAACTTATAAACAGTTTATGAACAGCTCATGAACTATGTATGAATGTTAAATGGTTTTTCATAAAATTGGGCCATTAGCCTATAATTCAAAATGACTATTCCACTAACAGTTGCCGCTTGTGTTGAGGATAATATCAGAGCTGCGCTATTATTGCTAAAATATTTAATTAATTACAATTTGAATTACTGCTCCGAAAATGTAGACTTGTGAAAGAAAATTAATGAGACTTTTTTATTTAAAAAACATTGAGAACCTCCTTCCCTCTCGTTGTCTGTGATGATTGTGTTTCTATTTATGATGGAGAATGTGTTTTCTCTTGTGTATATTCACTAGGCAAAGAGCTGGATGGGTACCATATTTCGGTGACTTGACAATGAACTTAGCAGCTCAGTATGGTTGGGTTTATGGGCTGTCTGTCACTGAAATGGAAATTGTGCATGGTGCATTCAGAAAACTTAATCCAAATGGTAATTATACACACATATTTAACAGCTACAGTTGAACATGTATATAACACTCATGTATGAGATGTAGAGAAATTGGCCGGTATATGCAGACCAGCCTATATATACAGGGTTGATTCTATATAATGTGCAATTTTAGATATTGATAGAGTTACCACTATAGACGGGTGGCTGTTGTTAAGATGTAGCTGTTATAACCATCCTAGCTGTATTTTTGATATAAATATGAATTAAAAATACAATGTTTGTAAAATTATTAGCTGGTTTGTTCAAATAAAGAGGTGGTTTTTCAAGGAAAGATTTATTCATATTGAGTTTGTTTTGTTGCGGAACACATATTGGAATGTTTTCTGACTCTAGTCAGATAAAAATATTGTAGTGAATAAATGTAGCCAAGGTGGGAATGACACAATACCGTTTTGCTTTTTCTATCGTTGCGAAAGGTATTAATTATCATTATAGAATGCTTACCATTTACGTTGTTTTTACGCTTAAGTACGCTTTGCAACGATTCATATCACATCGCTGCATAGCATACCATAATTGATACCTGACACACATATATGAATTATGCTAGGAGATGAATTATGCAGATGACTGGTAACCTGTTAGGCCCCTACTGTCTTCAAAAGTTGAAAATATGACTGATAGGACGTAGCTTCCTATTCTTCTTCTGTGGATATTTCATATTAATAGGCTATTAATATTGGATGCCGATTGAGGCTCACTCCTCCCTCGTTGTTTTTTTTTGGTTTTCTATCTACAACGGAAATTACAACAGTTACAAGAAAACATGATAAATGGCAGGAATACAACGAATATACTCTATTACTATTCATTTTGTATTTATTTTTAAACTCATTTTGCTGTCATTTGCACACATAGACACTGTCGAAGTATGTTCCATATATATTGTCATCGCTATTTAGAAATTCAACTTACACAATTGTTTGACTGTTTGAAAATGCTTGTTTTAGCACCCCCTGCGAAAAAAATCCATGAGTTCATGAACAGTTCATGAACGTTTTTTTGTTTGTTCATGAACAGTTTATGGACATTTTTTGTTGTTGGTTCATGAACAGTTCATGAATTGGTTCATGAACAGTTCATGAACAGTCACAAACGGTTTATGAACACTTCATGAACGGGTTCATGAACTGGTTCATGAACGTGAAATTGCTTATAAGTTCATGAACAGTTCATGAACTCTTGGGCAATTTCATGTTCATGAAGTCATGAACTTTTTTTCGCAGGGGTAGTGCTTACTCTGCATTGTTTTTCAAATTAGAAAGTATGAATTTCAACATATATATTTATATCAGTGTACAACAATGTTCAGATGTTTTACATTTTACTTATTATTTTGTCTAGCATTGTTCATGATGCGTGAACCTTTTCCTATTGAAAAAATTCCTGAAGAACGTCATAATGATTTCTTGGATAAAGATTCTCTTTCTTTAGAAAAATTACAAGAATTGAAATCAATGATTCATGGTACTTTTGAGGTGAGGTTCTGATGTATGTAATAATAATATTATTCCATCAATTAGTGTATCCCAACCCCTGCGAAAAACAGTTTGGGAGTTCACGAACAGTTCATGAAAAATTTGGCCATTTAACGTTCATGAACTGTTTATGAACTGTCCATGAACTGTTTTTCGCAGGAGAACATCCTTTTATGAGTTTGACAAAACCGTTGGAGAAAGGTAAACAATAGTTTCTGGTTTCTTCTTGAAGCTTCAAAACGGAGAACTAACAACCGTAAACTTCAAAGTCTATTGTAATGTCACATTTGTGTTAATCTGCACAAGGATTTACATAATGTTAGTCATAACAATTTTTGGAAACAGCCCAAATTATCATTCGTTTGTCGTTTCCCCCGCTGATTTTCCTAGTACGTTTTTGCTTCTGGCTGGGAAAAAAAAAAAAAAAAAAATGAACAGTTCACAAGCCAAAATTAGCAATTTAGCATTCATGAATAATTCAAGAGTAGCTCATGAAAACTTCATGAACAGGCCCTGCAAAAAATAGTTCAGGAGTTCATGAACAGTTCATGAACATTGAATGGTCCCAATTTTCATGAACAGTTCATGAACGTTGAATGGTCCCAATTTTTATGATCCCAATTTTCATGAACATTTCGTGAACGTTGAATGGTCCTAGTTTTCATGAACTCCTGAACTATTTTTCATATATCCTGAACTAGTATTTGACCTATTTCTTTTTCATGAAACACTCTCATGTTCAATAATCATTCAAGTTTTAAAAATTCATCACTTGTATCTCACAGGGGTTACTATCATTTAAAACATGAATCATACTGGATTTCCTTCTGTTGTTTCAGGGTTCCAATGTGTTTCAATATAATATCACTCCATATCAATCAGTTGACGATAAACTTTGTTTTGATGGTCTTGGTGGTTCAGAATCAGATTTTAGTCACAAGGTGAGACTAATTATTAACCTATATGGGATGTCTTTAGGCGTTGGACCTCGCCTCGGCCTGCAGTGTCTTTGGTTCAATCCCTTGCAGAAGCACTGTTGGTTGGCGTCAGGAAGGGCATCCAACCAATGGCCATTAAACTCACGTACGCTGACTCTCCAAAAATACTGATGTCGACATTTGATTACTAATTAACCAGCCACCCTAAGGAAAAAAAGAGCTACTATGCTAGCATTTTTGCATGAAGGAGGTAAAATGACCGATGGGCTCTACGCTCTTAGAGTCACATGCATTGTTGTTGTTTGTATTGTTTCTGTTTCTGTATTGTTTGTGTTGTTTGTATAAATTTGAATCCATGCTGAAGCCGTTTGTATAAATTTATTTCAAATTTGAGCTCGTAGCGACCTCCGGTCAACGTTACTCCCTTAATAACAAAAAAAATCATTTTGCCACAAACCGGGTAAGCTAATAGCTTTTTTCAACCGGGTGATTTGTTAGTTGATTAGTATTTTTTGGAGCATGTGTGAGTTCAATGGCCTGGTGTCCTTCGTAATACTAACCAATAGTGCTTCTGTTAGGGATTGAACCCAAGACCCTGCAAGCCGAGGTCCGATACCTTAACAACTGCACTACAAGCCTGCATGCTTACCCGTGAGAAATGCTTACAAAAACCTGGGATGTTTAATTTATCTAATTTACCTGCAGTTTCAACATTTTTCAAGTGATAAATAACACATCGAACTCATCTTGACCTAAAATTTATAGCAAAATCAGTTCCTCGTGTTCTGAGCAACACTATAATGATAAACATGTAGTTGGCTATTGTTCTGGATTTGCCGATATGACTTCGACATTCCATAGAATATACGTATATGAAAGATAATGAACTTTCTCTAACTATTGATTTTTAGGTTTATGATTTTTTCAAAAACAAAATTGAAACACTTTATCCCCTTGATCCAAGCCCAGAAGACCCTCTTCAAGTACAGAAAGAAGCTCATGAGGTAATTGATAGATTTATTTTAACAGTAGCTCGTTTAAAATGGACCTGATTAGAATTACTGTTGATGTTGAAAATTAGCCACAGTTAAAAGGTATGCTACAGTCATACCTGTTATAACGGTCACCTCTATACAGCGGCCACCTGTCTATAGTGGTCACTCTTTCAATATCTAAAATAGTATTTTCTATTGAATCAAACCTGTATATAAAGGCCACCTGTCTATAGTGGTCAATTTATCCGCAAAATTTAGGTTTAAAGTGTATATATCGTCTTTTGGGACAGAACAGATTTAAATAGAACTTTCTTTTCTATTTCTATATTTTTTTATTTAGATGTTCCTAGATAGTCGTTCACAATGTGTTCTTGGTAGGGATAGCATTCTAGAAAAGGTAAAACCCAGATATTATAACGAGTACAAGAGTATGCTGATTTCGTAATTCCCATTTATCTTTCTTTTGCATTATTGTGATACTTCTGCTATTATTTAATTATCAGCTTTTCTTCTGAATTTTTTGTTGAGGTTTGACAAAGAAATTTCAAAATTATCAATTTTCTTCTGAATTTGCGCTAGCCTTCCGGTATTCTAGATCCCCGGATCCCCACTTAAAGTTTTTGTGTCCTGCATTTAAGATAAAACTTCAGTTTCTGTTTTTCAGGTAAATAGAAAATTCTGACATTTGTGCAGGATTCAGTATGTAGAAACTTTATAGGGACAATGTAGTTTTATTAAAAAGAAAGCGAAAGTAAAACCAAAACCAATCAAAACATGTACTCCATTGTTTAAGTTTTGCGTTAAAAGGTATTCCAAAAAAAAGGAAGTTGCTGCATGTTTCAGAGAAAAGGTGCTTCCCTCGTTACGCAGTGCAGAAGTGATGCGCAACGAGAGAGCCGCCCCTGCAATAAACATTTCGGTAGTTCATGAACAGTTTATGAACGTTAAATGGCTCCAAATTTCCATGAACTGTGGCCATACAACGTTCATGAACTCCTGAACTGTTTTTCGCAGGGGTGTACTCGATTTGGTTCAGAATCTTAACCTTCCCATTTATACTTTGTTAGGTAGATAGTTATATAATTGGTGATGGATCAAATAAACCATTGTTACTGATTGGTACAGCTGGTGCAGGGAAATCAGCTATTGCGGCCAAAAGTGCTACTACAGCAATTAACCTTATCAACAAGAACAAAATACCCGTGCCAAGGTGAATTCTTACAAATAAATACTTCTTTGCAAAAATCTGGCTGAGGTTATTTTGTTTATTCTGACAGTTACACATTTCTGTCATTTTCAACGTAAGAAAAACATAACAAACTACATACAGTAGATTATTTACTCCAATTATCATAAAATATTAGAAATAAAAGGAATATAGTTTATTTCTAATATTTTATGATATTTTGTGTGTGTAAATAGCCTACGTATGTAATTTTGCATTTTTTTCTCAACTTGAAAATTGCAAAAGTATAGTACTGTCGTCAGAATAAACGTTATTTCTTGTTGCCATTTACGACTTTTCTTTTGGAATGCAAGGGTAAAATTATTTGTGTTAATACTGTAGAATATTCAACAGAGGTTAGCAGTCATGGAAATATTCAGACGTTTTGCAGATCTAAGATCTAAGCACTTGAACTCTAGCTACCCCTTTTATACAATACGTTATAGTTGCAACATCTACTCATTCCTTTTAACATTGTATGCTTCGTTTCAGCATTCATACCCCTGCGAAAAACAATTCAGGAGTTCATGAACAGTTCATGAAGTGTTCATGAATGTTAAATGGCTCCAATTTTCCTGAACTGTTCATGAAAATTTGGGGCCATTTAACGTTCATGAACTGTTCATGAACTGCTGAACTGTTTTCGAAGGGGTAATGTTGTAAATTGGGCTACATATGAATAACTTTCCTTATAACAAGAATAGTTCATAATTAATAAATATTATTTGCATAAAACTGTCAGAGTGTTCTAGAACCGAATCTAATTTGTTGTTGTTGCTCAAATTCTTATATTTCGGTTTCAATTGCTGTCCTTTATAAGAAATCTAACTAGCAGGGATTTATTAGATGGTTCATGAACTATGCACTGAAGTTACTCTTAATTTTTTCGATGTTTACATTTTTTTATCAATCAATTACATTACAGTGGTTTTGACCAATGGAAAGTGTTTTTTCATTTTGTTGGTGCTACACCTGGTTCAACTGATCTTGCATTCTTCTTACAAAGACTTACTAAGGAACTCAATCCTCATGCAGTGAGTTAATCAAAACCTGTTTCAGCCTGTTTTAACCACTTCAAAACTTGTTTTATTTCATTTAGAAAGTTAGGTAGCTTTAATAGGGTAGATTGGGGATACAACAATTTATTTGATGTTATTACTTTGTAGTAGCCAACGTAAGAACATATAAGTGAGAATTATATGCTCATCTTCTTACCTTCTTATCTGCGTATTGAGTATACTATTTGAGCTTTAACTTTCTGTTTGGAAACGTTTCTTCTATTTGGAAAACAGCCATATAGTTGCCCCTATATTCAGGCCTTGAAATAACAGCCAGAAGTCTATCGGTCACTATGGCGGATGTAACCAACAATTTGCCGGTCATCTCCGGAAATTTACCGGACAACAGTAAAAAAATTTTTTTCAAAACTACGGAAATTGATGTAATATTATTACTTTTTTCCAAAGCATAACATTTACTATACAAGTAATATAAATTATTTTGAATTGATAGTGTAGTTCTTGTATTTTTGTAATTATCAGAGCCTAAAACATTTTCTGATCTATGGTGTTGTGTTCAAAGTCTTCAAACAATTACAACATGTTTTTGTCAGTAAACTCAATCGGATTTTAACTTAACCAGTACAGACAATTCATCAAGATTGTTTGGATTTACATCAGAGTATAGTAGGCCACACAGTTGATCTAAATTGTTGTCATCACTTCTGCTGTTTTACTGATCCGATCCTTTATATTTCACGTGTGACATTTCTTCGCGATAAATTCTAGTTACTCTGATATGTAAGTATAGCGTCAAAAATCTCCGTAAAAAGTAAGCAAATGAAACT
This sequence comes from Haliclystus octoradiatus, assembly GCA_916610825.1. NCBI lineage: Eukaryota > Metazoa > Cnidaria > Staurozoa > Stauromedusae > Haliclystidae > Haliclystus > Haliclystus octoradiatus. The sequence goes on from OU744446.1 coordinate 36,307,580, forward strand.
AAAAACAGAACCATAAATCATTTTAATTCATTGGTATATCAGGAATATGAGTAATAACATATTTGGATTTCATAAGCTAGTTTGATAACTTTATTGCTCCAAATAAAAATATTTTTCGACGAAGATTGTGTGGAATCAAACTGTATTTTTACCGCTCAAAGCACAAGTCAATTTGCATAACAAAGGGAAGAATGCACGCGTGATTTTCCTATTTGTTCAATCTTTTGTTTCAACATGATATTGACACCATTCAAAAAGTTAGCACATGACCTGAAGTGTCAATAATCTCGACGGCTTCTCAGGCTACAGACAATGTTTGTTTTGAAATGACCACGATTACCAACATTCATTGTTTTTGAATAGACTAATGATTACTTTTTATTCTTGTGCAAATAATAGGATTTGAATGTTTTGAAATATGAACCATTCTACGGAGAAGAGAATCGTTGATTTCAAAACATTTTCATTATTTGCGAAAATATATTTGCCGGTCATAAATGACAGGAGAACAAACAGATTTGCCGGACAAACGTCGAAATGTACCGGTCATTGATGGATGACCGGCTCTTATTACAAGCCCTGCCTATATTAAAAATGGGAAAGCCACCCCTGCGAAAAAAATCCATGAGTTCATGAACAGTTCATGAACATTTTTTTGTTGGTTCATTAACAGTTCATGAACAATCACGAAGAGTTCATGAACACTTCATGAACCGGTTCATGAACTGGTACATGAATGTGAAGTTGCCCACAAGTTCTTGAACTTTTGGACAATTTTACGTTCATGAACTCATGAACTTTTTTTTGCAGGGGCAGTCGCAAAGAAAATTATCGCCCCATATCACTCACCTCTGTTGCTTGCAAGGTGATGAAAACAATAATTTCAAAGACATGACTCAGCGAAAAGAGACATTCCTCTGAAAACAGCGGAGTGATACGGGTACCTTCGGTAGGGCGATACTGTTTAGATTACTAAGTTTTAGTTAACAATCGCTCATTAACCTAAAACTGATCTAAGTCTTCTTTTTTATTGGTTAATTTTTCTCTTTATCCACAGAAAGATATTCTAAGCGATTTGGATGCTTTAGTAAATATGAGTTATGGTCTATTGTCAAATCCAAATACACAGCCAGTGATTATTTTTGTGGATGCTGTCAATCAGGTGATTTGAATTATTCAATATGTATGATGTTGAATGTTTTCTTGGACTGTGATTGCCCATGTGAAAAACAGTTCAGGAGTTCATGCACAGTTCATGAATGTTAAATGATATAGTGGTTTTATATTGTATTCACGTCATTGTATATTTGTTGTTAATCATTTCCTGTAAATCTATATGTGTGTAAACTGTACCACGTAAACACTCTTTCTTGCCTCTTACTATCTTACTGTACGGTCGTGTCTGTTGTATCAAAGAGCTCTGACTAACGACCATAGTAGCCCTTAGCATCTCTCCCTGTAATGTCAGCAGACATGGCCTACCATTATCATAATAAAGAGTATCATCATTATATGGATTGTGTCGTTATTAAATCTCCCACAATGGGCCCAATTTTCATGATCTGTTCATGAACAGTTCATGAAAATTCAGGGCCATTTAACATTCATGGACTCCTGATCTATTTTCACAGGGGTGGTTGAGAGCCCTTTTGGATAAACTTGCTATGCAGATTGATTCGGGGCTATACAGATTTGTTTCTCTCGTGTTGTTGTGAGTCGAATAAATCGAATACAGATTCAAACACATTGAATGACATACTGAACTTTATTACAACACTCTAGGACTTGTAAACACTCATATCCGCTGTTGTATAACTATTTCGGAATTTATTTACGATGGCTTGTTTTGGGTTCCAAAATATGTTTCTAATGTCAGTAGAATGATTGATCAAAATGATTTGTGGGATTGTTTTATTTAATTTATCAAGACACATATTTCTATGGTTTGATCTTTCCTAACACAGATTGATGATGACAAACAGCGTTATTTAAATCAATGGCTACCTGATTCGTTATCTCCTAATGTACGTATTGTTGTATCAACGATTGAAGGCACAGAGAGTCATCGTGTGTTGCGGGCATTTGGTTCATCACCAACTGAGATTGTTTGTGGGCCTTTAGATGAAACTTCAAGAAAGGTGAATAATAATAATAATAGTAATGATAATAATAACCACTAACCTTCTGCCTATTGTTACACTGTTGGGGTCGTAGTGCAGTTGTTAGGGTATCTGATTCTCGGCCCGCAGGATTTTGGGCCCAATCCCTGGCAGGAGCACTATTGGTTGGCGTCAGAAAGGGAATCCGGCCATTAAAGTCACATACATTTCAAAGAACATTAGAACCAACTAACAAACCACCACAGTGCAAAAAGCTACCAGCGTACCCGGGGTTGTTGCTAAATAATAAGAAAAAGGAAACTGTCTATAATAAGGACCTCTGTATATAGAACTGATCTAAAATAATAGTGCATTTTGGATGTGACGAGCGTGACTTTTGCTGTTTGAGTGATTAATGTAAATGACGTTGATTTGTTGATTTCAAAATAAATGGCATCTCTACTATTCTACTAATCTACTACGGCATTACCCTTATAGCCAATTTGGCTGTGAATGTAGTCTCAATCTATGGTGTTATGAAAACGTTTTTCCAGCAGCATAATTCTTTTAATATTCACTTCTATGATATACCCCATTTGTAACTCGAATGTGTTCTCAATTATGATTGGCCTAAATGATCATGATATATTAAGAGTGATGTAAATTATCTAACAGTTATAATTAATGTCAAGTGGTGCAATGGTTCGACGATGGTTATATTATGGTTGAACTCGATGAATATTTTAATTGATTGAACCCTTTTAAACTTGGTTGCCTTCGCATTTTAATTTAGCAGAAGCTCATGGAGTTCTTTGACAGTATTCTTTCAAAACCTGCCACCATTGTTGCAATTATTACTATTTATATTATTAATAAAATCATATCCAAGATTAAAGTTTGGCTGATTTTGTTTGTTTTGGGCTAAACAGAAAATTAGGATTCAACTGTCCCATGTGCCTTCATCTATATTTCTTGCACGCTCAATCGACCTCTCAAATTGCTAGAAATCATTCGACTATTCTAGAACGAAGGATGTTGCGTGCCTTTATCGACTTTTTCCTGCACGCTCAATGACCAATCAAATTGCGAGGAATCATTTAATTGTTTTAGAAACTTTTTCATATTCTCACTACACCATGTGATTCATAGCTTCCAATTCATTATATGATAAGTAATAAATATCATGTACCAGATGTGATAACACTCAAACGGAAAAGTTACTTTCTACGACGGCTGTAATTTTCTGATGCCTTTTTCATGTTCTCGCTACGCCATGCTCTGTGCAATTATCAGGTTGACAAATAATAAATATCATGTACCATTTTTACAGGCAATCGTTGAGAATATCCTTGGACAATATAACAAACGTCTTGATGATGATCAAATGGCTTGTTTGTTAGATAAGAAAGGTTCATCTAATCCATTATGGCTGACACTAGCATGTGAAGAGTTACGTATATTTGGTGATTTTAAAATGCTTCTTCAAAAGATTGTTAGCCTACCAGATGGTTTAATTAGGTATGTATGTATTTTGTCAACCTCAATGCACATCCCAATATCGCATGTTGAATAACAACGTGATTAGTTAATTAATTGATTATTCAATTAATTATTCATGAAAGGCTTGCAGACTTTTCTTGTGAGCCGTTCATGTACTGTGCCTTAATTGTTTGGATTTCATTTTCATGTGCAACTCTAAAGTTCATGAAATTTTGCAGGGGTAATACCCAAAGCCATCTATTTAAAGGAGTTAGGAAAATCTTTCATGTGCCGCACTCAGTGGACAAATTTCAGTCACATGATTTTATGGATGGGGGCTAGCTTATGTGGAAAAGCAACCGCACTTCGCATTTGATCATATCTGATTGATTGTGAATCCAGTGTTGTGAGAATTACTTGAAAAAGTAATTAATTAGATTACAAATAACTTGTACCAAAACTTCAAAAATTACATTACTAATTACTTTTCTGAGAAAAGTAATTAATTACTAATTACTAATTATTTCGCTGAAAAAGTAATTAATTACTAATTAAAGGAAGTGTTTATTATAATATGTTTACTGTCTGTAGCTGAGCCATAGTCAAACAACATTGAAATATTCAAAACTTTGAACGACCAAACAATAAATATACGCATGTAAAAAAGAAATTATAAAATAAATAAACTTTTTCCGAATAGTTTGGTCAAATTAATGTGATTAATCTCAGTGTCAATTTTTGTGTTTGAACATGGTTCAGATGTCAAAAACATTTGCGTGTTTTTCTCATGAAGTCTAAATGTGTTGACATTCTCTACTTTGAACAATAGAAGTGTCAAATGGCGTGACGAATAAATTCTATGTAAACAATGAAATAGTTTATTTCGAAAATCTTGCCGCTGCTAATATAATTTCGAAATCAAAACATTTAGAAAACAATAACCAGCTTCACACAAACAACAATCATTTCAAATCATTTGGGACTTTACAACAATTATGCACTGAAAACATTTATACCTACTTCATAATAACAAAACAATGAAATATATCGGGAATAAAGTATTTCGTAAAGTAATCGGGAAGTAACGTCAATTACTTTACGGCTGCAAATAGTCGTTACTTGAAAAAGTAATTAATTACTTACTTATTACTTTCCTCAAAAAAGTAATTAATTACCCTTAAAATTACTTCAAAAGTAACGAGTACCAAGTAACGCGTTACTTTTGTAACGAGTACTCACAACACTGTGTGAATCCCTTGAAGGTCACCTCAGCCTTGAATTTATCTAAAACATCAAATATGGAATAATTACAGTGAAACCTGTATATAACGGCCAGCTAAGAGAGGTAGATGAATTGACCACTATAGACAGACTTGGCCTTTATATACAGGTTCGATTCAATAGAAAATACTATTTTAGACATTGAAAGAGTGACCACTATAGACAGGTGGCCGCTGTATAGAGGAGACCGCTATAACAGGTTTGACTGTACCACTTTCTGATTGCTGATGGAATGGTCCAGAAGGAATGCATTGTGAGTAGCTGCGGCGCATCGTTGCGCATTGACAATCGAGATCTGTCTGCCATGAAATCTGTTGAAATTCATCATCATCATCATCATCATTTATTCAGAAAACCTTCAAGTTTACATCAATTTTTTTTCAAAGGACTGGTCTGCTTGATCTGCAGTGTCATGGTTGAGATCAATAACCATTAGCCACTCCTCTAGAAATAGAAGAGTGATATGGGCTTCTTCGGTAGGGCGAATTCGTCTCAATTACCAGGACTTATTATTATGGATGGCATTTTCGTTCCGTCAAACCCAGGCTTGCGAAAATCCTTGCTTTCAATGGAACGAAAATGGCGATTTTCTAGCCCCAAAAGTTGTGTGTCCCAACCCTTATAAACTGATGGCTCTGGTAATGCCATCTACTATTTGTGATTTTCTTTTCAGTCTGGAAGAAGATGTTTTTGCACGTTTTGAGAACGAAAGTGGGAGTGGTGAATTAATGGTAGCTACATTGTGTTTATTAGAAAATTCTCGACATGGTCTCCTAGAAACAGAATTATTAGCACTTCTAGGAGAAGAAAGTAACCGTAAACCACAGCCGTTTGATGAAAATCAAACTCAGGAACTCATTGAACATCAGCAGAATAAAAAGAATGAATCATTTATTTTGGAAGAGGAAGAAAAAGAAGGCGTAGATCAAATCACTGAAGATTTAGCTCAACTTGTTAATGATGCATACATTGTAAAAGAAGAGAACAACGAGAAGATTAAAAGAACTTGTAAGTACAATCAATTCTGCTATAACGGCCACTCTGCTATAACGGCCAATCTGCTATAACGGCCACTCTGCTATAACGGCCAATCTGCTATAACGGCCGATCTGCTATAACGGCCACTCTGCTATAACGGCCACTCTGCTATAACGGCCAATCTGCTATAACGGCCAATCTGCTATAACGGCCACTCTGCTATAACGGCCACTCTGCTATAACGGCCAATCTGCTATAACGGCCAATCTGCTATAACGGCCACTTTGCTATAACGGCCAATAATGGCCACTCTGCTATAACGGCCACTCTGCTATAACGGCCAATCTGCTATAACGGCCAATCTGCTATAACGGCCACTCTGCTATAACGGCCACTCTGCTATAACGGCCACTCTGCTATAACGGCCAATCTGCTATAACGGCCAATCTGCTATAACGGCCACTTTGCTATAACGGCCACTCTGCTATAACGGCCACTCTGCTATAACGGCCACTTTGCTATAACGGCCAATCTGCTATAACGGCCACTCTGCTATAACGGCCACTCTGCTATAACGGCCACTTTGCTATAACGGCCAATCTGCTATAACGGCCAATCTGCTATAACGGCGACTCTGCTATAACGGCCAATCTGCTATAACGGCCAATCTGCTATAACGGCCACTCTGCTATAACGGCCACCCTGATACAGCAGCCACTCATACATAACGGCCACATTCAGTATTTCTCTTGACATTTTATTTTATTTTCTGTCCTTATAGAGCAGTCATCTCTCTAGCACAGCCAGCAGCCACTTTTTATCATCTGTTTTGTAATAAACATCTCATAAAACGGCTAATTTTGTAAATTTTGTCCGCACTTCTTATACATTGAAACCTGATACTCTCTACAGTTTGATTACAGTTTGAGGGAGGATTAGCTTAGATGGCAGAGCAACCGAACTTCAGATCTGATCATTTCTGATCGACTGTGGTTCAAATCCCCCAAAGGTCAACTGAGCCTTGACTTTATCTAAGAACATCAATGAGTACCATCTAAGGATGGCGGATGGAATTGCATTGTGAGTGGCTGCGGCGCATTGTTGTGCATTGACAATCAGGGCCTATCTACTATGAAATTTGTGAAATTGATCGGCAGTGTCGCAGCTGAGAACAATGAAGAGCATTTAACATCATTGCTTTCAGCGAAATGAGCCACTCTTCTATATGGTGCTGGTGCCTTCAGTAGGGCGTTACCGTCTCAATTACTTTACTTGCAGTTTGGTTTGGATTGTTTATTTAGATGATGGATTTATATATGTACATATTATTCTCTCTGTAAATAATTCTCTTTCTACTACAACATCTGTTATTATAGTTTTGCTTATTATTGTGGTGTCGTTCTAGACAAAGAACGCGCTTACATTATGTCTGAATAGAACTGACTATATTTCAACATACATTACAATTACTATATTAAGATCATATGGCTTTAGCAGTTACACAATAATCACAGTAGGTATTTACATGTTTATAATTAGGTGACTACGTCATAATTATGTTTTACAGTCCTGTGAAAGAATGCTCTAAGCTTAAATCGGGTACTGAACAAATTATGATGATGACGATGATGATGATAGATGGAAGTCTCTATGTTTTCAAACGTGCCCATTTGGTACTGCCGTTCTCTGTTCAAGAATGTGACGGTTCGTGTCAGAATCGACAATTCAACCAATTTTCGAGTTTCGTTTTATTTGATAATATAATGTAGAATTGTACATGTATGCTCTTTTTAAATCTTCAATTCGTTTTCTGATCAGACGACTATATCTCAATAACTTCCCACTTCCTTCCGCCATGCTGAACAATTGGATTTTGCCCCGATTGTTGATTCTGACACGAACCGTTACAAAAGTTCAATCACTGGAAATTTTATAAGATGTGATAATATTGGGAAGATGAATTGATAATAGTTAATTGATTTGCGGGCTTTTTTCTTACAGCTGCAAGACAAAAAGGCAAACAGATAACTTTTCTACCGGCACGTGAATGGGCTGTTATATATAGGAATTTAAAACAACTACTTCGACCATGTGGAGATCTTGGAGAAGGAAGATTAGATTTCTATCATCGATCCCTGAGCAAAGCTGTTCGCAAAAGGTATAGTACAGTCAAACCTGTTATAACGGTCACCTATATACAGCGGCCACCTGTCTATAATGGTCACTCTTGAAATGTCTAAAATTGTATTTTCTATTGAATCAAACCTGTATATAAAGGCCACCTGTCTTTAGTGGTCAATTTATCTACCTCTAATAGCTGGCTGTTATATACAGGTTTCACTATATTACGTTGTCTTTAAAATATTTAAAATGACATGGAAGATAGAATTACACATGTTTGAGACTACAAGCAAATGTGAAAAAACTTATGAAAATTATAAGATATATGTATACAGTCCATAAACTGTACACCAACATCGCATTAACCTTTTCATTGACAATTAGTTTGTAGAAAGTGGACTAGCTTGCTTTGTTTTGCCATGCATGTTGACTTTGTATCTTTTGAGCCACAGACCAGAGCTTTATGATCTATTTTAATTTCCATTGTTATATGAACATTTTCTAATATTTGCAGAAATAAAATATGTAGACACGTTGAAATTTCCTTGCAAAAATTTCATGAGACCATGGATTGTTATCCGTTCATGAAAGTTCATGAAGGTTCATGAACATTTGAGCAATCTCATGTTCATGGACATAACTGTTCATGAAATCATGTTTTTTTTTCAAATGGGTCACAGTCAAACCTGTTATAACGGTCACCTCTATAAAGGCCAACCTGTCTATAGTGGTCAGTCTGGCAATGTCAGGCCACTTGTCTATAATGGTCAATTTATCTACGTCTCGTAGCTGGCTGTTATATACAGGTTTCACTGTATTGTGTTTTTATTGTAGATATTTCTCTGGTACAGATGAATATAAAACTCATATGTATAATTTTTGGCATGGTGTTCTTGCCGGTTATTTTGAAGAAACTGATGATATGGATAGGAAAGCGGAGGTGATATTTTATGAATGTTTACTTATTTTAAGATATCGATTTTAATATCCCGTCTTGCTCAATGTCCCTAGATTAAACTGATATCTATTTTCTCTTATATTTCTGCTTATAATACATGTGTGGTAGCTTCAGTTCTATAATACCCTAAAGATTGCATGGTTTTGCAATTTTTCGTCTCAAAACTTCCCGAAATACGGGTTCAAAATTTTAATTGGATTGTGTCACACACTCATCCCCCCCCCTCCCAAGGATTTGCGGCCATGTGTAAACTGTCTATCTATTTCCATGCTTTTGTTTTCAGGAGCTTCCATATCATCTTGAACAGTTGATGGATAATAATCGACTTATTTGTTGTTTACTTGAATGGCCTGTTTTTCATCGATTATTCTCCGATGACTTTAGTATCAGTTTACTTCATTCATGGCAAAAGGTAAGCATTATTCATTAATTAAGTGAGTCCTTTTACCTTGCAACAACCCTGTCTGACATGAAATACTAGAATTTTGTAATAAATAAATGAAGAAATATTGAGTTAAATCAAATTATTTTGAGCACGATCCAACAAAAGTCCGGAAGCCTGGAATACCGGTCTGTGGAAGGCTAGAAAATTTCGTGAGGAAAATGCAAAATGCATCAGGCTAGAATAATTTAAAACTTTTGAAAAAAAAAATAACGTTTTCATGTCATATTGAACTATTAAAATTACTTGAACATTTATTTAAAAAGTTGATGTTTACCTAAGGTAAAACATTTTTTGGGCCATGATTTTGAGCATTGGACTTGCAAATTTGTCTCTACTATACTGAAACATGAGCATTACTTGCAAGAAAGTTGCAGAGTAATTGAAAATAGTTTTTCAAATAATATATTTGCTATTTGTTCTGGAATATTTCTGACTGTTTTGACTTATTTCCTAGGCTGGTGGATACCCAGTAGCAAGTGCGATGTATAAAGCATCGTTGAAAGCATTACGTAAATCTGGTATTGATTTAGCACGATATGGTGATGTTCAAGAAGACGTAGCTTCATTTTTGTAAGTTTCAAAGTAATTGCAACAAAGTGAAAGCTGAATATGTATCAAAGTGTGTTTTGAGAAGGTTTCACATATATTTAGTAATAAGAATAATAGTCAATTGTATCTAAAAGTGCTCAATGTTAATACAACAGGGCATAAATAGATTGAACACAAGAATGAGGCAAATCGTTTATCGTAACTCAGAGTTTAACGCTTTAAGCAGTCGTCATCAGTTTTCATTGGATGATCGCTTAGAGCTTGAAATTCCGAGTTAAGAGTCTGCCTCATTCTTGTGTCCAATCTATTTAGTAATAGATAATGCAGATACTATTGGGCCAAGCACCACACATCTGAAACAGCAGGCTTATCAAAGCAACTTGTAAAACACAGTTCAGGAGTTCATGAGCAGTTTATGAGCAGTTCATGAACAGTTTATGAGCAGTTCATGAACAGTTTATGAGTAGTTCATGAACAGTTTATGAGCAGTTCATGAACAGCTTATTAGCAGTTCATGAACGTTAAATGGCCCCAAATGTTCATGAACTGTCCGTGAAGGTTCATGAACTGCTCATGAACTCCTGAACTGTTTTTCTCAAGTGTTGTGAGCACCACAATAATATTTGACTGAAACAAAACAAGAGAAAGTAGTTATGATATTTAAATGAACACTTGTATGTGACTTTCTGGCTGTAGAAACCTGCTGTTATTGATCTGTGGCTCTATGCCTATACCTATACCTCCAAACCTACTAAAGTATTTGTGAGCATTAAATGATCATTAATAGCTATGGTGAATGGCCACAATCACTTATGAAAGTCCTTATATACAGCAACTACCTATCTATTATACAGGTCAATTTACCTACATCTTTCTTATAGCTAGCTGTTATGCACAATCATAACTGTCACCTATAAACAACGACCACCTGTCTAACTGGTCAATTAATTTACCTCTCGTAGCTGGCTGTTACATACAGGCTGGTGGATATTATGTATAGATTTCATTGATTATATAGGTTTTAATTTTACTATGGTTTATGTTACAGGATACAAGCTGGTCAATATGAAGATGCTATGGAAATTTTAACAGAGAGAAAAGAAATTGAAGAAGATTTACTTGGTAGGAGACCTTTTGAATTTGCACAGATTTATGAATTGATGGGAAAATGCAAAAGTGAAGTAAGTCAATGTAGGGAAGATTAAACGATTGTTCCTTAATGTAGAGTTCGCTCTCTGCGTCTAAAATCTCAACAAGATGCCAAACAAGAATTTCAAGCTTATACAAGCAAAAACAGTTCTTCCAGCCCCACTTATATTTGATGTGAAATATAACTTAACTGCACATATTACAAAGCCTGCTGTCTGGTTACTTGTAATTCAGTAGTTCCCCTGTAAAATGACAAAGTGACAAGTGAAGTGACAATGGCTGTATGTAAGTGACACGTCACTTCATATAGTGCAAAGTGTCCTTCATTTTCCTGTTAAAATGACAAAATCTATCACATCACAAAATAAGTTTGGGAACATAAAAATGGCACACTTCATGAACTTTTTCATAAACCCTTTAGAAACTATTCATGAATAGCTTATTTATATCCACACATTGGGTCCCCTGCGAAAAACAGTTCATTAGTTCATGAATGTTGAATAGCCTAAGTTCATTAACTGTTCATGAACTGTTCATGAAAAGTCCATGAAATGGGGCCATGTAACGTTCATTCAATTTCAATTAGTTTTGTGTGTGCATGTTATATTAATCCAATGGCACGCTTCTCGAATTTCTGATACGTGGTGCTTGATCATCAAATCATGTTTGCCGGTTTGATTGGTAGATTATATTCACTTGAGTAAGAATATTTTATCGTGCAAGGATGATTATCCATGTACCAAATAATAAAATAATTCCATTGAACATTAATGCGTATTTCTAAAATTCTACATTACTTTTTATCCAAAGACCACAGAGTTATTTTATTAATTTGTTTTTTTGTTTTCTATCATCAAAGGTTTGTAAAAATTATTCCTATGTTGATCAAAGTAAAATGGGTGAAGATTTGGAAGTTGTGGAGTATTGTCGTAAAAGTTTAGAATATAGAAAAGATATCACAGGAGAAGATAACGAGGTAGCAACTAATATAACGTGTGATAGAAATCACCTCTGATAGCGACCACCTAGAATTTATAATAACATTGTTAAAGGGTATAGTTGAAGGGTGGCTGCTACAAGTTTAAGTCAAAACAGGCTTAGAGATTTTCAGACACTGATATAACATGAACGGCAGCCTCTATGTAAACATGCACAAGATTCTAAATGCGTAGTGCTCACTGGTCGTCTCTCTATGCTACCTCGAACCAACCAAACCATGTCCTCTTTTGAATGCTGGTCAAGTTTGGCCTCTAATCTTGGTAATTTATGTGTATTGAGATATATTACATCAAATATATTGAAGTTGTTCATCATTAATGACAAGTGGAAGTAGATTAAGCTTGTTTGCTCTTTAAATTTTGTTTCATGATGGAATTCTGTTTCCAAATACAGTGACACCTACATATAACAGCAAGCTACGAGAGGTATATAAATTGACCACTATAGACAGGTGACCTTTATATACAGGTTTGATTCAATAGAAAGTACTATTTTAGACATTACAAGAGTGACCACTATATAAAGGTGGTCTCTTTATACAGGGGGCCGTAAAAAGAGGTTTGACTGTATTAAAAATGATGATTCCTTAGGTAGGACTTACCTAAAACTCAATCAACAGATCATTAACAACTGTACCCTAATTATGCGCATAATGATCATTATGCATATATGGATCATTCACTTAAGGTTTATAATTATGCAAATATCCATAAGGTTATGCACATACGGTCAAGGAGCATGATTATCAAGACTCGTAATTATTCATATAAAGCTCATAATTATGCCACATAAGGTATAACAATGATTTTCTCTTTATAGTATCGTTGTGGTTTATTAAATATTCTAATTTGTCATCATCTTGGAGATTTCATTTCTAATCCTGAATACAAGAATGAAGCTACTATGGCTATTAACAAAGCAATTACTATCTTCACAAAGGTACGTTACAGTTTCATAGGATTTCAAGATGTAGTCCGATTGCTACAACTATCCGATTTAATAATCCATGTAGCAAAAAGGGGAATTATCATTATTTGCCATCCAGTAACATTTTTGCCTTACTTCTCCTTCGCACCTTCCTTTGTGCATTGGCTGTAGTATGTATTATCGATTATCCTCTGATGAATGAAAAGCCCCATGCATGTTTCCCTTTAGGAGATACCACACCTTGAGAGGCAAACTAAAGGTAAAACATTGACAATTGTGAACAATCAGTGATTGAGAATATCTGTGGTCTTCAAAATTATTGTTACCTATCATAGCATTACAACAGTTTTAATAGCATAGCTGGTGTTGAAGTCAAACAATTGTCGTTACGTGCAGTTTTTAATAATTATTTCAAAATCAAATTAAAGTTTTGACTGTTGCACTAATGTTCTACGAAAAGATCATCCTTTTGGTATAGAATGTGTATAATTATAGAATACTAGCAATGACTTACCCGCGTTACTGAGTTCATTTTGGCTGAATCAAAACTACCTTTGACGTTGTCTTGTTAACAAGACATGCACATGATTACTTTTATGAGTGATGTTACTAAATGAAATCAAGTAAGTAATGTAGACGGTGTTGCCCTACCGAAGGCACCTGTACCACTCTTCTATTTCTAGGGCAGTGGCTTTTTTCGCCGAGAGCAATGATTTCAAACGCTCTTCAAAATTATTATTATTATTATTATTATTATTATTATTATTATTATTATTATTATTATTATTATTATTATTATTATTATTATTATTATTATTATTATTATTATTATTATTATTATTATTATTATTATTATTATTATTATTATTATTATTATTATTATTATTATTATTATTATTATTATTATTATTATTATTATTATTATTATTATTATTATTATTATTATTATTATTATTATTATTATTATTATTATTATTATTATTATTATTATTATTATTATTATTATTATTATTATTATTATTATTATTATTATTATTTATTATTATTATTATTATTATTGATCTCAGCCGGGACACTGCAGTTCAATTTCAACACATTTATATTTGTTATTAATAGTAACAATAGACTAATAGAAACAATAGACTGTTAGTAACAATTATAAATGTGTAGTCTTTGACTCCTTCTATTATATTTAGCTCTGTCAAATGGCATCGAGCATTATTTTTTACTATTAAACATGGTAATACTGTATTATTTTGTCTTTTTTGTTGTATAGTTGAACGATATCGGTCACATTGCCGATGCCACTATGACAAAGAGTTTCGTAAATCCGAGAGAACCGCAATATTTCGAAGAAAATCTAAAGGTTTGTATTCTCCGTGGAATCATCTATATTCGAGACCAGAAAATGTATTGAGATGCTCTAGAGACAGTCATAACTGATGTGACACCTGATATTTGACATAAGGACAATCAATTTATTCAATTATATCATTTCATATATATTTTGTAAATTAATAATTAATAAACGAAAAAATCAGACATTCATATTTGCTACTATTAGTTTCACGCCAAGGCGATCATCAGATTAAATTGCATGATGATCGCCTTGGCGTGAAACTAATAGTAGCAAATATGAATGTCTGATTTTTTCGTTTATTAATTATTAAACAGCTCTGCATTTATGGCATCGAGCACTATTGAAACAGCAAAGACAACATAAGCACCTTATTGATATTACTATTTTGTAAATTATGAATAAAGAAATCAAAAACCACACATCTTGAAGTTTCACGCTTAATGTGATCGTCCTCTATTTAGTCTTTATTATTACATATCCGTCAACTGACGTCGAGCACTGTTATCGGTTTATTATTTGTATTTATATATAGAACCTCCGTATCTAAGCTAAATAGGTTAAGTAACTTTTTGTTAGAAATGTCTGATTGTTGCGTTTATTTATTATTAAACAGCTCTGCATTTATGGCATCGAGCACTCTCAAAACAGCAAAGAATACAGAAGTACCTTTATATTACTACTGTATGCAATGTTATATAATACTTGTAGGACCATAAATGTAATTGACCTCTAATAAAGAGTGGTCGCTTGTAGCAGGTCTGGTAATATAACTTACATAAATATAGCTAATTATTATCAATCATATCATAACTCTCTGACTAATTCGGAGTCTGACTGAAAATGTGGTTTCTTTGCATATTGAGGTTATTACTAGAATATTAAAACATCTGTTTATCTCGTTATGTTTTCCTATAGCTATTGAAACGTGCACATGAATTATGTGTGAAAGTATATGGTGATTCGCATGTTTTGGCAACTCGGATATTACTAAACACTGGTATTTTGTATGAAGATAATGGACGATATGAAGAAGCATATGATTATTATTTGAAATGGAATGAAACTTGTATCAAGGTAATTTATTCACTTGTCAATTTAAAAATCCGTCTGTTAAACCCCAGAGCCATCTACTGTATTTACAAGAGTTGGAATACTCTCTTAGGTGCCGCTCTCAGCCCCATTGGACAGATGTCAGTCACATGATTTTATGGACGTGAATTTCGTTCCGTCAAACCGAAGCTCGCAAAATTTAAACAGAGGACGCAAAAATTAAATCATGAATTCGAAAAAACTTTTTATTCAAAACCTCGTTTTCAATGCAACAAAAGTGGCGATTTTCGAGCCCCCAAAAGTTGCATTTCCCAACTCTTATAAATTGAATACTCGGGTTAACCCTGATTACACTGCCACTAAAATAAATGACCATTATTACTAGAATGTTACTGGAGTTAAGGAACTCTTTGATATGCCATATTGATAGCTCTTCTGATGCGGCTGAGCTTTTTTATACATCTAATACGGCTTAATCACAAGTCTATAGATATTGATCTCGAAAAGTAATCTCAAAAAGATGTGTCTGACGGCGATGACAATTAATACGAATTTAATAATGCACTTTTGAACTGCGGAATCTCTGAACAATTTATGTTAGGGATATTTTGAATATTTTATGTGTAGGCCCTAAATTTCCGAATTCAAGACAATTTATGTAGTATCTCTATATTGGTACTTTAGAGTTGTAAAGTAGTGTAGAAAGGAAGTTCCTAAGACAATTTTCAAATTTGGGAAAAATTAGACATCAAAATTTTTGGGAAAATTTCAGATGGCAACTTTTTGGCCCTGAATGTAGCCTGAATATTTGCTACTACCACCAAGATCTGCACCATAAATGTAGCCCTGAAAAATGGTGCGTCCCCATTAGCCCCGTGTTTGGAAGGTCCCGGGGAAGGTCCCTGTGATCCATGCTTATAGTTGAAATTCGCTAAACACTGAATATGATTGTAGTATAATATCTTTATTAAAATTACTTGATATCTCTGTTGATCTTAGTTGTAGCGTTAGAAAATGCAATTTGCTTCTGTAACTAAGGAAAAACATTAAAACGTCAGTAGACTATTTAGTTACAGCTGTTGAGATCAGTCTACGAAAACAACGAGATAACAGCAGGAATATATTCAATCTCTGTAAATAACATTCACTCAAAACATCTGCTCAATTTTTATTTCAATTGCGAGGTATCGCTTTTGGGAATAGGCTATCATCATCGTCATTTATTCAGAAACCTGATAAGTGTTTCAATAACAACTTTTTTCACAGAACATGAGCTATTAGGCTTGTAACAGCCGTGATTTATTTATGGCAAAGTAGGACTTATAGCAAAATGTGTAAAAATATGCTATTGTAAATAGACTAATTATTTAAGTTTGGTATTTTTAGAAAACATTATATTGTATTTTATATTTTTTTATAATGAGCCCTTTGAAAAAAAGCCGGACTAGGCTTAGAGGTTAACAGAAATTAATATTTGAAACATTATGAAGTGACCGATGTAGACAGGTGGCTGCTCAGACAGGTAGCCACCTGTCTACCTGACCACCTGTAGCTCTAAAAGGTGACCATTATAAACAGGCAAAATAAAAACCAATAAACACTGCAAAGTTGGCAATTGTCCTACAATATAGGTCTAATTGAATATGTTGGTCAGAATATGTCAACTATTCATTATTTTGTACCTTCCTGTATTTGCTTCGTTTTGGGTTGATAAACTAGATTTAAGATCGGGATTTTCTGAGCATGGTCTGAAATATCTTGATTCAGATTCAAGTTTTCTATAAAAACGTTTTTGGAGTCCGAGGCTGAACATCTCAGGTGCAGCAGTAGTTATATTTTAAATTTTTGATTGATCAGTTTTACTGTCCGATGATTAATCAATAATCTATCAAGTAAAATAGTCTTCTACATATTTTCCTGAAGATAACATTTTTCCATGTGTAGATGAAGAAAACAAAACAAACTACAAGAATTTCCGAAATCAGCTTTTACAGTAAAACGCAGGACTTTGTTTTTATTTCATTTTATAGCAACACATTGAGCAAATCGTCTATAAATGTGGAATTTGGTGTTACCCCTTGGACCCAATTTATTGTTGTCACCAGGGTCCGACGAAAGGCTCAGCCTTCTGGGATCCTAGAGGCATTTCAACATTTTCTTCAAAAAAATTTTGTTGAGGTTTGACCAATACCATAAAATTATCAATTTTCTTATGAACTTGCTCTAACCTTCTGGAATCTAGGATTACAGGATTCCTACTGTTGTAAAACGTGGTTGTCACCCATAATAAGATAAAATATAATTACATTGTCATGCAGAATTAGGGACGTTATTCTTTCCTCCCAAATTCTATCAGGTCGTGTATTCTCATAGCCCGCGTCATAGACCCTCATCATCATTTATTGAGTTAAGTTTTTTATAGAAAGGTTATCTCCTCCCTGTAGTCGTCAATATTCTCTAAACTCATAACTGGTCGTTAGTGACAGTTTTTACTGTATAATAATAACAGTATAATAGCATATTTAAACTGATTCATTTTTAAATTAATTGCCTAATCTTTTGTAGGTATTGGGCTCAACTCATCCAAAAACAGTGCGATCGTATAAAACATTGAAAGAACCAGTTTATATTCAGATTAAAAAACGGCGCGAAAGAGCGACCGCGTTTTCAGCTTGAAAAAGTTATTTGACATACAATTCACATAAAAACGGGACTTGGTCCAGTCAAATAAATACAATGATATATGTATTAAGGAAACCGTTCTGCAGCCACACAAATACTACCTTCAAGATTGATTTTAAAAGCACAATATATAATTGATAATATATTAATATGTAATTATGTAGATAATAATAGTCCATACACTATATATGCTGAATTTATAACTATTTAACAACGGGATTTTGTTAATTAAATAATTAATCACGATTCAAAAGAAAGCATTTCAGATAAACACTCGATATTTTATAACTTCACAATTGCGATAGTGTCAATTACTGTATTTCGATTTTGTAAATTATTTTATGATGCCTCAATAGCTTGTCAGTTATATATTGCAACTAATATTTATTCTAAACTTTTGTAATATCTTGTAAATTGTTGTGTTTTTTATTCCAAAAATAATAGTATTGTAATCACTATGCAATATATTTGTACAATAATAGAATATTTGTACTACAGTGAAACCTATATAAAACGGCCAGCTACGATAGGTAGGTAAATTGACCACTATAGACAGGTGGCCTTTATATACAGGTTCTCCTGGTTTGATTCAATAGAAAATACTATTTTAAACATTGCAAAAGTGACCACTATAGACAGGTGGCCGAGGTGACCGTCTTGTTTTCAAGGTGCCAACTATAAGAGATCTATATAAAATCTTTAATCAAATAACGCAAATGTTAATAGGAATAAACTTTGCGGTTTCTTTTGAATCTAACATTTAACGTTTAAGAATTATTTATGATCTAATCAAAAATTCTGATTCACGATTCGGCAAACGTAGAAGTATAAACGACCTGATGTTTTTATTTTAATAATTCATAACCGTTTACAAGATACAATAATCATTATATGAGATTAAATTATGCATTTGAATCACAACAATTTGTGTAATTCAAACGTTTGAAAGTGCGAAGTTTGGAAATATTATGGAAATATGCAGTTAGGACTATTTGACGTCATGGACCTGGTGTCATACACGCCGTTAAAAATATGACGCTAGATACTAGAAACCGATACACTGTAGAGCGATGGAGAATAATAATGGCTGATCAAGGATTTGATAATTCATGTTCTTTATACTTTGTTTGCGCACCTTGTGTATAGATATCATGAATTTAATCATTTGTTTTTGTTACTGTTTATGAATTGATATTATAGCCATCAGCAAAAAGTTAATTCTCAGAATTGTAAAAAGTTAGTTGATGAACAAATGTCGTTAGTTAGACCCTCGCTTGCTAGATACTAATTACAGTAGTAATTACAGCAGTTCGTCGCTTAAATGCCACATATGAGTACAATTTTTTTCAACCATCTCAAAAAAATTCACTGGCTGCATAGTTATCACAATTGTTCAACCATTTTGAAAGCTATTGTCACGTAGCACTATACAAAATTACATTGTTATAATATTTGTCCGTGATTTTGTAGATTTCACTATCGTAATTCGTGAAAGTTTATATTTTTCTCCTTGATCTGTGCTTCTTCCCTACCCCCTCATGAAGCTGCACGATAACGTGTAGTCGCTCCGAATGGGTGAGTAGTCGTCCTATCCTCTGCATTATCAAATAATATCAATTCTTGAAAGCATTTACATCTGTTTCATACGCAGTTAATTAAGTTGAACAGCGTGGGTCATAAAGTTATTCGATTAGCTACCGTTGCAAAATATCTGTAATGCATTCACAGCCGCGTCAAATTTTAATTCTTCATTGGAAATGCACCTGGTTGTCTTCGGCCAGTTGCCTTTGCGAGGGTACCCTATCAAATCCTTTCTGTATATAAGAAGCTTCGGGGAGCATTAATCATGTTCACATGCAAACAAAAACTGTCGTGGAGCTGAAGTAGCAATTTGTTCCGTACTTATATTCCTCCAAGAAAAAACTAATAGAATTTGAAATTTTCAGACAACGAAAATAACAGTCTCGATTGCAAGTAAGCCAAGTAGCAGTGCCAGTTCACGGTGATGTCACAATGCCACAAGCCTACGTTACAGATCGCGATTCATTCACGAAAGAATAGGTCTTTTGTGAATAAATCGCGGTCTGTAACGCAGACTATAATGCTACATGCTAGCATGTTTTACATCTGATACATTGTTGCGTCTTTGATAATGTAAATATTATTTTCATCAAAAGCGCCAATAAAACATCATTGATATCCGACAAAGAGCATTTCAAATTTAATAAAAAAAATAACGATTGACGTTCATTATAATATGTTTTTCAGCATACAACAATGCATAGTGTGTGGTTGTATCATAATGTAACGCATGTTTCAAAACATTTCCCCAGCCCGGCTGGCCGCTACTGCTGCCGTATAGTCTCGCGTATAATAAATCAACATGAGAATTTTATGTGAACGGCATTAACAGTTTGCGCAATGTCGTAAGGATGGCACCGAATGATATTAAAGTGTCGTAAAGGACAGTCGTTGACCATGGTTTGACATAGCTTGAATCTTTTCAATTTTGCACCTGACGCTACTATGACTACTACAGTATTCGGCATGTGCCGCATGCCCACCTAGTTTAGGATCGGGAGGCACGAGCCTGCGGCACTTATAGCTTTATTCTCATCTATTCACTTACAAATAACTTCACCCATTAGAGCCGGTTGGAGTGAATTTTTAACCAGTCAGGGGTAGGAGTCGGATCCAGAGTCTAGAATGCAATAGAATGAAAATTGTCTAGATAAATCTACAGAGGTTGGACTGGCTACTTATATCAGATTATTGATTTATTTTGTACGTTTTGATGTTTGCTCAATTTCGGGTTGATAGCGGGGTTGAAAGATTTAAAATTCATTTTCTGACTTTTCCAGGAATTTATCAAATAGTTTATAGCTGAATTCAGAGTTGGAGTTGATTTTTCTTATATTTTTGGAGCCGGGCTCGGAAGCAAGTGCTTCTGTATGGACTTTTTTGGATTCGGAGTTTGAAAATTCTGACTTCGTAGACCTCTGCTTTACTTCCATTGTCCTTTATGGATATAGTCAGACACTGCCATTCAAATTAGATCAATCGGTCCGTCTTCGCTCTGTTTGTATGATAAATTAAGACGCGACCTACACTGTCTATCTATACGGTTGATGATTTCATTATGATTTCAACTCGCTTCTGTTTAGTCCAAAATCATTGGTGGTCATGCAGCAAGGACTTGCAAACACGGAGCGATATCATTTTCCTTATTGTCAATACAGGGAGATGTATTTGTAGTGCCTATATCATCTCTAAACCAGATCGAAACACCTGTTGTTATCGCTACGCAACCAGAATTCACTATGTAAACGATGCTTTCACAGCGGAAGTCCAACCAGATGACGACTGGTCGTCGACAAAGATTTTGATAAATGTGCAAGCTGCACAAAACAGCTAACATATAAATATTGTTTAAACACGTTTGCAACACAATCAGTTCGAATACATAAAAACGGCCGATGTATTTATGTCAACTATGGGGAATATTAAACTCTGAACGTTATGTTTGGTGTTAAAAGAAGATGGTTGATTTATGGCCTTATTGCTGGTGCTATCTTGACAATGATATGGGGTTTAACCTTACTTGTTTTAGCCAACTCAAACGAACAGATTAATCTAGATGAAGAAGCTCAAAAACAAATGAAGAATCAAGACATTACACATGAAATACAAAATATATTACCCCAACTTAAAGTGTTATTAAATGAACTTATTGATTTGAAATTAGCATTGAAAGGTGATGCTGCTAATCTTGTTGGTGCAAAGTACGATCAATTTCAAACTATGGCATTAAAATTAGAAAAACATTTCACCGCATCTAATAAAAGACATCGTAAGGTGATAACAAAGATAAAAAGTATAGAAATTAAACATCAAAAAATTTCATGTCCTCAAATCTATAAAGGAAAATCTTTAGGTTATCCGTTTTTTCATATTGGTTTTGTTCGACCACGTTGCGAACGTATTTCTATATCAAAGTCTATTACGTTTATACTTGATTGTCCAGCCTTTCAAACATTAAATAAGATATTGAATGGAATCAATCAATTTTATCAGAATGCTTTTATTCATATTTTAATATCAACAAAGCTGAAAAAATATGTTTTGAAAGATTTTCCAAACGTCAAAATTGAGGTAATTGAACCTAAAGACAGAGCATTGCATCTAAATAAAGTAATAAAGGAAACTACTACAAAATATATATTAATTTTACCTTATCTAACAAGCTTTGATAATAATAGTGATATCGAACGTATGTTATATGTGTTATCAACATCAAAAGCAGATGTTATAGGTGGCTCCATTCTAGACACGAAAACTGGCATATGGAGACGACCATGTCAACAAATATGCTTAAAAAATTATACTTTAAAATATATTGAAGGTTATAAAAGATCAACACAAGAATGTATGGAATGTCATTATTTTCATGGACCATTTTTAGCCAAAAAAGAATTTTTATTACAACATAAATTTGATGAAACTTTACAATATGGTTATTATGAAGATTTTTTTTTATCATTATATACATCAAAAATTAGTCTATTAAGTTGTCCTGATATTATGTTTAAAACATATACAACTATTAATGAAGATAAAGATCTAATACGATTTGTTAATAAATGGGATATAAAAAAAATTATTGATCGTAATAATGAAATCCATTGGTTTGGTTGTAAAAGAGGACTTGCACATCAACAAAAAACTTGTCAGCGTAGCAATGGGATGGCTGTCCCACCATGTTGTTTACAGAATTTAGCTGATGCAATTAAATTCATAATGAATCTTTGTCATCAACATAATTTAACATGTGAATTAGAAGAAGGATCAATGCTTGGTGCTGTGAAATTTGGTGGTATATTACCTTGGGAAAAAGATGCTGATCTTACTGTTCTATCAAGTGATGTTGTCAAATTATCATTATTGAAACCATTATTTGTTGATCAAGGTTATTCAATGTTTGGTGGAGGTATGATTTTTTATCTGATTATCTGATCTGATGATTTATTTTCCCCAAGACTTCAAATTGACATTATGGTTTATTTTTGGCTAGTAGATACAATGGTCGTTATACACAGGTAGTAGCATTATTTAGGCAATTTTATTTGAAAATACATTTTTCTTCTCAATTTTTTTGTGGAAGTTTCACCAATAAATCATAAAATATCAATTTTCTTCTGGATTTGCTCCAACCTGTTGTAATTTAGGATTCCAGGATTCGTACTTTTGCCAGACCCTATTTTTTACTATTTGATTAAAACTAGTCACAATTCCATGCATCTATATATTCGGATATAATCTAGTGAACAATTGTCATATTTCTAATTTCTGAAATTACGCTATAACATCTTCTGTATTTTTTTTTTTTTTTTCACCGGAGTGGTTGGTTAATTTGTTAGTATTTTGAAGCTTGTGTGCGTTTAATAGCCGGATGCCTTTCCTGACGCCAAACAACCTATAGTGCTCCGGACAGGGATTGAACCCGAGACCCTGCGGGCCGTGGTCCAACGCCCTAGACACTACACCAAGGCCGCATAGCAAGTCAAGTACCAACCAAAGGCTTGACAATTAATTAATAAGATACTATAGAGCTATTGGATTATACTGGAATATATACTCCACAACAACATGGGAATGAGATCACCTGTTAGTGATATTCGACAGTTAATTTGTTATTTATAAGCTTTCTAATTGAATATTAATTGATGTAATCCAATTCTGTCTCTGCATGCTTTCTGCCAATCAGTTTACCCCTCTTTATATCAGACTCCAATCATTCGACAGTCGCTGATTATGGTCCATACCAGAGCACAGTTTAAGTTTATATTATCTGATCATAATCATTCAATGAGATGATGAGATAAGTAGACAAATTCTAGTTAGATCTAAAGTTGAGCATATTGGTTATTCTTATTTAATAAGTCTAATAAATGTCTGTGTCATGCAACCCTAATTTCAGAAGGCTAGAGAAAAATCCAATATGATCCCGAACCCTGCCCGGGCCGGAAGGCTAAACCCTGTCTCTAAATATGATATTAAAGATATAGTATAGAGATATATCTCTAATAAAGTAATTGTATGGACAAAAATTTAATTGTGAGTGCTCAATGCTAAAAGCAGAGCAATATAAATAGTAGATCAAAGATTGCAAGTTTACTCCGTTACTCTGAGTTTCGCGTAAATACCCTCTTCGAACGGTTTATCAAAATAAACTCAGGAATTATGAAATTTATGATTTTAATTAATCGTCTGAAAAGCGTATTAACGCGAAACTCAAGATTAGCGGAGTAAACTCGTGATCTTTGATCTACTAATAAATCTCTATGTAGACAAGCCATATGAAAATGAGCGAAACTGCGTTATAAGTACTGACATTTATCAAATAAAATCATGTCGAAAAACCGCCATACAATACATTGCTACTGAATACTACTTTTGTTTAATAATATTCTAGATAGAGCCACATGTTGTTTTGAAGATCTTACAACTGGTGCTACAATTAATATAGAAGATGCATCACTATGAATACTATTTGTTTAATAATATTCCAGATAGAGCCACATGTTGTTTTGAAGATCTTACAACTGGTGTTGCAATTAATATATTAGATGAATCACTATGAATACTATTTTTTTAACAATATTCTAGATAAAATCCACATGCTGTTTTGAAGATCTTACAACTGGTGCTACCATTAATATAGAAGATGCATCACTATGAATACTATTTGTTTAATAATGTTCCAGATAGAGCCACATGTTGCTTTGAAGATCTTACAACTGGAGTTACAATTAATATAGAAGATGCATCACTATGAATACTATTTTTTAATAATATTCTAGATAAAGCCACATGTTGTTTTGAAGATCTTACAACTGGTGTTGCAATTAATATAGAAGATGCATCACTATGAATACTATTTGTTTAATAATATTCCAGATAGAGCCACATGTTGTTTTGAAGATCTTACAACTGGTGTTGCAATTAATATAGAAGATGAATCACTATGAATACTATTTGTTTAATAATATTCCAGATAAAGCCACATGCTGTTTTGAAGATCGCATTACTGGTGGTACACTTAATATAGAAGCCAATGGTTGGAGTATTCAAATATTTGGTCAGCATAGAATGGAATCTGAGCCATCAAAATTTCCACCGACAAAAGTTCTTCTCGATGGTGTCTATATTAACGCGCCGCATAATCCAGCTAGATTCGTACGGAATAGGTAACTATATAATTCTACCAATCACTGTATATCTGGTTTCAGTTTTCGACAGTGTTGGTCACAAGAATAAACGCGCGGCAGAATAAACGTATTAAAATATCGATACAGTATCTCCGTCATTTCTAATCAGATCGGCTTCAAACTTTGACCTCAGCACGAACCCATTAAGTTATGGTTTGAGGAACATTTGTTGAGGCGTGACTGTGACCATAGCCTTGAAGTGTGATTTGATTAATATTCGTTATTTTATACTTAAGCGTTGTCTGTTTCAATCACTATACGTGCTAACATCAAGAACCGAAGATCGGTAATTTTTTAGAATCTGTTTGTACCAAACTCGACTGTTTCATGACACAATCTGCTCTAATTATCACGATTGTTGTGTTTGGCTTCACCATGATATTAACGATGTTACGATGCAATTACTTATTAACGCTACTACTATATTGTATTTTAGATACGGTGTTGAAATTTTCCGTCATGTTGAACATTGGAGTGCCTTAGGGATGCAAACTGGTTGGTACCCATACACAGCAGGGAAGTTTACAAAATGTCCTAAACCAGGACACCATGCTTGTTTGGATCAATACGATGCCGATGGAAGCCTTCAATTTAACTCGTGCACTCTGTAATTACTTATTGTTTGAGTGAGTTGCTATACATTGTAATATATCTCCCCTTATGCCCTGGATAAATTTAGGGATTTTAGCCAATGCTCAACATTTTATTTCAAGGAAATGATTTGATTCTATCAGAAATTATTTTGCTCTTAATTTGAGCTATAAATACTCGCTTATGCTTTATTGAACCTTCAAACGTTTCTGATTTCTTATTATTATTTTTTTTACATAAACAGGCAATTACAAATTGCATTTTTTTATTTCATTAATTTTATTTCCATAATACTGTATACAAATAATTCAATTTTCTGATTTCTTAATTGGATATTTTTTTCAAAATGATTTGATCAATTTATATTGTAGATCAACGTGCAGATCAAAAATGATTGAATTTCTTTTCTAATTTCCTTGTAGTATTGCTATAGTCTCGCCCTCGGGGGCATTTTACCTCGGTTCCAGAATATGACCGATTGGCATTGGTTTGCCTGATGTAGATACATAAACTGTATATTGACATTTCAATCCCCACAAGAAAACTTCACATTAATACATTTACGCATACGTCTGTCATTAATATCAATTTAAATTATTCTATAATGTTATCACAATTATACAATGTATTTAAATTGTATACTTTAATTTTTTGTATATTTTAAAATTTGAATCACGCACTTTTACTTTATTTTGAAAATATTATTGAATTAGAATAATTTTTACAAATAGATATAATAGAATAAAAAATTATAAATACATTAGTGTTGTATAGAAATGCAGCCTTCTACAATATATACATATTGCTATACTATAGATTAGCAGCTATTCAATATGTTCAAAGCAATAAAATGCTTTCCAATTGTAAAATTAAAACAATTTCTTTATTACAATATTTTCCACCTTGAATTCTTCAATCTGGCTTTCTATATGTATAGTTCACGTAAGACTTCTGAGTAAATCGTCTCTTCACAAATTCAACCAAAGTAATGTATTTGAAAAGTGATGGATTCCAGACAATAGACGAATTTCTACGAAATGTCTAACTACGCTTGTAATATAATGGAAGGATTAACGTGATGTGAAGCATTTATTCAATGCATGAAATATAGAGTTTGCTTTTTGATTATGTCGTTTTACAGTGAGAAAATGAATTCGGTTAAAATGATGATTAGAAGATAATTAAAATGATCCCTGGATCTCTAATTTTGTCCATGTTATATTTATATTCAAGGCGTGGCCCAAATTGAATACAAACTGATCGCAGTAGATGCATTGTTTAAATTACTTAACATTCAGAACTCTCTGGGGTCATGCATTTTCCCATTTTCCACCCGGCCCTGAACATGCAATGACATAATTATATACTGTGTATTTGTTTGCCGGTTCGACCTAAACATAGATTATGACCTAAACAACAATGAATTCTTTTGAACAGCAGTATATGGAGATTGCATTTTCATAAATTTTCTAAATTAAAACCGCCATTAGAGTTCAATGAGGATGTTATATCTTTCCCGATGAAGCACCAGCTGAGCAAACAGGGCATGGTGAACTATAGTTTGAACTTAATTTTATGCATCCAGGAAAGCTGAGGATATTATATGTCATTCCATCTCTCCAATACACTGAGCCAACCCGCTTTATTCAACATTTCCTGTCCCCTGTTCTGAAATCTCTGAGCTTGTTCCAGCACGGGACAACGCGATGACAGAATTAGTTTTCGACAAAGTCTTTGGCATATTTATTTGTTCTTAATTTTAATGAACGAAGGTATTGACGGTATACATTGCTATCAAAGGTGAATATAATTCGTTTTTCGACAGGTCGACTAGATCATTTCAAAGTTTTCGTAATAAACTCAGATCGGATTTTATCCTCTGGAAAGTGACGATAGTACACTCTACGCTAGTACGACCATTAGTACGACACTCATTGCTATTACAGTATATTATAGAATGCTAAATGCTTGGTCACAGGTTTATAGGCATATGGGCAAACAAACATTGTACTTTGCACTTTGACCCATATATACTCTATATCCCACACATTGCAAATATAAGGGCTGTACAGTGTACAAGTTGATCGGAAAATCCCATGTGTATGATTATATATATTAGATTTAACATATAACGTAATTACGCCACGTGTTCAGGATGATGCCAAGCTCATTAGCTCCATACCGCCGTTTTGTCGGCGACCTAGCAGACGTAGAAGACCTTGAATGTCAAAGTTCTGAGACAGGTATATTTCTCAATTCTGTTTTATGGCCGCTGTGAAAAACTCTATTGATTTAAAGTAAGAAGAATGTTCATTTTCATTGTCCCCGGTATCAAAATGCCCTAGCCTAGCTCCACAAGGCCCACTATTCCGCTACGTGCCTGCGCTCATCTGCCCTATACGCAGCAGCCGCAGGTCAAGTGAAGTACAGGGGCATGTGGCACAGGTCTAAAAATGCCCTTGCAACCATTTTTGAAATCAATTCCGAATTGTAGTTTTCGCGCCGGGCGGCAATTTGGTCCTATAATCAATATCGCGGGATCTCTATCTATATCACGGCTTTCAACTGATGTGCGTCTTTGTATCGACGACAATGACAGCGGATAGATATATATACTCTGTACAAAGTACATACATCTCTAGCTAATTCTCAGATTGTAAAAAGTTAGTTGTCGACCCGGTTGTCGATCAAATGTCGTTGGTTAGATCCTCGCTTGCTAGATGCTAATTTTTACAGTAGTAATTACAGCAGTTCGTCGCTTAAATGCACAGATGAGTATAATTGTTTTTCAACTGTCTTAAAAAATTCGCTCGCTACACAGTTATCATAATTGTTCAACCATTTTGCTAGGTATTGTCACGTAGCATATACAAAATTATATTATTATAATATTGGTCCGTGAATTTTCAGACAATGAAAATAACAGTCTCGATTGCGAGTAAGCCAAGTAGCAGTGCCAGTCCACGCTGATGTCACAATACTACTAGCCTGCGTTACAGATCGCGATTCATTCACGAAAGAATAGGTCTTTTGAATGAATTTCGGTCTGTAAGGTAGACTACAATGCTACATGCTAGCATGTTTTACATTTGATACATCGTTGCGTTTTTGATCATCATTATATGTTTTTCAATCGTAGTTTATGGATATGAAATGACAATGCATCATAGCGTGTGGTTGTATCATGATATAACGCAGGTTTCAAAACATTTCCCTAGCCCTGCTGGCCGCTGTATAGTCTCGCGTATAATAAATCAATGAGAATTTTATGTAAAGGGCTTAACAGTACGCGCAAGGTTGTAAGGATTGCACCAAATGATGTTAAAGTGTCGTCAAGGGCATTTTTTTTTACCATGGTTTGATGTAGCTTGAATCTTTTCAATTTTACACCCGGCGCTATTGCACTATGACTACTATCAATTCGGCACGCCCACCTAGTTTAGGATCAGGAGACACGAGCATGAAGCACCTATAGCTTTATTCTCATCTATTATCTTACAATTAACTTCAACAATTAGAGCCGGTTGGAGTGAATTTTTAACCAGCCAGGGGTAGGAGTCGGAGCCAGAGTCTAAAATTCAATAGAATGAAAATTGTCTAGATATTTCTACAGAGGTTTGCAGGCTATAAAATTCTGACTTCGTAGACAATCAATACTAATGTAGGCCTTTTGTCTAATATACGTCTAAGGCGCGACGCACGCTATACGGTAGATGATTCAGCTCGCTGCTGTTTAATCCAAAAACATTGGTCATGCAGCAGGGACTTGCAGCCACGGAGCGATGGAAATTTTCTCATTGTCAATACATGGAGATGTATTCGTATTGCCTATATAAATTCTCAAACAGGTCGAAACTACGCACACTACGCAACCAGAATTCGCTACTAAACAATGCTTTCTAAGCGAAAATCTAGCCTCATTCCATCACGGTCCTCATTTCCGCGCGGCGCTCCAGTGAGGGCCTAATAAAACTAAGTGCCAGAAACCAAAAATATGGTGTGCCCAATCACAGCGCTCCTTTGTATCACGTGAACTTTTATCGAGCGCTGGTTGGTGAATAAAACACTAAAAATGTAAACAAACTTGCTTGAATCATTTTCAAAGTTTATATTTCGATCGTTTATTCTGTCATATTGTCAATTTTTAATTCTATATTTACGGAGAAATGGAATTTTCAATCAGGGTAATGCTGTATATTGGAGAATTGATCTTTAATTTTGAATATTTCTTTGATTTTGATTATTTAAATCAAGATTCAAAACGACGGAAGTGCTTACATTCTTACAATTTTCCAACGATGGCGATCGTTCCGTCAAAACATGATGTTTTTTTCTCTTAATTTGTATTCTACGCCCACAAAAGGCCTTCATAATGTTCATACAGTCCTTCGAGATAATGCAATCTATTATTTATAATTCTGTTGCTCCAATTTGATCCAAAATAATACCGTAAACTTGATATTTTTAGTTTTCTTCGACAGTTTGTTTACAAAATGTTGAAATTCAAAATAGCTGAATTCAGCAAATTTCAATTTCTGCTCACATCTCGTTGTATTGTTCTTCGATGGGCCGACCAACCAACACCTTGCTGTAATTCACATGACACGAAGTTTCAATATATATATATATATTGTTTAAACACGTTTGCAGCACAATCAGTTTGAAACTGTACACACAAATGGTCGATGTATTTATGTTAACTATGGGGGAATATAAAACTCTGAACGCTATGTTTGGTGTTGAAAGAAGATGGTTGATTTATGGCCTTATTGCTGGTGCTATTTTGACAATGATGTGGGGTTTAACCTTTCTAGATGAGGAAGATCATAAACAAATAAAGTATAGAAACATTACTCTTGAAATACAAAAATATTACTATGGCTTAAAGTGTTATTAAATTAACTTATTGATTTGAAATTAGAATTGAAAGATGATGCTGCTAATCTTGTTGCTGCAAAGTATGATCAATTTTAAACTGTGGCATTAAAATTAGAAAAACAAATCACCGCATCTAATGAAAGTAATAAATTTTACCTTATCTAACAAGCTTTGATAATAATAGTGATATCGAACGTATGTTATATGTGTTATCAACATCAAAAGCAGATGTTATAGGTGGCTCCATTCTAGACACGAAAACTGGCATAGGGAGACTACCATGTCAACAAATATGCTTAAAAAATTATACTTTAAAATATATTGAAGGTTATAAGAGATCAACACAAGAATGTATGGAATGTCATTATTTTCATGGACCATTTTTAGCCAAAAAAGAATTTTTATTACAACATAAATTTGATGAAACTTTACAATATGGTTATTATGAAGATTTTTTTATCATTATATACATCAAAAATTAATCTATTAAGTTGTCCTGATATGATGTTAAAACATATACAACTATTAATAAAGATAAAGATCTAATACGATTTGTTAATAAATGGGATATAAAAAAATTATTGATCGTAATAATGAAATCCATTGGTTTGGTTGTAAAAGAGGACTTGCGTAGCACACAGCGTAGCAATGGGATGGCAGTCCCACCATGTTGTTTACAGAATTTAGCTGATGCATTCAAATTCATAATGAATCTTTGTCATCAACATAATTTAATTTGTGAATTACAAGAAGGATCAATGCTTGGTGCTGTGAAATTTGGTGGTATATTACCTTGAGAAAAAAATATGCTGATATTACTGTTCTATTAAGTGATGATGTTGTCAAATTATCATTATTGAAACCATTATTTGTTGATCAAGGTTATTCAATGTTTGGTGGAGGTATGATTTTTTATCTGATTATCTGATCTGATTATTTATTTTCCCCAAGACTTCAAATTGACATTATGGTTTATTTTTGGCTAGTAGATACAATGGTCGTTATACACAGGTGGTAGCACTATTCAGGCAATTTTATTTGAAAATACGTAGGTTCGATCATAGAAACATTGTGGTCATATGGTCATCATTCAACAGGCTAGAAAAGAATAATAAAAGGAGCAAGTGTTTAACTTTTGTCATTTAAGCAACATGAAGAAAAAACCAAAATAAAAATATCCTAGTAAACAATTATAAATACATTTTTGTTGTATAGATATGCAGCCTTACAAATACAATATATACATATTGCTATACTACAGATTAGAAGCTATTCAATATGTTCGAACCAATAAAATGCTTTCCAATTGTAAAATTAGAACAATTTCTTTATTACAATATTTTCCACTTTGAATGCTTCAATCCGGCTTTTTATATGTATAGTTCACGTAAGACTTATGAGTAAATCTCGGGTTAAATCTTCTCTGCACAAATTCAACCAAAGTAATGTATTTTAAAAGTGATGGATTCCAGACAATAGACGAATTTCTACGAAATGTCTAACTACGCTTGTAATATAATGGAAGGATTAACGTGATGTGAAACATTTATTCAATGTATGAAATATAAAGTTTTGCTTTTTGATTATGTCGTTTTACAGTGAGAAAATGAATTCTGTTAAAATGATGATTAGAAGATAATTAAAATGATCCCTGGATCTCTAATTTTGTCCATGTTATATTTAAGGCGTGGCCCAAATTGAATACAAACTGATCGCAGTAGATGCATTGTTTAAATTACTTAACATTCAGAACTCTCTGGGGTCATGCATTTTCCCATTTTCCACCCGGCCCTGAACATGCAATGACATAATTATATACTGTGTATTTGTTTGCCGGTTCGACCTAAACAACAATGAATTCTTTTGAACAGCAGTATATGGAGATTGCATTTTCATAAATTTTTCTAAATTAAAACAGCCATTAGGGTTCAATGAGGATGTTATATCGTTCCCGATAAAGCACCAGCTGAGCAAACAGGACAGGATGAACTATAGTTTGAACTTAATTTTATGCATCCAGGAAAGCTGAGGATATTATATGTCACTCCATCTCTTTACTACACTGAGCTAACCCGCTTTATTCAACATTTCCTGTCCGCTGTTCTGAAATCTCTGAGCTTGTTCCAGCACGGGACAACGCGATGACAGAATTAGTTTTCGACAAAGTCTTTGGCATATTTATTTGTTCTTAATTTTAATGAACGAAGGTATTGACGGTATACATTGCTATCAAAGGTGAATATAATTCGTTTTTCGACAGGTCGACTAGTGTTATGCTAATGCGTATTACCATAATTAGACTAATATCGACTTCCCCTTTCCCCTGTGTATTGCCCTTTATTTTATTAATTACATTTGACTCCGTTTTGAAATCTCTACGAGAGTGGATGTTATTTTATCGCTCTCAATCATTTTACCCTCATAACACTAGATCATTTTAAAGTTTTCGTAATAAACTCAGATCGGATTTTATCCTCTGGAAAGTGATGATAGTACACTCTACGCTAGTACGACCATTAGTACGACACTCATTGCTATTACAGTATATTATAGAATGCTAAAGTGATGATAGTACACTCTACGCTAGTACGACCATTAGTACGACACTCGTTGCTATTACAGTATATTATATAGAATGCTAAATGCTTGGTCACAGGTTTATAGGCATATGGGCAAACAAACATTGTACTTTGCACTTTGACCCATATATACTCTATATCCCACACATTGCAAATATAAGGGCTGTACAATGTACAAGTTGATCGGAAAATCCCATGTGTATGATTATATATATTAGATTTAACATTTAACGTAATTACGCCACGTGTTCAGGATGATGCGAAGCTCATTAGCTCCATACCGCCGTTTTGTCGGCGACCTAGCAGACGTAGAAGACCTTGAATGTCAAAGTTGTGAGACAGGTATATTTCTCAATTCTGTTTTATGGCCGCTGTGAAAAACTCTATTGATTTAAAGTAAGAAGAATGTTCATTGCCATTGTCCCCGGTATCGAAATGCCCTTGCAACCATTTTTGAAATCAATTCCGAATTGTAATATTCGCGGCGGCATTTTGGTCCTGTCTATTTCGCGGCATCTCTATCTATATCACGGCTTTAAAATTGATGTGCGGCTTTGTATCGGCAATGATAGCGGATAGACTATATATATTATTATATATTATATACTCATTACAATGTACATAGATCTATCTGGCATTTATCGGCATCTAAGACTAATCTGCATATCATCAGAATACGTTTCAAATTATTTTCCTCGTGGCACAAATTGTACCTCATATCTTTGATGGTC
This sequence comes from Haliclystus octoradiatus, assembly GCA_916610825.1. NCBI lineage: Eukaryota > Metazoa > Cnidaria > Staurozoa > Stauromedusae > Haliclystidae > Haliclystus > Haliclystus octoradiatus. The sequence continues at coordinate 36,341,704 of OU744446.1, forward strand.
TGAATCTTTGCCTGAGGTTATAATTTCAAAGAGGCTCTTTGTAATATAAGTGTCAGCCTGCAATATGCACGTATATATTTATTTGACTTTCAATTTAAATAATGATAATGAAATTTACACAGCTCATATTGTTAAATTACACGAGTATAGAATATTTATTTACTATGGTATATTAATTATTGTTAAAATATGATAAAATCTAAATGGAATAATTGGCAAACTTGGCTAAGATATGTTTACAGTAAATACAGTTAAAACGTATTTATTTTGAGTATTCATAAATTGCTCATTCCACGTTTCTGCTTCTCCTTCGGTGAAATGTATGATAGTAATATAGTTCAAGAGCAGAGTTATTTGATTTGATGTTATTTATCAATGTTTTTCTCTTCTGTGATAAAATCGACGTTGTAGTATGTATACTATAGGTAGTTGTTTCACTGATCAATGATCTACGCGTAACCTGCGCATAGTCTGCACATAGTCTGCATGTATGTAAACTTGTAAACTTCGTTGTCGTTTTGTAAACAAAAAGGCAGCACATTTAATTATAATTTTATTTCAGATAGGAGAACACTGTTGCTTCTATTTCCTGACCAAATTTATGAACTTAATTACTATTTTATACATGTGGATTTCATAGTTCATACTATATATTGCATTTCTGCTACATATTTATACCTAACCATGCCCTAACTTAATCGCTATACTCTGTTCAAATTTCATTCGTCGAATATACACCATGGTCACATGACTTGAAATGCCGATATGAATGAAATAGACATCTCTAAATTATACTTACAGAATTAACAATTTGTGACGAATATTATAATGATTTATTTAAGGAGGAGGGAATCCTTTGAATGTTGAAAAGAAAGTTTTCAATTTGAAAGAGATAAACTAATTCAATAGCTCTTTGTTGTTTGAATATAGTATAATGTTTTGTTATCAAACTATATAATCACTGCAAATGATCTTTAAAATGATAGCAGCTTTGAACAAATGAATTATGCTCGTCATAACGATTCCAAATCACACGTGCAGGACGTTGGAAATTGGCTCTACTGGGATTTCAAGAAATATGGCTTCCATTATTTTATTATTATGTTCTATGATTTTATCCACTGTGAATGGATTTATACCTTCAAGATATTTTGATGATGTTGCTTATTGTCGGAATTTAGATGTCGATGTTTGTTCACGTCTTGGTTACAATACAACCTTATATACTTTGGATATAAATTATCCAAATGGATTACATCGAAATGATCTTATTGAATATATTTCATTATTACAAAATGTACGTTGTTCTGACGAAACAACTTTCTTTTTATGTACGCTCTATTTTCCAATTTGTTTTGAAGAATTTCGACAACCTATTTTACCCTGTCGTTCTGTTTGTGAAAGAGTTACAAAACAATGTAATGAAATTATACAAACTTACAGTGAAATAACCAAAGGTGGAACTTTTGACTGTGAAAAATTACCTGAACATGAAACTGGGATTTGTATTCAACCGAATTCACTGCTTGCAACAGAAGAAGGTAAGTGTGTTTAAATATCCTGTGAAATAACAATTTTAAATTCATTTGAGTTGATAGTTTGCGAGATTGATTCATTGATTCCAACATGAATTCCGGAGTAACGGCATATATACACTTCAAATTATTCCAAAACTCTTCTTCGAGAATGTTATGATTTTTAAATGCACATCGAATCTGTTTTATCAAGATGCTAAACATTCATCTATCCATATTTTATGCAACGTCATTCATATTATGAGTAAGGATCAGTAATTTATGACATTGATTAATTAATGTGTTAATTAATAAATTTACGATTTTCCATATTTTGCAAATCCTAACTTCTTGTTAAAAGATTTTCTCATCGTTTAATCTTGAGTAATATCCTTATTGGCTACCATCCATGACTACCTTGTTTAATACCTCAATGTCTAGGAAACACTGCTCTTTGTCAATATACCTTGTTGAAGCATCCTGTGTTTACAGCAAACAAATTGTTTAGAATAATGTTGGTTCAGAAAACTACGTTGAAATTTTAATTTTTATAAATGGAAAATCAAGAACAGTTATACCTTAGACTTTGAAATTATTTTAATAGAATTTAATTGCACCCTGATCACTTTATAATTAACTACACTTTAATTATCATCATTTCAAAGTCAGAGTTTCCCACACATTAACCAAGGGGGATATATTATCATATATTAGCCCTAAATACCAATCATATATTCTATAAAAAAATATAAAAAATAACGGAAATCATGCATCAAGATATACAATCAAAATGCAAACTTTGCTTTGTTGATTGTTTGAAATATTTATAGCACATATTTTTATTATTTTATAAACATAATGTGGATGTGTAACCCCCCGTTTTTTATTTTATCGCTCTTTGGTAATATCATACACTCATATTAATTGATGTGTATCTTTTGTCTTCATAGTATTTTATTATCCTCACAGCTTTTTATGTCGTTGTTTTTAGAATTGAATACAGAACAGTCAACTGAGTTACAAAATGGTACGTTAGGTCACGCAAATTGATCTAAATTCAACGTCATTTAATGGAATATCAATGTTATTCAAAGTTTAATCATGTTACCTTAGATGTATTATACAACGAACTTATTTCTAGCACCAAAAGAAGCCTCTTTGCTTCAAGTCAAGTTGTCAACGGGTATATATAGCTATACTATCACATCACTCCTTTAAGTCCAAATCCCATTCTGAGTTCAGTCACAATCAGGCGTTGGTATGACTCAAATAATGTGCAAATGTTTTAAGTTAATACTCTGCCACTATAATTACTCCCCGAAACATTTAACAGGTGTTCATATGGATAAAAACCACCCAAAGAGCGTCATTTACGCGAAATTCGGAGTAATGAAGAAAACTAGCAAATGCTTTTTCTTCCTATATTTAGCTGCATAAAATGATTAACTTTAATCAGCTTATAATCCTATTTTACTATATTTCTATCAAAGTTTTAAAATTACATGCCATCAAATAAACATGGTTTATTTTTCCGATCTATTTTGCTTACCCATTTGAAGTTTAGATCAGAATGCATATACTATAAATAGGTCGATCGAGTAATGTTTGGGATACAATGCGCCTGGTTAAGTTAACATTTCATATCGGAATGATCGGATTGACCAGAACCAGGAGTAAATATGTTCATGATAGATTGCCCTGTTTCAAAATTTCAAGCCTTGATTGATTAACCGGGTGTTTGATGGTGTAAGAGTGTCTCGTTGCTCTCTGATCCGAAATTTGTACCAAGTATTATTGCAAATTAGGGTGACCGCTAGTGATATAATTATCAAGCCCCGTTGTTCGCATTCAGGAACTTGAATATTTATGCCATTAAGGCTGCAAAAATAATTTTTATATACTCTATCATGTCGCGATACTCTATGTTATTATTTCCTTTCAAATTTTAGAGGCACCAACAATAACTTGTCAACCTTGTGCCAAGAAACCAAAAGCGAAACGTTACAAACATTTCCGTAAAGCTGATTTCGGTGAGTAAAGTAAACATGAATACATCTGCGAACGTAGCACTGGTTATGCCGCCTTGTGTCTTACTTATATCATAATACTGTATAGTCGTGTCCACTAAAGGTTTTGAGTATATCGGACTCTCATAACTCGTATTATACTCAACAGAACGGAATCCATTGGATATTTGGAGTCCGATTCCAATCCTAAAAACGGGATGCTATTGTTGCCCGGGGGTAACTCCACTAGGACGGCTATACGGGGACGTGCCACTTTTTTTGGGTCCATATTCCAGCTGAGAAAGAACTTTTTGGGTATGAGATTTCAAATTTTGGAGCTTTTGGGTATCCTATTTTTGACTTTTTCAAGAATTTTTGAAAAAATTTGCATCATTTTTGTGTATTTACCTAAAATTAGTCAACCTGTTAGAACTTTTTGGGTAGCATCAACAAAATTTTGGAACCTTTCGGGTACCTTACCTTTTTCCAAAATGGCACCTCCCCGTCCATGAAGAGCTGGAGTTACCCCCCCCCCCGGGATTGTTGAACCTTTCTAAATTTGCCTCGTATACTTCTATTTTTATCTCATCAGTTTAAATTTGGTAAAGAATATTTTCACTTTGTTATTTTTAATTTTCGAAGGAATCCATTGGATATTTGGGGATTCCAATCCTGAAAACTGGACGCTATTGTTGAACCTTTCCAATTTGCTAACCAGCCTCATATAAATCTATTTTTATCCCATCAGTTTACATTTGATAAAGTATATTTTCACTTTTTTCTTTTTAGTTATCGAAGGATCGTTAAAATCAAGATCAACGACTGCATCTCATAAAACCATTTTGGAATTTCGTGTCAACAGAGTTTTTAAACAAGGTAAGGGTATGATAAAGATATAACTGATATCCTGGATTTCATATCAGACCTCAATACATGAAAAATACTTGTGACGATTCTAGTCAGGATCAACAATCGAGGAAAGAGCCAATTGTACAGTTTGGCGGGAAGAAATGGGAAATTCTTGAACATTTAAACGCATTTAAATAATTAAGATGAGACAGAGTCGTCCGAAATAAAAACAAATTCAAGATTTGAAAATAAAATTAAAATTCTAAATAAATTAATCGAATAAAACGAAATCCAACGAACCGTCATATATAGTATTTGGAGATAAGTATTTTATTCTGGGATTTCCATCTACGCGGTAGTAAACTTTGAGATGATAGGGTTTTGCCTTCAATCTTGTTTTCCTAACGAGACCGTATCAATACGAGCGTGGTAGTGACAAGAAATGTATGTCATATTACCCATATAGTCACGTGTGCTTTGTAGATAGATCTAATCTACAATTACGCAAATAATCAAACCGACTTTTTAGGGTATGCAATGTGAATCAAATCGATTGAACAGATAAATTTCGCCTCATATGATGCACTGTCTTGTTTCTGAAGCAAACCGTTGGCAAACTGAGCCTTGATCTTATATCCCCTATATCAGATCAGTGGAGTCAGTCAATGATAATTATTTTTCATTAAATGGTATTAATTCGATCCCCTCTGGGCACTTCTTTTAAAATGTGTTTTGGTCTTGTGGTTTTATGGTTTTTTTTCCACGGCCGAACCTCAACTGTATTATTGGAGTTCATTCATATGTTCGATTGTTGTAGATTATAGCATGTTCCTTAAAGGTACAATGTGGCCTTGTGCAATGTCCACAGTCTTCCAATATGATGCGTGATACACACTACTTGTGTCTTGAGAATTATCATTCATTTTTCAGCTCTAAGCCGGCAAGGCAGGATGGTCAATTTTAATGCCTTTATAAATTGCGTGACTTTCAACCATCAATAGAAATTATGAAAATACTTTTGAACAAAACCAAAACTAAATAACAATTAAATATCTTAACAACACATCAATGACGTTAAGGTATCATCAATCTGTAAACATCCCATAACAGCTTAAGTAACCACGCCCAATGGTATAATGGCATATCCTCTATCAATAGAAAAGGGTGGTCCAGATTTCTATCTTTCAAATTGTAAAGAGTTAAAACAGGATTTTGTCAACTTGTTTACTGATAGCTAAAGAAGATTATTCATTACAATGATATAACTGTAAAAACTGTAACTGCACCAATGTTGGTAACTTTTAAAATACGTTTAAGCAAAATTATTTTATCAAAGCATTGTAAATGTTGACTTTTTCTCTTTGAAACTTAATTTAATATTGTATTATTCGGCTAAATACAAAAAATTGAATGCTATTACCCCCTCTACATGCCAGTTAATATTAACCTTGTATTGAAAAAAGGTAATATCATAACATATCATATTAGAGCATGCCACAAGGCAGCTTAGTACCAGATAGCTGAGCTCGTGTAGACTTGCTGAGCTTGCTGTAGTTGGATGTGGCATTATTTTTTTAATAACACATTTGAAAAGAAAGTATTCTGAAATTGATGGAAGTTGATTTCAATCATTGAAATGTACATAGGCAGATTTTACATGAATAATGGAATTTATAATATTTCTGTTCTGCTTGTTTATTGTTGAGTATATATTTCAGAAAATCGAGAACTTTTTCTTAAATTTAGAAATATGCCCAAAATAAATATTAGAGAAATAGCTTCCTCGAATAATTATGCGGCTGCCTCGTCACCTTACTCATTCAAATAGATAGGCAATACCACTTGCCAAAAGTGTTGAAAGCAGAAACAGCTCAAAATTTGTTCAGGACATTGTCGTTTATATCTATAATATTTGATGCCACGATTAATTGATATCATATACCCCAGGTATTGTCAATAAATTTAGATTACCAGCAGGCTTATTATTTATAGATATTCCGGACTTTTCGCTATAAAATGCACGTGAACAGATTAAATGCCAATTTGGAGGTTATTCCTATTTTAAATCACCTGACAATGGACTGTTTAAAGTATAGAATTGACTAAATGTTGACAGGCTGCCTTTGCGCTCGGTCCTCGGATATTGGGCGTTATGGCTTATGCACTGTAATTCACAGCACTTGTTGCTTGAGAAATGACATTCTCTTTTCAACTTTGAACCTACAACGCGCGATGGTCAATTTATGATGTCTTTAATTCAGAAAATAATCCGATTTTGAATGGTTTTGTATAGGTTTATATATAGGTTTACTCAATCCAACTGTATTAATTAGCTATTTGTTTACTTTATTCAAGGTTTTGTCAAGATATACAGCGGGAAAATGAAAATTACGATCGATTCACTTTGTGTATGTCCAGGAATGGATTATGATACACGCTATTTTGTATTTGGTAAGGAGAAAAATGGAGAGTTACAATTTGATGATAATGTACGTGTGTTGAAAGCTGAACGTAAAACTCGAAGGAAATTAAGACATTGGCAAAAGAAATATTTGTTAGCGTTATTTCAGAAAACGAAGCATGCTGAATTAGCTGTGAATACTGTAAACATTTTAAGAGAAAAATAATATAGAAACAATATATATATATATATATATATATATATATATGAAGATATCCAAAAGCAGATTAATAACTGAAATCCTTCGAAACAAAATAGTTTCAGTCAAGAATATCCTAATTCTATTTTGGAATAAGATGCCGCAAATTTATGACTTTGTTGTTGGTTCTGCTCAAATTGTAAATATATTATTTAAAACATTCCAATGGAAAGTCTATAATTCCAAACTCAAAACGCAATGGTTACAAGCCAAATATGATGAAGACATCAATCCGGACATCAATCAAAATTTTGATACAAATGTCACTAATTGGGAACGTTTTTCAAAAGTCTTCACAAAGATGTAATTTCAAATATATCATATATGGGCACATATATTTAGGCAGAAATGTTCTGAATTATACTTGTAAGTAAGTATTTTGAAATTGTTTAGGACAGTTCATTTATAGAAAGGAATCTAACCTTTGGTACGATTCTTATGTATTTACAGACACATATCTATATATAATATATTAACGTGCATATTTTTGATAACACTACTGTAGTCAACCAATCAGATGCTATATATGTATGAAATATAGATCAGATAATATTTTATTTTATTTGTCATTTAGAGGTCATCTTGTAAAACATATTTTTATTAATTTTATTCTGTTAATATAAGATTATTACTATAGCTTACACCGTATCTCTATTTGTGCCTATTTTTTGGTATGTTACTCGTGCAATTTTCTTTTGCTCCACATTCACATAGTTACTTGAATCATTACTCCCCTAATCGCACCCTGCAGAATATTTGTATGAAAAATTCGTACTACATACCGAGTACCGAAAATTATAAGTTGTTTGATATATGTGATGCATATATTGTTTATACAAGATGGGTTAAATTGGTTTTAATGTTCTAGACCGTAATCTATAGGCGGTTTCTATGTCACCAGCATCTCGGAGCGTTCCCGTTCAGCGAAATTTCAAAAGTGTAGATGTATTTGAATGTAGCATTGATGTAAAAATACTGCTCACTGTAATGATGTTGAATTTGTTTTGCATTTGTTCAGCCATCCATTTTCATACATGCAAACGTGCTATTATTAGCGCGTCTGTAGTTGTCGCGTAAGTGACCACCCACAACAGGGAATCGTTATGCGGGATCTTGAACCTTCTCAGGCAAACGAGGCAAATGATAAAGGAGGGATTCTTTATGGAAAAACATAGGCTGAGACTATTTGACAGGCAGTCTGATACGCATGCGCAGAAGTGGATACGTCATACTTTATTGATTCAAGTGATTTATAACTGCCTGTCAAATAGCGCTGGGATTTATTTGACAGGCAGTTACAAAAGAATAATTATTACACTGCCTACCATTTAGGAAGCGGAACTATTTGACAGGCAGTCTTGGCTCAAAGTAATAAAATGTATATTTTGTTGATTTTGAGTGAAAAATTACTAGATTGGTTGCCCATCCAGGAAGCTGGTGGACAATTCGAAGGACAGTCTATTAGACTATTGGATAGTTGGTAAAATAATATTGCTCTGCAAAAATTTGGCAAAGGAATTATTACTCTTAGATTGCCTGCCATTTTACCAACGGGGCTGTTTAACAGACATCATTTGCAGTATTGACTTACATGTTGTTTATAATCATAGAGGTATTATCAAATTGCATGACAGGCAGCCATACATTTTGTTTCAATAATCCTGATCTGTGGCTATGTCAGAAGATTAGGTAGATTGTCTCTCATTTATAATATAGGACTATTTGATAGGCATCACACACTTTTGTAGGATCATTTGACAACAAGTATTCAATTAGAAATTTAAATTTACTATGAAATGCAGCTACATCTGATGATCGGAGTTGTGCATCGTCAACAGGTGGCCATTCACAACAGGGTATCGAAAAATGTTATACAATATAAATATGAACAAAGAAAGTAGTTGACAAGTTTAAATAAAAAAATGAATTGGTATAAATCAAGCTGCATGATTACGATTATATGTACATTGTGTTTGCAGACAATCACAATTATTTCAGAGATTACAGGCATATCTTGTAGAAGTTCCACATTCTACATTTATAAATAACATAATTATATCTATCATCAATCGGATGACACTAATTGATGCCATCCAATGCTCCGACTTGTTCAAGTAGAATCTGTCTTTCAATAAGAACATGCAATTATGTGAGACGTCGGAAATTCACTAAAAAAAGCAATTGACAGGTTAAACAATAGCCACAGCAACAGTTTCAAATGTTGGTGATGTATAATTACTTCAAATATATCAGGTTGATAGGCTTAGAGAGGGAAAATATGTGTGGTCATCGATCGATAATGTATGATATTGATCGGGCCTCCTTATAAAAGTTCAAAACTTTTGACATATGGTAGATTTAAATTCTGTGATTACATAGAACGACACCAAGTCATTTTGTTAGGCAAGAGATTTTCTTACTTGCAGTCAAGCAAGTAACCAGGCGTAAGAGTGTTTTACATCACATAATCGTCGTCTCGTCGATTGGTCATGACTGCAGGTCATCATAGTGAACTCTATTCGACTAGCACTTGTTAGCTAATTTCTTCGTTCTTCATTTTAACATAGATGATGTTGGCAGTCCTTTTACTTTATTTCATGACTGACTACTGGATTTGAACGGTTGAACCATTAACAAACTTAACACTCTTTCACTCTTTCTTGTTATTAGTCACATTGATCATTACTACATTGAACATTTGATGATACTTTATTTTATGAAATCATTTCGTATATCTTCTGTACTTCTTGCAATTCAAATTCAACATATTTGCAGAGGATTGTATAGGCAATAACAAATGTTCCAAAGAATTGCAATAAAATCACAAACTTAACTGCAAAAAGAAAACAATTTTGATCAATTTATCATGCATGTATGTATGTTCATGTGAAGTAAAACTGGTTGAGTGGTTTTATCATATATCAGCCCTCAGAAATAGTACCACATACATTAACAAAGGCAACTTTCTTTCAACTCTTATACACATTCAATTTGACAGCCTAGCTACCTATGGTAATTTCACTAGGCGGTAAGTGATTGTAAATTTTGTGAAGCATTGTATAGGCTAGTCAAAGTAATTGTCGAGAGATTGGTCAATCCTTGTAGAATAGGCTAGCTAGTGAATTCGTTATAAGGTGACGCGTAACGGACTAACGGTTAATCTTTCAGTGCTAATCTTCAAGTCTCATAGTAAAATTTTTGCTACATAAGTTTGAGACTGAGAGCAATTAAAGCACAGCAAACCTGCATTTACCTGAGTATGATTTTACTGGATACCTATAAAAATGAGATATAAATGATATCATGAAAGGAAAAGGTGCATTTTTAGCAAAATCGTCTAAAAACATTTATCTTGAAATGTTAGGAGACGTTCAATGTAAAAACCAAACGATCGACTTCGTCTAGAGCATACAGGATAAAGATTTCAGTTACAGTAGTGGGTTAAATACTTACTGCTATAGTGCGCAAGATGAATTGATTGCTTATAGGAGCCAGAAACAGCCTGAACCAACTAGGAACATCAGAAATTCTTCCAAGAGGTAGCCTTCGACTTTCTCGAGCCCATTCGCACGAATCACAATAAACCAACCAAATTGACAAGTTTTAGAGCAACACAGATTATATAATTACAAAGTATTAGGTTGAAATAAACTTGAATGAAAAGGCATCCAAGGTGACTGACTGTCTGGTAAGTTTGATATCAGCCACAATTCATAGTTTGAAACCGTCGACCAAGATAACTCTGATTTGATTTGAATTTAGCGCAAAGGTGAGATTGCCATCCTGCGCACGCGCAAACAAATCATAATGGCTGCAACTGCCTACCAAATAGTCACTGCGAAAAACATACTCCTGGTCTTATCAGTGGTCTGGTTAAAATTCAGAAATAATTATCACATTATTCTCATAATTATATTCTTCTAAGCAACCGTCTGCTTCTTCATTCGCTTTATTTATTTTATTTAAAGCTGAGAGAAGAGAAGAAACAATGATTGGGTGGTTAAAAACTGTTACACGAACTGCAAATATACATCAAATTCATCAGAAAAAATCTTATTTACATCTTGCAAAGTGTAGAACTCGTATGCTTACGACTCAGTCAGCACTTTGCAAATCAAAAAATATAAATAAAGAGTTGAAAAATGAAGCTATTGATAATATCATACAAGATGACAATGACGATGTATTCACTGAGTATACAGGCTTGATTGAAAACAAACAACACATTTTTATTATACAACCAGAATTTAAATGGGGCAAAGAAAGATTCACAAATAAATTAATTGAACATCGTTTAGCTGAAGCCAAAGGTTTAGTTGAAGCAATACCCGGGTGGAAATTTGATGGGTCCATTGTTGAATCAGTTCATGAACATCATAAAGGGACATTCTTTGGTTCAGGAAAATTGAAAGAATTGGGAGATCGTATCAAGGATTTGAGTAAGAATAAAGGAATCACAGCTGTATTTTTAAACACTGGTAGTTTGAATATGAGACAAACTCAAGAGCTTGAAAAGGAATGGGAATGTCGAATATTTGATAGATTCCGTGTTGTTCTAGAAATATTCAAAGAAAGAGCGCATTCCAAAACATCGAAGTTGCAGGTTCAGCTGGCCGAGCTGAAATATTTGAGGTAAAGAACATAGTTGTTCATCCATAAACAGATATGGCACAAGGAATCCCCCAACAAAGAAGGTGAATTTCTCAACAAGGGGCTAATAGTATATAATATTTGCAAAAATGTTTTAAAAGTATTGAACATTTTCCCGACAATCACAATTTTCTTCCTCTACTAGGGAGCTGGGTATCTCCAACACGGGGCTATACCCCCTGTCCTCCTCTGGTGTCAACCCTGTCACACTTTCCACCACGAGTCTTGACCCAAATACACAACCGAAACTTAAAGTTCTTAGTGAATCTTTTGTTTGTCATGCTCAGGATCTCGATGGAAAGTGCCATCTCTGCAAATTGGCCATAAAGTCGACATCCATGCTAGATGCTTCAGGAGTATGTCTAAAACAATTATTCGATTCGTAGAGATTTTTGAACAAATTGAAAAACATGCTCTATTATATCGTTGATTATCAGATAATGAGACTGCGATTGGGTGATTTGCGGTATTCCTTGCTATTTATCTGCCACTTGTCAACAGAAACATACAAGTGTACATAGTGAATGGACACGACATAATGTGCAAGTCACTGAGCTTGATATCCTATTCAGTAAGCAGGTTTCACACAAAGCAAACGGTGGACTAGGTATAAATTGAATAGACTATGGCACTTACACATGTATGTCTTGTTCTTATATCAAGCAAACTATATATATATATATATATATAATAAAGTAATTGTGTGGGCAAAACATCAATTTGAGTGCTCAATGCTAAAAGCAGAGCAATATAAATAGTAGATCAAAGATCACGAGTTTATTCCGTTACTCTGAGTTTCGCGTAAAGACGCTCTTCAGACGGTTTTATTAAAATCTTTTAAAATTTTAATAAAACCGTCTGAAGAGCGTCTTTACGCGAAACTCAGAGTAACAGAATAAACTCGTGATCTTTGATCTACTATTTATATATATATATATATACATAAGGATGGTGACTGAGTCAAAGAAAACACATTCTTAATTTCTGTTACTATAGTTTCACGCAGTGTGCGATCATCAGACAGTTGATACTCAATCGGATACTACATCGGATTGAGCATCAACTGTCTGATGATCGCACACTGCGTGAAAGTATAGTAACAGAAGTTAAGAATGTGTTTTCTTTGACTCAGTCACCATCTTTATGTATTACAGCTCTGCCAATGTTTAATCGGTATTGAGCACTATCACATCTGACGATAGATAAATCTATCTTTATTATTATATATATATATATATATAAATAGTAGATCAAAGATCACGAGTTTATTCCGTTACTCTGAGTTTCGCGTAAAGACGCTCTTCAGACGGTTTTATTAAATGAAAAATCATTACGGTGTGCTCAAGTATATACATGAATTAATGAAGCGTTTCTATTGTTTAAATATATTTATTACATTCTATTGTATTAGATGTATTATTAGATGTATTAGATTAGATGTATTAGATGTATTAGATTTTTTAGATGTTACCCTCGACTTGAGTAATGGATCTTACAAGCCCTACACAAAACCAAACAACCATCCGTCCTACATTAACGCAGAATCTAATCATCCCCGGAGCATTATCAAGCAGATACCGATAGCAGTAAGTCAAAGAATCTCCGATCTATCCATCAATCAGGATGTTTTCGATAATTGTAAAGGCCCATACGTATCTGCATTGAAATCTAGCGGGCATAACCCAGAGTTCACCTACAAGCAACGCAGCCCTTCAACAACGCCGGTCATTAACAGAAAAAGGAAAATAATCTGGTTTAATCCGCCGTTCAGCCAAAATGTGGATACCAACATTGCAAAGAAATTTTTAGCGATGATTGACAAACACTTTCCGAAGGCCCATAGACTCCACAAAATTTTCAATAGAAATAATGTCAAGGTATCCTACAGCTGTATGGCTAATGTCGAAACTATAATTAGAAGCCATAACAATAAAGTCCTAAGTGACAATGGCAGCACTAAACCTAAAAAGACTTGCAACTGCCGCAACAAAGACAATTGCCCATTCGACAAAAAATGCCTATCCTCAAGTCTCGTTTACAAGGCCAACGTCACAACGGCACATGACAGCGTAGGCCAAAACTACATCGGTTTGACGGAAGGCACTTTCAAGCAGCGCGCAGCCCAACATAAGATGTCCTTCAAAACAAAGAAATATGCAAACAGCACAGAGTTATCCAAACACATTTGGAAGCTCAAAGAGAAGCATATCAATTACAGCATAAAATGGTCAATACTAGCCACAGCGGCTGCCTATAGTAACAAAACTAAAAAATGTAACCTATGCCTAACGGAGAAATTCCATATAATTTATTATAAACATGACAATTTACTAAATAAAAGAACGGAACTCATTTCTAAGTGCCGCCACGAGAACAAATATTATTTAAGAAACTATAAGAATAACAAGTAGATATTTAACAATAGCATCGATAATACAATAGAATGTAATAAATATATTTAAACAATAGAAACGCTTCATTAATTCATGTATATACTTGAGCACACCGTAATGATTTTTCATTTAATAAAACCGTCTGAAGAGCGTCTTTACGCGAAACTCAGAGTAACGGAATAAACTCGTGATCTTTGATCTACTATTTATATTGCTCTGCTTTTAGCATTGAGCACTCAAATTGATGTTTTGCCCATGGAAGATCACGGAATAAACTCGTGATCTTTGATCTACTATTTATATTGCTCTGCTTTTAGCATTGAGCACTCAAATTGATGTTTTGCCCACACAATTACTTTATTATATCTATATATATATATATATATATATATATATATATATATATATATATATATATATATATATATATATATATATATATATATATATATATATATATATATCAAAATATGACTCAAAGCAACAATTCTGTAAGCAATGAGTCTGTACTACGAATATTCACAAATGAGGCCTATATAAGATATTCACAATTTATTTCAAATGGCTTTGCTGAATATATTGAATTAATACGATTGATAATGATCAAAAGGAATAACTAATAATAATTTACGTCAACCAATGATGTCATTTGATTTGTTACATTTTCATTCATCATTTCAGATCACATTTGTCATTAGAACCCAACCCCAACAATCAATTTCATGGTAAAACATCAACAATAAGCGGTGCTGGTGAAACAGCACTTGAAATAGACAAACGACGAATTGCTACTAAATCAGATAAAATCAAGAAAGAGTTACTGAAAGTAAAGGCACAACGTCAACACCATAGAGAAGAAAGAGAACAGAAACATGTACCTCAAATTGCTTTGCTTGGATATACAAATGCGGGTAAGAACAGTTAGTCTCTTAAGTTCACAAATCTTACAAAATGTACAACCCAATGAAAATAATTCATGAGCTGTTTTTTAATATCTATTCATGAACAGTTCAGGAGTAACCAAGTTCATGGAAAATGTTCATCAGTATATACTGTACATCAACTGTTCACGAAGTTCATGAAATCTTCATGAAATATTCATTTCCCCAACTATAAATTATCAATTACTTATTATTATTTGTAATTGAATCGTGAAATGGGGTTTTCGCAGGGGCTGGGACAATAATTAATAGGATATTGATATGCGATTTATTCCATTTTATAGGAAAAACAACTCTTGCTCAAGCATTATCAAAAGATATCAAACTTGAACCAGTTGATCAATTGTTTGCTACGATTGATAGCACTGCTCACAGAGGAAAACTTCCAAGTGGCTGTAATGTGGTTTATATTGATACTGTTGGATTCATATCTGATTTGCCACATGGCTTGGTTGGCTCGTTTTCAGCTACACTTGATGATGTAATTCATGCTGTAAGTAGGAACATGATCTTTTCAATACTTGGATGGAGGATTTGTTTTTTGTATTTATCATTTTTCCACAAACCGGTTAAGCTATTAGCTTTTATCATTGGGATGGTTGTTTAGTTATGTAAATGTTTTTTTTAAATGTTTTTTTTTGAGAATGTGTTTTTTAACAACCAGATGCCCTTTCTGACGTCAGGGTTCCTAGATTCCGGAAGGCCAGAGCAGTTTCAATAGGAAATCGATATTTCTAATGATTTTTGGTCAAACGTCAACAAAAAATCCAGAGGAAAATGCTGCAATGCCTCTAGGATTCCTGAAGGCTGAACCTTTTGTCGACCCTGGCTGACGTCTGACAGTTTAGTAAATTTTTTAAATAATTTGATTAGATTTCTTCGAAAAAATTTGTTTAGTTTATGAACTGATCATGAACCTCCTGAAATGTTCATGTACACATTAATAACAGTTTGTGAACAGTTCATGACCTAGTTCATGATCGGGTTTTAAGGGAATTTTTCTTGAATTGTTCAAGTAAATTTGGCCATTCAATTTCAATGAACTGTGTCTGCATGTTGATCTAAGATGATCTACAATTCGTAGAAATTTAACGACTTTCTGACTTCAATTGTTTATGATGTTTACATTTCACACATGCTTTCATCATAAAGTTTATGTAAACATAACTTTTATTTGTGGCATGGCGAATGTTGAAAGATAGACACAACCCCTGTGAAAAACAGTTCAGGAGTTCATAAACTGTTTATGAAAATTGGGGCGATTTAATGTTCATGGACTGTTCATGAACTCCTGAACTGTTTTTTTGCAGGGAAGTAAAGTGTGGAAAGAGAGAGCCTTGTGAAATTCTCACGCAATTGATTCATCATAAACATAATATCATATCAAATAATTTGGTGTTGATATTTAAAACGTTTTATTGTGCTTTTATCAATTTCACACAGGGTATTTTTGCAAGAATATGTTTCTTTTTACTTTCAGAATCTTCTCGTACATGTTCGGGATATGTCTCATCCGGAACGTGATTTACAAAAACAAACCGTTCTTGATGTTTTAGACAACTTAAATGTTGATCAGAAACTCAGAGATAACATGATTGAAGTGCAAAACAAAGTCGATCTCAAGTTGGTATTATTAGAACTTAAAAGTCCCCTGCGAAAAAAATTCATGAGTTCATGAATAGTTCATGTTAAACAGTTTATGAACAGTTCATGAACTGTTCATGAACGTGAAAATGTCCAAATTTTCATGAACACTTCATAAACATTTAAATTTTAATAAACTGTTTATGACAACAGACATGAGAAGTTTCAGACTTTTAGCGGATTTCAGACTATTTTTTACATTTGTGAAGCTCTAATTATCACCCTTTCCCATTGAAATTTATCAAGATATCCTAGATTTCAGACTATTTTCAAATTTTGAATTCTCATATCTGATGACGTTTCATGATCTGCTCATGAACCACTGGGCAATTCCACGTTTATGAACTCATAAACTTTTTTTCGCAGATGCTATTATAGAACAATTTTCTGGTTATGAAGTATCCTTTTAGTTTGGTGGTAGTTTAGTGCTTTCATGAAGTGCTCATCAAGTGACATTAACATTTTTTAACGAGAACTTTATCGATCTTAATAATGATTGTGAATCAGCCCAAAAACATCTGAACCAATCATACAATGCTATGAATCGCCAATGAACAAGCATTGATAACAGCAATTTGTTGAAGTTTTTAACGTGTATAAATACAATAAAACCTGTATATAACGGCCAGTTACGAGAGGTAGATAAATTGACCACTATATATAGGTGGCCTTTATATACAGGGTTGATTCAATAGAAAATATTATTTTAGACATTGCAAAAGTGACCACTATAGACAGGTGGTCGCTGTATAGAGGTGACCGTTATAACAGGTTTTTTCTGTATTCGGAATAAATAAATACGCCCTTGGTTGTCACTGACCAAATAAATTGTCCACTGAATCATCAACCACTACCACAGTGAAACATAAAATATTGAATCTACTGGACATCATTATACGAGACGCAGAGAGATGCTCTCAGCCGTTACATGATGTTTTGCACTACCTTCCAACTGGCAGCGAACGAAGAGGACAGTCCTCGACGAGAAAATTTTTCAATGTTTTATGTAATGGTTTTAATAATTGTTGTTTTCTCAATAGTGTTGTACATAATTGTAAAGTTTTTAAATCTAAATGTGTAAATGTAATTATATGTAAGATTAACGGATTGTTCAATTAAACAACAACGTCTACAAATATATATATATATAATGAGAATGTATAAACGAAAATATTAGACATTCATATTTGTTACTATTAGCTTCACACCAACGCGATCATCAGGCAATTTAATCTGTGAAAAATATGTGATTCATATATGATGCCTGATGATCGCGTTGGTGTGAAACTAATAGTAGCAAATATGAATGTCTGATTTTTTCGTTTATTCAATATTAAACTGTCTGCATTTATGGCATTGAGCGCTATTGAAACAGCAAAGGCAACATAAGTACCTTGATATTACTACAAATATATATATATATATCTTGATCATCATTATCTCTAATTACCGAGCTGTTAAGGCTTATCTCCCCCAGCCCCTTGACAAGTGTGTACCCTCTGCCACTGAGCTAACAAGCCAAGATATTCACCTTTAGAATTTGTTTACTTAAATGTTTGCATGTTACCTTCACAAGAAGGTCACACGATTCCGCACTAAAGAATGATAGTAGTCATTAACATGGGGCTGGATAGCTGGGCAGCATGATCCAGTTTAAAGCTGCTTGAGTGTGCCTATCATTTTACATTCAGCACCGTTTTGATTCAATATTCAATTTATTTTATTAGACCACAAGATGACGCTGATATTATTACCGATGCTTTTCCGATATCAGCCCTGTATCAAACAGGTATAGAGGCGCTTTCAAAACAAATTGAAAAAAGTGTATTTGAAGTCACTGGTCGCCATGTTGTGAAAATTATTGTCGATCCAGCCAGTGATCAACTGAGGTGGGTTTTTATTCTTTCCTGTGAAAAATAATTATGAGTTCAGGAACATTTTATCAACATTCCGTTGTGGGTTTTCATGCAATTCATGAACATGAAATTCCTTAAAGGTCCATGAACATTTCGTTGTGGGTTCATACACAGTTCATGAATGTGAAATTCCCCCAAACGTTCATGAACATTCTGTTGCGGGTTCATAAACAGTTCATGAACGTAAAATTCCCCAAACATTTATGAACTGTTAATGAACTGCTCATGAACAATTGGAAAATTTTACATTCATGGACTCATGACCGTTTTTTACTGTTTATGACGAAGCCTATGTTTTATTATATAATCCTTAATGGCAGTCCATATTGGGTACTAGCAATGAGTCACCAACGTTCCTGGCTTAATTTAAATAATGTCATTTAAACAATAATAAGTGTTCAATTAAGTTGTTCTTTTAATTTGACACTGTATATTATTTTTGTTGTTAATATTTTGATTATATATTTGTTTGTAGCTGGTTGCATAAACACACAGCTGTTGTTACTTGTGAATCAACAAATGATGGGATTCTACATGTAACGACAATCATGGACTCTACAATGGCTAGTAAATACAAAGCTAAATTTGGTTAAAATATATTATAATATGAATTTAAAAATGAAATCTATTTGAAGCTGATCTGAAGGGGTCAGCATCAACAAATCTAGCGGTCCAGTACAACATTATTAGCCAATGCTGATGCCTTCCCCTACGAAAAACCGTCCATGAACAGTTCATGAACGTTAATTCACGAACAGTTCATGAATGTTAATTCAAGAACAGTTCATGAACGTTTAATGGCTTCATTTTCCATGGACTGTTCATGAACCTTCACAGACAGTTTCTGAACAGTTCATGAAAATTTGGGGCCATTTAACCTTCATGAATTGTTCTTAAATTAATGTTAATGAACTGTTCATGAATGGTTTTTCGTATCAGCTGATCTGTATTAGAAGCAACAGCAAAAACATGGTTATAAAGCATAGACGACATAGATATACTTTTATATATTTTCTATAATATATTATTTGTATAATAATATTGTAAATAGTTTACTAAGTAAAGACATTACAGATTCCTCATTCTACACATTGATACACGTTTTATTACAATTGTTGTATTTCTATATAGCGCTATTTCATGATATATAAACCAGTTATTCTTTACAATAAAATTTTCTTAATATAATAATTGTCTGACTATTTCTAGACGATTTAAAAAGTTTTTTCAAATGATAAGCGTGCTTGGAGTTTTAGAAGTTTAATTGTTCTGATATGCGGAACAATTCAATAGAATTATATTATCCCTAACTTTTTCTATGAAATAAGAAACTTACTATTTTTAAATATTTAAGTGGATTAGCTGGATAGGAATTTATTGAAATAATTGACACCTTCTGCGAAAAACAGTTCAGGAGTTCATGAACAGTTCATGAAAATTGAAGCCATTTAACGTTCATGAACTCCTGGACTGCGGAAAATGTGCTGATTTCATGAACTTAGTGAGCTACTGAACCGTTCATGATCAGCTCACAAACACATGTTATGTTATTGACAGTTTTTGCAGAGGCAAGCAACGTCAAACTGAAAATATGTCCCATTGTTTGAAATTGACACTGTTAATAATTTTCAGAACAAATTTGTAGAACTCATGAACTGTTCATGAACAGTTCATTCACCTCAAATGGCCTATTTTTCCTTGTACGTTTTCATTAACAGTTCATGAAATTGGAAATTTTACTTCAGTGAACTGTTTTCACAGGCATACCCCTGCAAAAAACAGTTCAGAAGTTCATGAACAGTTCATGAAAGTTAAATGGCTCCAATTTTCCTGAACTGTTCAGTTTATGCTATTATCAAATGATTACACTCCTGTGACAGTTTACCTAACTACAAATAATAATAATATACAGTATTCAATAAAAATAATACAAGAAATGTATGGTGCCCCAAATTAAGAAATGTTAAGATATAATAAATAAATTAGATTTTACGACATTTGCATATCAGAAAAATTATGAAAAGAATCAAGCATTTCATCAGTTCCTTTTATAACTCTGTAGTTTGAATTATCAGAAATGTTTTCTTTTAAAATCGATTCAATTGTTTCATATCCATCTTCACAGTTAAATTCCAAATGTATAACATCACCTGAAGAAAAAGAATGACGTACTTATATAATAAAATATAATGTTTATTTCAACCCCAATGAATCAAAAAATACACTGTCAGAGTTTCAATTAGTAAGTGGCTGACGTCATCCCAAGAGCAACGTTTCCATGTATTATTCGGAAGACACATTTTTGTAACATTTCAGTTCTATCCAGTATGTTTGAAGTATAATTTTATAGGCAAAAGTCAAACTCAAATTTACACAGGATCCGACAATACGGATGAAACTAATTGCTCCATGTATAAATAAAGTACTTTTAAATTGCTTGGCAAAGGAAAATTTCCGGTAAAATATTTGCAGGCACTTTCAGGGCAAACTTATATGGTCGCAGGCACTAAAAATGTTTTTGACTGACTGCTGTGAGTAAGTTTACTGACTTAAAAACATAGAATCAAAATTTTATTTTTCATATTTTTCTAATTATTTTAGCTTTATATCCAGTATTTTGCCTTTTCCTTCTGAATTTTGTTAGCCTTCCGCAAACCAGGTTTCCAAGTTTCCAGACTTTGTTGGACCCTAATTATACAATTAATGATTGTCAATCATATGGTGTACACTGGTGGCTAAAGTGGGGATTCCACTATGCCAGATAGGCTAAAAGTTATACCGGCTCCATTGTTGGAATACTCGAGCACAGCTCTGAAGAATACACAGATCAATTCAACTCGCGTTCGATAACTCACTAGCTGATGAATGGCACCCTTGTAGCACCAAGATTTGTGTATATCAACATGATGATGTTGGCAACAATAGCATCGGATTTGTCCAGCTCCAATACAACACTCGGCTCATGAAAAATCAACCAACAGTTCTCAGTTTATTGGCCTCCAAAACATATTGAGCAATTGTCGCACTGTTTCCTATGAGCCATAGTTTATGTCACACAGGATTGCATGTAAGAAGAGAAAACGAATGCATCAGAAAACAAAAGCGTATCCTTCAAGTCTTCTCCTGGAATGACTCTTCATATAGAAAGTGTGCTGCATGGACTTCATTGTATAGGAAATCACACAGTTTTAGTTCAATTCAGGATTAATTTGCACAAACGGGTTTTTCAAAAAGTTTCAAAATTGCAGGAATTTCGTTGCCAGGAGGTTCATTCTTATTTCTAGCGTCAAGTTCAAATTACAAGATTGATTGCATTTTTGGACATGGTTTTTGTTTTATGATGATATGGTCATTTGACGTCTTATCTCTGAAGTAATTAACCAATCAGATTGACCAAATCAATTTCGTTATTAAATATTATGAAATGAGGTTGCTATACTATCTGTGTTTCACACATTATATAAATCATGGTTACAAATACAGTACAACGTTCCAGTGCTAATGCAGGAGGTATTTCCCTTCATCGTGTTACTCTTTTTAAGTTTCTAGACAAGGGTTTTTTGCTAAGAGGAATAATCACATCAAATGAATTAAATGACTTACCTTTCTTTGTAATTTCTAATGGTACTTGTATTTTGAATATTCGTTCCATATCACCTTCTATTATTGGCATTTGTTTAGTGTGAACAAGAACTAATGATTCCTAAAATGCATAAAAGATTAAAAAGTTCTGAGAACACATGTTTTTCAAGTCACTGAGACGTTATTTATGTAACATGTGCACAGAACATTTTATAAAAACAGTTTAGATCATTAAACTCCCCAAAAATCAAATCGATTTAACATGTACTCTTCATTAAAAAGCACACAGCTTAATTATGGTTAATAAACTCAGTTTATTTGACACAAGGGTTTAAAGGTGAAACTATATTTATTTAGTTCAGGTCTAGTCAATAATTTTCCTTGACAAAGTATGCTTGCCTGTGTCCAAATCGATTAATAAAATTGCATAACCATCTTTCGTAATTGTAAATGATTTTGAGTTTATGCCGAACAGTAGAATACAATTCTGAATCAATAAAGATGTACATAATTCCAATACAAAACAATTTATTCAAAATTAAGTTCCAGCAAAATGACTATTTTCTTAGGATGTTGACTTGGGTTGGCAGAAGTGGCAAAATTACTTTCTTCGATTCACCAACAATTTTGATCATCTTCAAAGTGCTACGCCGGCTCTTGCCAATTCATCCCGATCGACTCAAACTTGATTTGGAGGTGGCCAAATGACTTTTATTTGGCCAACAATCATAAAAATCAGAGTTGATGTGTGTTGGCCAACAGAAAAAGTCATTTGGTTAGGACTTGCCTGTTGGTTAATAATAAAGTGTATATACTTGTGATTTACATTGCCAAGGCACAAATGCTTATCTATCTGAAGGACAAACGAATTTACAGATCGATACAAAAAACATGTGAGTTACCTACAAGACGTAGTGTTACCTATGTGCACCTACAAGTTCAGTCAAAGATGGTGCAGACACTCTGATATAGAGTTATTAGTACATTCGAGCATTGACAATGTTAACTTACTAGTGATGTTATGTTGTTTATAATTTCCATTGCTTTTCCTTTGACATCATGAAACAGTAACACAAATACAGTCTGAAAAACAAACAAAGAATTGAAAGGATTACCATTAGGCTGCTGATTTAACCTTTGCGATAAAACTTATTGAGTTTATGAACTATTCATGAACAGTTCATCAACTTTACAAACTTTCATAACCTGTTAATGGACGCTTTCGAAACAGTTCATAAACAGTTAATGAATTAGGTCATTGAACGTTCATGAACTCAACTAATCTTCTAGCAGGAGTTAATTCAGTAGCCTAACTTTTAAACTGGAATCTGTTACAAATGTTAAACTATTCATTTAACATATTCAATAAATGTGGAATTAAATGACTTTACCATAATTGTATTTATCACAACCCCCTCAAGTATGATTATAGGTCCCATTGCTAAAAACCTTTTAGCAGTTCATGAACAGTTCATGAACATTGAATGGACCCAATTTTCCTGAACTGTTTACAAACTCCTGAAATGTTTTTCGCAGGAATTTACCTGTGAGAATGTTTTTCGTCTTTCTCCGTGTGTTAACGGCACAATTGATTGACTTTTCTCATATGAAAGACCATCAATTTCAAATTGACTTTGATAAGGTGGTTGTAAACATTTCCAATTATCTAATAGCATTGACCAATTTGTTTCATCAGGTACAGGTGTAAAATCATGAATCTTACTCCAATTATTACTAAATACGCCAAGATTAGCTTTAGAAAATTGATCTATAGTTTAATAAAATCATAAATTAAATTAGCTAAGAACTGCCCCCCCCTGCGAAAAACAGTTCAGGAGTTCATGAACAGTCCATGAACAGTTCATGAATGTTAAATGGCCCAAAATTTTCATAAACCTCAATGACTGTTCATGAACAGATCATGAACAGTCCATGAACAGTCCATGAAAATTTGTGGCCATTTAACATGAAAATTTGTGGCCATTTAACGTTCACAAACTGTTCATGAACTCCAGAACTGTTTTCACAGGGGTGCCTGGAGTCAGTATCTAGCCTTGTCAACATAGTTTCTGAATGTTGAATGGTCTAATTTTCATGAACTCTTTATGAACCCATGAACACTGAATACCTTATTAAGCATTCTTGAAATAAGATTAACCAATTTTGCTTTTTAATGTGCTACATATTATTTTTATAAACTATTGTATTAACTTCTTGTTATTATCATCTTCATTACTCGGTCCGTCATTTAATATGATAGGAGGTAGACTGATATTGAAATTGATGGCTTCGGGATTAGCAGGCAAATAGCGGATACTGGACAATTAGCATCTTTTCATAATATTTTGCATCAAGAATTGTCTTACCGGTATTCACAAGTTTCTTTGTCTGACCTGTGATTTGTGGCGTTCTTTGTGCAGCAAATATGTTGGGCGTAAGAAGGACAGCACATTCCTATAATGTGATCCTCTATACTAGCCTACTAGTAGCCTACTGGAAACCAGAGTGAAAAATCTTTTGGAGAACTTCAAATGGATGCTGTAGGCCTCAAAAAGTAGATATAGCCCTTCATGAATGTTAGCCTAAACATACCAATTGTATTCACTGTGCCATTTATATCCACAAAGTGTTAATAGAACAGTCCATGAACTTGTTTTGAACAGAGCCATCTATATACAAGACTTTGAGACACTCTCTGATGTGCCGCTCTCAGCTCCAATTGGACAGATGCCAGTCGCATGATTTTATCGACGCCATTTTCGTTCTGTCAAATCCAGGCTCGCGAAAATTGAACAAAGCGCACAAAAATAGTATGATTTCCAAAAACTTTTTGTTCAAAAGCAAAGCCTCATTTTCAATAGAACAAAAATGACGATTTTCGAGCCCCAGAAGTTGTGTGTCTGAAAGCTTATAAATACATGGCTCTGGTTTTGAATGGGTCAGTATGAAAGGAACAGTATCTTGTAATCATACTTGCTAGATCAGGATAAAAACATTGATAACATCCGAATCGCATAGACGTTGACGCTTCTATAATTGGTTGAGTAGCACATATCAATTGAAAATCCATTTTTTTACAATCTCGTGTTCTATGAAATAATAAGAAATAATCAATAAAATAAAACAAACATACGTAGGTTGCCCTACTGAAATGGAATTCTAAAATATCACAAAGGTCTTCTGCGGTCATATAAATGTGAGCATGAAATCCTGTGGGTAAAACATGACTCAAAAAACCAGGAAATACTGCTAATTACCTTGAAAATTTTGACCCGTGAGATAATACAGAAATCATAACTTTATCTAACACCTAATTCAACAAATAACGGCTACGAATTGCCAAACGATATTTAGCTCAAGCTGTTTATTTTTACTAAAAATGTGTCCAAGGTCACAAATGCTATAGATTTGAACAATCTTAAAATTGGAATTTTCTCAATATAGTCACCTATACTGTGTATTATTTCAGTATCAAAGTGGAATTTTATAAACATTATGCAATGCAATAACCAAATTATTATGAAAGGCTTTGGTCTTATTTTTGTTCTAATACTGTCTTTTTCTTCTGCCGTAAATGTTTATCTTTAAAAGTATACCCCTGAGAAAAAACAGTCTGGGAGTTCATGAACGTTAAATGGCCCCAAATATTCATGAACTGTTCATGAACATGAATATGAGTTTGAAATTTTTATTGAGGGGTGTGACACCCCCTAGGATTTACGGCCAGGTGTCAAACAACCAGAGTCTAATTCGATATTGGTTTAATGTATGTATGTATGTATGTATCTTGTAGCACAATGGCTAACGGGCAAATAAACAAAGGATGATATTTTTAAATGTATCCTCAATTAATAGATGATTTAAATATTTTCTAAACATACCTAAATTGCTGACATGCAACTATACATCTGCAATCACTACAGTCCCTAAAGAAGACACTAAAAAGAGAGAAAATGATATCATATAATTTGTAACATGACAATGTGAGATCTATAGGGAAAACAGTTCATGGGTTCATAAACTCTTCATTAAACTGTTTATAATGTGTCCACTACCAGTTCATGAATGTTCGTAAAGTAAATTTATGATTAATTATTTATGTTTCTCTTACCTGCCGCTAACAGGGCCAATGAAAATATTGCAATTGACACAATCGTCTATCGTCACGGTTGCTGAATTATCAAATATAAATATATCGCTACCCTAAAAGTAACAATAAAATCAGCTTTCAGGAGAATCCATATCAATTAAGGGTCAACAGACATAGTATAGATTTTAACCCCTGCGAAAACAAATCAGGAGTTCATGAACGTTAAAGACCCTAAATTTCATGAACTGTTTATGAACTGCTTGTGAGGGTTCATGAACAGTTCAGGAAAATCGAAGGCATTTAACATTCATGAACTGTTCATGAACTTTTTATGAACTCCTGAACTGTTTTTCGTAGGGGAAATTCCAAAATTTTCCTGAACTGTTCATGAATGTATGTGAATGATCCATAAAAACTTTATGGACAGTTCATGAGATTCCTGAATAGATTATGGAAATTAGCGCATGGGCATAGTTTATAGCGCAAGAACTCAGTAGCCTAAATATTTTGCAGGATTGCTTTCAATCAAGTCGTTAAAGCAACTAGAAACTGATAACTAATATTAATAATAGGCCTAAATATAACATTTTACAGTCATCCATGACTGAAAGGCCCCCAGTAAACACATGTGCCCGCTTATTGGGGAAAACAAAAGGATTTACATAGCCCATTTCATGATGGTATATGCGATAAAAAACACACAATAATTGGTGCAACAGTCTCGATTTAATCTAAAATCATCTTCAGGCAATGTAAAAAGAGAAAAGTTACATGAATATTTATAAATTCAATAGACAAAAGAGATATATTTTTATATAAATATTCACGTAACATTTTTAACTCTCTCTTTTTACATTGCCTGAAAATGATTTTAGATTAAATCAAAACCGTTGCACCAATTATTGTGTTTTTTATCGCATTTATAGGCTACCATCATGAAATTCATGTCAAGTAAACCTTTACGGTGGAATTACATAGCCTATAAATGGGTAATACAAACAGTTAACAAATGTGTGGACGACGCTCTGCCAATTAGCACAATTAGCCATAGAATATAAAATTGAATGGTCATAAAATGGAAATGCAAACATGATTGCAAATATGGTAGAGCCCAAAGAAACTCAACTTTAAACTCACATTGCAATCACGAATGATAAATTGTTGACCATTAATTGTTCCTGGCAGCCGACCACACGTTTCGTCATTCTTATCACTTATCGTAAAATCTTCAATGTTGATATTTTTACGTTGATCCCTAGATAATAAGAAATGTATATGTAGCTATTATTGGCTGTTTGCAGATATCCCTAATAAAAACATATATATGCCTATATATCTTCTTCTTAAAACATTTTCAGGCAAAAGTCTGTAGCAACAGTTTTGATTTTTGCTTTGTCGCAAGTATTTGCCGGTTTTGTACTGCACTTTTGTCTCGGAATAGCTACCATAACCAAACAAATGATGCAAAGAAGAAGAATGCCTTGAATTACAATACTGTACTCTGAAATATATATCATCAACGATGTTAATAACGCAATTTTTTATTTGCAATTATTTAGAAATTTTGGATGTTTTATCTCTCATGATGTCTAAGTTGTTTTGGCTTGCGTGATCCAAACACGGGAGTAAGCCAATCAAATCATTAGAATAGTATTCGAAAATCTCTCGAGTTTTACGATGTGTATTCTTTGACTCTTTCGCCATACCTTATTATTAATAAAAACATTTATAATCTTCTTCTTAAAAATTTTCAGGCAAAAGTCAGTAGCAACAGTGTTTTTTGATTTTATTATCAGTTGTTTTAATTGTTAAATATACAATTCTTAGCATGCAAGTTCTAAACTTATTTATTTCTAAAACCTAATATGTTATGTAAATAACAAACTTTATTTAATTTTAAGATACAATTAAATATTTTATTCAATTTTGAAAATGGCTAGAGATATTAGCCGAAACTCCGTTGAGTTTAAAAATAAATTGAGAAACTGTTACCATTGACTTGTGCCTTATAAAACATTTAAATCATTGAATATACAAAGTGGATAATGTTCCAGCTGCCGGAATCCTGATTACTAGCGATAATGTTTCGTGCGTCTTTTGCGCATGCGTTATCTGTTGTCTGCTTTCTCTCACATTAGTTCAACATGCAATGGCGACGGACGGTCCTGTTCCTCGACCACATTAATAACAATTCTGTTTATCAATTTAATCGTAGAATATATAAAAGAATTTAAAATGAAAGCGCTAGACGGTGAAAGCATTATATATGAGAGATTCACAACGCTAAATACCACACCAAACGTGCTCCTAAACTTATAGAAAAAGCGAACAAACTCGGCTTCGATTTTGAGTTTCATAGTTTTGACTTTCGATACACGTCAAATCAGAATTAGTAGGCATATAGCACCAGTTACAAGAGAAGAAATTACCTAATAAGTTATTATCCCAAATTATTACAATCACCAAAGTAAAATGTTTTGAAATGTTATTAACCTACATAAATATTCTCTGAAACCTTCAGAACGCCAAATAAATGTCACGACACTCAAATATTGAAAACGCTGGGCCACGTCGCTGAAAAACTTTGATAAATCGAAAACAGGATAAAATTATGAATGCACAGATATGTTTAATATCGTTTCTGTCTTATATTTATTCCAAAACAGTCGATCCAATCTACGATGCTATGAATTCTTTTACAAACTATTTAAGATTTAATTTGGATCGATTGACACGTCCATGTTTACTATCTATATACGCATGCGCAATGGACGCACGGAACATTATCTTTTGAGAACAACTTTCCGGCAGCCGGAACAATATCCACCGTGTTAAATATAACATGAAATAGGAATTCTTTCAAAAAATGATAGTGTATAGCCTAACAAATATAATATGAGGTGAACACATGTATGTGAGAGTGTTCATTGATGTTTGTTAAGACAGAGCATAATATGTAATTAACACAAAGATGAGGCAAAAGCTTATTGCTTCATCTTTGTTTCAATTCTACTGTATAGCCTATAAATCAAAAACATTGTAACGTAAGATAACATACAGTGTGAAAAAAACACTTTGTAAAGACTTGCGAATCAAACAATCAAAGTTGAATATCAGCAGAAATGTTTAACTCCAAACGAACCTAGGAAAGCATTTTTCTCAATTATTAATGACATTAATGCTGTATTTGAAATCAAATTTCCCTCTGTATTTATGCTTTACACTAGCAATGAGTGCATGTCCAGTATCTGGACCTTGGGTGACAAAAGAGTAAAATTTATGGATAAAAATTAGTAAATATAGCTTTGTGTAATAAAATATAAGCATAATTGTGTGGCATATTCTGCTGACCGGTTTTGCCCCAAACTATTATAAGATCTTAGCTGCAGCCAGCAGACTCTAGACAAGTTTGTATTCTTTTGAACATATTATTGCTAAGTTTAAATAGAAACAAAAATCTCATTTGTTTACACTTAAGTAGAATTGAAGTTTCATAGAATTACACAACAAAGCGAGCCTATGCCCAAACCCATGTCTTCATCGGTAGTCTCCGTTCAGATAGCGGTCATGGTCATCGACTCAACAGTTCATCTTAATCATCTAATCTTATGTAACCTATTGATAACCTTCGCCAAAGCCGCCTATATTGCTGTGTACTATTATTCTGACACAGGCTCAAGCCCAAGTGGAATTGCTATATTTTAAAAAGGTTTCTCGTACCAGCTGTATGCTGGTTCATTGTCAGACTTCTCATCATCCAATTGACCTCCTGCTTTTGACTCCAAACAACCCATTTTCTCGTAAATTCCTGCAATAACAGCGGTAACTAAGTGAAAAGAATGATAGACGCTTTTCAAAATTCAAAATGGTATTGAAATGGAAAACAGAGAGGCAGCTCGAGCCTCGTTCGATGAAAAACAAATTAAACATGTTCTACTATTCCTCAGCTTTCCAAGGAAAACTTTTCTCAAAAACTTAACCAATTTGCAGGGCCTGGTGATTTCAAACTTTGATTCTGTGTCATCCATTTCAATTTCTCCTTCACAAAGTTACGTTTTGTAACGTTAAATTTAACATATTAACTCGTTCATTATGGCTCTTCTACGGAGACTATCTCAAATAAAAGGATACAATACATATTATCGCGTTATTTCAAACCATGTCCGAAACTATGCTGCTGGCATCGACGATGAAATGTTTGGTTTAAGTGAAGAGAAACAACAGGTCTGAATCAATATAGACCTATCCTATCCATGTTACCCTAGCCTACTGTAACTGTAGCTGAAGCTGATGGTAGAAGTCACACATATGGCTATGTTAATACATGTAGGATAAGGATTTAGGCAGGCCTAAGCCACGATAAAGGTTCATAATTGTTTGAGTATGATAGATTGATAGAAGGCCTACCAGACAGATATAATATAGTGATATGCCTACATTTGTAATTTCAAATGGGTTATTATCGTCAAATAAGCTACTTAATAACAGTAGCAGTAGCCTGATTGAATTAAATAAAATGAATAGGAACTATTTATATTACGTTATATTACAAAAGCCTGAAGGAATCTAAATTCAAAACAATCTTTCTAAAATCGACAAGAATATGGTCTTGAATGCCACAGTATATCAGAAAACGCGGTTTGTATGGGAAGGATTAAGTGCTTGATGCATGCGTCAAGCTGTGCTTGAGATATTGATCGCATGACCACGCTTGTCTTTTATTTCAACAGCTCTGTTTACAACATTATTATTTATTTGTACTGTAAATACATCATCATCATCATCATTATTTATTCAGTAGGCTTTCCGATAAGCTTGGAGCTTTTATTCACGGTACTGTACATAATAAGCAAATTAAAATAACAAGTTATAATATGTTATAGTAGAAAGAGAATTATTTACAGACATATATGTGTGAATGAGTAAAAATTTAGATAAATGTGTTATTGACATGCATTTGATTCTTGAGGAGAAGCTGAAATCTGGCACTGTCAAGTAGGTAATAACCACCTTTAACCACCTTGACCTCAGACGCAAGACCATTCCACTTTCGAGACCAATGTGTTTGAATGAATGTGGATGGCTTGGCTCAATGTAGATGTCGCTTGGGGAATACATCTGAAATATCGTAGTAATTACCCCTGCGAAAACAGTTCAGGAGTTCATGAGCAGTTCATGAACAGTTCATGAACGTTAAATGGCCCAAAGTTTCATTAACTGTTCATGAACTGTTCATGAACTGTCTGTGAGGGTTCATGAACAGTTCAGGAAAATTAGAGCCATTTAACGTTCATGAATTGTTCATGAACCCCTGAACTGTTTTTCGCAGGGGTATGCTTTTATGATACAATAGGGCTTTACATCTATATTATTAAGAAATGCTGTTTAGAAGAAGACAAACGTTTGACGTTGCACATGCATCCAGAAGATTGTTCCACCAGAGTATAACACTATGGAAAAATAGATTTTTTGCTACTTCTTATTTTGGGATTGTTAATGGTGTTAATTTTTTAAAGTGTTCCACGCATATTATATTTACTAGAATCAAAAGTAGAACATTTAATTATGTCATAATCTAGCATATTGTTCGTTATTTTTATTATAATTATATACATACTTATTTTATTTTCAGTTCAGAGAAAGCATCTATAACATGCTGCAAAAAGAATTAGCACCTTATGCTGATGCGATTGATAAAGACAATGGATGGGATCAACAAAGGGTATATGATATGATATATTTTTGTCAGTAAAAATCAATACTAACTGGCAGATAGAGGAAGGTGTTAATCTTCACTTGGAAATTTCCGTAAAATACATATTTCGAAGTTTAAAGCACGTAGTTATAATTGAATTTAAAGGCAATGGAAAGTTAACATTTACAATGCTTTGATAAATCAATTGCATCTAATCTTGATTTGAAGGTTGCCAACGTTGGTGTATGATATCCCCTGCAAAAAACAGTTCAGGAGTTCATGAACAGTTCATGAACGTTAATTGGCCCCAAATTTTCATGAACTGTTCATGAACTGTCTGTGAGGGTTCATGAACTGTTCATGAACATTTCATGAACAGTTCATGAACAATTCAGGAAAATTAGAGCCATTTAACGTTCATGAACTGTTCATGAACTGTTCATGAACTCCTGAACTGTTTTTCACAGGGGATGATATGAATCAATATACTGTATTGTCAAATATATTATTTCACAATTTAGCTATTGTTAAGTAATTATTTAGTGGAGATCTTTGATATTCCTTGAAAAAATTCAATTTAAAACAAATACGTTTTATCAAAAATCTGGGCTTCTAGAATCAAAAATATATTGGTTTAATATTGTATTTATGTCATTGTATATTTGTCTAATATTGTTATTCATATCCTGTGAATCTATATGTATATAAACTGTACCTCATAATCATTCTCTTTACCCTCTTGAGCCTGTCTTATTGTAACCTACTGCTGTGTCTGCTGTGTATCAAAGACCTCTGACTAATGTCCATAGTAGTCCTTAGCACCTCTCCCTGTAATGACTCCGCAGGCATGACCTACCATTATCATAAAAATAAAGAGAATCTACATTATATAGATCGTGTCGTTATTTAATTCTGCGCAAAAACTTTAATCGGTTTTTAACCCTGTTTTGATGATTTATTTACCAAAAATTAATAAAATATGCAATAAAAAATGTTTAAATGTTTTAGGATTTCAGACGGCTATATATAGATGTCTTACCCTGTTACAATTACTACAAAATGCAAGCCTGATGCCTACAATATTTATAATGTATCTTTTTCTTATGCAGAAATTCTGGAAAATTCTTGGTGATTATGGTCTTCATGGAATAACTGTACCAGGTATTAATTTTTATGTTCAGAAAACAAAATTTCAGCTTTTAACTGTAACAAAGTTAAATGTTATGATGTAATTGTAACGTATAATAATTATTAAAAATTAATAAGTAATTGCCAGCATTCTGATTACTGCCTTTGTAAAAAACAGTTCATCAACGTCAAATTCCTATTTTCATGAATTCATGAAAAGTTCATGAACTCTTCCTAAAGAGCTTGGAGGTTGTTTATGAATGTTCATGAACAGTTCATGAAAAAGCCCAGGAATATTGGGTGATTTAAATTTCATGAACTATTTCATGAACTGTTCATAAACAGTTAATGAACTGTTAACAAACTGTTTAAAAAGTGTCCTTGAACAGTTCATGAAAGTTTGTAAAGTTCATAAAACTGTATATTGAACAGTCCAGGATGTTCATGAACAATTCATGAACAATTCATGAATTCAGATATTTCAAATATTATTAAAGCAATTTCAATTGTAATAGCCATGTATATATCATAAAAAGTTTTATCTCGAAATGAGATGCAAATATATGACACATGAGCAATTCATGAACGATCATGAACTCAACAACCTTTTCTGCAAAAAAAAATCTTGTCTTGGTTTGATTTCCAAACATAGAAATCTATTTCCAGAAATAGAAATCTTGTTGAGCTACAGCTACAGCTACAGCTAGATATTATTTTTGTGTACTTTGTTCTAATTCGCAAGCCTTGATTTGACAGAACAAAAATAGTGGCCATAAAATCACCTGATTGGCATCTGTCTAATTGCAGTCAATCTTGGTTAATATCCCACCTTAATATCCCCAGTTGTCAAAAATCACTTTCCGTCTTCTATACAAACTCAACTAATTTAAATCGCTTAATATCCCCTCGATTAATATACGGTATGTACTGTTTTATTTTAGAAAATGATGGTGGTACTGGGGCTGGTTATTTTGAGCAAACAATTGCTATGGAAGAATTAAGTCGCGTTTCAGGGTCAATGGCATTGAGCTATGGTGCACATTCAAATCTATGTGTCAACCAAATTGCTAGATTTGGAACTAAACGACAAAAAGAAAAGTATTTACCAAAGGTACAATGAAACGTAGACAGGGTTCGGCAAAAGGTTAAGCCTTCTCGAAATCTAGAGGCATTTCAACATTTTCTTCTGGATTTTATGGTGATGTTTGACCAATAAATCATTAAAAGTATCAGTTTTCTTCTATTCGAGAATCTAGGATTCCAGGATCCCTACGTTTGTCGGACCCTGAACTATTAGGACATAAAGTGCTGGAAGTCTGTACTGTCTGCATTTCATACTGTCTGTGGCTACTGTTGTATTCCTAGTTGTATAGAAATTGTAGGAATGTGCCGTTTCTTCTTCCCCTAACATATTTGCTACACAAATAACGCCACAAACCATTGTCATACATAGCTGACAAAGAAACTTTTAAGTAAGACAATTCACGATACAAAACATTGTGAAAAGACACTACTTTCCCGTAGCCCTGTCGAATCATCTATGATCTAGAATTTTCTTTGACAGTGGTTGCTGACTTCTTTTTGTAGCTCATTAGTGGTGATCATATGGGTGCGCTTGCAATGAGTGAACCAGGATCTGGATCTGATGTTGTATCAATGAAAACGACAGCAATCAAACAAGGTGAAACGTGTGTGATTATTTTCGTGTATTCTGCATTTGTAAAGGTATTTCTGTTACATAATATATTCACGTATCATGAATGATTATATACTGTTGATAAAAATGTGTGCAGTTCGACTTTTATGACAGATTTTGTTCCTGTATCTTCAAAGGTTTTCAAGCATTTGCGAATTATAATTCACAACCCTGTCTTCATGAACGATAATGAATTGTTGATAAAAATCCTGTCTATAATGGTAACTCTTGCAATGTCTAGAATAGTATTTTCTACTGGATCAAACCTGTATATAAAGGCTGCCTTTCTATAGTGGCCAATTTTTCTACCTCTCATAGCTGGCTGCTATATGCAGGTTTCACTGTATTTACTTTGATGACTTTTTCATTACAGTTAGCCTACTCATGCTGTCTTACTCACAGTGAAACATTTTTTTGTATCCTCAAAGATCTTTAAGCCTTTGCAAAAATAAATCCACAACATGCTCTCCATGTGCGATAAGTGAACTCTTGATGAGAAAGTGTGCAGTTCTCATTTTCATAACTTTCTCATGGAGTTTTATTCTTTTCATAAAACCTTTGTAAAGTGTAGATGAACCGTTCATTGATCAAGTATGAATTATTCAGGAATTGTTTATGAATAATTAGTTGAAGGTTCATGAGGACAACATCGCCATCAAAATGTAGCGAACATTTTGTAAATTGTGATAATGCTGACAAAGTGTTGGATTGAACGATTAAAAGCAAGGCGGCTAAATGAATCCTTTAGTGCTGGTTGTGGATATACTAGAAAATTGTTGGCTTCATTTTGATTGAGGCTCAAGCTTCACAGGGATTTTCATCTTCTCGACTAGGTCATAAAGCAGATGGTTTTCTTCCAAACTCTAAATAAAATCTATGTGAAGTTCTGAAATGTGACTTATTCTGAATCACAATGATATGAATTACAACTAAAAATAAGTTTGAGAGCCAACAATTATAATTCCAAATAAGAAAACAAAGTTATCAATTAATAGATCTCTTTAATTTGTTCTCCTTTATGGGTACACGGAAATCCTGCATTTGGACCTTCTTTTGGATGTATATTTTGAAGATGACAATGCAATATGTCAAAAGGCCAATTCACATCTTTTTATCACAAAATGTTCATTGTTGAATATATAATTATATTTTCAGATGATCATTATGTACTTAATGGTAGTAAATTTTGGATAACAAACGGACCAGATGCTGATACATTAGTTGTCTATGCAAAAACAAATCCAAAGGCTAAAAAACAACAACATGGAATTAGTACTTTCATTATCGAAAAGGTTAGTTCAATTACTACACTTTTATTATCTGGGGTGAGTCTCTCGAAAAGGTCCGACAACAGGGATTGTTTTTCGGACTTATTACCATAACCTCAACACAAAATCCAGAAAAATGAATAGATAGATAGATAGATATAGAAAAATGATTTTGTTATGTATCCAGAAAGGAAAATGTTGACAGGCTTCTAGGATTCCTGAAGGCTAAACCTTTTGTATTACCAACAAACAGTTCATTGGGTCCAATTTCATGAATGCTGAAGTTGTTTAAATTGTGAATTTAATTTTACTTTATTTCACAGGGAATGCCAGGCTTTACGACATCCCCTAAACTTGATAAATTGGGTATTCGTGGGTCAAATACATGTGAATTAGTTTTTGAAGATTGTAAGGTCCCAGGTAAGATATCTACCCACCTGTGAACACAATTTAATGTCGCAATTTATTAAATGTATGAAATGTTTTGATAACTTAATTCAAAAGTTGATATCACTCGGTACAGTCGTTCTGTTTGTTTACATTGTTTTGTAGAATGATCATGCCAATATCTACATTGTATCGTGATTTTTGGAAGATACTGTATTCTTCTTTTTTCTTTATTGGCTTCAATTTATCTTTAACATTTTAGGCTCATTTTAAAAATATTTTTGTTTTACAGCCACATAGATCTACCAAGAATATTTTTTGTTTCAGCTGAAAATCTTCTGGGGGAAGTAAACAAAGGAGTTTATGTATTAATGAGTGGTTTAGATCTTGAACGATTGGTTTTGGCTGGTGGACCATTAGGGTAGGTATATAATAAACTATATAAATGGATTGTTCATTATAGACCAAAGGATGACAATAGGGAGGTTTAGATTTAATACCGGTACTTCTTCAAGCTCATGTTAAATAGTCAACATATTCAGACTGGGTTCTACGGGTACTCGTTCTTTCAAAACAAGACATTTGGATTCAATAAAACTAATAACAGTAAAATATCAGTTTCAGTTTTCCAAGGTAAATAGAAAATTCTCATATTTGTTCAGCATCATTTGATTTTATGCAAAAAATTTTATAGCGACGATATAATGATATTTGAAAAGCCAAAGTAAAACCAAAGCAAATCAAATATCTGTTTTCAAAACAAACCAAATCAAAACATGCGTGTTCTCGGTGGTTTATGTTTGGCACCCAAAGGTGTTCCAAAACAGGAGGTCAGTCCAGGTTTTATAGCAAAGGGGCTTCCCCCAATGCGGAGAAATGATGCGCAATTAGAAAGCTGTAATCGTAGCTTTATCGGTACTAAATCTAAACCTCCCTATTAGAGGCGGTTTTACCTTGGGAAGTATCCTGCTATTGATTTGGTGATTTTGATTTTGAATATTATAGGCGCATTTTCACACTGCATTAGATTTACCGTATATAACTTGTTGTGTAATGAATGATTTAATGTATACAAACTGATTATTTTTGAAAAATAATAAAGATATCTATTCAAAGGGTGTTTATAAATAAGTAATAGCGTTGCTATTAATTATCATAAGTTTCTCTACTGTGATCAATATTATTCTCTGCTTATTAGATTGATGCAAGCTGCGGTTGATGTTGCGTTTCCTTATGTTCATGAGCGCAAGCAATTCAATCAACCAATTGGACATTTTCAGGTAATTACTATCGTAGTTATTGTTTCAGCACCGCTAATGTTATGTTTTGCACATTCCAGGTCGTATATACTTTTCCGAAAAGGGCCTAATCCCCTCTTTTATTAGTAGCTATAGTCGATTTAAAAAAGCAGTTGTTAGTTTGAATTTAGTAATATGATGTACTATTGCAATGCAGCCCTGCCCTGCCCCTGCAAGAAACAGTTGAGGAGTTACTGAGCAGTTAGTTGGCCCCAATTTGATGAACCCTCGTGGACAGTTCATGAAAATTTGGGGCCATTCAACGTTCATGATTTGTTCATGATTTCCTCAATTGTTTCTTGTAGGGGTATGCATGCGCCTTTCGTATTGCATACTAGCTAGCATTAGATTCCTATAGAATGGACAACGTATATCATGGTAGTTGAGCTAATGTTTGTTTCTGTTCTAACTTTCAGTTAATGCAAGGAAAGATTGCTGATATGTATGTTCAATTAAGTGCTTGCCGGTCTTATCTCTACACTGTTGCCAAGGCAGTAGATAACGGCCATGTCAATTCAAAGGTAAGAAAACCCCTGCAAAAACAGTTCAGGAGTTCATGAACAGTTCATGAACGTTAAGTGGCTCCAAATTTTCAAAAACTGTCCATGAACTGTCTGTGAGGGTTCATGAACTGTTCATGAAAACAGAAGGAAATGTTCATAAATTGTTCATGAGCACAGAAGGAAATTTTCATGAACTGTTCATGAACACAGAAGGAAAGTTTCATGAACTGTTCATGAACATAGAATTGAAGTTTTCTCAAACTGTTCATGAACACAGAAGGAAATGTTCATGAACTGCTCATGAACACAGACAGGTGTTTTCACAAACTTTATTAGCACAGAAGGAAATTTTCATGAATTGATCATGAACACAACAGAGGGAAAGTTTCACAAACTGTTCATAATATCACAAACGTGAAATTGGCCAAATGTTCATGAACCGATTCATGAACTCATGATCTTATAGGATAGGTGGCGGGTTTAAATACAAGTTTCACTGTATCTCTTTTTTGCTGGAGCTCAGTTTGATTCAACTGCCAGACAGACACGTTAAAATGTATACCTTTGTTGATGATTGAGGTTTTTTATAACAGGCTAAGAATGCTATTCATGGTCTTTTGTTACATATTTTCTTTACCTTTTTCCAGGATTGCGCTGGTGTGATTTTGTACACAGCTGAAAGCGCTACTCAAATGGCACTTCAAGCAATACAATGTTTAGGTATGTTGCTGATCAAAAAATTGTTCAGAAAATCAGATTCAGTCTCATTCTAGATAATATCTCTGACAACGACGTTCTGAAACCTGGTTTGCGGAAAGCTAGAAAAATGGCACGCTTCTCAAATGATGTCATTTTCTCAAATGACGTCAGTACGGGAAAACTAAAAAAAGGGAAATTAACGTTCAAGATCGTATAAGAAGAAGCAATAACTCATCATTCTTCGTTGTTACATATTTAAATGTATCTTATTCAAATAATATTCTCTTGTTGGCCATTTTGAAACTTTAATTTTATTGGGAAGAATCTTGAAGATAGTGTTTTATTGTTAGGTTTATCATTTATCCATAAACCGGGTAAGCCTGCAGCTGTTTTCTGCTGGGGGTGGTCATGGCTATTTTGTTAGTTTTTTATATTATAAATATTATTTTGAAGCTTGTGTGTGTTTAAAGGAGCAAAAATGACCGGCAGGCGCTACGCACTTAGGATCACGTGCATGCTTATTGTTTATAGCACAATGTTCATTGTTGACATGAATTTTATTACAAATTAAGCATGCGTATAACAATTGTTTCAAAGCAAGACGGCTAAATTACATTAAGCATGAATTCAACTTGTGCTTGCAGCGGTAGCCAGTATATTTTTCCCCGTTAAGAGCCGTAAGAGCCCTTCTTGGAGCCAACCAACCAATAGTGCTCTGGCCAGGGATTGAACCCAAGACCCTGCGGGCTGTGGTTCAACGCCCTAGCCACTACACTGTTACTGCACTAAAGTTGCAGTCATTGTAAGACAGGTATCCTTATGGTCTTCATTTATTGAGTCCTGGTCTTGTTTTTGATTTGATTCCGTTCGTCTGTTTTAGGTGGGAATGGGTATATAAATGATTATCCTACCGGCAGAATTTTACGGGATGCAAAATTGTATGAAATTGGTGCTGGAACAAGTGAAGTTCGCCGTCTCTTAATTGGTCGTGCATTGAATGAAGAACATAAAGGCTGAACAACCATTGCTATAAATTTTTGTAAATCGAATTTTATCCTGATTAAGTTACAAATTGATTAACTATCATAATTTATTCTTGCTTCCGTATCATCCAAATTTGAATACGATATTTTCGTTTGGAATGTGTGAATACAGAATAAACATTCTCGGATGTACCATACGCAAATTATCCTATTATCAGTACAAACTTCATTATAAATGTATTTTCAAACAACTATTTATTCTATGTCACATATGCTGTAGATTTAAACAACCTTAAAATTGGAATTTTCTCAATATAGTCAAATATACTTTGTATTATTTCAGTATAAAAGATTCAAAATGGAATTTTATAAACATTAAGCAATACCAAATTATTATGAAAGGCTTTGGTCTTATTTTTGTTCTAATACCTTCTTTTTCTTTTGCCACAAATGTGTATCTATAAAAGTGTACCCCTGCGAAAAATCAGTTCAGGAACGTTAATTGGCCCCAATTTTCATGAACTGCTCATGAACTGTCTGTTTGAAGATTGGAAAATCAGGGCCTGATTTAATGTTCATGAACTTCCTGAGCTGTTTTTCACAGGAGTATCAATGTTAAATAAGTTCAGGAACATTCTCCTTGACAGTTTGGGAAAAGTTTGCCATCATCATTTATTCAGAAAACCTTTACAAAAAGTTTACATCAAACTAACTGTTTTTCAAAGGACTGATTAAACAGACAAGGGGATGCGTAATTAAGTATGACATAGGGGTGTATGTCTGTCGATTTGCTAACGGAATTGACTTCGGTGCTCTATCTACATGTTAAACCATTAAAATCATCATCATCATCATCATCATTTATTCAGTGACATTTCGTGTTGATGAACTTTCAGTCCATTTTCCATGGAATGCTCATAAGCTTTTGTGAACTGTTCTGTTCATGAAATTGTTATTTACCAGAATCATACTCTATTTACCAGAAAACACAACCCCTGCGAAACTATTTGTTAAGTTCATGAACTACTTGTTAACACCTTATAAACAGTTCATGAATGTTAGATGGCCCAATCTTCATTACTATTCTACAAACTGTTCAGATGAAAGTTGGGCCATTTCTCATTCGAGCAGGGCCCGACAAAATAGAGGATCCTGAGATCCTAGACCCCAGAAGGCTAGCCTTCAACTTCAGAAGAAAATGGTTCAATTTCTGATTTATAGGCCAAACATCAACAAAAAATTCAGAAAATGTTGAGAATGAAATGAAAATAAAGATATAGATAATTTGTGATTGAGATTCAATAAGGGAAAACCCCTTAAAAAGTTTGATGAACACGTTCATGAACTGAATTTCCTCAACATTTTTTAAAAGAAGATATGTTGCTAACAATGTAAATGAACACACAGACAAACTAGAGAATAAAGCATTCAATTTACTAGGTATTTCCATCTTATTATTTATTCATTAAGACTTTGTTCTAAATTGAAAATATACCATAGCTTTATAATTAATAGAACTATTAGAATGGCACACTTCCTAAATTGATGTCATCGGAAAACTGTATCAATAAATAGTTACATAATCAAATATATCCCTTGCTTCAAATTCTTCTTTCATTAATAATTATTTGAAGGTTTGTTTGCCCATACTTAGTTTGATTGGGAAGTGTATCATTCTGGTTTATGAATGATGACTGAACGTTCATCAAACTTGACAAAGTTAATGAACGCTACTGAATGTTCATGAACGTTTATCAAAGTTCATGAACTAGTTCTGCATGGAATTTATAGAACAACAATTACTCTAAAATTATCTCAAACGTCTGAGAAATTTGATGCAAGCATAACTTACATTGTTCAGTGATTTTCTTAGGAAGAATTACATTGAAATTGAGCTAAAGAGTATCATATTGCAAGCAAGTGGGAAGTTCATTTTCATTGAGTGGCGCTCATGATTGACAAACTAGTTGTTGGCAGGTTGGATCTTGTCGAACTCAATACTTTGTAATAGTGTGCCAAAACATATAAATTCATGATTTGACAATTAATTTCTTCACAACGCAAAGTTGTTGATATTATGAAACTTGTAGTTTGTATAAAGCATAGAGAAAAAATTAAAGAGTTCATGAATCTCAAATGTTTATAAAAAGCATGAGCGCCTTATAAACAGTTCATGAATCTTTCATTAAAGTCATACAATGGACTGTTGCCGCTTGCACTCCGTCTTCGTATATGCACTGATTAACTATACTACCTGTGACTTGAACAATGTCATTCACTTTTCAGCTCTGTGAATTTTATGCCTTTAACGATTCGTAAAAGTTTCATGAACCTTAAAAAATTACCACCTTTTATGAATCTTTCTTTCAAGAACTGTTAATGAAATTTGAACTATTTAACAATATTCTCACATTTGAAATGAAAGTTAGCATCTAAATCTTTTAAATAGCATCTTCATAACAATTAGAACAATTGAAAATCCTTTCGAAATTGAATTAAAGTTGAGAAAAAAGTGAATAGCTTATCAGACGTTAACAATCAACAGTCCAATTTCTATAATTTAAAAGAAAAGATTTTCGATACACAAAAACGTTATTTGTTATTTACATAAAGTAGTCTATTATTAGAAATGAAATTGAATTTGAAATAAATACTTCATGTAGCAAGTGGATATATGTGTGATTTGATATTTTCCCATAATTATTTATAGATTTAGTGATATAGTGATTAATCTTCTCCGAATGTCATTCGCCCTGGTCCGCCACTTTTGAGCCATCGCCTAAATGAAAAAGAAAATAGATTCAAATACAATTCCCCTAGCGTGGTCCAAGTATCCATCCCATATAAATCCATCCCATACAAACCCCCTGATATTTCTGATATAAAAAGTAAGGTAGACGGTGTCGCCCTACCGAAGGCACCCGCACCACTCCTCTATTTCTAGAAGAGTGGCTTTTTTCGCTGAGAGCAATGATTTTAAACGCTCTTTGTTGATCTCAGCCGCGACACTGCAGATCAATTTCAACAGATTTCATGGCAGATAGGTCTTGATTGTCAATGCGCAACGATGCGCCGCAGCTACTCACAATGCAATTCCCTCTGGGCCATTCCATCCGCCATCCTCAGATAGTACTCATTTGATGTTTAAGATGAAGTCAAGGCTGAGTTGACCTTACGGGGATTTGAACCACAGTCGATCAGATATGATCGATCTGAACTTCGGTTGCTCTCCCCTGTGAAAAACAGTTCAGGAGTTCATGAACAGTTCATGAACATTAAATGGCTCCAATTTTCTTGAACTGTTCATGAACTGTTCATGAACTGCTCGTGAACAGTGCATGAACCCTTACAGACAGTTCACGAACAGTTCATGAACAGTTCATTGAAATTTGGGGCCATTTAACATTCATGAACTGTTCATGAACTGTTTATGAACTCCTGAACTTTTTTCGCAAGGGCTGCCATCTGAGCTAATCCTCCTTCGCCTTTTTCATATCTGATATGCCGTTATAACGTTCGTAACTTTATTTAGATTGATTTTGGAAAATTAAAATGAATAGAAAATTCCGAAATTTTTGTACTATATCATCACATAGTTTTAATAGTTTGAAATAATATTCTTGCTTTTTAAGTAAGAATAGGTTTACAACAAATATGGAAGCCTTCTAGTCTGTTTCAAGCTGTGTTCACACATTCCATACACTTATAAAATTGTGGGGAGGGAATGGATATACTGAATTGCTATTGAAAATCTATTGAAACGATAATGAAATTCACCAGTCATCAGACAATTTAATCTAGATTTTTCTCATTTCACTAAAAAGCGCCTTGAAATTTAAATGTTATTGAAAAGTGACCAATTCAGTATAGTAGCCTATTCATTAAGTTTTCAGTTTATGAAAATTCAAAGTGGCTAAGTAAGTTACAATTCCAAAGAGGATCATTATTTAGAACACATTTATTTCAACAAAATGTTTCAATCTATAGTGAGTAGTTTTCTACAATCCCACCTTGCTTCTGTACAATATGTATTTTTACTTACTTGTACGTTTTATAGCGATTACTTTCTGCCATTAAAATACGTTGTTCTTCTTCCTGTTGCTCTTTGAACTCCTTCAAAATTAAATTAATAAATTCAATTGTAGTAAACCTTTAAATCTGACAAACAGACGGGAATGAGTTTATGGAGCAGAATATGGTCTAGAGGCGTTTCTCACAAGCATGAGAGGGACCCACATGGATTTGCTTATAGTCACTGGAGAATGGGTGCTTCTCATGGAAATGGATAGAATGAGACAGCATAACTTTACTATGGCACACCAACAACAACATATTAACCCTGCTTTATTCAAAATACAGATGCTTAACAAGAATAAAAAGCAAATACATTCCTATATTACTGGGTATTAATGAACTTTTCAAGGACAGTTCATAACTTCATTGTTAGCCCTTTCAAGATAGTCACCTGCCCGCATATCATTTCTTTCATGCCCGTTGATTATAGAAAAAAAATAAATGATAATTACATAACAATTTGAAAACGTACCAAGAAGTTCTCTTCTATCCAGAGTTCTTGATCAAGATAATCTTCTTTGGTGTAATCATCTAAGGCCTGAAAATATTCAAATGAAATACATCAAAAGGAAAAGCAAAGAAATTAAACCAAAAACAAATAAAGTGAAACTTGTATATGACAGCAGCTGAGATGGCAAAAAATGACCAGTATATACAGGTGGCCTTTAAATACAGGGCTACTTCAATAGAAATACTATTTTAGGCATTGCAGTATTGATCACTATATAGATAGGTGGCCACTGGTTACAGGTGACCATT
Organism: Haliclystus octoradiatus; assembly: GCA_916610825.1. NCBI lineage: Eukaryota > Metazoa > Cnidaria > Staurozoa > Stauromedusae > Haliclystidae > Haliclystus > Haliclystus octoradiatus. Next base: position 36,386,439 of record OU744446.1, read on the forward strand.
ATAACAGGTTTGACCGTGCTATAATATATTAATGTTATTCTTGTTAATGTTATTGTTGTTTGATAACGACGCAGCCAGGAGTGTATTCAAGATGGCTAGTTGATCAAATGTTGTATTTACATTTTACTGCTTCATCCTTATCTTATTAGTATGTTTCATGATTTACAACAGACTGTATCATGATACTTAAATTATACCTATGTGAAACACATCTTAATATAAATTTCATATATACAAAAGATACAGAAAATACTTCATGAATTTTTAATGAATAATTCATGAACTAGTTTGATTGAATGATACTGTGTTGGTTCAAGTGAAATCTGAGATGAGTTAGTCAATAATAAATGGTGAATTTGTCAATTGACCGCTGTTCGACCGATTTTCGTATTGACGTATTGATCGATGACTAAACATAATTATTAACCTACCTCCCAGTAAAGTGGTGTAAACTTTAATTTCTTATAAGTAAGGTATTCTTTCTCGTTATCATCATAAGGTTGATGCATGATATTGAACTTCCAATACCATCGACTCAACCAAGCAATGTACATAACAAGGTAGTATGGACTATAAAGGGATAAAGCGATAAAAAATGTTATGGATGAAGAGTAGTTTTTCTTTGCTTTGAATGTGGTGCTAACAGTCGATGCATGCGAGACCCGATTTTTATTCACAGTTTATGAAAAATTACATTTCTTTATTAGCAGTTCATGAACTCAATTAATTTTTTGCATGGTTAGTTAGCAAGGTTGTTGTGGAATCTATGCTGATGTCTTGCTTAATCACAGAGGATGAAGGATTTTCTATAGTCATTGACTTCACCCATGTCCGAAATGGCTATTTATAATTCAATTTATTATGAAGAAAACATGCCTTTACAAAGGTCCACAGAAGATATCCATCCCCTGTAAAAAGTTCATGAACATGTGCGCCATTTTACATTTATGAATATCATAAACATTATTAAAACGATAAAATGAAGATGTTTGCATCAATAGGTATAGATTATATCTTAAAATGTGTCTCGCTGATTGAACATGGAGCTCAATGCAATAACAATAGTCAAAGAATCTGACAGTCATATTTTTGGATACTTGAAGTTTCATGTTGAAGCGATTATGATTGAATAGCTTGCTCCATGATCGCCACGATGTTGACAGTTTGAAACTAACAATGCATACCTTAAAAGTAATTGTATCCACAGAACATCTTGGAATGTAGGTTTGCTATAGCCACCTCTATTAAATAGAACAGAAACATTATATTTAGTGTGAAGTGAAGGATAAACTCCAAGGCATTACAGTATTCAACATAATTTGAAATCCAGAGGTCATGAAAATTTCATGAAAAATTAGGCAACTTGACGTTACATTATCTTCAAAATTGTATTTGAAACTATACTCTTATATGTCTAGATGAAACCTGCCACAGCTTTTGTCGACATCTAGAACTGATTTTAATCACAAAAACCACAACATACAATTCAAATTTGAGAGCAATTTCAGTCAATCGCTTAAATGAGAACAATCACTCAATTAGAAACTAGATTATTATTGTTCTGCCAAAGCGCAAAAGAAGCTAAATGCTAAAGGTTGAAATGTTTTGTTAAAATAAATATATTGAACATTTTTGAGTAAATAGCAAGTATTTACCTAATATCTATTGAGTCTAAAACAACTTCCTTCAGAATTTTGTTCTCCTCTTCTCGTTTTTCTTCCTGAAAAGATAATCATAACTCAGACATTAGTTACTAGAAAATAAAAGGTCATTCCAGACTCTCCCTGGCGCCTTTGTTGGCGATGGACTTGCTTTTGCTTGCTCCTGGGAAAAATGTTGATACTTTAATAATATTGTTCTTTTTACTGCATATCAGGTTAAATATTCAGTTAATAATTTATTTTCATATATATGATTTGTTTGTTTTCTTCTTTCTACCGACAATTAATTATTAGTTCCACTTTTTGTTCATTTTTATTCATTTTTTACGACTTTTTGTTTAATAGTTAATAGTTAATTTTCACTATACTAGCATTTTACTGTCTTATAACCATCTTGTAAAGCGCTTTTGGATTATTTTAAGAAATAGCGCTATAGAAAAACAATATATTATTATTATTATTATATTATTACCAACAACAAACACATGAAAATGCCATAAAAGTGTTGTGGAAACACAATGAAAATGTAAAAAAGATACGAAAAAGATAATATTTCCATGAATTGATCCATTATGATATTAAAAGATGAAAATGCTATAAAAACGCCATGAAATTCCACACTTTTTCGTGGTTTTGGTGACTCCTAGTGTGTACTTGTTCCCATTGCCTGATAAAAGTAGGGATCATGTGATCATAGACTCAGGAACGGTAAAGGAAATCAAAAAGAAAATTAATGGCCTGCTTTTCATTAATCTTTTTATGGAAATTTGATTAAAATTTCATGAAAATCAGTGTCAGTCAACACTCAACAGTCACAATCTGTTTTCACTGGAGCGATTAACTATTTTATGCCAGTATACATCGTAATATATAAAGATGTATAAAGATGATATATTTACCTTTGAGATTTTCCCTTTTCCTTTCACCTTCTCAAACAATCCCTTGTCATGAATAATTTTCATTGCCTAAAGTTGCAGGAAGTTCGATACAATACAAAAAATTAAATTGCTGGTCTAAGTTGCGACACTGCAGTCTAATGTTCCAACAGGTTTCGTCACATGTCTCGACTGTCAATGATCAGTGGTAATTGGAAGAATTCTGCGCAAAGTTGCAAAGTAGGAAAGTAAACAAGGAAATTATGTCACTTCAATTGTAGCCGGTCAGTTCCATCTAAGTACAGTGAAACTGTATGCAACAGCCATTTATGGGATGGAAAGCAATTGATCACCACAGACATGTGTAGGCTTCCTAGACACTAGACAGGGTTAACTAAAATTGATAGAATATTTTTACTTAACTGTGCATTGCTAACAGTGACCATTATAGACAGGTGGTCAATGTATAAAGGTGAGCGCTATATAAACACTTTTAATTTTGACTGTACTACATCTAACCATCATAAATAGAAATTCATTTAATACCTGATTCCTGTATTTTGGCGTCTGCATTGCATATGTAATAGCTTCATTGTAACGATGCCACCGATGCAAGTACTACAACAAATTCAAATCATAAACTTAATTAATAATAATAATAACAACAATTGATGCAAATAACTTGAATAATTACATCTAATTAATTAATATAATAATTTGGAGAGCGTCTAAAACAGTTCATAAATGTTGAATGGAACAATTCTAATGAACAGTTTAAGGTATGTTATTCTGTAGGCTGACAATATTTCTATTACTTAAGACATATACTGTATTTTATTGAATAGAGCGAATAGATTTTGTTGAATCAAACAATAAATCAATTTGCAATGATTTTCTTGGTAAACAGGCACCTTTTTATTTGAAAAGGCTTATTTTTGATTGGGATTAAAGTTGGTGTTTGTTGTGATTACCCCTGTGAAAACAGTTCAGAAGTTCATGAACTGTACATGAGAGTTCATGAACTGTTGTTCATGAACAATTCATGAAAACTGGTGCCATTTAACGTTCATGAACTGTTCATGTACTCCTGAACTGTTTTTCGAAGGGGTAAGCCTAAATACTGCCATGTAACCCATATTGCACAAAGCCTTTAACATTCACAAGATATATTATTTATTTTATTAACTCACCTGTAGTAATGAAATAACACTGATGGTAACTGCAATAACAATTCTGACATCAACTTTTGGAGCCATACGATGTGAATAGTATCGATAGTAATGATAATATGCCTCCTCTATAAGATTGAAAGGATAAATAATAAACCCAATAAATAAATAGGAAAAGTACATTTAATGGAATGAGATAATTCAAAATATTGTGACATGATCCCCTTGCAAAAAATCCAATGAGTTCATGAATCTCATCACAAACTGTATACTTAATGAACTCAGTTATGACAGTCAGTCAAGCTCGCTCAAAAGAAAATCCTTGGAAAAATGCTAAAACAATAGAGAAATAAGTGCTTGAGATAAAGTTCTTTTATTTTAAAATCGAAACAAGGAACTCCCTCATGCATGTGAACCTCGTATAAATTGTTCATGGAGTTCATGAACATTTATGAACTGTTCATGAACACCTTAAAACAGTTCATGAACTGTTCATGAAGGTTAAATCGTCTTTTTCCATGAACTTTAGTAAACTGTTCATAAAATGTTTATGTAATGTAAATGATAAATGAGGACTAGATAAATTGGATGCTGTTCAGAAGGAAAAAGGAAACAATAAAAAGAAGATTGCCAATTTGCCACATTTCTTATTGATAGGCTATACCTTGAATTGAAAATAAAAAAAATGAACATTTTATAGGCTAAATCTTTCTTCAGAGACTTGATATAGGCAGGGTCAAGGAAAAGTTTCAAATTCCTGATTCTTGGTTTATTTATTCTCAGACTTCTAGGATCCCGACTTTTCTCGTACATCGGATATAGAAGAACTCAGCATATAGCAATTCAGATTTAGATTTTATACCTGGATTGTCCAACATGTAATCGTAATCTTGCCTTGATTCCTCATCTTTCAATATCTAAAATAAAAATACAGCAATTAAAAATTGAAACTGTATGTCTGCACCCATGAATTTCGCACCAATGAAAAATAGCAACAATAATATTTCCAAATAGGACAATAGTGTATTTATTATAACTATAACAAAATCTAGCGAAAGTCTCTGTGTACAGTGTGTGTCCAGTTTTCCATCCTCTTTGAAGTCGATTTTCAAGCAAGACATTTGCTTTACAAACAGGTGCTGACAGATATTTTCTACTTCCAGAAACCTGAATTTTTATACAAAACCTTGAATATTGTTAATTTTCTGATTTATTGACAAATAACAAAATAAATCTGATTTTCTTCTGAATTTGTGGGAGCCTTCCGGCAATCTAATTACACTGAAACCTGTATATAACGGCCAGCTAAGAGAGGTAGATAAATTGACTATTATAGACAGGTGGCCTTTATATACAGGTTTGATTCAATAGAAAATACTATTTTAGACATTTAAAGAGTTACCACTATAGACAGATAGACAGGTGGCCGCTGTATAGAGGTGACAGGTTGCATTGTGTTGTCGGACCCTGGACTTACACATCATTAGAATTGTTGTTTTCCATTCGTGGTTGGGATGTATGTTTGATTCTTTATATCGCGTTATGAAAGAAAAGACACTGTTTCAACCGTATTGATTTAATGGCTCTCATTTTCCATTTACCGGGAGTCGAACTTTCAAGAACATGTCAATTTCATTGGAACATAATTATTATTTTGTACATCTGTTAATTAAATTAACAACACAGGTGACTCCTTCCTAGTTAAATATAAAGATGTAAGCAAGACCTAATGAAATTATCAATTAGTTCTTACCTCATAAGCTGTTGCCACAAGCTGAAACTTTTCTACTGCATCGTCACCCTGAAAGAGGAAGATTATGTCAAATGTTGATCAAATAATAATTATTAATATTATTATTTTAGTCAGAATACAAGTTATTAAAACATGCTTAGAATGTTAACAGATACTAATTCAGAAAATCTGTAATAATAATTCCAAATGCAGAAATTTGTAGAATCCTGAAAGTTGTACCTACACTAATTCTATTCCATTCAATTTAGATATTCTCAAAATGTGCAAGCAACTGGGCCCGGTGGGCCCAGCCGTCCATGTTTTATTGAGCCTTGTTTATATGATTCTTGGATTGCTATACCCATAAGCCTATCAAGAAAGTTTTCAAACTAACTGGATCAAGTAAGCTAGCACTACCAAAACACAAAAACCATGAAAATGCCATGAAAGTGTAGTAAAAACATCAGCAAAATGAAAAAAAGTGAAAACCACAATTTTTTAGACCATGAAAAAGTATGAAAGCCATGAAAACATCCATATTATTATTCACAGTATTAACATGTAAAAATGCCATTGGTTTGGTGTCAGTAGTGTAGTTAGGCTTTTGAAACCTTGTGAATTGAGTTATTAAATACAAAAATATATCCATGTATTACCTTGTAAATGTCAGGATGGAACTTTCTGGCAAGTTTTCTGTACGCTCTAGCAATGTCAGCCTGAAAAACAAAACAAAACATGCTATGAGAAAATGTATGTTGCTAGATAGTACGATTTAGTTCTTCACATTGAACAAATTCTAATTAAAAGCGCTGTTAACTGACTGTGAGTGTGTCAATGATATTATTCAAACACTAAATTTAAGTATTTGAATATTAGTAAATAACTCTATGAGGACAGTAAATCCTATTCTTGTGTTTCTTGATATGAAGATGTATTTCAGTCTCACTGATATCATTGATGAATGGTCAGTATTTGTTCAGTAGTCAACATACATCCTTTCTGAGGTCACAGGTCACATGCTTGTAAATAAGTAATGTAGACGGTGTCGCCTTACGGAAGGCACCCGTGCCTCTCCTCTATTTCTAGAGGAGTGGTTTTTTCGCTGAGAGCAATGATTTTCAACGCTCTTTGTTGATCTCAGCTGCGACACTGCAGATCAATTTCAACAGATTTCATGGCAGATAGGTCTCGATTGTCAATGCGCAACGATGCGCTGCAGCTACTCACAATGCAAATCCCTCTGGATCATTCTATCCGCCATCTTCAGATGGTACTCATTTGATGTTTCAGATAAAGTCAAGGCTGAGCTGACCTTACGGGGATTTGAACCACAGTCGATCAGATATGATCCGATTTGAAGTTCGGTTGCTCTGCCATCTGAGCTAATCCTCCTGACAATGCTTGCTCCTTGGAAAACTGCAGTTAGATCAGTAAGTGACTCTTACGTTGAAAAGTTTTATGTTGAACTTTTCAACCTCAAACTTTTTCAACGTTATAGCGTACAATCAATTCGATCACATATTTCATTCATTGTCTCGTCTGTTACCTAACTTGGCAATTACAAACTTGGTACAATTAATAATACACTAGCTACATCTCAGTTAAATATTCAACTATTAATGTACAACCTTGACCGTCATTGAACATGGCACAGTGGATATGGTGGGGGACTATACAAAACCAAGATTGTAGTTCAAATCTTCTTCAATTAATTGTTAATTTTACTTTTTAATTGTTTCTTAAAGGATTTCCAAGTTCGCATACGCTATGGCGTTTCCAAACAGAGCGATATGATCGACGAAACACTATAGAATGGGCCCAAGGTGATTGGATTGATGTTGACTACATGAAGTAGTTCTAGCCTTACTAAAAGTACAGAGATGTAGGTATAGCCTACATTAACATATTGGTTCCTTGGATGTTGTCAAAAAATGTTTCTCATCAGATTGAGAGGTTATTTTTGAATGGGCTGAATTACTACTAAATGAAACAAAATAAATATGGGTTATATAAATCTTATATGAAATTCAATCATTGTCCACATAGCCTGATTGGTCAAAGAGACACTATTTGATTTTCTATAGAAGCCGACAATACTGTATTTGCATAATGCGTACAAATTAATTTTCGCTTTGTGTGAGCAGGTTTATTTGCAAATTTATGATAACAATTTTGCAACGGAGAACTGATAATAATCAATGAAAACATATGATAAGAATCAAAATTGTAATTTCCACGTCTACATGAATCCTTGAAGTTAAAAGCCGCTAAAAGGTTCAAACTGTACAGAACAAAGATATGATTTTTCAATATTAATTGTGATACTGATTGACTAATAAAGTCTAAAGAGGCCCGGTCTATTATGAAATATATTTAATAGCAACGTGGTCTATTGTTAATTAACGACATTTGAAACAAAAATCTAATTCAATTGTTTAGGATTGTGTAAGAAAATATATTTCTGCAAGGCTAAAGTAATATTATTTGACATTTATAAGAAGACGATTTCAAATTGGAAATTAAGGTTAACGCATTTGTATCGCAGATGAAATAAATAAGGTTTAAATTTATTAAATATAATGAGGATAATGAGAGAGCGAACAGGTTCGATAACAGGTAAAACTGTTTCAGTTTTGGATACAATTATACAAGCAAATTCAGACATGAAGGAGGAATAGCTAAGATTAGGCATATATAATACTCGATTCAAAAATAAACCTACCTTGGCATCACTTCTTGAAACACCGAGTACTGTAATGAGAATACATGATATATTAAATATTTAGCAATGTCACATTTGATAGTTCAGACAAAATTGTATGAGAAAGTAAAAGATTAGAACCGTTTTTGAAATACATTAACTACAAAATGATCATCAATTTCAGAAAAAAATAAGCCGGTCTTGAACTTGCAACAAACTCAAAACTTACCTTCGTAACAATCATATTTTCCACAGTATAAATTATCCAAATAACAGAAACATGGTAAAAAGAAATTTAAAAATAATAAAAGAAACATTAAACGATTCATTTTTATGGAAATATAGGCACTGATTCCCACTGTAACTTGTAATCCACTAGTTTCGTTCGAAAAACATGAGCGGACATGAAAAATGGTGGTGATCGCTGTGCGTGTAGTTTTTGATGTCGATGATCACCATTTCTCATTGGATACGAATAGTCAATAGGGTCTACTATTCAACCAATTAGAAACTTCAATGATTGTTGCTATGGTAATCGAAAATTTCTCGTTTTACGCGGGAAATGTTAATGGTCAGATTCCGAAAACTAGAATGTGATGTGATATATATTTGATCATAAAAGCAGAAATATATTACAAATGCTATGAATTTATGACCAGGGTCAACCCTTAAGCAAATCTGCTTGTTTGTTTGGGTGACCCTATAGTTACAATATATATTGTTTTACAGTAATATAATGTTCCATATAAAGTACTGTAACTTTGAATACACTAATGAATGATAATAATAAAGAATAAATCAATACATTTTTTTTTTTTTGGGCTTAGCATTTTCTATACTAATACATTGATAATTGAGTACAGGTTTTAAATACACTATTTCAAAATAAAAGAAAAAGCTCAGAAAAGAGTAACAAAATATTGGAAATTAGGTTAAACAAGCTTCGCATATGTAGCAGTTCCGTTCACAACAAGTTGTGCAGTATTTTCCAATCAGATGTTTTTTAAGATTCTAAGTGAAACCAGAGATCGGTAGCTGCAAGTCAAAATCGAAAGAATTCCACAAGGCTGGGAAATGATACGGAGGTAAACATTGGAGCATAGAAGATCTGGCAAACGGTACAATGAAAACATTGTTTTGTCGGCGATGTTTTTGTTGAAATTTAAAGATGGCAGACATTGAAATTGGACATTTGTTTTTGATGACTGAGTGCAGCAGTGCGAAAACTTTTACAATGTACAAATCATCTATTTTCAGAAGTTGTAGACTTTTAAATAGGGGCTCAGAATGTGTGAGCCTTGGCTTGGACATAATTATTGCTTTTATGAATGATTATTAATGATAATTATTGCTTTAATGAATGATTGCTTTTATAGTTGAAATGAAAATGCAAAGATGCCACATATCAGAGCTAGTGTAGTAGGTTTCAGGGAATATTTATGCAGACTAACAATATTTCAAAACATTTTTACTTTAGTGATATGTAATAATATGGGATAATTACTTATTAGTCCTTTCCTTATCCTGTAACTGATGCTATATGCCTACAAATTGTGATTTTGTCGTATACCAAAAGTCAAAACTCTGAAACTTAAAACCGAAGTCGAGTTTGTTCGCCTTTTCTACAAATTTGGAAAAACGGTTTGGTGTGGCATCTAGCGTCGTGAATCCCTATATAAAGTGTTTTCAACCTCTAGCACTATTAATTCAAATCATTTTATATTCTATTGTTAAATTGACGAACAGAATTCTTATTAACGTGATCGAGGAACAGGACCGTCCGTCGCCATTGCATCTTGAACGAATGTGAGAGAAATGCAAACAATACATCACGCATGCGCAAAAGAAGCACGGAACATCTTCTCTAGTACTCAGGATTCCGGCTGCCGGAACATTATCCCCGTTTTAGATCTGTGGCGCTCGTTGTCACTTAAGGTAGTAGTACAGTCATTTATGAGCATAGTCGTCAAATCTTTTACCCAAAAAGTGACCTTTTTCAATTGGTAAATAACAGGACTGAAAATGATCTAGAATAAATCAGTAACTAACTTAGACCAAATCCCAAGACAAAAATTCTGAAAAAGTGCGTACCTGAACTAGTCACAGGCCCTTTTGTCAAAATTAAGTAGGTCATCTAGAAACACAAACGTGTTTTAATTCTGTTTCAACCAATTTTCGAAATTCTTTTTGCATCTGGAACCTTGGTATATTTACTACAAATCTACCGCGAGCTTTTTAAATAAAATGAAAAATAAGAAAGATATTCAACTTTGAAACTGCACGTGTTGGTCAGCGTTTTTGTTTGACTAATATTTGTTGTTATAACTTTTTTATTTTTCATTTTATTTAAAAAGCTCGCGGTAGATTTGTAGTAAATATACCAAGGTACCAGATGCAGAAAGAATTTTGAAAATCGGTTGAAACAGAATTTACACGTTTGTGTTTCTAGATGACCTACTTAATTTTGACAAAAGGGCCTGGGACTAGTTCAGGTACGCACTTTTTCAGAATTTTTTTCTTGGGATTAGGTCTAAGTTAGTAACTGATTGAATCTAGATCATTTCCAGTCCCGCTATGTACCAGTTGAAAAAGGTCATTTTTAAGGTAAAACATTTGACGACTATGCTGTCATTATGGAAAATGACCTCACACAAATTGCAACAGAAGCGTTTATCATCAATTCGAAGGGGTTAAATTTTATGCTTAGCAACATATCCAAAACGTTCTGAAATCGGAGTAGGCAAAATGCCTTAATTTCGCAATTCAATTAATGGCATTCCCAGTGAAAATGTGAAATCGAGGCTGTCAAGTTTCAATGGAATCATGTGATTTAATTTGAGGAAATATCATCAGACATAATAGCCCTGCATCATTTAGCTCATATAATGTGCTTAAAATTTGTTTTTGGTCACTATGTCTTAATTATGTCTTAATCCATATCCATTTAAAATGTTAAATAGAATTATACTAAAGAACCAATAACTTAATTACTGCTCGACAGGACATCAATGTAACTTTGTATAGCATAGACTACAGTTACTCAGTCGTTCATGTTACTAATTTAATCATGTAATGAATATTGAAAACAGGAACTTCACCTAAAGGTTATGCCTAAAATGTTGACTATATCCTATATCCATATGCAATAAAACCTGTTATAACAGTCATCTCTATACAGAGACCACCTGTCCAAAGTGGTCACTCTTGCAATGTCTTGAAATAGTATTCTCTATAGAATCATAGATTGATGAGCTTGGCTGCAGTTTTGTGATTTACTCTTTTGTTAGTTCTTGGTTCGTATGAGCGGACAAAGGAATTTGTTCAGAAATAACACTTTTAGAAATTTGCAAAATTCGCCAACCATTAAGTTTCCATTCATTGATAATCGTCAACATATTTTCCTAATTTTGAATACAAGTGAGTAAAACTGTAGGGTTCACAATATGTGTTATATGTACACCAATAGAGGGTACAGTTGTATATACACTATATTATACGGTTTATTAATTTACTTACAATTACAATGACAATTTTATTGTTATCTTTTATAACAAATCTAAATGTTTAACAAGTTTGCTTTTAAAGGCATGAATTGATTTTGAAGAAATCAGATCTTCAGGAAGTGAGTTCCATTTTTTAATTGTTCTAGGAAAAAAATAGTTTTGACTGTTATTTGTCTTAGCTGGTTGTAAATAAAACCTAGAGTTATGTCCACGTGTTTTGCTAGAAGGCATAAAACACTCGATAGGCATCTGTAGTGTAATGAGTCCATTGATAATTTTGTACAACATACACAGATCTAATATTACACGACGTACTTCAAGCGATATATTAAGTATTGTAAAGCGGTCAGAGTAAGATAAAGTGTCTTCATTAGGAAAACAGCGATAAAAGATCTTTTTAGTGTAGCGACGTTGAACTTGTTCTAATATAAATATATCATTCTTCAAGTATGGTGAGAATGTTTCAGATGCATATTCCAGGATTGGTCGTACATAAACAATGAAGGCACGCATTAAATGTTCAAGGTCATTCCATTGCAGAGATTTTAAAAGATAATTTGATACACAGTAAGCCTTCCAGATATAATTTTGCAATGTGAAGAAAGCTTCATATCTGGGCTTATATAAACACCAAGATCTCATACTGATTTACTGACAACTGATAGTTTAGCATCATTCATGTTATAAATTGAAATTGGGTTTCGAGAACCAAGATACAAGGAGGAACATTTTCCAGCTGCAACAACTAGTTGCCAAGTTGATGACCATTCAAGAACATCTTTGATGGCACTTTGCTTGGCAGCTCTTCATAATATCTCTGCAAAAAAAAGTTTAGGAGTTCATGAACAGTCAATGGACAGATCATGGACGTTAAATGGCCTCAAGTTTTCATGAACTGTACTTGAACTGTCAATGAAGGTTCACATGAAGGTTCATGAACTGCATCCCCTGAGTTTTTTCTCTGAAATCTGCATAGCTTTTTTCAAGTTTACCTAACTTGCTTCAAAGTTATTATCTACCCGTTTTTATTTATTTTCATATTCAATTCATGAAAATTGGACATCGAGAAACCTTATTTGACAATTTAAATTCTACAGCTTGGAATTTAAAAATTTGGCCATACCATGACAGTTGATCATGACCACACCCTTCACCAATATATATCATTTTTAGCTGAATTTTTGTTTCAAAAAACATTTACAATGCTTCACTAAACACATCAAAAATACTATTCCAGGCACCAAAAAGCTAAACTAATTTACGTACCCACGGATTGTCTTGAACTGGAATGGTCTCAATGGAAAAATACTCAACTGCTTGTTTGTAAATAATTTAAAAATTTTCAGACTTTTCATGTCTCATTCTTAAATAGCCATTACAATAATGTTTCTTAGTTTTAAGGCTGAATATCAGCGAAATTACATCATGTGGCATGCCATACACATTTGACGAAATATATAAGAAGAAGACAGTCTTAACAATCTACATTACCTTATATTCTATAATATATCAATAGCATGATTGCCATGTTAAAGAGAAACAATGCAAAAATGTTGACATATATACATACACAAATGAAAAGTCCTGACAATCCAAATCGCCTGACATGACAAATGCGTTTTCAATACAATTGACTGTTCATTGAATATAATGTTCTATTTATAGAAATAATTATTTTGCATCTGTTTCTGTTACAATAGCTGCATATGTTATTGATTCTGTTATTAACACTGCCGTTTTCACTATAGTAGTTTCAGTTGCTTCTGTGATAGCTCCTGTTGCATCTGTTGTTAAAGTGTTGCCTCTGCTGTTGATAGTATCGCTGCTTCTGTCGTTGCTTCTGTTGTTGCATCAGTTGTTGTTTCTGTTGTTGTATCTGTTGTTGCATCTGTTGTTGCATCTGTTGTTGCATCTGTTGTTACATCTATTGTTGCTTCTCTTGCTGCTTCTGTCGTTGCTTCTGTTATTGTATCTGTTGTTGCTTCTGTCGTTCTTTCTGTAGTTGTCTATTGCTGCTTCTGTTGTTGCCCCTGTCGTTGCTATTGTCGTTGCTTCTGTTATTATATCGATCGCTGCTTCTGTCGTCAAAGTTATTGCCTCTGTTGTTGCTACTATCTTTGCTCCTGTCGTTGCGTCTGTTGTTGCTTCTGTCGTTGCAATTGCTGTTACAGTTATTGCCTCTGTGGTTACTACTGTCGTTGCTTCTACTGTTTCCTCTGTTGTTGCTACTATCGTTGCGTCTGTTGTTGCTACTGTCATTGCTAGTGACGTTGCGTCTGTTGTTGCTTTTGTTGTTAAATTTGTTGCCTCTGCTTCTGCTTCTGTTTTTACAGTTGTTGGATCTATTGTTTCTTCTGTCGCTGCTTCCGTCATGGATTCTCTTGTTGCTAATGTCGTTGCTTCCGTCATTGCATCTGTCGTTTCATCTGTCTTTGATTCAGATGTTGCTTCTGTTGTTACAGTTGTTGCCTGGGTTGTTACAGTTTCTGTCTCTGTTGTTGCTAATACCGTTGCTTGTTTCGTTGCGTCTGTTGTTGCTTTTGCTGATAAAATTTGCTGCCTCTGTGGCTGCTACTGCCGTTGCTTCTTCCGTTGCATCTATTGTTTCTTCTGTCACTTCTTCCGTCATGGCTTCTGTATTTGCTAATGTCGTTGCTTCTGTCGCTGCATCTGTCGTTTAATCTTTCTTTGCTTCTGTTGTTGCTTCTGTTATTGCTTCTGTTGTTACAGTTGTTGCCTGGGTTGTTACAGTGATTGAATCTGTTGTTGCTACTGTCGTTGCTTCTGTTGTTGCATCTGTTGTTGCAACTATCGTTGCTTCTGCTGTTGCATCTGTCGTTGCTTCTGTCATTGCGTCTGTTGTTGCTTCTATTGTTGCTTCGGTTGACGCTTCTGCTGTTGCATCTGTTGTTGCATCGGTGGTTGCTTCTGTTGTTGCATCTGTTGTTGTTTCTGTTGTTACAGTAGTTGTCTCTATGGTTGCTACTGTGGTTGCTTCTTCTGTTGCATCTGTTGTATCTTCTGTCGTTGCTTCCGTCGTTGCTTCTGTGGTTGGTAATGTTGTTGCTTCTGTCGTTGGAATTGTCGTTTCATCTATCGTTGCTTCTGTCGTTTCATCTGTTGCTGCTTCGGTGGTTGCTTCTGCTGTTGCATCTGTTGGTGCTTCGGTGTTTGCTTCAGTCGTTGCTTCTGTCGTTGCATCTTCTCTTGTTTCTGTTGCTACAGTTGTTACCTCTGTTATTTATACTGTCGTTACTTCTTCTGTTGCATCTGTTGTATCTTCTGTCGTTGCTACCGCCGTGGCTTCTGTGGTTGCTAATGTCTTTGCTTCTATCGTCGCATCTGTCATTTCATCTGTCGTTGCTTTTGTTGTTGCTTCTGTAAATACAGTTGTTGCCTGGGTTGTTACAGCTGCCGCTGTTGTTGCTACTGTCATTGCTTCTGTTGTTGCATCTGTTGTTTCTACTATCATTGCATCTGTCGTTGCATCTGTCTTCTCATCTGTCGTTGCTTCTGTTATTGCATCTGTTGTCGCCTCTGTGGATTCTACTGTCGATGCTTCGGTTGTTGCATCAGTTGCTTCTTCTGTGGTTACTTCTGTGGTTGCTTCTGTAGTTGCTTCTTTCGTTGCGTCTGCTGTTGTTTCTGTTGTTACAGTTGTTGCCTCTGCGGTTGCTGATGTCGTTTCTTCTTCTGTTTCATCTGCTGTATCTTCTGTCGCTGCTTCCACCCTGGATTCTGTGGTTGCTAATGTCGTTGCATCTGACGTTGCATCTGTCGTTTCATCTCTCGTTGCTTCTGTTGTTGCTTCTGTTGTTACAGTTGTTGCCTGGGTTGTTACAGTTGTTGCCTCTGTTTTAGGTGCTGTCGTTGCATATGTCATTGCATATATCGTTTCATCTGTCGTTTCATCTGTTGTTGCATCTGTTGTTGCCTTTGTGGTTTCTACTGTCGATGCTTCTGAAGTTGCATGTGTTGTTGCTTCTGTGGTTAATTCTGTTGTTGCTTCTGAGATTGCCTCTGTTGTTGCTTCTGCTGTTGCATCTGTCGCTGCTTCTGTCATTGCGTCTGTTGTTGCATCGGTGGTTGCTTCTGTTGTTGCATCTGTTGGTGCTTCAGTGTTTGCTTCAGTCGTTGCTTCTGTCGTTGTATCTGCTCTTGTTTCTGTTTCTACAGTTGTTACCTCTGTTGTGTCTTCTGTCGCTCCCACCGCCGTGGCTTCTGTTGTTGCTACTTTCGTTGCTTCCGTTGTTGCATCTGTGTTGGCTTCTATCGTTGCTTCCGTCGTTGTCTCTGTGTCTGCAAATTTCGTTGCATCTGTCGTTTCATCCGTCGTTCCATCCATCGTTGCGTCTGTCGTTGCGTCCGTCGTTGCTTCTGTTGTTGCTTCGATGGGTGTTTCTGCTGTTGAATCGATTGTTGCTTCGGTGGTTGCTTCTGTCGTTGCTTCTGTCGTTGCTTCTTTCGTTGCTTCTGTTCTTGCTTCTGTGGTTACAGTTGTTGCCTGGGATGTTACAGTTGTTGCCTCTGTTGTTGCTATTGTCATTGCGTCTGTCGCTGCATTTGTCGTTTCATCTGTCGTTGCTTCTGTTGTTGCATATGTTGTTGTCTTTGTGGTTTCTACTGTCGATGCTTCTGTTGTTGCATCTGTTGATTCTTCTGTGGTTGCTTCTGTTGTAGCTTCTGTAGCTGCATCTGTTGTTGCTTCTGTGGTTAATTCTGTTGTTGCATCTGTGGTTGCCGCTGTTGTTGCTTCTGTTGTTGCATCTGTTGTTGCTTTTGTGGTTGCTATTGTTGTTGCATACGTGGTTGCTTCTGTTGTTGCTTCTGTTGTTGCATCTTTGGTTGCATCTGTGGTTGCTTCTGTTGTTGCATCTGTCGCTGCATCTGTTGATTATTTTGTGGTTGCTTCTGTGGTTGCTTCTGCAGTTGCATTTGTTGTTGCTTCTGTGGTTAAGTCTGTTTTTCCATCTGTGGTTGCCGCTGTTGTTGCTTCTGTTGTTGCATCTGTCGTTGCTTCTGTCATTTCGTCTGTTGTTGCTTCTGTCATTGCTTCTGTTGTTGCTTCGGTGGTTGCTTCTGTCGTTGCGTCCGTTGTTGTTTCTGTTGCTACAGTAGTTGCCTCTATGGTTGCTACTGTTGTTGCTTCTTCTGTTGAATCTGTTGTTGCTTCTGTCGCTGCTTCCATCGTTGCTTCTTTGGTTGCTAATGTCATTGATTCTGTCGTTGGATCTGTCGTTTCATCTATCGTTGCTTCTGTCGTTTCGTCTGTTGTTGCTTCGTTGGTTGCTTCTGTTGTTGCATCTGTTGGTTCTTTTGAGGTTGCTTCTGTCGTTGCTTCTGTCGTTGCGCCTGTTGTTGTCTCTGTTGTTACAGTTGTTGCCTCTGTGATTGCTACTGTCGTTGCTTCTTCTGTTGCATCTGTTGTATCTTCTGTCGTTTCATTTGTGGTTGCTTCTGTTGTTGCTTCTGTTAATACAGTTGTTGCCTGGGTTGTTGCAGTTGTTGCATCTGTCGTTGCATCTGTCGTTGCTTCTGTCATTTCGTCTGTTGTTGCTTCTGTCATTGCTTCTGCAGTTGCATCTGTTGTTGCTTCTGTGGTTAAGTCTGTTGTTGCATCTGTGGTTGCCACTGTTGTTGCTTCTGTTGTTGCATCTGTCGCTGCTTCTGTTTCGTCTGTTGTTGCTTCTGTTATTGCTTCTGTTGTTGCTTCGGTGGTTGCTTCTGTCGTTGCGTCCGTTGTTGTTTCTGTTGCTACAGTAGTTGCCTCTATGGTTGCTACTGTTGTTGCTTCTTCTGTTGAATCTGTTGTTGCTTCTGTCGCTGCTTCCATCGTTGCTTCTGTGGTTGCTAATGTCATTGATTCTGTCGTTGGATCGGTCGTTTCATCTATCGTTGCTTCTGTCGTTTCGTCTGTTGTTGCTTCAGTGGTTGCTTCTGTTGTTGCATCTGTTGGTTCTTTTGAGGTTGCTTCTGTAGTTGCTTCTGTCGTTGCGCCTGTTGTTGTCTCTGTTGTTACAGTTGTTGCCTCTGTGATTGCTACTGTCGTTGCTTCTTCTGTTGCATCTGTTGTATCTTTTGTCGTTTCATTTGTGGTTGTTTCTGTTGTTGCTTCTGTTAATACAGTTGTTGCCTGGGTTGTTGCAGTTGTTGCATCTGTCGTTGCATCTGTCGTTTCATCTATCGTTGCGTCTGTCGTTTCGTCTGTTGCTGCTTCGGTGGGTGTTTCTGCTGTTGTATCTGTTGTTGCTTCGGTGGTTGCTTCTGTCGTTGCTTCTGTTGTTGCGTCTGTTGTATCTTCTGTCGTTTCATCTGTTGTTGCTTCTGCTGTTTCTTCTGTTAATACAGTTGTTGCCTGGGTGGTTGCAGTTGTTGCATCTGTCGTTGCATCTGTCGTTGTATCTGTCGTTTCATCTATTGTTGCGTCTGTTGTTGCGTCTGTTGCTGCTTCCACGGGTGTTTCTGCTGTTGTTGCAGTGGTTGTCTCTGTTGTTGCTATTGTCATTGCATCTGTCGCTGCATTTGTCGTTTCATCTGTCGTTGCTTCTGTTGTTACATATGTTGTTGTCTTTGTGGTTTCTACTGTCGATGCTTCTGTTGTTGCATCTGTTGATTCTTCTGTGGTTGCTTCTGTTATTGCTTTTCTAGTTGCATCTGTTGTTGCCTCTGTGATTAATTCTGTTGTTGCATCTGTGGTTGCCGCTGTTGTTGCTTCTGCTGTTGCATCTGTTGTTGCTTTTGTGGTTGCTATTGTTGTTGCATCCGTGGTTGCTTTTGTTGTTGCTTCTGTTGTTGCATCTGTGGTTGCATCTGTGGTTGCTTCTGTTGTTGCATATGTCGCTGCATCTGTTGATTCTTCTGTGGTTGCTTCTGTGGTTGCTTCTGTAGTTGCATCTGTTGTTGGTTCTGTGGTTAAGTCTGTTGTTGCATCTGTGGTTGCCGCTGTTGTTGCTTCTGTTGGTGCATCTGTCGTTGCTTCTGTAATTTCGTCTGTTCTTGCATCTGTCATTGCTTCTGTTGTTGCTTTGGTGGTTGCTTCTGTCGTTGCGTCCGTTGTTGTTTCTGTTGTTACAGTAGTTGCCTCTATGGTTGCTACTGTTGTTGCTTCTTCTTTTGAATCTGTTGTATCTTCTGTCGCTGCTTCCATCGTTGCTTCTGTGGTTGCTAATGTCATTGCTTCTGTCGTTGGATCTGTCGTTTCATCTATCGTTGCTTCTGTCGTTTCGTCTGTTGTTGCTTCGGTGGTTGCTTCTGTTGTTGCATCTGTTGTTTCTTTTGAGATTGCTTCTGTCGTTGCTTCTGTCGTTGCGCCTGTTGTTGTCTCTTTAGTTACAGTTGTTGCCTCTGTGATTGCTACTGTCGTTGCTTCTTCTGTTGCATCTGTTGTATCTTCTGTCGTTTCATTTGTCGTTGCTTCTGTTGTTTCATCTTTCGTTGCGTCTGTCGTTTCGTCTGTTTCTGCTTCGGTGGGTGTTTCTGCTGTTGTAACTGTTGTTGCTTCTGTCGTTGCTTCTGTTGTTGCGTCTGTTGTATCTTCTGTCGTTTCATCTGTTGTTGCTTCTGTTGTTTCTTCTGTTAATACAGTTGTTGCCTGGGTGGTTGAAGTTGTTGCATCTGTCGTTGCATCTGTCATTTCATCTATTGTTGCGTCTGTTGTTGCGTCTGTTGCTGCTTCCGCGGGTGTTTCTGCTGTTGTTACAGTTGTTGCCTCTGTTGTTGCTATTGTCATTGCCTCTGTCGCTGCATTTGTCGTTTCATCTGTCGTTGCTTCTGTTGTTACATATGTTGTTGTCTTTGTGGTTTCTACTGTCGATGCTTCTGTTGTTGCATCTGTTGATTCTTCTGTGGTTGCTTCTGTTGTTGCTTTTGTTGTTGCATCTGTTGTTGCCTCTGTGATTAATTCCGTTGTTGCATCTGTGGTTGCCGCTTTTGTTGCTTCTGTTGTTGCATCTGTTGTTGCTTTTGTGGTTGATATTGTTGTTGCATCCATGGTTGCTTCTGTTGTTGCTTCTGTTGTTGCATCTGTGGTTGAATCTGTGGTTGCTTCTGTTGTTGCATATGTCGCTGCATCTGTTGATTCTTCTGTGGTTGCTTCTGTGGTTGCTTCTGTAGTTGCATCTGTTGTTGCTTCTGTGGTTAAGTCTGTTGTTGCATCTGTGGTTGCCGCTGTTGTTGCTTCTGTCATTGCTTCTGTCGTTGGATCTGTCGTTTCATCTATCGTTGCTTCTGTCACTGCTTCTGTTGTTGCTTCGGTGGTTGCTTCTGCCGTTGCGTATGTTGTTGTTTCTGTTGTTACAGTAGTTGCCTCTATGGTTGCTACTGTTGTTGCTTCTTCTGTTGAATCTGTTGTATCTTCTGTCGCTGCTTCCATCGTTGCTTCTGTGGTTGCTAATGTCATTGCTTCTGTCGTTGGATCTGTCGTTTCATCTATCGTTGCTTCTGTCCTTTCGTCTGTTGTTGCTTCGGTGGTTGCTTCTGTTGTTGCATCTGTTGTTTCTTTTGAGGTTGCTTCTGTTGTTGCTTCTGTCGTTGCGCCTGTTATTGTCTCTTTTGTTACAGTTGTTGCCTCAGTGATTGCTACTGTCGTTGCTTCTTCTGTTGCATCTGTTGTATCTTCTGTCGTTTCATTTGTCGTTGCTTCTGTTTTTGCTTCTGTTAATACAGTTGTTGCCTGGGTTGTTGCAGTTGTTGCATCTGTCGTTGCATCTGTCGTTTCATCTATCGTTGCGTCTGTCGTTTCGTCTGTTGCTGCTTCGGTGGGTGTTTCTGCTGTTGTATCTGTTGTTGCTTCGGTGGTTGCTTCTGTCGTTGCTTCTGTTGTTGCGTCTGTTGTATCTTCTGTCGTTTCATCTGTTGTTGCTTCTGCTGTTTCTTCTGTTAATATAGTTGTTGCCTGGGTGGTTGCAGTTGTTGCTTCTGTCGTTGCATCTGTCGTTGTATCTGTCGTTTCATCTATTGTTGCGTCTGTTGTTGCGTCTGTTGCTGCTTCCACGGGTGTTTCTGCTGTTGTTGCAGTGGTTGTCTCTGTTGTTGCTATTGTCATTGCATCTGTCGCTGCATTTGTCGTTTCATCTGTCGTTGCTTCTGTTGTTACATATGTTGTTGTCTTTGTGGTTTCTACTGTCGATGCTTCTGTTGTTGCATCTGTTGATTCTTCTGTGGTTGCTTCTGTTGTTGCTTTTGTTGTTGCATCTGTTGTTGCCTCTGTGATTAATTCCGTTGTTGCATCTGTGGTTGCCGCTTTTGTTGCTTCTGTTGTTGCATCTGTTGTTGCTTTTGTGGTTGATATTGTTGTTGCATCCATGGTTGCTTCTGTTGTTGCTTCTGTTGTTGCATCTGTGGTTGAATCTGTGGTTGCTTCTGTTGTTGCATATGTCGCTGCATCTGTTGATTCTTCTGTGGTTGCTTCTGTGGTTGCTTCTGTAGTTGCATCTGTTGTTGCTTCTGTGGTTAAGTCTGTTGTTGCATCTGTGGTTGCCGCTGTTGTTGCTTCTGTCATTGCTTCTGTCGTTGGATCTGTCGTTTCATCTATCGTTGCTTCTGTCACTGCTTCTGTTGTTGCTTCGGTGGTTGCTTCTGCCGTTGCGTCCGTTGTTGTTTCTGTTGTTACAGTAGTTGCCTCTATGGTTGCTACTGTTGTTGCTTCTTCTGTTGAATCTGTTGTATCTTCTGTCGCTGCTTCCATCGTTGCTTCTGTGGTTGCTAATGTCATTGCTTCTGTCGTTGGATCTGTCGTTTCATCTATCGTTGCTTCTGTCCTTTCGTCTGTTGTTGCTTCGGTGGTTGCTTCTGTTGTTGCATCTGTTGTTTCTTTTGAGGTTGCTTCTGTTGTTGCTTCTGTCGTTGCGCCTGTTATTGTCTCTTTTGTTACAGTTGTTGCCTCAGTGATTGCTACTGTCGTTGCTTCTTCTGTTGCATCTGTTGTATCTTCTGTCGTTTCATTTGTCGTTGCTTCTGTTTTTGCTTCTGTTAATACAGTTGTTGCCTGGGTTGTTGCAGTTGTTGCATCTGTCATTGCATCTGTCGTTTCATCTATCGTTGCGTCTGTCGTTTCATCTGTTGCTGCTTCGGTGGGTGTTTCTGCAGTTGTATCTGTTGTTGCTTCGGTGGTTGCTTCTGTTGTTGCTTCTGTCGTTGCGTCTGTTGTATCCTCTGTCGTTTTATCTGTTGTTGCTTCTGTTGTTTCTTCTGTTAATATAGTTGTTTCCTGGGTGGTTGCAGTTGTTGCATCTGTCGTTGCATCTGTCGTTTCATCTATTGTTGCGTCTGTTGTTGCGTCTGTTGCTGCTTCCGCGGGTGTTTCTGATGTTGTTACAGTTGTTGCCTCTGTGATTTCTACTGTCGTTGCTTCTTCTGTTGCTTCTGTTGCATCTTCTGTCATTTCATCTGTCGTTGCTTCTGTTGTTTCTTCTGTTAATACAGTTGTTGCCTGGGTTGTTGCAGTTGTTGCCTCTGTTGATGCTACTGTCGTTGCGTCTGTCGTTGCGTCTGTCGTTGTGTCTGTTGTTGCTTCGGTGTTTCTTTCTGCTGTTGCATCTGCTGTTGCTTCATTGGTTGCTTTTGTCGTTGCTTCTGTCGTTGCATATGTTGTATCTTCTGTCGTTTCATCTATCTTTGCTTCTGTTGTTGCTTCTGTTGTTACAGTTGTTGCCTGGGTTGTTACATTTGTTGCCTCTGTTGTTGCTACTGTCATTGCGTCAGTCGTTGCATCTGTCGTTTCATCTGTTGTTTCATATGTCTTTGCTTCTGTTGTTGCATATGTTGTTGTCATTGTGGTTTCTACTGTCGAGGCTTCTGTTGTTGTATCTGTTGTTTCTTCTGTGGTAAATTCTGTTGCTGCATCTGTGGTTGCCGCTGTTGTTGCTTCTGTTGTTGCATCTGTCGTTGCCTCTGTCATTTCGTCTGTTGTTGCTACTGTCATTGAATCTGTTGTTTCTACTGTCGTGGCTTCTGTTGTTGCTTCGGTGGATGCTTCTGTTGTTGCATCTGTTGTTGCTTCGGTGATTGCTTGTGAGGTTATGTCTGTTGTTGTTTCTGTTGTTACAGTTGTTGCCTCTATAATTGCTACTGTGGTTGCTTCTTCCGTTGCTTCTGTTGTTGTTTCCGCTGTGGCTTCTGTGGTTGCTAATGTCGTTGCTTCTGTCGTTGGACCTGTCGTTTTATCTGTCGCTGCTTCTGTTGTTGCTTCCGTTAATACAGTTGTTGCCTCTATATTTGCTACTGTAGTTGCTTCTTCTGTTGCTTCTGTTGTATCTTCTGTTGTTGCTTCGGTGATTGCTTGTGTGATTGTGTCTGTTGTTGTTTCTGTTGTTTCAGTTGTTGACTCTATATTTGCTACTGTGGTTGCTTCTTCTGTTGCTTCTGTTGTATCTTCTGTTGTTGGTTCTGCCGTGGCTTCTGTAGTTGCTAATGTGGTTGTTAATGTCGTTGCTTCTGTTGTTGCTTCTGTTAATACAGTTGTTGCCTGGGATGCTGCAGTTGTTTCCTCTGTCCTTGCCACTGTCGTTGCGTCTGTCGTTGCGTCTGTTGTTGCTTCGGTGTTTGTTTCTGCTGTCGCATCTGCTGTTGCTTCAGTGGCTGCTTTTGTCGTTGCTTCTGTCATTGCGTCTGTTGTTGTCTCTGTTGTTACAGTTTTTGCTTCTGTGATTGCTACTGTCGTTGCTTCTGCCGTGGCTACTGCCGTTGCTCCTTTTGTTGTATCTGTTGTATCTTCTGTCGTTTTATCTGTCGTTGCTTCTGTTGTTGCTTCTGCTGTTACAGTTGTTGCCTGGGTTGTTACAGTTGTTGCCTCTGTTGTTGCTACTGTGATTGCGTCTGTCGTAGGATCTTCCGTTTCATCTGTGTTTGCTTTTGTGTTTGCTTCTGTAGTTGCATCTGTTGTTGCTTCTGTGGTTATTTCTGTTGTTGCATCTTTGGTTGCCGCTGTTTTGATTTCTGTTGTCGCATCTGTCGTTGCTTCTGTTGTTGCTTCGGCGGATGCTTCTGTTGTTGCAACTGTTGTTTCTTCGGTGGTTGCTTTTGTAGTTGCAGCTGTTGTTTCTTTTGTCGTTACTTCTGTTGTTAGAGTTGCTGTCTCTGTGATTGCTACTGTCGTTATTTTTCTGTTGCATCTGTTGTATCTTCTGTCGTTTCATCTATCTTTGCTTCTGTTGTTGCTTCTGTTGTTACAGTTGTTGCCTGGGTTGTTACATTTGTTGCCTCTGTTGTTGCTACTGTCATTGCGTCAGTCGTTGCATCTGTCGTTTCATCTGTTGTTTCATATGTCTTTGCTTCTGTTGTTGCATATGTTGTTGTCATTGTGGTTTCTACTGTCGAGGCTTCTGTTGTTGTATCTGTTGTTTCTTCTGTGGTAAATTCTGTTGCTGCATCTGTGGTTGCCTCTGTTGTTGCTTCTGTTGTTGCATCTGTCGTTGCCTCTGTCATTTCGTCTGTTGTTGCTACTGTCATTGAATCTGTTGTTTCTACTGTCGTGGCTTCTGTTGTTGCTTCGGTGGATGCTTCTGTTGTTGCATCTGTTGTTGCTTCGGTGAGTGCTTGTGAGGTTATGTCTGTTGTTGTTTCTGTTGTTACAGTTGTTGCCTCTATAATTGCTACTGTGGTTGCTTCTTCCGTTGCTTCTGTTGTTGTTTCCGCTGTGGCTTCTGTGGTTGCTAATGTCGTTGCTTCTGTCGTTGGACCTGTCGTTTTATCTGTCGCTGCTTCTGTTGTTGCTTCCGTTAATACAGTTGTTGCCTCTATATTTGCTACTGTAGTTGCTTCTTCTGTTGCTTCTGTTGTATCTTCTGTTGTTGCTTCGGTGATTGCTTGTGTGATTGTGTCTGTTGTTGTTTCTGTTGTTTCAGTTGTTGACTCTATATTTGCTACTGTGGTTGCTTCTTCTGTTGCTTCTGTTGTATCTTCTGTTGTTGGTTCTGCCGTGGCTTCTGTAGTTGCTAATGTGGTTGTTAATGTCGTTGCTTCTGTTGTTGCTTCTGTTAATACAGTTGTTGCCTGGGATGCTGCAGTTGTTTCCTCTGTCCTTGCCACTGTCGTTGCGTCTGTCGTTGCGTCTGTTGTTGCTTCGGTGTTTGTTTCTGCTGTCGCATCTGCTGTTGCTTCAGTGGCTGCTTTTGTCGTTGCTTCTGTCATTGCGTCTGTTGTTGTCTCTGTTGTTACAGTTTTTGCTTCTGTGATTGCTACTGTCGTTGCTTCTGCCGTGGCTACTGCCGTTGCTCCTTTTGTTGTATCTGTTGTATCTTCTGTCGTTTTATCTGTCGTTGCTTCTGTTGTTGCTTCTGCTGTTACAGTTGTTGCCTGGGTTGTTACAGTTGTTGCCTCTGTTGTTGCTACTGTGATTGCGTCTGTCGTAGGATCTGTCGTTTCATCTGTGTTTGCTTCTGTGTTTGCTTCTGTAGTTGCATCTGTTGTTGCTTCTGTGGTTATTTCTGTTGTTGCATCTTTGGTTGCCGCTGTTTTGATTTCTGTTGTCGCATCTGTCGTTGCTTCTGTTGTTGCTTCGGCGGATGCTTCTGTTGTTGCAACTGTTGTTGCTTCGGTGGTTGCTTTTGTAGTTGCAGCTGTTGTTTCTTTTGTCGTTACTTCTGTTGTTAGAGTTGTTGTCTCTGTGATTGCTACTGTCGTTGCTTCTTCTGTTGCATCTGTTGTATCTTCTGTCGTTTCATTTGTCGTTGCTTCTGTTTTTGCTTCTGTTAATACAGTTGTTGCCTGGGTTGTTGCAGTTGTTGCATCTGTCATTGCATCTGTCGTTTCATCTATCGTTGCGTCTGTCGTTTCATCTGTTGCTGCTTCGGTGGGTGTTTCTGCAGTTGTATCTGTTGTTGCTTCGGTGGTTGCTTCTGTTGTTGCTTCTGTCGTTGCGTCTGTTGTATCCTCTGTCGTTTTATCTGTTGTTGCTTCTGTTGTTTCTTCTGTTAATATAGTTGTTTCCTGGGTGGTTGCAGTTGTTGCATCTGTCGTTGCATCTGTCGTTTCATCTATTGTTGCGTCTGTTGTTGCGTCTGTTGCTGCTTCCGCGGGTGTTTCTGATGTTGTTACAGTTGTTGCCTCTGTGATTTCTACTGTCGTTGCTTCTTCTGTTGCTTCTGTTGCATCTTCTGTCATTTCATCTGTCGTTGCTTCTGTTGTTTCTTCTGTTAATACAGTTGTTGCCTGGGTTGTTGCAGTTGTTGCCTCTGTTGATGCTACTGTCGTTGCGTCTGTCGTTGCGTCTGTCGTTGTGTCTGTTGTTGCTTCGGTGTTTCTTTCTGCTGTTGCATCTGCTGTTGCTTCATTGGTTTCTTTTGTCGTTGCTTCTGTCGTTGCATATGTTGTATCTTCTGTCGTTTCATCTATCTTTGCTTCTGTTGTTGCTTCTGTTGTTACAGTTGTTGCCTGGGTTGTTACATTTGTTGCCTCTGTTGTTGCTACTGTCATTGCGTCAGTCGTTGCATCTGTCGTTTCATCTGTTGTTTCATATGTCTTTGCTTCTGTTGTTAGAGTTGTTGTCTCTGTTATCGCTACTGTCGTTGCTTCTGTTGTTGCATCTGTTGTTGCTTCGGTGGTTGCTTTTGTAGTTGCAGCTGTTGTTTCTTTTGTCGTTACTTCTGTTGTTAGAGTTGTTGTCTCTGTTATCGCTACTGTCGTTGCTTCTGTTGTTGCATCTGATGTGGATTCTGTAGTTGCTTCCGACGTTGGCTCTGTACTTGCAAATGACGTTACATCTGTCGTTGCATTTGCTGTTACAGTATTTTCCTCGGTCATTTCATCTGTCGTTGCTTCTGTTATCGCATCTGTTGTTGCATCGCTTATTGCATGTGTTGTTACAGTTGCTTCCTCTGTTGATGCTACTGTCGTTGCTTCTGTGGTTGCTTCTGTTCTTGCTACTGTCGTTGCGGTTGAGGTTGCTAACATCGTTGATTCTGTGGTTTCATCTCTTGTTGCATCTGTCGTTTCATCTGTTGTTTCATATGTTGTTACAGTTGATGCCTCTGTTGTTGATCCTGTTGTTGCATCTGTTGTTGCTTCTGAGGTTGCTTTTATACTTACTGTTGTTGCTTCTGGACTTACTGTACTTCCATCTGATGTAACTGTAATGACATCTGTTGTTACAGTTGTTGCCTCTGTTGTTGCTACAGCCGTTGCCTCTGTTGTTGTATCTGCTGTTGCTCCTGTCCTTCTTTCTGTAGCTACTATTGTTCCATCTGTTGTAGCTGTGGTCGCTTCTGGATCTACGGTAGTTCCATCTTTTGTAACTATAGTGTCATCTGTTGGTACGGTTGTTTCTGATGTAACAGTAGTTTCATCTGTGGTAACTGTTGATACTTCTGTTGTTGCATCTATGGTAGCTGTGGTGTCCCCTGTTGTAGATATTGATGTTACGTCTAGTCTCTGGTCAATATTTGTAAAATATGGATTGTTGTTTTCACGCTTGCAATAGGAGTCACATCGACAAAGTTGTTTTCTACAGGAAAATCCATTTGAACAACTTCCATTTGAACTGCTCCATTCACTCCAAGATGTACATGTTGTCCCTAGATTTGAGGATGAAATAAGTAACTAATTTATGGTAATTAATGCTATATACTCAACCAATGTGTGAATAAATTGTAAAGTTACATTTACAAATAATTAACGTTTACGTACATGTTTTTACGAGGTTATATATCACTAAAAGTCTTCTAGCCCAAACTTATCTGCATTTGATATTTCATGAATTTGCAGCGACCATATCATTAAAGCTAGAAGTATTCACCAATCATTGACAGAAGGAAAGTATCTTTATTGTGACGGTGAAAATATGTATATCGAATAAAGTAATAGTATGCTGATTTATATTGACTTTTATATTTTTATTTAACATCTAACTTAGTATGATATATGAATTTTTATTTCGAATTTTATTGGATTAAAACGATTAATAAAATAATCAAGAATACAAATAGTCTGCTTTTGAAATTATTGATCAATTAGTCATAATCGGCTCTTTCTTCTGATAAAAATTCACTAAACTGCCATTGAAATATTTGCTCCTGATCAAATCGATTGCTGCTGTAGCTAATTGAAGAAGTATGTGTTTGCGTTCCCAATCTATTTACTGCTAAATGTTATCAATCTTTTGCTGGATAGTGCTAGTTTTTTCGGAGAGTGAAACAGGTCTGTTGCAGCATTGATTAATCCATACCATTAATTGGGGAATCGTGAAACTCTGATATCTCTTACGGGGATGCTAAGGAAGCTACAATTATATTTCAATGTGTTCAATGTTTTTTGGAACAAACATAAGGAAAACATTAAATCTGATAAATACTTGAAAGATGGAACTAATTAAGTTGTTACTCTGCTTCTGAAAATCCAAACATGGATACACACCCATTTATCAACGGGTCTACTGATACCATACAGAGGACAGTGATCCAAAACTTCAGGTTAGGTTGAGGCCTCTTGGGTTTCTTCAATACAATTGAGAGAGTGGCAATATGATAATTATAAGATATGTGCGACGTCTGACATTTATGCATAAGCAACGAGCACATGAACCGTTTCAAATTCAAAAATCTCATTAAAAGTTCAGGACGTAGGACGGTTGGCTTGTGATGAGCTGAAAAAGTGCTATTATATCCAAACGGGTGCCTCAAGACATATCTTTTTCAATATGTTCGCGATTGATATCATTTCATTTGCAAAACAATTAGGGAATTTTAGTTGCAGCGTCCACTTCAGCAGCGTCCACTTCAGCGTTCATTGTTGATCCAAAAGGAGTTGAAATGTACTTCCACTATTATTTTATTACTGTTACTTTATAGTATTGCTCAAGCGTAAACAATCAATATTCCAACAAATTTCTCCAAGGCAACCATATAAATTCAATGTATACAATGGAATATATAAAGGCATACCACAGATATATTAATTTGATGGTATCCCGAGACCAACCTACACAATTCAAGCAGTCAGCGTAGTCACTATCATTTTAACCTTATTCATTTTCGCTGGAGAGTAAGGGGGCGTATAGATACACAGGAGAGACAGATATTGAGGACTTTTTAACGGTACTTTTCTATTTTATCTATCGATAAAGATTTGAACATTTTCTCTATACTGCTGGAGTCTTGCAATATCTTATCAAGGTATTTATCATGATATTTATTGCAAATTCTTACATATGTTACTTTCGAACTCAATTGCTATGAATGCAACAGCGCTTGTCCTATATATTTTTCCCATACATGTCCGATATAATATTTCTTGTTCTTTATCCACAACATCTTAAATTTAATATGTCTTTATTGTATAGCACTTAACTTTTGAATTTAAAAATTATGCTGTATATATAAAAATATACTATTCAAAACACCCAGACAATGCGGGGTGTCTTCTGCATACTGTTATACATAATTATTTTGCTCAGTTGCATGTCATTTAAATAGAGAAATACGTGAGCAGTGATATCATTGTTATGAATTACAATTTATCTATATAATCGTTGTGGCCTTGCTTTCCCGATGCGGATTTTTTCACCACAGGTCATAAAAAGCAATCAACACATGCGTATCATGAACGAATAGTAACATTAATAATGACAAAAATAATGAATAAATTGTGTATCGCACGGACGTCAGAAGACATTGCGTCACTGCGCCATGACAGGTGGATATTATCCTAATCAAAATGTACGCTATTCAAAGTATAAAGTGTTTGTAATGGATTGTTTTATATCTACATTTTTCCAGAATGTAATGGCTTTGTTAACAGTAAAACTCCGCTTGCAATCGCGTATATACCTTGTCATGTGTATCAATGTATACCAAATGTATAAAAAGCTTTTGTGATATTAAAGCGGCATTGAAATAGACCTTTTTCATTGAAACTGCGTCTTCAAAGGCTGCACGCCTTTGTGAGCATGCTATGAATATTCGCTAAAAACAATGCTCATGACTTCCTAATTTCTAGTTGCTACAACAAATTGTTCTTCTGCGCGTTTTCTATGTCGATGTTCCCGCGCAAGGTTGATGGATCGCTACATCCCATCAACGGACTATTTTGCGCTTACTAAAGAGCGTTGGCAGCATATTAATAACATAAAATGTACTCATCAGAAAATTAATTTGTTGACTTACTAGATTGTAAATGGAAATCAAGATTGAGGAATAGCCACCGTTTCATTTTGGACTATAGCGCTGCATTTTCCTTGATTATAAAATTACCTTAAAAATTTTTCAAAATAAGTTGACTAATTTTCACAAATATATCAAGATAAAACAGAAGCTTCATTACCATCAATTGCACTTCCACTGGAAGCAGTTGTATCTGAAAACATAAAACAACTTCACATCAGAAAATCATAAGGAATTATGTGATGGCTGCCATTATCAGAGGCAACAGATCATCCGAGATGCGATACGACCCTAGAGGAAGAGTTTATTTGGATGAAGTTGTCTGGATTTTTATAAATCGAGGAAATTTCACATTTTACGATCAAGACGAAGGAAGACCTCAACATTATTCAGATGCCATAAAACGATGTTTAGATGATGTTTCATATCGCAAGCAACATGATTATGTTAGGAGAAAATGAGAAGGTATCAGAGGATCAAAAGCCACTGAAACGAATGATGGTGCCTCCGAGTTTTCTACTACATTTTCTCAAGCGCTGCTGTGAGTCTGTGAGACGATTCACGGAAGAATGTTGAATTATCGGATTTTGAACATAACCAATCCCGATTTGCGACTGTTATTGTCATTTTTACTGTTATTGTATGTAGATCTCCTATTCCAGTGACGTCATCAGGACAAAGATGAGCCCAGAACTGTAGATTTCTCTTTGAATTTTGCATGAATTATGAGAGGAAAATCTTGACATTGATACCCATTGATATTGTTATAATTAACGCTGTTGTTTTACTAAAGGTTGGACTCGTAGCTTTAAAATGTTCATTTTTATTTTCTTGGGTCTGTTATCTTTGAACTCAACTCTACGCTTTGGAAGGCGGCGGCTGCATTGTCTAAGCGCTCCGCGAGTTTAATAATTTTAAGCTTTATTGAGTAAGTGATTTTAAGTGACCTATTATGGTAATCTGACTGTAAAGAAAGAAATGAAACAAAATAGATCTATTGGCTAAATGTTTGGTAATTAAAATAACCTTTAATTTATAACTCATTGTTGGTGATTTGAAACAACGTGTTATTGAGCTTATGATTTCTATTGTTGAATACGCCGATAACTTTCATTTGGAGTAATCGTTTTATTACTGCAAATTATTGCTGCTTTCTGATTTTCACCTGATAATACAGCTACAATGGCGCAACTATGAAGCCATATTGCAGGGAAAGTGTTAGCTATTCCCGTGTTTAATCTTAAACCCTTTCCCCTAATCTCAACAAATTTACTCCGGTTTTTGATTGCGACTTTTTGTTGCTGTTTGGTGATAATTTCAATAATTACTTACTTGTACATTTTTCGATGTAATTTGAATATTCTTTCGCAACTAGAAAACCATCCTCGTTGAATTTTTGACTTGCTTTCTTTTTAAACAGTTGACATATTACATTTGTGATGTTTATACCAATCACATTCATTGATAACATTTCTGATCTTGCAGCAAAGATCATTGTACATCTATCCTTTGTTGTATTAGAATAGATCTGGAATGGCTGCGCTGTGTAAAACATACCCATTTCAGTATTCAGGATTTGCCCACATGTGATGTACCTCGGCATGCTTGGCATGGTTTTGCAATCTCCTATACAATTTGAAAGAAATTTCAGAAAGCAACAGGCTGCATACTTCAAAATGACGCGCGATAATATCTGCGTCATGCTAGCATTATGGTTTACCATAACATTTCGTTTGTATAAGCGGTAGAAGAGCGTATGCATCTGCATTCGCTGGGCATAAAATATATTGATTAAAACAACATATTGAACCTGCTCAAATGAATGCCCTGAGGGGGGTACTTCGGTAATTATTTGACGGGGGTGTGCCCTTTTCAAAAATAGAGAAAAACCGTAAAATTTCACAGCAAATGAGAACCTAGAACTACATGTTTTTGACGAGCAAAACAAGGAAAACTTGTAAATTCTTTGAAATCTCTACTAATTGAAACATCAAAATTTCCAAAGATACCGGAAAAGGTATCCCTTAACCCGTAAAAATGACACGTCCCTGTACAGCCGACGTATGTAAGTCTTCACCGGGAATGGAGGAAATCTCTGTTATTCTAATTTTGCTGTTCTGTCCCTTAGTTAATTCCACCATGCATTAATATATTAAATAATTCATCAATTAAATGATTGTTAAGTGACTGCACTTATAATTGAATGGCGCATTATATGTCGTTTACTGTAGAGATTCGTCACTACCCACTTGTTGCTTCATGCTGTCTGAGATCCAAGAGAGAATTTACTTGAAAGTAAAAATATAAGTTTTGAAATTAACTCAGTATAAACTAGCCTGATGTGTCAGACATACACTTACATAGACTGCTGTTTCAATTGCCAAACGTCATGGAAAACACATAGCGACCATGGGCATCCATAATGGCTGACGCAAAGTACCAAAACAGAGGCTTGAAAACTGTGAAATTTCAAGCCACTTTCTGAGCAATTTCTGTTTCTAAATGAAACAGGATTTTTTTATAAAAGAGTTATTTATGACTACCAATTTCAAGTTGGATCATACATAGTTAAAATATCTATTTTTTAATCGAATTTCGAGGTAAGTAGCATTTTTTTTCATTTCAATATTTCCTTGTCTCTCGGTGTGTTTTAAACTATTCATAAATGTTTGAAAATAATTGTGATCCTATGAGCAAATCTCCCTTCGCTGACTGGAATATCTTATTTAAGCTATCTTTCTATGACAGTGAGAACATATTGTTTAGAGTTGAGATTACAAAAGAAAATAATTTTGAAAATGTCAATGAGGAGAGTGCTAAAATAAGTCTTTTGCGTCAGCCATCTTTGTTCCCATGTTGCACATTTCCGTCAGCAGTCTATGTAAGTCTGTGGTGTAATTGATAGACGCTAGGGCTTTCTGTGTGACTGAATTGTGTTTTGTTTCGAAGTTCTTTATCAGATTGATATTGGAAACTTGCGTTGGAAGCTACGCTTCTAAATCCAAAAAACATCAGAGTAGTTCATTTCAAATAAATCTAATCAAAACCATTTGAATCTTGAACGACTACATACTGTCCTTAACGCAATTATCAACACAAACTTTGCTATATGAGCACATCCGTTAGGAAGTTACATTTCTAAGATATCTAAATAATTCTAAGAAACTATACTATTGAAACCAAATCGCTTTGGTGGGGACGACTTCCGTCCAATTCTTGTTAGCTTATTATTGATATTGTTCACAATGTTCTCCTTTTCACTTTCTTGATTAAGATCCACAACAACTTGAATTCCATTTGAATCTGACGTTCGAGATCCAAAGAAGATTTCAAGGGAAATGCACAAAATCATGACAATAAAATATTTCGAATATACCAGATATTTATACAAAAAGACTGCTATATAAACTACTGAGGCAACTTATATAAAACAAAAACGACACGCATAATCCACAATAGGAGTGCATCAAAATTTTACATGTCGATTGTTCTAATTTGTTAAAATCAATGCCAATATGGTATATGAAAATACAAATTCCGTACACAATAATCACTCTAGCAATTGGCTTACACAGCATCGTCTAAAGTAGCTAACTAAACCCGGCAAGATGTAAACAAAACATATTAACCCTAAAATCAATGTATCGTTTTTACTCGGATTTGATCGTCATTTTCAAAATTAATTAAATATCAAAGACGATAGCAATCTGCTGTTAGCATTAATCTAAACATATTTTATGGTTTCAAATTGCGAAAGACCTTGCTAATCGCTTTTGGAGTGTAGAGTAAAGGCATTCTGCCTTAGATTCATCGGAGCTGGCTTTGGTCATGATGAAACTGGCTTGAGCTGGTTTTGGTCTAGCCTGCGTACCAACCCCTAGGTTTCTTCTGAAACCATAGGGTCTGTGAACTAATGTGTGATTTTCAGCCCAACAAGTTCTCATGAATTTGAGATATAATTTATGCATTACGTTGAAATCATTGTTGCGGCTGATACCTATGACGTGTTTGACAGAGAGTTGTGATTTTATGACAATTGATGTTTTGTGACAGTGTGTGAATTGGAATGTGAATAATTTACTTAATTATATAGGTGCTATTTTCAATGGGCTGAGAATCACACATTAGTTCACAGACCCTATGGTTTTAGAAATAAACCTCGGGGCTGGTACGCAGGCTAGTTTTGGTCTAACATGTAAACTTTTATATAAATTAACTGTTACTATACACAATCGATTTACAGAACATATAACGCTTCCAAATTCGTCAAAACAACAAAGAGGATATCTGTATCGAGCATGACGACCGACCGATAAACGATCAGAATCAAGTTGCTATATATATTTACTCAACGAATGATTCCTCGACTTCATGCAGTCTATCAACACAGACTTTACTCTTCACCCAAATGTTAAAGCAAAAATCAACTCAATCCTGCCTTAGAACAATTCTTTCAATGTCAGTATTCAACAGGAATTCACGAGGGACAGACAGTATCATTATGTAAAAAATTGCATGCCTGCTGTCTTGTCCCAGCCTCTAGAAAATTAATCAACTTCTGTATAACAAGAAATTCTCTCCTGCTTACTCTCGATTCGAAGATTTGGTTAGCGCTGCTATTACCAATCGGAAATTATATCAAACATTTATTAATTTGGAAAGGTCGGAGCCCGGATGTATGCAAACCAGCTATTTTTCTAAATAACAAGAAAAGAGTGAGATAAACTTCCTACGGTTGTAATAGAATACACTAACGCATTATAAAGATTGCATTACGTCAAGCTCTTAATAGGAACACAATGAAGAACATGGACTCTCAAATTATTTTACAAGACAATAATTATACTTATTTTTTTAACAATGAAATTATTTTTAATTAAGTTTATTTAGATTCTTATATTTAAAGAAAACGTTTTATCTTTTTCAGGTTATTAATAAAGTTTTGCAAACAGCATCGGGGGCTAATGATTACTTAATGTAATTACTAGCAATACGGGTACGCGTTGCTTGGTTACTTTGAACAGAGTTAAAATTACTATTTAGATTTTTTCCATTCTTGCGAGTGCATGATCAATGATGCGAAAGGGGGAAAACCCTTGTTTTTGCTATAATCTAAGGCCGTGAGCCGCAAAAAATATAAGACTATCAGGATTGCTATCGTTTGGATGATGAAGATATAATTAAATAGACTAAATACCTCAAATCTAACTATATAAGACTGACTGATTATGTAAAGCTTCAGAGCTTACAAGAAGACGTACGTTTTTGGATCTAGTGAAATATAAAATTCTCAAGACGTTGCCTAGACAACGTTCCTTACCATCAGGGCTGTGAGTAATCGTTACAATAGTAACGGATTACTTGTAATCGTTACTTTTAGGGTAATTTTTATGAGTAATAATTTACTTTCGTAAAAAAGTAATTTTCTCAAGAATCGTTACTATTTTCGGTAACGGTAACGCGTTACTTAATCTCGATTGCTCAGAAATTACTAATTACTTCCCTTGGTTTGTTTATTAGACATTCCTGTTTTGTCATCTGAATTGTTTGTATTTATTATTTTCGCACGCAGATATGACTTCTGTTTTCACGAAGTGTGACGCTGGGGAATTTGAAGTTCCAGCTATAAATTTTGCAAACAATATATAAATAGTAAGTTACTATGATAATCATGTAATAGTTTGAGACGAGATACGATAAACGACTTAGAGATGAAAGCAATATCTCACAAGCGAGGCTCTGAGGTACATATGTCTGACTCATAGCCGTGCATTGTCATGAGTGTCAAGATGAGACATACTAGATCGCTCTGCTTAAATTTTCACAAAAGCACCATGAGGTTTTAAAATCAAGAAGTGGTGTGATACAGTTTCGCTTTCATTATATCTATAATTTGTGTACTATTAGATCTTCATGACCAGCATGGAGCCCTTGATAAGTGAAAAACATAAACAAATTGAAATCAATTCAAGGATACTTCATTAAAAAATTATTAGGAATACAAAAACATCCAAAAGTAGGGTATGAACAATGCATTGTCTGGATTAAAATCTCCAGAAAGTCAAGAGCAAAAGTCTACTTGCATGGATGTTATCAGCTGATGTTTTGCAATTTTGTTTGCAAGCCATTCCCCATTATCGACGCTAACAATTCTATCACGAAGGTTGCAGTCAAGATAATAATCATAACATCTAATAAAAGGAAGAGAACTATCCTAGCTATGATTGTATATGTCTCTGTACCAAAGAAAACAAAAGACGAGACGAAAATGGTCCAGTTTGCTTGCTCCACAACTCACCGTAAGACAATTTTTGCCTTTTAGACGAGCACCATGGCATTTGAATCCAATTTTTAATTTAATAACACTACAATATTCAAATCTTCGATCCAGGACAGCACCGTCCACATCAACAAGTAGCAAAAGCATAGGATTTGAATCGCTAATTTCAACAACTTCTTCGGTCAACACCATTACAAAAATTTAAAGCGAAAATCAACAACATCATGCAACACGGCTCCTGGGTCCATTTCCGCACGCCCGCATTGTGCTGCCGTAAAATCGGCCTAATGCAACATCAAATTGTGTTGCGTATGCAAGTTGCCATATGGCAAACATTCTTTCACAAGCCTCAAATGAGATCTTCTGAACCTTTTACGTGTATTTCATGTGTTGTTACGAAGGGATTTTGTATTTTAAATATATTTTTATTATCCTTCCTAATTTATTGATAACTTTAATCTTCAATCTTAATCTTGAATGTTAACCGAAAATATAATCCGATAATCCAATTGTAATCCGAATCCTGAACTGTTATTGACTACTAGAATTAATGATGTCACGTGTTATTACCATTAAGGAGTGGCAGTAAGTTGTTGATTGAGTATTATTAGTAGTTAGACGTTGGCGCTATCGGACACGTCGTTTTTATAGTTTAATAAAAATAAAATAATAATTTAATTTTATAGTTTTTGATATTTTTTGTGATGTTTTAAGAATATTGTTAAAAATCAAATTATCGAGTGATTCATCTTATTCGGATATCTTTTTAATGGTTTTCCGTATCGACATGTGTTTTACATGAATTATCAAGACATTTCATATCACCAAACAATTTCGTGGATTTAGTCATGTTTGTGTGATTTCCTAAAATGTTTGGGCTGTCCATCCATGAGTTTGTCTTTGGAATCTGCATAGCTTTTTCAAGTTTACCTAAATTGCTTTAAAAGTTCTGATCTACACAATTTTATTGCATTTTCATATTCAATATATGAAAATTGGAAATCGAGAAGCCTTATTTGACGATTTAAATTTCTCAGGATTGGAAATTGGAAAGTTGGCCATATCATCAAATTTGATTATGGCTACACCCTTGACCAATTCATATTGTTATAAAGTAAATTTGGTTTTTTAGAAAAAACAGTTGGACTGTCCTACACACCACATGATACATACTATTCCAGGCAGCCAAACTGCGAAAATTGGATTACGTAGCCACGGATTGCCTTGTACTGCATTAGTCTACATGGAAAAACACTCAAATGTTTGTAAATATTTTCGACCTTTTATGTCTTATGCTTAAATAACAATTAAGATGATTTTTCTAAATTTTAAGAATGCATATTAATGAAAATTACATTATGTGGCGTGCCATACATACTTGACGAAATATAAAAGTGATTTCACCCTAACAAATGTCTACATTGCCTTGATTCCTATAAAATATCAAAGCATGATCGCTATTTTGGAAAAGAAACAGAGCAATTGTTTCATCTGTGGTTGCTACTGTCTATGCATCTGTTGTTACTTCTGTTGTTGCTTCTGGGGTTGCCTCTGTTGTTTCAACTGTTGCCTCAGTGGTAGCTACTGTTGTTGCATCTATTGTTGCCTCAGTGGTTGCTTCTGTTGTTGCTTCTGTGGCTGCTACTGTTGTTGCTTCTATGGTTGCTACTGTTGCTGCATCTGTTGTTGCTACTGTCGTTGTCTCTGTTGTTACATATGTTGTTGCTTCTTTTGTTGCTTCTGTCGTTGCCTCTGTCGCTGCTTCTGTTGATGCTTCTGTGGTTACTACTGTTGTTGCATCTGTCGCTGCATCTGTTGCTGCTTTTGTGGTTGCTATTGTTGTTGCATCCGTGGTTGCTTCTGTTGTTGCTTCTGTCGTTGCGTCTGTCGTTGCTTCTGTTGTTGCTTCTGTCGTTGCTTCTGTTGTTGCATCTGTGGTTGCATCTGTTGTTGCTTCTATCGCTGGTTCTGTTGTTGCATCTGTGGTTGGTTCTGTTGTTGCATCTGTCACTGCCTCTGTTGTTGCTTCTGTCGTTGCTTCTGTTGTTGCATCTGTTGTTGCTTCTGTTGTTACAATTGTTGTCTTTGTGGTTGCTACTGTTGTTGCTTCTGTCGTTGCTTCTGTCGTTGCATCTGTTGCTGCATCTGTTGTTGAATCTATTGTTGGTTCTGTCGTTGCATCTGTGGTTGCTTCTGTGGTTGCTTCTGTTGTTGCATCTGTCACTGCATATGTTGTTGCTTCTGTGGTTGCTACTGTTGTTGCTTCTGTTGTTGCTTCTGTCGTTGCTTCTGTTGCTGCATCTGTGGTTGCATCTGTTGTTGCTTCTGTTGCTGCATCTGTCACTGCATATGTTGTTGCTTCTGTGGTTGCTACTGTTGTTTCTTCTGTTATTGCTTCTGTCGTTGCTTCTGTTGTTGCATCTGTGGTTGCATCTGTTGTTGCTTCTGTGGTTGCATCTGTTGTTGCTTGTGTCGTTGCATCTGTGGTTGGTTCTGTTGTTGCATCTGTCGCTGCTTCTGTTGTTGCATCTGTGGTTGCTACTGTTGTTTCATCTGTCGCTGCATCTGTTGTTGCTTCTGTGGTTGCTTCTGTCGCTGCATCTGTTGTTGCTTTTGTGGTTGCTACTGTTGTTGCTTTCGTGGTTGCTTCTGTCATTGCATCTGTTGTTGCTTCTGTGGTTGCTTCTGTGGTTGCTTCTGTGGTTGCTTCTGTTGTTGCTTTTGTTGTTGTATCTGTCGCTGCATCTGTTGTTGAATCTGTTGTTGCTTCTGTCGTTGCATCTGTGGTTGCTTCTGTGGTTGCTTCTGTTGTTGCATCTGTCACTGCATCTGTTGTTGCTTCTGTGGTTGCTACTGTTGTTGATTCTGTTGTTGCTTTTGTCGTTGCTTCTGTTGTTGCATCTGTGGTTGCATCTGTTGTTGCTTCTGTCGTTGCATCTGTCACTGCATATGTTGTTGCATCTGTCGCTGGTTCTGTTGTTGCATCTGTGGTTGCATCTGTTGTTGCTTCTGTCGTTTCATCTGTGGTTGGTTCTGTTGTTGCATCTGTCGCTGCTTCTGTTGTTGCATCTGTCACTGCATCAGTTGTTGCTTCTGTTGTTGCATCTGTTGTTGCTTCTGTGGTTGCATCTGTGGTTGCTCCTGATGTTGAATCTGTCACTGCATCTGTTGTTGCTTCTGTGGCTGCTTCTGTGGTTGCTTCTGTGGTTGCTTCTGTTGTTGAATCTGTCACTGCATCTGTTGTTGCTTCTGTGGTTGCTACTGTTGTTGCTTCTGTGGTTGCATCTGTTGTTGCTTGTGTCGTTGCATCTGTGGTTGGTTCTGTTGTTGCATCTGTCGCTGCTTCTGTTGTTGCATCTGTGGTTGCTACTGTTGTTTCATCTGTCGCTGCATCTGTTGTTGCTTCTGTGGTTGCTTCTGTCGCTGCATCTGTTGTTGCTTTTGTGGTTGCTACTGTTGTTGCTTTCGTGGTTGCTTCTGTCATTGCATCTGTTGTTGCTTCTGTGGTTGCTTCTGTGGTTGCTTCTGTGGTTGCTTCTGTTGTTGCTTTTGTTGTTGTATCTGTCGCTGCATCTGTTGTTGAATCTGTTGTTGCTTCTGTCGTTGCATCTGTGGTTGCTTCTGTGGTTGCTTCTGTTGTTGCATCTGTCACTGCATCTGTTGTTGCTTCTGTGGTTGCTACTGTTGTTGATTCTGTTGTTGCTTTTGTCGTTGCTTCTGTTGTTGCATCTGTGGTTGCATCTGTTGTTGCTTCTGTCGTTGCATCTGTCACTGCATATGTTGTTGCATCTGTCGCTGGTTCTGTTGTTGCATCTGTGGTTGCATCTGTTGTTGCTTCTGTCGTTTCATCTGTGGTTGGTTCTGTTGTTGCATCTGTCGCTGCTTCTGTTGTTGCATCTGTCACTGCATCAGTTGTTGCTTCTGTTGTTGCATCTGTTGTTGCTTCTGTTGTTGCATCTGTGGTTGCTCCTGATGTTGAATCTGTCACTGCATCTGTTGTTGCTTCTGTGGCTGCTTCTGTGGTTGCTTCTGTGGTTGCTTCTGTTGTTGAATCTGTCACTGCATCTGTTGTTGCTTCTGTGGTTGCTACTGTTGTTGATTCTGTTGTTGCTTTTGTCGTTGCTTCTGTTGTTGCATCTGTGGTTGCATCTGTTGTTGCTTCTGTTGTTACAATTTTTGTCTTTGTGGCTGCTAGTGTTGTTGCTTCTGTCATTGCTTCTGTCGTTGCATCTGTTGCTGCATCTGTTGTTGAATCTGTTGTTGCTTCTGTCGTTGCATCTGTGGTTGCTTCTGTGGTTGCTTCTGTTGTTGCATCTGTCACTGCATCTGTTGTTGCTTCTGTGGTTGCTACTGTTGTTGATTCTGTTGTTGCTTTTGTCGTTGCTTCTGTTGTTGCATCTGTGGTTGCTTCTGTGGTTGCTTCTGTGGTTGCTACTGTTGTTGATTCTGTTGTTGCTTTTGTCGTTGCGTCTGTCATTGCATCTGTTGTTGCTTCTGTGGTTGCTTCTGTGGTTGCTTCTGTGGTTTCTTCTGTTGTTGCTTCTGTTGTTGTATCTGTCGCTGCATCTGTTGTTGAATCTGTTGTTGCTTCTGTCGTTGCATCTGTGGTTGCTTCTGTGGTTGCTTCTGTTGTTGCATCTGTCACTGCATCTGTTGTTGCTTCTGTGGTTGCTACTGTTGTTGATTCTGTTGTTGCTTTTGTCGTTGCTTCTGTTGTTGCATCTGTGGTTGCATCTGTTGTTGCTTCTGTCGTTGCATCTGTCACTGCATATGTTGTTGCATCTGTCGCTGGTTCTGTTGTTGCATCTGTGGTTGCATCTGTTGTTGCTTCTGTCGTTTCATCTGTGGTTGGTTCTGTTGTTGCATCTGTCGCTGCTTCTGTTGTTGCATCTGTCGCTGCATCAGTTGTTGCTTCTGTTGTTGCATCTGTTGTTGCTTCTGTGGTTGCATCTGTGGTTGCTCCTGATGTTGAATCTGTCACTGCATCTGTTGTTGCTTCTGTGGCTGCTTCTGTGGTTGCTTCTGTGGTTGCTTCTGTTGTTGAATCTGTCACTGCATCTGTTGTTGCTTCTGTGGTTGCTACTGTTGTTGATTCTGTTGTTGCTTTTGTCGTTGCTTCTGTTGTTGCATCTGTGGTTGCATCTGTTGTTGCTTCTGTTGTTACAATTTTTGTCTTTGTGGCTGCTAGTGTTGTTGCTTCTGTCGTTGCTTCTGTCGTTGCATCTGTTGCTGCATCTGTTGTTGAATCTGTTGTTGCTTCTGTCGTTGCATCTGTGGTTGCTTCTGTGGTTGCTTCTGTTGTTGCATCTGTCACTGCATCTGTTGTTGCTTCTGTGGTTGCTACTGTTGTTGATTCTGTTGTTGCTTTTGTCGTTGCTTCTGTTGTTGCATCTGTGGTTGCATCTGTTGTTGCTTCTGTCGTTGCATCTGTCACTGCATATGTTGTTGCATCTGTCGCTGGTTCTGTTGTTGCATCTGTGGTTGCATCTGTTGTTGCTTCTGTCGTTTCATCTGTGGTTGGTTCTGTTGTTGCATCTGTCGCTGCTTCTGTTGTTGCATCTGTCGCTGCATCAGTTGTTGCTTCTGTTGTTGCATCTGTTGTTGCTTCTGTGGTTGCATCTGTGGTTGCTCCTGATGTTGAATCTGTCACTGCATCTGTTGTTGCTTCTGTGGTTGCTTCTGTGGTTGCTTCTGTTGTTGAATCTGTCACTGCATCTGTTGTTGCTTCTGTTGTTGCTTCTGTCGTTTCATCTGTGGTTGGTTCTGTTGTTGCATCTGTCACTGCATCTGTTGTTGCTTCTGTTGTTGCTTCCGTGATTGCTTCTGTTGTTGTTTCTGTTGTTGCATCTGTGACTGCATCTGTTGTTGCTTCTGTGGTTGCTTCTGTGGTTGCTTCTGTTGTTGCTTCCTTGGTTGCCTCTGTTGTTATTTCTGTTGTTGCATCTGTCACTGCATCTGTTGTTGATTCTGTGGTTGCTACTGTTGTTTCATCTATCGCTGCATCTGTTGTTGCTTCTGTGGTTGCTTCTGTGGTTGCTACTGTTGTTGCTTCTGTCGTTGCTTCCATTGTTGCATCTGTGGTTGTTTTTGTTTTTACATCTGTCACTGCATCTGTTTGTGTTTCTGTGGCTGCTTCTGTCGTTGCTTCTGTTGCTGCATCTGTTGTTGCTTCGGTCGTTGCATCTGTGGTTGCTTCTGTTGTTGCTTCTGTGGTTGCCAGTGTTGTTGCTTCTGTTGTTGCATCTGTCGCTGCTTCTGTTGTTGCTTCCGTGGTTGCTTCTGTGGTTGCTACTGTTGTTTCATCTGTCACTGCATCTGTTGTTGTTTCTGTTGTTGCATCTGTTGTTGCTTCTGTGGTTGCATCTGTGGTTGCTTCTGTTGTTGAATCTGTCACTGCATCTGTTGTTGCTTCTGTGGTTGGTTTTGTGGTTGCTTCTGTTGTTGAATCTGTCACTGCATCT
The DNA here is from genome assembly GCA_916610825.1 of Haliclystus octoradiatus. Taxonomy (NCBI): domain Eukaryota; kingdom Metazoa; phylum Cnidaria; class Staurozoa; order Stauromedusae; family Haliclystidae; genus Haliclystus; species Haliclystus octoradiatus. Next base: position 36,428,913 of record OU744446.1, read on the forward strand.
GTTGTTGCTTCTGTTGTTGCTTCCGTGGTTGCTTCTGTTGTTGTTTCTGTTGTTGCATCTGTGACTGCATCTGTTGTTGCTTCTGTGGTTGCTTCTGTGGTTGCTTCTGTTGTTGCTTCCTTGGTTGCCTCTGTTGTTGTTTCTGTTGTTGCATCTGTCACTGCATCTGTTGTTGATTCTGTGGTTGCTACTGTTGTTTCATCTATCGCTGCATCTGTTGTTGCTTCTGTGGTTGCTTTTGTTGTTGCTACTGTTGTTGCTTCTGTCGTTGCTTCTATTGTTGCATCTGTGGTTGCTTTTGTTTTTACATCTGTCATTGCATCTGTTTGTGCTTCTGTTGCTGTTTCTGTCGTTGCTTCTGTTGCTGCATCTGTTGTTGCTTCTGTCGTTGCATCTGTGGTTGCTTCTGTTGTTGCATCTGTCGCTGCTTCTGTTGTTGCTTCTGTGGTTGCCAGTGTTGTTGCTTCTGTTGTTGCGTCTGTCTCTGCTTCTGTTGTTGCTTCTGTGGTTGCCACTGTTGTTGCATCTGTAGCTGCATCTGTTGTTGCTTCTGTGGTTGCTACTGTTGTTGCTTCCGTTGTTGCTTCTGTTGTTGCATCTGTGGTTGGTTCTGTTGTTGCATCTGTGGTTGGTTCTGTTGTTGCATCTGTCGCTGCATCTGTTGTTGCTTCTATCGTTGCTGTTGTTACAGTTGTTTCTTCTGTTGTTGCTACTTTCGTTGCTCCAGTTATTCCATTTGTTCTTGCTTCTGTAGTAGCAGTAGTTTCATAGGTTGTAACCATTATTGCTTCTGTTGTTGCAGCTATGGTAGCTGTGGTTTCCCCTGGTGTAGGTGTTGCTCTCACATCTGGTCTCTGGTCAAAATTTGCAAAATATGGGTTGTCGTTTTCACGCTTGCAATAGGAGTCATATCGACAAAGTTGTTTTCTACAGGAAAATCCACTTGAACAATTTCCATTTGAAGTGCTCCATTCACTCCAAGATGTACATGTGGTCCCTAGATTTAAGGATAAAATTAGTTAAATGATTTATAGTAATTTATGCTATATCCTCAACCAATGTGTAAATATATTGTCAAGTTATATTTACAAACAATTTACATTACGTGCATGTTTTTGCCAGGTTGTACATCATCCAAATCTTCTAGTCTGAATGTATCTGCGTATTTGCTAGTTTTTGAATTTGCAGTGATCATATCATTAAATTTAGAAGTATTCACTAATCATTGACAGAAGGAAAGTATCCTCGTTGTGTGAGAGTACATAAATTGAATAAAATTTAATTTGCTGATTTCTAATTAGGTTTATATTTTTATTCAACATCTAACGTAGCTTTTATTGGATTTAAATGATTATTAAAGTAATCAAGAATACAAATAGTCTGCTGTTAAAAGTGATCAATTAGCTGTTATCGGCTCATTATTTTCTGAGAAAAATACAATTAACCACTATTGAAATATTCTGCTTCTGAATAAACGGATTGCTGCAGTAGCTATTTGAAGGAGTATGTGTTTGCTGAACAAAAAGGTTTCCTTCCCAATCTATATGCTGCAAAAAGTAATCATTTTGTTTGCTGAATAGAGCTACTTTTCTGCGGAGATTGGAACAGGTTTGCTGTTGTGTTAATTAAACGTATTAAATTTTACATCCTCAAGTATTGAATTTTTCAAATTTAAAAACAACATCTTCGTCTGACTATTTAAAGATCATGTTAATAATAGTGAATTCTAATCTCTCACGAGGATGTAAAAGTAGCTACAATTCCTTCCATTGCGTTCAATGTTTCTTTGCACAAACGTGGGGAAAATATTAAATCTTATAAAAACTTGGAAAATTGGAATAGTTTTGCTGTTACTTTGCTTCTGGAAATTAAAACATGGATGAACACCTATTTATCAACATGTCCTGCTATACTGTACATTGGACCCAAAACTTCAGGTCACTGTGTTGCTTTTTGGGTTTCTTTTATACATTCAAAGAGAGGAAGAAGAATAATCAGAAGAGACCTGCAACGTCTAACAGTTATGCAAAATGCACAATGCACATGAACCATTTCAAATTCAACATCTTAGAGAAATGCCTATCGATCGCTTCCAGAGATTGCAAAACAGAGGCATGAGGACATTTCTTCGCTGTAATTATTATCGAACACGGGTCTCTGACATGCTTAGTCAACTTGATTGGTTGTCAGTTAGAGACAGATTAACATCCTACCAGCTAATCTTTACACACAAATTCAAATCAAAAAGGCAAGGAAAGGCACAGTACACAAGATCAATACAGACGCCAAGGAAATAGGTAGAGAACTGCAAATCGACAAGAGGGCAGAAGTCATCCCAGAGCAGCCAGCGTTTATTACTATGAAAGACCATACAGAGAATTTCACTAATAACCCAACGGTGTAGACTAATCAATCCTGCTAAAAGCGAAATTGGCATCGTAAGTAAAAAGATATTAGAGAAAATAATCATTAATGTAAAAAAATTAACTAAGGTCAACCAATGGAAAACTCATACGCCGTTATAGATTGGTTTAAGGCACTAGAAGAAAAGAAACATTTATCGTTCATCACCTTTGACATCGAAAGCTTTTATCCCACGATATCGGAACAATTATTAGAAAAAGCTATGTCATTTGCAAAATACTTCACAACAATATCGGAAAGTGATAAAAAAATTATCATGCACGCAAGGCAATCAGTTGTATTTAATAAAGGAGCCGCATGGTCAAAGAAAATCCACACAAACCTGTTCGACGTCACAATGGGCAGTTATGACAGAGCAGAGATTTACGAATTGGTAGGTTTATTTATACTAGATAAACTTACAAAAGTTCTAGGTGACAACTCTATTGGACTTTACCGAGATGATGATTTGGCAGTAATGCGAAAGAAATCCGGCCCATAGACTGAGAGATTCAGGAAAAAAATAACAAACATTTTCAAAGAGATGGGATTAAAAATTACGTCAAAAACCAACCTCAAATCAGTAGACTTCTTAGACATAACCTTCGACCTAAACAATGGCACATTCCAGCCCTGCAGAAAGACTAACGACCAACCTATATATATAGACACTAATTCTAATCATCCACCTACAATTCTAAAACATATACCTATAGCAACTAACCAAAGACTCTCAGATATATCATCTAATAATACTATTTATGAAAACAGCAGAAATACTTACGAAGACGCCTTAACAGCGAGTGGCCACACTACTACTAATTTAAAATACGAGCCAAGGCCAGCAACATCAAGCCGTAGAAAAGGGAAAAGAAGGAGAAATGTCACATGGTTTAACCCACCGTTCAACAAAAGTGTGAAAAGCAACATTGGCCGAACATTCCTCAACCTAGTCAAAATGCACTTTCCGAAGACAAGCAAGCTACATAAGATTTTCAATCAAAACACGCTAACAGTAAGTTACAGTTGTACTTCGAACATGAAAACAATCATTACTAACCACAACAAGAAATTAACAAATACCGAAATGGAAGTAACAGAAAATGCGCAATTATGCAACTGCCGCACAAAGGAAAATTGTCCATTAAACAATAGATGCCTTATGGAAGGATTAATACATCAAGTCAATTAGGATTAATACTATCAAAAACATCAGAAAGTCAGAAATTATTTCCCCTTTTACATTTTTAATAAATATGTCTCTTGAAACAGGTTACATACCATCCTCTTTCAAATGTGCAAAAGTTTTACCCCTTTTCAAATCTGGAGATCCTCACAGTTTTTCCAATTACAGACCAATTTCTTTGTTAAGTTCTTTCTCAAAAGTTTTGGAAAAGATCGTTTACAAACAATTTTATTTATATTTTGATCAAAACTTTTTCAGCAAAATTTCAATTTGGTTTCAGATCAGGAACAGAAACTGTTCATTGCATAATGAATTTCTTGAACAATTGATTTCAAAATTCTCAACATAAATATCACATCGGCCTTTTTCTTGACCTTAATAAAGCATTTGATACTGTGTCTCATAACCTTCTTCTGAAAAAGCTGTGGCATTATGGTTTCCGTGTTAACTCCTTTGCATGGATAAAAAATTATTTGGAAAACAGGAAACAGCTTGTCGTTTTTAACGGTTGTTTTTCAGATCTTCAATCAATATCTTGTGGTGTGCCTCAAGGAAGTATCCTTGGACCACCCCTTTTCCTTATTTTTATTAACGACTTTCCTTCTTCTACTGAATTTTGTACAAGCTTATTTGCTGATGATACAACCTTTCAAATGTCCTCTAAAAATTTATCAGAACTTGAAACAAAAGCAAATATGGAACTTTTCAAAGTATCAAAATGGTTTTCTGACAATCAGCTGACTTTACATCCAGCAAAATCCAAATTCATACTATTCTCAAATTCCAACAAACAACCTGAAATGATTCTAAAACTCAATAATATTGCTATCAACAAATATCATTCTGTCAAATTTTTAGGTGTTTTTGTGGACACAAAACTAAATTGGCATGAGCACATAAATAATGTTTGCTCCCGTATTAGGAAGAACATTTACACACTGATCCGTCTAAAAAACTTCCTTACTGCTCTTCACAAACTGCAAATTTACCAAGCTGTGATTAATCCACATCTACAATATTGTCTTGCTATTTGGGGTAATAGTTCTGCCATGTCGAAAGTTTGCAAACTTCAAAAAAAATGTATCCGTGTCATCCTCAACTCTCCATACAACGCTCACAGTGAACCAATTTTCAAAAGATTAAGTCTTTTGAAGATTGGTGATCTTTTTAAAGTTCGTATATGCTCCATTATGTTCAAGGTAATTTACAAGAAGTGCCCTCCTATCATACAGGACATGTTCTCTTTTATAGAGGAGCGATACCGTCATCACAACTTCTTTGTCGTGCCTTTTGCTAAGACCAGCCATCTCCAAAATTTGCCATGCTACATTTCCCCCTATATGTGGAACAGTTTCAACTGGACTTTCAGTATCAATTGCTCCAGAAAACTATTTCTTTCTAAATTGAAAGATAGCCTCATTGAAAAATATTACAATGTGTGCACTGTGAATGATTGCTATGTATGCTCATCATAAATAAAAAATATATATTTTCTACAAATTTTAACTTTTATTTTACTGTATCCGTAACATCCTGGTGTTATCTTAATATTTTGTGTTATGCTGAAATTAATTAGCTTACATATAATTGGAAACATGTTATACTTTTGAAACTTTTTTGATATACTATTTTTGCTACCTCTTTTTATTTTATTTTATTTTATTTTTTGTATTGTTTTGTATAATACCTTAATCATTGTTAAAAACCCAATAGATTCAATTTATAAACAGTTTTAACTTTTAACCAATAATTCTTATTAAAAAATGCTATGTAATAAATTGCCTTAACCACGTACTCCAAACAAACAAGCTCTCGTGCTTCAGGAGTCACGCCAAACATATTATATTCATCATTGTAATTAGCTAGCCTAATATTTTGTACAGTAACTGTCATATTTGGCTCAATGCTATCTTTTGTAATTTTGTATCTTCCTTTAATATGTTTGAAATATATGATCTATCTAATATATAACGCCAAAGTGACTACCCCAGAAGAGGGTAAAAATTACATCGGTCTAATGGAAATCTCTTTCAAGACACGCTACACACAGCACACAAGCACACTTCCGGCATGATAAACATACAAACAACACTCAACTATCCAAATATATTTGGGAACAGAAGGACAAAGCCACCGACTACAGCATCGAATGGACAGCTCTATCGAGAGCAAAGCCCTAAAATAATATAACGAAAAGATGCCAGCTATGCCTGGCAGAAAAATATCATATCATTTGTTCCAAAAAAGCGTTACTTGATAAAAGATATGAGTTAATTTCAAAATGTAGGCACGAGAATAAATTTTATTTCACTAATTATAAATCGACTGAAACATAACCTGTAACAATTAAATGCCGCGTAGGAAACGATCACAAAGAAAACACGCACATTGCGATACAATAGGCTTTATCCCATTTAACAATAGCTGCGATTTATGTAAGTTTATATCAGAGGTACCATGTATGTTTTTTATTATCTAGTTTTAACTGTCTGATGATCGCAATAAAGCGTGAAACTTTAAGTTACAGTAACAAAATGTGTAGTCTTTGACTCCTCTATTTATATTTACAGCATTCGCTATATAGATAAATTATCGAAACCTGTGTCATTTTATTATTCATTATTGCAAATTATTATAGCGTTTCTGCAGAGATTCGTAAAAAAGTCTTCTCAACAGTTTCTTTGTTTGTAACTCTGTTTGGGAAAAAGCAGTTCCAATTTCTCTGTATCTGAGAATACCTGAAAGTTTTTATTCAACTTTTCTATTTTATTAAAAAACGCTACTCTTAAGTTACTATTTATATGATGAAGATGATGATGACGACGATGCCACTGTTTCATCTTGGACTATAGCACTGTATTTTCCTTGCGTATTTTAATATTACCAAAAAGATTTTTCAAGGATTCTAATTTTATAAAATTATAAAGATAAAACAGATTGATTACCGTCAGCTGCACTTCCACTGGTAGAAGTTGTATCTGAAAAAGTAAAACAAATTCACATCAGAATATCACAGGGATTACTCTATCTACTGAAGGAATTATGGAATGGCCTCCGTTATCACTCGAGTTGAATCTCCAGCACGAGACTTGCTTTTACTATAAAGAGTTCTGGATTATTTCAAACCTAGAAAAATGGTAAAATTTCACAGAAGGTGATATTTGAGACCTTAAAATGCTTACCAGCAGCCTTTGCTTCATTTTGTTGTTTTGTTAGAAAAAGAACGAGGCTAGAATTCTGCAAAATGATGTTGGTACGTCGAAATGCAAAATCTACATAGCCATATGATAAATATTGATAAATATGGCTCAAAAAAACCAGTCAGGATTATCTGAGAAAATTGACCCGAACAAAAATAACATGAATAAAATATTATACAAATATTAAACACTTACTGTGCAATACGAATTATATAAAGACGAGTGTCGCGTCATGAGGCTCTTGGAAGACGTAAGAAAGTAACGAGCTGCAACGACGAGTTATTTTTTGAGGCCTTTTGAGTGCCTCATGATAACCTGAATGTTTATATAACTCATATTGCACAAGAAAGTATTTAATACTTGATTTATAAAATGGAAATATCTTATAAGTTGTTAAAAAATCCTTCCCCGTGTAAAATAATAATAATAATAATATGTGACCATGATGACTATTACGTAGATAAAATAATCAGTCGTGTTGTATTACATATAAATAATATATAGATACATATCTTTACATTAATAGTTGTTAACCTGATACTGTATATGTCATATTTATGCATATAGCAATAGGGTCGTATTCATGTTTTAATTAGTGGCCTGGGGGGGTAACTTCCATTGCGCTTCGACGGGTTCATTCAAATGGAACCTCTGGGCAGAATGACCATAAAAAATGTTCACATGATGAAAAAGATACCCCAAATATATTTACGGTAGATTATATATATCTCTGGCAGATTCAACCTGAACAAATAAAAACAAAAATTCATAGGCAAAATTTGTTTTGCACCATGAAAAACATACAAAGGCGTCAAAAGGATACCTCAAAAAATTATCACTAAGCATACCCCAAAAATTTCTAAAGGATTTTGAAAAAGGTACCCTTTGATATTTGAATGTCCCCGTATACCCAAAGTATGGAAGTTATGGAGTTGGATTTGTGGAGTACCTTTTGTATCAAACGTTAGCCAAAAGAGAGAAAGCACATTCTATGATATTTTCAATTTTACTAATATTAGAACAGCAGATTACTGGCAAGATTAGAGTCTGCGTGGAGCTGACAGAGCCGTTATGGAATGTGATTATGACCAAATCTTACAGCAATTAGTTGAAGTCTTGAAATTAATACCACAGTATAGGGGCGTAATAATCAGCTGCTACGTTTTCTTGAAGAAGCTACCAGGAGCAGCTATCTTCAAGGTGGTTGAGAGATTCTACACAGGATGCTAATACTGAGAAATATTTAAAAGAGGAAATGTAAATAGTGTCATGGAACTTTCAGTAATGATGAGTGGGAGAACAATTTTAGGATATGTTATAATTAGAATAGGAGTTAATGAAACTATGTATATATATAAATGTTTTTAAGTTTACACAATTTAAGTTAATAAAGTTACAATCTTATTGCATGTATTGTTTATGTCTATAATAGAAAAAAAAATTACATCTCAAAAATTTAAAAATTAATTTTTTTTTTTAAAAAACAGTTGGTATTATTTGAATTCACGTCCTATTAAACCAATTTATTATCAATACTTACAGAAATCAGGTAAGCTACATCCTTTTCGCTCATAATTTGTATAATATGGAACAGTATTTCGTTTTCGGTTTTGTCCTAATAGCAGGCACATATTTCGGCATAACTGTCTCCTGCAGCTGCATCCTTCCTCGCAGCCATTGGCATTACCATACCATTTCGTCCATTGTGAACACGATGCCTCTGGAAATATATAAAACAGTACAATAATATACAAGATAAAAATAATACTCATTAAAACCCATGGTCTGATATCAGGTGTAGTTTAAGTTAGATATATTTTCCTAATTAGAGAATGCTTTTATCTGTGTAACTGCGTGTATAACAGTGCATGAAATTATGGGGACAGCCCTGCTGTATTGCTGTGCCTTTCCTGACACTTGTTCTCCAGAAAGCCTTTTCACAGTAATGTAGCCATCCATGACTTCCCTACCTTTGACAGTCATGGTGCACTCGTTTCACAATACAGGCCACATCACCAACACAAACATTTGTTAGTTCTGATAAAGTGTGCGATGTGATGTGATATATATTTGGTCATAAAAAAGCATACTTATTTATTACAAGTAAGCTACATATAGATTATGACCAGGGTCAACCCTTAAGCGGAACTGCTTGTTTGTTTGGGTGAGGCAAGTTGGAAGTTAATAATGAATTTACATTCCTTCATTTTGTACCCTAGATTTCATAAGTTTAAATTATTTTTTCGCATGATCTTTATGACTTTGAAATTTGAAGTAAAAAGAGCTTGACAGCAAATACTGGAGCCTTCTATGATCATAATAATAATAAACTTTATTTATTTGTAGAACGCTATTTCCAATAGTTGCTCAATAGCGCTTTACATGTTATAATATTATATATATATTTTTTGAAATTTTTTATTTTATTTTATATTTTGAAGCAGTGGTGTAAATAAGTAAATAAGTTAAAAGTTGGTTTAAAAATATACTGCAAACACTTTAACATTTATAAGCAATTTTAAAAAGACTCGTTTTTATTAATTGTTTAAAAAGTTTCAAGTTATTCTATGAAATGTGAATGAAAAAAAAGAAAAAGTTTGAAGTTATTTAATTTCTACTATGGTAATTCTCGGCCACCATAATAATCAATAAAATGTAATTACTATGTTTTTCACGCGTATGCTTTGCGTTCACCAGACGGTTTGATGAACGCAAAGTAAACGCATGAAACTCCGAGTAGCGGAAAAGGCTTTTGCTTCATCTTTGTGCCTATTAACTACATTGTGCTCTGTCTTAACAAACATTGATCACTCTCATATAAATGTGTTCGCCTCATATTATATTATATTATTATAATTACTTTGCTTAGAATTAGTAATTGATTAATTATTGCAAGAGCCAATGTTGTGTATATGTGTTTCCAACTTACTCGTTTACGAAATGCTATTCATTAGGAATTACCAAACCTGAATGGTCAATCAGATTCAATACATTCTAAATTATTTTAAGAAAATCTCTTATTCTATTTTATCAAACAAAAATTTTGTTTTCGTTTTACAATTAGGTATCTAGTAAGTTCAAGTCATTAATTAGAAATAAATTAATTATTTATAGTATAGAAGTTAACTTAATAAAATAAAATTTCTTTCACTCTTGAAAATGGTCACAAACGTTGAGTTTTACTAATAAATCACATTCAAAATTACTGTTGTCTTTGATTTTTCTTATTAAATGCTTTAAGAAGAAGGTACTCATCAAACCAATAATAATAATAGGGTATTTATTTATAATAATTTGACTGCTGTGATATCAATGAAAATAGGGTAACGGTTATGTCTTACCTGAATTATAATTCTTTCGATGCGGACGATAATTTCTCCTATGAAGATGATTCATCGACTCAGGAAGAATATCCTCCCCAAATCTAAAACGATTACGGATATGTGTTCTGTATTGTTCAACGTATGCTTTTTGCAATCGAGGATCAATTTGTCCATTAATTTTCTGTAAACAGCTATAAATTAAAACTGATAAAACTAAACTTGTGCTTTTCTTCATATTAATTTTGCATAATATTGTAGTGACAAGTTTCAAGCTCCGAAAGTCGAAAGTAATGTGGTCTACAAATTCATGCTAAACTTAAATCGGTACTATACAATTGTCACTTGTTCTACAAACGTTGGATAAAAAAAACAAAGGGGTGCATTGTTTTGAAATAGTATTCGTTCATAGTGTAATTTCTAAGCCTTTACACGGAAAGAAGTGATATTGTTATTAGCTACGTATATACTTGAATGACTCAAATCCTCGACTCGAAACTGTAAGTAGAAGAAATTCTAGATGACAGATGCAGCGGATGTTTCGATTTGTAATAATTAGTTAGTTATTTTATTAGGATTGTTAATAGTTACTATCATTGTAAAAAAAAAAAACTATAATTAAATATTGTATATACATATATGTTATATAAATAGAACATAATTATGTAATTATCACACATCCTGTAAAATTGGGTATATTGATATTAAAGTGACAACAACAACAACAACATCATCATCATCATCTGTCTTTTCATGAAAGTAGTATTAAAAAAAGTGTGACAAAAATACGTGAAAAGAAATGAAAGAAGTATGTTAGCTACCGTTGCCATGAGCTCGAACAGTAAGATTTATTCGATCTTTTTGTCCACAAAGCAATGTTATCAATGTGAACTGTAGTAACGTTTGTTACTATAGGAACGTCGTAGGAATTTGTAAGAAGAAGAATATAAATCCGTAATGGTAAGCATAAAACGAACATTAAACTGTGTCAAGCTTTCTTAACAAACAACAGCGTGCTTCCGAACCGTTACGTAAAATCAAGCGAGAAACTTTAAGTTACAGAAAATGAATGCGTAGTCTTTGACTCCATTATTATTATTATTCACGCTCTGTCAAATGACATCGAGCACTATATCAACTGCTGTTAGATACCATATCATCATTATTATTATTACATTATTTTATTATCATTATTATTACATTATTTTATTATTATTATTATTATTATTATTATTATTATTATTATTATTATTATTATTATTATTATTATTATTATTATTATTATTATTATTATTATTATTATTATTATTATTATTATTATTATTATTATTATTATTATTATTATTATTATTATTATTATTATTATTATTATTATTATTATTATTATTATTATTATTATTATTATTATTATTATTATTAATAAACGTTGGATAAAAAAAACAAAGGGGTGCATTGTTTTGAAATAGTATTCGTTCATAGTGTAATTTCTAAGCCTTTACACGGAAAGAAGTGATATTGTTATTAGCTACGTATATACTTGAATGACTCAAATCCTCGACTCGAAACTGTAAGTAGAAGAAATTCTAGATGACAGATGCAGCGGATGTTTCGATTTGTAATAATTAGTTAGTTATTTTATTAGGATTGTTAATAGTTACTATCATTGTAAAAAAAAAAAACTATAATTAAATATTGTATATACATATATGTTATATAAATAGAACATAATTATGTAATTATCACACATCCTGTAAAATTGGGTATATTGATATTAAAGTGACAACAACAACAACAACATCATCATCATCATCTGTCTTTTCATGAAAGTAGTATTAAAAAAAGTGTGACAAAAATACGTGAAAAGAAATGAAAGAAGTATGTTAGCTACCGTTGCCATGAGCTCGAACAGTAAGATTTATTCGATCTTTTTGTCCACAAAGCAATGTTATCAATGTGAACTGTAGTAACGTTTGTTACTATAGGAACGTCGTAGGAATTTGTAAGAAGAAGAATATAAATCCGTAATGGTAAGCATAAAACGAACATTAAACTGTGTCAAGCTTTCTTAACAAACAACAGCGTGCTTCCGAACCGTTACGTAAAATCAAGCGAGAAACTTTAAGTTACAGAAAATGAATGCGTAGTCTTTGACTCCATTATTATTATTATTCACGCTCTGTCAAATGACATCGAGCACTATATCAACTGCTGTTAGATACCATATCATCATTATTATTATTACATTATTTTATTATCATTATTATTACATTATTTTATTATTATTATTATTATTATTATTATTATTATTATTATTATTATTATTATTATTATTATTATTATTATTATTATTATTATTATTATTATTATTATTATTATTATTATTATTATTATTATTATTATTATTATTATTATTATTATTATTATTATTATTATTATTATTATTATTATTATTATTATTATTATTATTATTATTATTATTATTATTATTAATAAACGTTGGATAAAAAAAACAAAGGGGTGCATTGTTTTGAAATAGTATTCGTTCATAGTGTAATTTCTAAGCCTTTACACGGAAAGAAGTGATATTGTTATTAGCTACGTATATACTTGAATGACTCAAATCCTCGACTCGAAACTGTAAGTAGAAGAAATTCTAGATGACAGATGCAGCGGATGTTTCGATTTGTAATAATTAGTTAGTTATTTTATTAGGATTGTTAATAGTTACTATCATTGTAAAAAAAAAAAACTATAATTAAATATTGTATATACATATATGTTATATAAATAGAACATAATTATGTAATTATCACACATCCTGTAAAATTGGGTATATTGATATTAAAGTGACAACAACAACAACAACATCATCATCATCATCTGTCTTTTCATGAAAGTAGTATTAAAAAAAGTGTGACAAAAATACGTGAAAAGAAATGAAAGAAGTATGTTAGCTACCGTTGCCATGAGCTCGAACAGTAAGATTTATTCGATCTTTTTGTCCACAAAGCAATGTTATCAATGTGAACTGTAGTAACGTTTGTTACTA